>CM032415.1:13271095-14479819 GCA_019049465.1 Dryas iulia moderata | reverse complement strand
TACCGGTCTCGCGTCGGCTTGTTTGCCTACAAAAGTATTTAGGCGTTTCGATAAATTAAAGTTGGCTAAATACATTTTCAAGTTTGGTTCTTTACACGGTCTAAAAGTGGTAATTGAAAGAAATTAGCCCTAGTATAGTGATGTAATTATAAAAGGGAAGCCGGTCAGAATCGGCTTGTATGGGCCCTTCGCCACTGGCGCCTATAAAGAATTCAACGGCAAATGTTGCGGATAGGTTGTTTTAGCCGCACATGTACTAGGTTGACATAAATCGTGAAGACATCTTCGCTAATTTATCACAATGCGCATGTCAGCACAGGGTTGGAATACGCATGTACAAATTCGAAAAAGATTGCACGTATGACATTGATGCCTTTCTGTATATATATTTTTTTACTTAAGCTTAAACCTAAATCGTGTGAACATCTCTACTCAATCTTACACTTTATTAACCTGTATATATTTTTAACTCGATGACGTCCGCTTCCCCCGGAGGATTCTCTCCTCTATTGTTTTGTAGACTTAATTTAAATAATGAAGGAGTTCATTAAATAATTTGTAAAGATTTTGTATAGGTAGGCCTTAAAAATGGCGCTTGGAATATTATAGTTATTAGAATGAGGAAAAATGTATCTTGTTCTCTAAATTCTGAATGATTTGGCCTTCACCGTGTAGATGATAAATAAAGTGAAACAAATATCTCTGACGGATAGATCTGACTAGCTGGTTATATAAACCAGCTGTAACATAAGTTTTAAGATTAGTAAGAAGTATTTTAGATTTTAAAATGTAAGCAATATTCTTCGTAAATCGTCATTGTTATTTTGTAATATGTAAGAGAAAAATATCGATATTTTCTTTATCTTTTTTTTAGCTTCACGCTGTGTCCCGCACACGGCAGGGTAAGCAGAGTGAACCTAGTGTTACTCCGTCCCCCACTTTCTAGCGAATTCTGGAGGCATTGCGTGTTAAGTGGCGGAACTTAACGCCGCGCTTTGCCTTTACACCAGAGCGGAAAAAATGGAAATATTAAATATTTCCACTCCTCGAGTGGGAATCACATCCATAAGCAGTCGCCTTACAATCACACTTTGTGCTGTGCTGTGCTTTCTGCGCCACCATTGGGCCCTAGTAGATATTTTTTAAGTGTTATACAAATCCATAGTATATTTATATTGATCTATCTCGTAAGGTTTACTCTTATAAGGTTAAGGATATGTTTTTTGGCAAATTTCTGAACTTCTCAGATTTTCGTATTATATTATATATGTTTAAATCTTCCACACAAGTTTTTACCTATTAATTTATTGTATAGTTTGAAAGTGTACAAATAGCGTAAGCGATTTTGTTTTATACTAAACATTAAAATAAAAACATTGAAATCAATATTTATTTAGTGTGAAAATGTACTAAAATAGTTTTCATTTATTAGCAGCTAAAATTAGCTGTTATTTTAATTTTAGGTGGCAATAATTATGAGACGACAACCGTTTTAGATTATGACACGAGAAAAACTAGGAGTATATAAATAAAATAAAAATAATCTTTTTTTATTACGATTATATTTTATACTTTTTTATTTTTTTTTATTTTTAGTATATAAATATTTTTAAGTCTAGTTTTTCCATAGAAATAAATATTTAAGTCTCGTCTATAATCCAATTTTAATATTTTTTCTTTTTATTGTTTTGGTAATTAAGGCAGCTTTTTTTTGTGCAATATCATTTTTAGGTGTCATGTATCGGAACTTAAATGCTAATCTTAAGTTATTTTTATTATTTGGTATTTTTAATTGAGCTCGTACTTTTCTGTGATATTTTTTTGCTATAATGATCAACTTGAAAAATAAAAGAGATTATTGGGAAAAAAGTTGTTGAATAATAAGAATTAAATTATATTTTTTTCATATGTCACTTCGCGAATCCAATCACACATACACGATAATAGTAAGAGTACGTCACTGAGGAACGGGAGACATTTCTATAGTCTTTGATATCTGATGATGTAGTCAGGTTTGATGACATGTAAGCCAGCTCTATTCTCACCCACCTTTTTCTCTCCTTTAACCTCAAGGCCAGCAACATATTCACTACTCCTTTTATGATGTGAATGTGCACGAGCGAAAGTAACTACTTACCATCAGGTGGTCATTCTGCCCGTTTACACTTAAAAAAATATTGCAATTTAAAATAATAAATAATCTAATGAAAACTAGTTCAATTATGGATGCCATCGATGATCTACCATGAACGATCTACTGAGATGATCTGCTTGCAGCAATAACTATTATTACCGGATAAGCTAGGATTAGAAATAGTGTCTCTTAAATAAATATACAAAGATTCTGCGGGAGTTCATACTTTCTTTTTACCTTATCTCTTGGTGCGTTTGAAAAATTGTATGGTAAATTATGTTGCGGATAGGTTGTTTTACCCGCACCAGTAACAGGCTATCATAAATCGTGAAGATATCTTCTGTAATATAAAGCAATGCGCATGTCACCGTAGAGGAGGAATGCGCATGTGTAAGTAAATTAAAAAAAACTGCACATGGGATGAGATAGTCTTCTTTTAAATTTTTAATGCAATATTTTATCCAAAATGGTTGAGACATAAAACATATCTTCACTCATTCTTACACCTTTTTAAACTGCCGTTATTAGGTATCCATCATTATATGTTGATATAATTATATTCGGGACATTTCAACGCATTACATTTTATTTTTTACATTATGTTATAGTAATCCACGAAGCAAATAATCAAGGTACAGAATTACAGATGAAAAACTAGGACATGTAATGCGCTATATTTCTTAAAATCTCTAATAATATATTATTATTGAGCAATGCAATAAGCAATTTTTATTTTGATTCAATAAATATTTTTCTTAATTGTGCCGAAGAGAACAATAACAACAAAAGAAACAATACGTTACCTGCATTAATGCAAAATCTTTCAGTAATGTGATGTAAAATTTTCCTATGTATTATTTTTATTAATTAGATACCGGTACAATGTGAAGATCGGCCGTATGAATCAGCCTTTCTAGTTTGTTTTGGATTTCCTAGTCTAGCCTATGTCATGCAGAAGAATGCTATAATTTATTTTATCAAAATTAGTCTAGTATTTTTTTCGTAAAATGCAAACAACTGAGACAGGTAAAATTAGAAAAATTATAATTTTGGCTTACTTACATGAAAAAAAATATGGGATTTTGTTTATATTCAACTAGTGGCCCGCTCGCGGCTTGGCCGCGTGGACTGCCTAATTGTTTCATTATGTTGAAACTCTCATGGGTGGATTTTTTAAAAATAAAGTAGCCTTCGATTGTCAACTATATTTATTCATTACGAAATTCATTACAATCGGTCAAACGGTTTAGTTTTTTCATATAAACTTTCATCCTCTATTTCAACCCTTTAGCAGTCAATTTTTCTATGTTGGACCCATGGTTGTTTATTACTTTCATTCTAAATTTATCCAAATCAGACTGGTAGACTAGCCGTGAAAGCGTGACAGACAAACACACAGACTTTCGCATTTATAATATAAGTATGGATGTAGTTTAGTTTAATCACAGGTATACAGTAAGTTTGATTTAAGCAATTGGTGTCCGTTATTGCTTTCCGTATGTAATAGATGTAATATGACCATACTCTTATATGACCTGCTACATCGAGAAGTGTTACAGTCTGCGTAGCTAAAGCTGTGAACAGTGTGTGTATAGTTTTTAAGTATATCTCTGATAGCTTACTCATCATAATATATACAAGTGATACTTTTCTAATATATTATTAAAAAATATATGATTTTCATTTCTAAGTCGAAACATTTTGCTAATACTTTTTCTTTCTTAACAAATTTTCAATTGAACTATAAAAACCGTATCGGAAATATTCGTTGCGTGGTTTAAAGACTTAATTATTTTAACGAAGCAAAAATTCAATAATCATATATTACGTAGACACAAAACTAGATTTCAATTTGATTAGTCAGTTACTTGAAAGTCACTCAAAAATAAAAAAAATATGTTTAACATATAAAAATAATGTTAATTGAGTATATAACTGGGTATATAATAAAAGCGGAAATAGTCAAAAATATATCAGAGTAACAGAAGTGAAGAGATGTTCCATTATTTGTCGACAGTGTGCATGTCTGATCATTACGCGGTTTTGCCATATGCCGTAAACCCATATTTCTGTAGGTGGAATGCATGTTGATTAGTTGATGATAACTTTATTTAGTTGAAAGTTGAGTAATTTTGTATTGATTTGTCTTAATAATTGCACTAATTGTTGATATATTTTTTCGTATAGGAGATTTTAATACTTTAATGCTGAAATAATGTAAGTTTAAGGCTATAAATATTTTTGAGGCAAATAGATATTTTTAGAGTATTGTAAGAAAATTATTAGTAGAAAGTAACACGAATACTATGAATTTTATTAATTTATAAGAGCTTTTGCTTGTTAGACAAAGAAATTTATATTGCTTACTTCTATAGTACTTGTTGCCTTGGACTACTAATTAAATATAATGTTATTTAATCGTTGCACTTGCATACAAAAAAAGCTGATGATGAGGTTTTATTTCATTTTTAAAACTTATCAATCTTATGAACCTTCTGAAACTTATCATGAGATAGTTTAAATAGCAATGTTATAAAAATATTACAATTCATGTTTTCTTACCGTGAACTTTTCTTTATAACGGTTAAAATAATTTTTTTATACACAATATAAGTAAGAAAGTACTGATTATAAAACCAATAATTGAATAAGCAGATTTACTAAATTAAAATTTTACAGGAAGATCATATTTTTCACGTGAGGCAAGTATATCACGAGATTTTGTTTTATGTATTATTATAAAACACTATGGCGTGGCTGTTAGGGTATTGATAAGTTCTCCTATGACTCTCTTCTTTCTCCTTCCTAGTACGTATTTTGTACGAACAGGAATAGTTTCGGATGCTTGAATTTCGCACAGCTCCATCTAGTGAGTGACATCTGTAATCACCATTTAAATCTAAATATTTAATGTATAAAAATGGTAAAAACAGTATTTGTTCGCGCACGTCTCCTATATTGCATAAATTTCTTTTTCTATAATTATAAGGCATGGCGGTAGCATAACAAAAATAAGTTTATGGTATAATTTAAATACAGCTAGCGTTAAATAAAGCAACAAAAACTAAAAGGGACTAAGTGTATATTTTATTTAATCTTTCTGATTTCGGTAGACATTTTTTTTTTGTGAGGAAATCCGTTACGGATACCAGGCCGATTGGGGACTCGGATGTGGTTATGTGGGACTCCAGACTGAGCCGTCCGTATACCCACTAAAACCTCACGGTGCTCCTCCTCGACCGCCACAATCCGGGGCCACAGGTACCCGAATCTTCCGCGTACAATTTCGGTAGACTTAAGAAACATGTGAATTGAGTTGCTTAGTATATCGATAACTAAAGCGGAAACGTTGTTGTGCGTGTGTTAACGTAAATAACACCAACTACTAAACAGAAGTTAATAAGTTGATAAGAAATTTAGAAGTTGTTACAAGGTCACTCATAATTTCAAGTCTGGAGTTTCAATCTGAATAGATTACTTAATGTATTTACAGTCTATTAAATGTTGTTAATTTAGTTATAGAAAAAAACCAACAAACAATAACATGTTCATCAAGAATTAAATATTGCATATTTAGTTAATCCATGAAATAGAGACACGTCGCGCTTTTTGTTTTCACATAAATAGCACTGAAGTTGATATCTATACCAATATTATAAAGAGGAAAGATTTGGCTGTTTGCTTAGATTTAATTCACAAAATACTGGATCAATTTTAATATTTCCTAATTAAAAAGCTACATTTTCACTAAGTAATATAGATTACTAGAACATGAATAGTGTAACCCAAAAAATGTCATAAAATGTGTTTCATTACGTGCGCTGTGAAAACTATTGATGATAACACATAACAATGTACAACAATATTAATGAACCTATCAATATCTATAAAAAAAAGTCCGCGACAATATCTCCGATGGACATCTTACAATAGATTTCATTATTAAAACTTTTGATTAAAAAGAATTAATTTAAGCGTAGCTTATCTAACTTATATAGTATTAATTTATACCCATATAAATTTATTTATGAAAACAGTTATTTATTGTATAACATTTATGTCCACAATCTATATAGTTTAAACAAATATCTTAAAAGATACTCGTATCAGAAACAATTTCGCGCGCTGCAGTCATACGGCACGGCGCAGCGCCGCCGTCGTGTCGCAATGTAGGTACGTGGTTGTTCTGGTCTCCGAAAAATTCTACTTCAAAATATTTATATTGCACAATAACCGTAGTTACTATATTCTAATTTTACAGGAAGACAATATTTTTTACGTTTCAGCAGAGCAAGTAATGTGCTAAGACAAGTATTCTAATAGCTAAGGGAAAGGGAAATGTTTAATGCGCATGTGCAAACTCGTGGCTGTTAGGGTATTAAAAAGTTCTCCTATGAAGTTATTAGCTCCTAGTACGTATTTTGTACGAACAGGAATAGTTTCGGATGCTTGAATTTCGCACAGCTCCATCTAGTGAGTGACATCTGTAATTGTCATTTAAATCTAAATATTTAATGTATAAAAACGATAAATACAGTATTTGCTCGTGCATATCTCCGGGAATACTGCATGCATTTCTTTTTCTATAATTATACGGCGCGATGGTACCATAACAAATTTAAGTATATTAATAACATTTTTTTACAATTTAAAACTTGTGTCACGACAAGAAGACAAGCCATGGAGCATCTAAACTGTAATTATCAACAAATCAACTAATATTTATCAACTTTTAACATTTTTAAGTGTTATTCACTCACTTAGCTCTCACATAAAAAGTTGATAAAAACGCGTTACATTTTTCTTGAGACATTATGTGTGTCTCAAACACTGTTACCCATGCGTAGGATATTTTATTTATTTGCCTATAAAAAAAAACAAACACTAGTGATGGAAAACTACGAGACCTATGTAAATAGACAAGGGAAAACTCCTTTGTATTAAATAAAACTTTTTCAATTTTACTTTATCCTAGTACGTGCCTTTAGTTTCACATTTACACTTAGTAAAACTGTGTAGTAGCATTTTCTCTGCTTTATTTCCATGTCTTATCTTTTTAAATGTCTACAAAAATGATAAATAAACTGTTCTTCTATTTGACAAATAACTAACTGTTATTTGTCAAATTTCTGATTTTCTAAACTTATTCTCTCTTCAAGTATCTAAAAGGAAACTTTTACTTTATCTTAGAATGAAATGTGATGTTAGAATATAGTATTGTAGAATATTCTTGCAACCAAATAATGCTTCCATTTATTTTGAAATATCATTTATTTGCGTACTTACAATTATAAATCAAAAACTAGCGAATAACATAATGCCTTCAGCAGACTTATGTATATTTATTACTATTTTTATTAACTGTGTAGGAAACTTAAGAAAAATATTTGTGAATAACTAAGTATTCTACGTGTATTGTTGCAAAAATAAAAATGATACACTAAAAACTGATGACGCTTGTGGCGGAACTTAACTCCGCGCTTTGCGCTGAGGAGTGGAAATGTTTAAAATGGTAATTTTAAATATTTCCACTCGTCACGTGGGAATCGAACCCACAGCCAGTTTACAAACACACTTATGTGCCCCTGCGCTACGACTGATGTTTTTATCTATAATATAATTAAATAATGACAGGAATCAATTCTCTACATTGAATATTTGAATATAAATTATAAAAATATCTCTAGGGTTCTTGGTTTAAATAACAGACTAGAAAAATATGTTTTTTAAATATTTGTCTGTCTGTCTTAATATATAGCTATTAGGCCCATTTAACATATAGGCTATGATTTATTTTGATAATCCGATTACCTGAAGAGAAACCTTGACAGCCTGTCTAATCCATAAGAGAAATTAATATATCGTCATCAGAAAAGTTGTTCATTAGGACGAGCAGTTAATATTCTGTAGATATCTATTTATTTCCAACGACAATCAAAGAAGTTGAAGAGAGAAAGAGAAAGGGAAATGTTATTTATTTATTTATTATTATGAAAAACAACAGCATTCCACTGTTACTCCCGCACACAGCAGGGTAGGCAGAGGGAACCTAGTGTTAAGACACTCCGTTGCCCACTTTCCGCCGAATTCGGAGGCATTGCGTTTTAAGTGGCGGAACTGAACGCCGCGCTTTGCCTCGACACCAGAGCAAAGAAAATGGCAGTATTAATATTAAAGATTTCCACTCCTCGAGTGGAAATCGAAGCCACAACCAGTCGTTTACAGTCACACGCTTGTACCACTGCGTCACGACGGGTCCTTTACTCAATATATTTGCTGTTAATGCGCATGTGCAACTGGTGACTATAGGGTACTGAAAAGTTCTCTTATAAATTTATTAGCTCCTAGTACGTACTGTGGATGAACTGGGATAGTTTCGGATGCTGGAATTTTGCACAGCTCCATCTAGTGTGTGTGAGTGACATCTATAATCTTCGTTTAATTCAAAATATTTAACATAATAAAACAGTAAAAAACAGTAGTTATTGTTCACGTACATCTCCGAAAATACTGCATGCATCTGATTGTATTAGTATAACAAAAATAAGTATATATATAATAGTAGTATTTAGATAAAGATAGATTAAACAAAAACATTTTTACAATATAAAATTTAGAACGACATATCTGGAACATCTGACAAGCCTTCCAACATCTGAAGTGAAATTTTAAATAATCAACCGAAATTTTAATTTATAAAGTGTTATTCGCACACTTAGCTCTGATATAAAAAGGTTAATAAAAAGTCCGTACATTTTTCCTAATTCATGCCATTCAATCTTTTTCCCGCATAGGGCTTTAGACAGAACATAGTAGGGTTACATTTAAGCGAGATTGCAAACGAGCTTTCTTATTTATATTGCTACTTTTATTATATTAGTACCAGATAAAAAAAACATTTGGACGCTATTGAAGAAATGATGTTTATTATTTAAGTATGTGTAAAAAAGATCGTAAGGCGCATTTCGGAAAACTGTAATAATAACACATAAAATTATGTACGAATATTTATATAGGTATAACGTAAGTTAAGTAAGTTAAGTAAGTTCGTTACTGAAGCTTAAAATAACTCTTACCAAGTTATAAATTCCTAGTAAAGTGCTAGGTAGTCACCAGTAGTTTCACCTGCATAATAAACTAATTACTATAGCTATTTCGTATCTTTGACTACCCGTGTCCTCGTTTAAATAACAATCTTGGCTTTAGAGCAAATTTTCTATAGTGTTTATAATTTTATTAAATCATATATTTTCTTCATCTACCACCTAAGAAGAATCTCATTTTTTCTAGTGAATTAGCAAATCACATTTGTTTTTCAATGATACCTTTAACAGACTGAATAGAACATTTCATGCTTGAAGAGTATTGTAGTTTAGAAATCATTAATTAGGTAATAACCTTTAGTACATAAACATTACTTAATGACTTAATCAAATGAAGATAGAGCTACCTCCGTAAAGACATCTTATAAATCTATAAAGCGAACAATTTAAAGTTCTTCAAAAACATAATAATACGAGTATGATATTAAGAGTAAAACGTCTATAACAAAAACATGTTTTTCTACAAATTATACCATTTTTAACAATATAGAAGTATTCATATCTATATGGCGTTACGGGAGAAGTTAAAAAGACGTATAATGACAATATCTCTACCTAAAATATTTGAAAATATATTCATCAAATCATGCGATGCTTTGCTTATTATACGTCTCACGGTTAGGACGAGAATCTTAAATTTCATATATTCACTTGAGAATATTTGCCATAAAATATTTAATTATCCATTTTTTTTTATCCAATTTATAAATATGACTTACTCTCTCAACGTACAACTATAAATAAATTTCTAACTAATTTATAAATTTATAATATTCAGGAAAATGTTAACTATAGTGTTCATACAGTACTATTAAAAGATGGCGGCACGGCACGCCAAATGCTTTAATTATTTTGTATTGCAAATTTTACGTTTTCTTTTTCATAAATCTAATGTTTTAAATATTTATTGCCTTTAATACTATATTATATTATTTAGTTATTATTAATTTAATATTCGCTTTATGTTATATTAATATTATTAATGTAATAAGAACTCACCAAGAAATTCTTCATAATTTACAAATATACTTCTTCCCAAACTTGAATATGACAAAATTATTATATTCCGATCCCTTTTTTTACATTAAATATCCACTTCCTTGTATCCAATTTATATTATATGTAATTTAATATCAATAATTTCCTTAGCGTCACTTTTACGACCCACGCCACGCTCCCGCCATTCTCCTTTGTTTTATTTCTATTTTTAAAAATCATAAACTAATCGACCAGCAACTAATATATTAATTATATTTAATTTTTATTTGTTTAAATCTATTTTATAAAATTGTATTTTTCCTATTATTAAATAAAAAAATATAGATATTTTATATTCATATGTCTATTTATACGATACATATTAATAATATGTATCGTTACAACATGACATGACAATGCTGTCATTATAAAAATTTAAAAAGTTGTATTAATATGAAATAAATGCATATTTATTTTTTTGTTCTTGTTTTTATAATAATTATATTAGTTATAGTATTAAGATTAGTAGAAGTAGTGAGATTAATATGACTTTTGCTTCCCTCGTGAATAGTTAACATAATTTGACTGTGTCAACGTTTTTTATTAACTATCCCACATATTGCTCTAGCTTCTAAGTTAATTTCATGCAAACAAAAACATTTCTTTCTGTTCAGTAGATATCAGTGTACAAAGTAATTAAATTAGCGCTGAGATTTTATTTTTTCCAAAAAAATTACATTGAATAACGACATAAAAACTATCCTATATCTATAAAAACTATCATATACCTTTGGACTACAAGCCATGCTAAAATTTATTCATTTTCCATTCTGTACTTTTTGCGTGATTGGCGAACAAATTAACAGACAGACATACAAACAAAAATTCTACTGAGTGGATTTTTGGCCCATTTCATTGATATATTACCGTACCTAATCAACTTTTTTCTGAAATTTTTCATGTAGGTACAGAATTGACTTTTCTACTCTTTTATTAGGGAGATTCGGGTAGCGCCGGACGGTGTGTAGCCTCGGACAATTCTATTTCTAAGAAACTAAGCACAATACTTAGGTAAAGGGATATGATATAGATACTACATTAAGAGTAAAAATAAATGCATATTAATAACGGCGTGGACGCGGGGTAAATTAGTAGTGACAGAGTGTTTTGTTCCCATCAAAAATATTATGCTGGTTCTTTCAAATTTGATTGAAGATTATTGAGTACAATAGTTAAGAGTTTCCACTTGTCTTTTATTTAGAGTTTTGGAAAATTTAATATATTTAAATATTATAATAATCATTGTAACAGTTATTGTATACTTTCAGAGTTAGCTTGAACTAGTTAACCGATATCTGTTGCGTAGCCCCGCACACTAAAGTGACGGGTACCCTCGTACAATGATGTATTCCCAGACATGGTCCAACGTATTATTAATATATCGTAATATTATTTAGATACACTCCTATCTCTAAATCTGTAAATTATTATTCTACTTTTTTCTACTTTTTTACCCGCGACGGAACGGCGACTGTATATGTGTTTGGGGTGAGAGGTTGTTTGTTTGTTTGTTTGTTTGTTTGTTTGTGTGTTTGTGCAAATTACTATGTTAATTATTTCCAAAACTATAAGTCCGATTTTGATACGGTTTTCTATGATAGGTTAAGGTTCAATTGGCGTATGTTCTTATGTATGTCTTATTGCCTTAACTCACCAGGGGGCGCTGCAGTAAGCATTTTACGTGAAAACGAATGTTTTCAATTATCTCAAAAAATAATAGTCTGATTTCAATAGATTTTCAGTGGTAGATTCAGGTTTAATTGGTGGATGTTCTTGGATATGTTTTATCGTGTCAAACCACCAGGGGGCGCTGCAGTAAGCATTTGTTTGTACTTTTTTTGTATTTATTTGTCTAAAACCGAAACTACTGCTCCGATTAAAAAGAGTTTTCAGAAAAAGATTTATCTTTGCTTGGTGCATATTTTAAGATTTTTCTTTTTTTGTTACGGGGAAATCTCACCAGGGGGCGCTGCACTAAACATTTGTTTATGCAGAGCAAAAACTACTAGTCCAATTTAGATGAAACTTTCAAGGATGGGTTCAGGCTTAATTGGTGCGTCTTTCCATATATGTGTTATGGTGACCACTCATCAGGGGGCGCTGTAATAAGCATTTGTTTGAGGTTTTTTGTGTAAAACCAAAATTTTTCTTATATTTATTTGTCTAAAACCGAAATTACTTATCTGATTGGCTAGAGTTTTCAGAACTAGATTAAGCTTTACTTCGTACATATTTTAAAATTTTTGTTTTTACGTTACGGTGAAAATTCACCAGGGGGCGCTGCAGTAAACATTTGTTTATGTAGAGTAAAAACTACTAGTCTGATTTAGATGAAACTTTCAACGATAGGTTCAGGTTTAATTGGTGCATCTTTTCATATATGTGTTACGGTGATCACTCACCAGGGGGCGCTGCAGTAAGTACATTTGTTTGTGCAAAACTAAAACTACGAGTCCGATTTGAATGCAGTTTTCAATGATAGATTCAAGTTTACTTAGAGCATATTTTCATATATGTGTCATGTATGTTTACTTAGTGCATATTTTCATGTATGTGTCAACTCTCTAGGGGGCGCTGCAGTAAGTAGCTGCTTCCATTTTTTGTGTATAACAAAAACGACTAGTACGATTGGAAAGAGTTTTCAGTATTAGATTCCGCTTTGTTTAGTACATGTTTTTAAATTTATATTACGGTGACAAGTCACCAGGGGGCGCTGCAGTAAAATATTGTTTGTGCAAAGCTAAAATGACGAATTCGATTTGGATGCAGTTTCAGTGATAAGCTCAAGTTTAATTAGTGCATGTTCTTGGATATGCTTTATCGTGTTAACTCACCAGGGGGCGCTGCAGTAAACATTTGTTTGTAATATTTAATGTAAAACCACAACTACTAGTCCGATTGGACAGAGTTTTCAGTATTAGATTTACCTTTACTTGGTGTATGTTTTTAGTTTTTTTTTACGTTAAGAACTCACCAGGGGGCGCTTCATTAAACATTTGATGGTGCAAAGTTAAAACTACGAGTCTGAATTTGATGCAGTTTTCAACGATAGGATCAGGCTCAATTAGCGCGTGTTCTCGTATATGTGTCGTGGTGACACCTCACCAGGGGGCGCTGTAGTAAGCATTTGCTTGTATTTTTGTGTGAAACCTATTTAGATGCGGTTTTCTGTGATAGGTTCAGGTTTAATTGTTGCGTGTTTTATATGCCATATCACAAACTACCACGGGGCGCTCCAGTATAAATTAATTTGTTCCAAATCAAAACTACTAGTGGGTTTTGTGATTTTCACTGATTTGGTTAAACTTAAGTTTCCTAAAAATGTTGCGGTGACAATCTGCCAGGCGCTGCAATAGGCATTTGATAACCACAAAGCATTGGGCTTATAATTTTTTTTGGATTTGCATGAAGATTAATATAAAGTATTTCGAAATTATGTAATAATATATAATGTGTATCTATACACTTTAAAAAGTTTAAAATAAAAAACAAAATTAAAAATTTTGAAAATACCCACGACGGTTTAATTGTAATTGAAAAAGGATAAAATAACTAGAAATCCCCCGCCTAAAAGAATATATGTAACGAGATGATGGGGACAACTTCGTCGGGGGCTGCCAGTTGCAACCTCTATTTTAAATATAGTAGCTAACAGTATAGATTTCGTTCTTAAAGTTTTTAAAAGGAATACCAGTTATCAAAACTGTAAATTCATATTAATATTTTAATTTTTTCCTAAACCTGTTTTAACAGCATGAAAACCTAGAAGTTAGCAAACTTAAAGTAATGGCAGCTCCGACGAAGTCGTCCCCATCATCTCGTTACATATATTCTTTTAGGCGGGGGATTTCTAGTTATTTTATCCTTTTTCAATTACAATTAAACCGTCGTGGGTATTTTCAAAATTTTTAATTTTGTTTTTTATTATAAAACATACTTTATTGAAGTTTTTTAATATGTTATTAGTATCTTTGCAAACAGACATAAGATATGTCAAAATTCAAGAGGAGAACCAGGAAAAGAGTAAAATAGAATGAAAATAAAATATGTTTTTTAAAAACAGCTATCACCATTTCTATTTAATTTGTTTTTTTTTCACCATATAAAAAAGAAGTGCAGGAAAACCAGAAAAAGAGTGGCATACAATAAAAAAAATCAAAAAGAAATATAAAAACAAAAAAAAAATGCTAAGGAGACGTTGAACACCACGGAAAATATGTAGTTTAACAGACTTTGTTTAACAAGAATAAGATTGCGTATAGATTATTTTAGCTGAGCAAGTGATATCATGAATTACGGATATCATGAATCAAGCAGAAATTGAAGCTACCTATATGTATATAGTACAACGTGTTATGCAGTTTATTTGTAAAACTAAAGAATATATGTTATAGATTATAAAATTGGCCAAAACAAATATTCTATAGACATCAATTTATTTCCACGGCAATCAAAGGAGTTGAAGAGGCGTTTAATGCGCATGTGCAACTCGTGGCTGATAGAGTATTGAAAAGTTCTCTTATGAAGTTATTAGCTCCTAGTACGTACTTTGTATGAACTAGGATAGTTTCGGATGCTTGAATTTCGCACAGCTCCACCTAGTGAGTGACATCTGTAATCGTCATTTAAGTCAAAATAGTTAATGTATAAAAATGGTAAACATATGGCTATTTGTTCTTGTAAATGTAATTGTAAATGGCTATTTGTTCACGCATAACTCTGGAAATACTGCATGAATCTGATTGATTTCTTATTCTATAAATGTAAGGCGTGGCGCTAGTATAACAAAAATAAGTATTTGGTGTATTTAAATAAAGCTTGCTTTAGCAACATTTTTTTACAATATAAATATTGTGTATTTGAAGCCATGGTATATTTGGAGTGAAATTTCAAGATATCAACTAAAATGTATCTTATAACATTGTAAAAGTGTTATTCGCACACTTAGCTCTGGTATAAGAAGTTGATAAAAAGCCGTTACATTTTCGTACTTTTCTCACGTAGCACTTTAGACAGAACATAGTACGGTCACGACACTTAAGCAAGATTGCAAGCAAGATTTCTCATTTATATTACTATATTTATCATAATATTAGTACTAGATTATAAAATCATTTAGGCACTATTGAAGGAACAGCGTTAATTATTTATGTAGGTGTAAAAAAGATCTTAAGATGAATTTCGGAAAACGGTAATTATATTAGCTTCATGAACATAAAATTACACCGCGCGACACAATTTTTAATACATGCACACTGTTGTTAACTTGTTAAAAATTACTTAATCCATTGCTATCAAAAAGGTCTTGTATTGTACGTATCCATCACGTCGCGTTTCCAAGTTATAGAGCTGAAATCATTTTTATCCACTCGTTCTAGAAAATAAAATTAAATAGTTTGTCAACTGTTTTATTTTGTAACTAAGTATTGTGAAATAGCTATAAACCATAACAGTGGTGTTTTTTAATCTGATTAAATAGTTATTTGGCAGATAACTGTATTTTTTCAGGAATAATATGGAAAAACGCGACCGTCTTAAATGTTTGAACCACCCAAATAAGTTTTGTAATATTTGTCGAAAATATACCTAACTCGCGGCCCGCTCACGGCTTTGCCGCATGGACTACTTAATTGTTTCGTTATAATGCAACCTTCAGGGGTGGATTTTTGAAAAATAATGTAGCCTATATTTAACCTTACATTATCAACTATATATATTTCAAAATTCATTACAATCGGTTAAGGATATTTAATTCAAACTTTCATCCCCTTTAGAGGTTAATTTTTGAAAAGTAAACAGCTTATGATTGACCCTGGACTATTTACAACTTTCATTCTAAATTTCATCCAAATCGGACCGGTAGATTAGCCGTGAAGCGTGACAGACACACAGACAGACTTTCGCATTTATAATATAAGTATAATATATTATTTAATAATCACCTTATAAATTGTATACGATACAGCAGAGTTCACATTTCGATTTTTTTTCTTTTTACCTTTGTAAGTGTGACAAGACATTAATAAAAAGCAAAATTAAAAATTTTGAAAAACCCACGACGGTTTAATTGTTATTGTAAAAGGATAAAATAACTATAAATCCCCCGCCTAAAAGAATATATGTAACGAGATGATAGGGACGGCTTCGTCGGGGGCTGCCATTACTTTAAGTTTGCACAAACCTTCTCATAGGTTTTCTTGCTGTTAAAACAGGTTTGGCAAAAAAATTAAATATTAATATGAATTAACAGTTTTGATAACTGGTATTTTAAAGACTTTAAAACGAAATCTATACTGTTAGCTACTGTATTTAAAATAGAGGTTGCAACTGGCAGCCCCCGACGAAGTCGTCCCTATCATCTCGTTACATATATTCTTTTAGGCGGGGGATTTATAGTTATTTTATCCTTTTACAATAACAATTAAACCGTCGTGGGTTTTTCAAAATTTTTAATTTTGCTTTTTATTTTAAGCTTTTTAAAGTGTATAGATACACATTATATATTATTACATAATATCAAAATACTTTATATTAATGTTCATGCAAACCCAAAAGAAATTATAAACCTAATGCTTTCTGGTTATCAAATGCTTATTGCAGCGCCTGGCAGATTGTCACCGTAACATTTTCACTAAACTTAAGTATAACCAAATCAGTGAAAATCACAAAACCCACTAGTAGTTTTGATTTTGAAAAAACTAAAATATACTGGAGCGCCCCGTGGTAGTTCGTGATATGGCATATAAAAACACGCAGCAATTAAACCAGAACCTATCACAGAAAACCGCATCTAAATAGGTTTCACACAAAAAATACAAGCAAATGCTTACTGCAGCGCCCCCTGGTGAGGTGTCACCATGACACATATACGAGAACACGCGCTAATTAAGCCTGATCCTATCTTTGATAACTGCATCCAAATCGGACTTGTCGTTTTAGCTTTGCATAATTAAATGTTTAATGCAGCGCCCCCTGGTGAGTTCTTGACGTGAAAAAAAACCTAAAAACTTACACCAAGTAAAGGCAACTCTAATACTAAAAACTCTGCCCAATCGGACTAGTAGTTGTGGTTTTGCATTAAATATTACAAACAAATGTTTACTGCAGCGCCCTCTGGTGAGTTAACGCGATAAAACATATCCAAGAACATGCACTAATTAAACTTGAACTTATCATTGAAACTGCATCCAAATCAAATTCGTCATTTTATCTTTGCACAAACAATATTTTACTGCAGCGCCCCCTGGTGACTTGTCACCGTAATATAAATTTAAAAACATGCTCTAAGTAAAGCGGAATCTAATACTGAAAACTCTTGACAATCGTACTAGTCGTTTTGGTTTTACACAAAAAAATAGAAGCAGCTACGTACTGCAGCGCCCCCTAGAGAGTTGACACATACATGAAAATATGCACTAAGTAAACATACATGACACATATATGAATATATGCACTAAGTAAACTTGAATCTATCATTGAAAACTGAATTCAAATCGGACTCGTAGTTTTAGTTTTACACAAACAAATGTACTTACTGCAGCGCCCCCTGGTGAGTGGTCACCGTAACGTATATATGAAAAGAAGCACCAATTAAACCTGAATCTATCGTTGAAAGTTTCATCTAATTCGGACTAGTAGTTTTTGCTCTGCATAAACAAATGTTTACTGCAGCGCCCCTGGTGAATTTACATCGTAACAAAAAAACAAAAATCTTAAAATATGCATGAAACAACGTTGAATCTAATTCTGAAAACTCTAGCCAATCGGATAAGTAATTTCGGTTTTAGACAAATAAATACAAGAAAAATTTTGGTTTAACACAAAAAAATACAAGCATATGCTTACTACAGCGCCCCCTGATGAGTGGTCACCATAACATATATATGAAAAGACGCACCAATTAAGCCTGAACCTACCATTGAAGGTTACATCTAAATTGGACTAGTAGTTTTTGATTTGCATAAACAAATGTTTACTGCAGCGCCCCCTAGTGAGTTTTCCCCGTAATAAAAAAAGAAAAATCTTAAAATATGCATCAAGCAAAGCTGAATCTTTTTCTGAAAACTCTTTTCAATCGGATCAGTAGTTTCGGTTTTAGACAAATAAATACAAAAAAAGTACAAACAAATGCTTACTGCAGCGCCCCCTGGTGGTTTGACACGATAAAACATATCTAAGAACATCCACCAATTAAATCTGAATCTATCACTGAAAATATATCGAAATCAGACTACTATTTTTTGAGATAATTGAAAACATTCGTTTTCACGTAAAATGCTTACTGCAGCGCCCCCTGGTGAGTTAAGGCAATAAGACATATCTAAGAACATACGCCAATTGAACCTTAACCTATCATAGAAAACCGTATCAAAATCGGACTTATAGTTTTGGAAATAATTGACATAGTAATTTGCACAAACACACAAACAAACAAACAAACAAACAAACAACCTCTCACCCCAAACACATATACAGTCGCCGTTCCGTCGCGGGTAAAAAGACTGAATAACGTTACCGAGGAAGATGAGCTGCTAGCATGTTAACAGATTTCTGATGGTTTGTACTACACAGAAGATTCCACAATTCGTAAGTGGAGAAGTTAGTTTTCCGTCATTAGTGCTTTTAAAAGGTGTGCAAATGTTGATTGAATTATTAAATTCACTCATTTTCAGATATATGTAGTACTAGGAACCGCCTCTTTGCTCTGCACGGCGGGAAAATCTGAGCGGAGCACATATTTAATGAGAATTAATTAAAAGTAGTAGTGGGAAAAAGTAAATTGAATGTTCGAATTTTTAAAATTCACTCGCGCATCTATATGAAGTGATGTCAAGTAGGCGCCCATGCGATTTCAAAACGTTCCACATTTATTCAAAAACTACAATACGGACCAAAAAACTTCACATTTAATTATATTTTTTTCTCTAAATTTTTATATTGGAATTTATTGTATGTTTTTCTTTTAATTTTTTGTTTTAATTTATTACAATTTTTATTTATTTCGCATTCTTTATTGTAATCATTATATCAAAATAACTATTTCTCGAAAGGAATACCCATCAGAACTCGGTCACCAGATGATATTTTGTCTTAAACAACACGTATCGACTTAGGCATGGCTGGCAATATATTAGAAGACTATTAAAACTCTTATAATGAACTCTTTTTCTTAGCTTGCGCTTATTCACGCTTGCGCCTACCCTTTTGATATATGTTACATTACTATATCTTAGAGCTTACACGAGAATCACACTTTGTTCGACCAGGACATCATCATTTTATAAGAGTCATAAAGAAAAGGACAGCAATAAAAGTGTACTTCACATATTTTTACGCAATTTGAATATTTTGTGCGCATGTCCTCTATTAAAATCAATAAGTTATTCTAGCTTGGGAAAACCTAAAATTTCAGTATTTATTATTAGTAGATGGCGCTTTACAAAAAGGGAAAACCTCTATCTAGTGTCAAGTAGCCAAATATACAACGTTGTGTAATAGCTTTTTGCCACTAGATGGAGCTGTTTTGCAGGAATAAGATTACTCCTATGGCATTATGATTTCCTAGTAGCACAATCTGCAAGTCTCGCGTAATTTTTTCTAACATATATATATAATATCTATATGACAACGATGCAGTGCGCATGCGCGAAATAAGCGCACCGTACTAAAAAGAGCTCTCCATAAACTCTGGTCTCCTAGTACACCATCTGCCAAACCATAGGTTATTGTAGTCTATGTACAAACAATACATATTATTTATATGTGTACATATAATAAATACATGACGGCACTCCTAGTGGAAATGCGCACTGTAGTTTCTGTCGTATTTTCATTTTACCTATGTCATGAAATTTGAGGAAAGCTTTAAGAAAAGCATTGAGACCAATCGCGCTGCAGGGGCGCGCATAAGTATAAATTATTGTAATTGTAAAAACACGACTAGTTGTTGCAATTGTAAACCCTTCTAGTGGTTCGATTCCCAGGAGAGGAGTGGAAATATTTAATATTCCCATTTTCTTCGCTCTGGTGTCGAGGCAAAGGGCGGCGTTAAGCTTTGTTCATTACACGCAAACGGGAGTAGGGAACAGAGTGCCTTACTTAATTAAGATTAGGTTCCCTATGCCTACACTGCTGTGTGCGCAGTATCCCGCGTTAAAATAAGAAAAAAATACGTTCAGTTTTTACAGATATAAAAGTTAGATTCACCAAAATAAAACAAAACAAGGTCAATTCGATTATTTAAAAAAAAATATCAAATAATGTTTATATGTTAATAATATTAATTTGTATAACACGTGCATTGCGTTTAAGTTGGTCCAGCCGCATTCATACTGGGATATCATGCAAGCACTGCAACCTCACAGGATTCATTAGTTCGCGCAAATTTTTGCATGCGTTTTAATGTATTTTTAATGCCAGACAAAAACTGATCGAAATTTTGTTATTTTTAATGACTTCTTGGCATCTCTTTCGATCATCTCGTTTTCTTATATAAGAAGAAAAGCAGTTGATACTGATTGCTTATGTCATTCGCACCTTCGTACTTTTCGTCGCTCAGTGTGTCTTGTACTTCAACATGGTGTTAAGGTGTTGTAAAACTAACTAAAGAAAATATCTCCTGGTAGACACTTACAAAAAATTAAATTTGCCCGCAAACTTAGATTTTCACTGTACACCTCTAGTTAGTTTTTATGTACGAGTATAATTCAACATTTTGACTGTAAAATATTGAATTAAAAATTTTTGCTTCATATTGTAATATTTTAATCAGTGTTTTGTAACTTTTTCAGAAATTGTCTATATTATAATAAATTTCAATAATCAAATAAAAAGGGACAATAAAAACTTATGTTTTTTTTTTCAATGCAAGTAGTTATTTCCTCAAACAAATCGAACGATAGAAATTATATAAATGCTGTGATTGTAGTACAGTATGAGTTAAATTTTTGCTAAAAGTTGCGTATGTTATATATCTAAAAGTAATGCCTATAAAATCCTAATTGTTAACTGGTAATTATAGAAAATTAAATTCTTAATTTACTTTGATGCGTTTCCTATCACTTAAGTTTGATTGTCACTTTGTCTTAGACGCTTTATTTATTTTCTTTAAACTAATTCTTTGTTATTAAATGGTCGTAGTTTTGAAGTGGGTAAATCACGTATTCCTTAGGAATATTTTATTTACTTGTAATATTTATTAATACAGAATTTCCAGACTTCTGTTCAAGCGGACCAGGCTGTTTTAGTTTCTTATCCCAAGACACGATATATCAGAAAGCAAACGGGCTTTCTAACTTAGTGCTTTGTCGTTACCCAGCATGTATGCAGTTAGGCACTGTTATACTGCAGTCTATCTAGTCTGCAGTCTATCTAGACTGCAGTATCTAGTCTAGTAGTCTATCTAGTCTACTCTGTACATTGAATATATTTACAAAAAAAATATAGGAGATGAAATAACAATAATAGAATATGAGTCTATGATCTTTAATGATCTTAATTATATTATGTATAAATCTAATAGAAGACAAGAAAACTACCACATCAATAAAAGTTATTATAATTTTGTGTCCATGTTTTTTACTTGACTGCAGACTAAGTGATAAATGTTAATATCTAAAAAAATCCGTATAGAAGGTTCCAGTAAGCATATTATAAAATTGTTAAGTATACAGAAAAATGACCTTTTTAGGTGTTAAGCAAAAAATACATTGTTTTGTCTATTTATTAATATTTTTTTAAATAATATATGTAGATGCTATTATTACTATTGTTTCCCTAGTAGAAAAGTTGTATTTATACTACTTTTGATTTACATTTTATGTAACCTCACAGAGTTATTAACTGTTAACGGATTTTCAATCAGTATATTTTAAAAAAAATTGGTAACTTAATTTTGCTCTTGAAATAAATAACATAGTAAAAAAAGTTTGAAACGAGTCACAGTCGAAAATTAAGTAATTAAAAAAAGTAAGTCCAAGGATGTGATTAATGCGACAAAAGCCTAACCTACTTTTGATGTGCCCCCATAATCGTGTGTGGTTCGAAGTCGTCTTAATCTTAGTATTATGTTTTTTTCTATTGAAAATTCAAAATTTGTCTTTAATTTAATTTTATTGTTCGTGATGTTTATAAAAGTTGAATTTACCCAAATTTTTCATCATTACTTACACAACATTAATGCCAATAACTTGTTCTTTTGTCACTGTCTAAATGTCACTGTTTTGAATTGTAAGATTCCATCAAATAGCTACATTCTGAACTTAATGAAAAATTAGAAAATTCTACGATCAACGACAAAGTATATTTGGCACGAGCCTGACCAGTAAAGTGAATATGAATCACAATCAGTGCCGGTTCTGCTACTCATTATGTTCGATATCTGTCTTTGCTGTATCTGAAAGTAAAGGATGAAAATAAAATATCTCTGCATTCTGTTTATACATAAAATAGATATCAAACATTTTATATCTCAAATTATATATTTTGTACCTACTCAACTATACTACTCTGTTTTTAAAATTTTTGATCATGAATTTCTTATTAATAAAGCAAATAAAAGAAATAAAGAATTATATTAAAGAATTATATATTAAGAAATTTCCTGATATTGTCGACGACAGCGCAGCGTGTTGCGTATTTGAAATATTAGCCGCACTAATACTAGGATAGCATAAACTGAAACGACTATCTTTTGCTTTGCGCATGTCGCATGCAGCGTTAGCTGTACTATGCGCATGTGTAAATTTCGAGACTATGGGTTATTACTCCTTACTTTTGTCAAAATCTTTGATCACTTGAGTTTTGTCGATGGCATGAGTAAGGTGTGAACCTGAATAGGTTTTGTGTTTGGTGTACAACGGGTAAAAGCGAAGCGCAACTAAATATGAATATTATTTTATTTAGGCTCATAGAGCCTCTTAATTTTATAATTAAACCAGAGTATTTTTATATTTTAAAGCACACGAATTTTGCAATGCGATTTGTTTCAATGCAGCTGTGTTTTTTGCATTTTAATAAAAGGTTTACTTTTATTAATAATTTTATGTAAGAATTGTTTTTATTCTCCTTTTATATTTTTTGTAGGAGCTAGGATTGGTAATTATTCCTTAAATTTTAATTATACGAGAAGGCATATTGTTGCGCGCGCATAATGTAAACAAAAAAATCAATATAACAGTAATACTCAGAATTGAGCAACAAAAAGAAGTATTGATTTTTGATTATGACTGTACACAAAAATGTGTTTTTACAAGTGTCTTTCGTTAGTAAAAATAAAAATAGCCGATTTTTTGTTATGTAAGAATATACACAGTTAATATAAAAGTAGGACTTATTCAGTGTGGGAGTGGGGTAGCAAAAATTTGACAATATTTACATACGTCGGATGCCCTTGAAATGATTATATCAACTAAATAATTATCTCATACTTTATTACTTAGACACACAGATTTATATTTTTATATACAACTTAGATATTTTATAGGAAATGAAAAATATTGATTCGCTCCACAAGTCATGCGCAAAGAGGTTCTAAGAATTCAATCGAAATTTTATATGCAATCCCTACTAGTTCCATGTTTGCCTAGTATCACTGTAAGCTAAATACCTACTGCTTCAACAAGTTTGGATAAAATAAATATTATCCGCCGCCGCGATGACGAGAAATTAAATATTTGTTTTTGATTAAAAATGCTCCCTCCTAACTTAAATTTCACCCTTTTGAAATTTGATTTACTTGTTTCAAAGAGTTTAGTTAATAAACACATTCAATAAATAATGTTTAAATAAGTCAATAACTTGCTTATCAATATTTATGATCACTAGCAACTCGTTCGCGGCTTCGACGTGTCAGCATCAGCAGCTTTTATCCCCTATTTGAACCCGTTAGGGATTCTCTCAACTTTCAGTTCAATCATAATAAAATATAGCATTCCTGAATAGTGTAGCTTTCAGTTTGTGAAAGAATTTTCATGATCGCTTTAGTATTTCCGAAGATTAGTCGCCCTTACAAACAAAGTCATAAAACTTTACCTCTTTATTTTATTAGTATAGATTATTTAGGTTCGAATATATTTTCATAAATTTCTTCACTATTTAATAATTTAGTAAATGGTGAAAATTAGTTTAGTAATTGGTAAAAAGTTTAAAAATTTTTAGTTCACAAAAATTTTATCTCTTTAAAAAACTGTAACGGAGGAGAACGAAAATGACTTTATTAATAAATACTATAGGTACATGATACGACCATTGACATAATATCAAACATTGGTGTAACTAGACGAAGCCGTTGCTACTACGAGTACTTAGATGTTTCTACGAACCAAACGAAAGTCTACGAACAATATCTGTTCGTTTATTCCACTGAGAAAATTAAGCAAATTAAATTAAATGCTTAACAAGTGAGACACTATAATAAAGAATGCACAAATGTTTTTATTTTATGTCTTTTGCTTTAAACAATAAATTTATACTTAAATTTGCATACAAATATTTTTTAACCTTTTCTTTTAACAAAATGGTTAAAATACATTTACGGTATTTTTTTATTTAGGGGCCACCGATTTCTGTAACGATTTTTTTAAACGTTTCGCGAACTATCAAACTGTGAAATATATACATCAAAAACAATGCAATTTAGCTTATACATTGTTTTATTAACGTTACGATTGTTACGATTACTTTTCGTTACAAATTTGTATATATTTTTAATGTAATAATTACATATTTTCTTAAAAAAGATTTTTTTGTTTTGTTCGATTAATATAATAATGATTATTTTATTTACAAGACCTATTATTATCATCGCCTATCTCGTGGCGCCTTACTGCGGATAGGCTTAAAGCCGCACTACTACTAGGATATCATAAATCAGAGAGATCATTTTTCCCCTTTTCGTACACCGCGCATGTCACAAATACGTTTGCTTCTACGTCAAATGAAAACTCCATGTGTAAACTAAACAAAGCTAATGACGTGGAAAAACTGACTCCAACTTTTACTAATAAAATAATATCATGACGATTTTTTTTAAATAAAGAGTGTTTTAGTTTTATTATTGAAAGAAAAAATCTATCTGTGGATGTTTGGATTTGAACCGGGAACTTCTGTCAAGTAGATTAAAAGAGCATTTCTTTTAATACATAGAAACAAACTATAATTTTAAGAATCATAGGTTCATATTCTATTACTATTTATATATGCCACTTGGTAGATTTTTCGTAAAAATATTTTGCTGTAATTATTTATTGTACTAAAGACACATAAATGAGAAAGACAATAGTTTTCTTGAAATATAGCCAATTGAAATACGACACTCCGACTTTGAATCTTAACATTGTGGGTTGGGTGGCGGAACTACCGCTACCACTACCGCGCTTTGTCTTTGTCACCAGAGCGAAGAAATGTAAATTTAAATACAAGCATTAATCATTCCCCCGATTGGGAATCGAACCCACAACCATTTTTGTCAGACGCTGTCCCACTACGCCAAAACGACCATATTTATTCATATATATGTTGGAGAAAAATATGAATAACAGTCAGTGGCGTAACTATACCGCTTGAGGCCCGTGGCAAATTCGCCGGATGGGGCCCTCTGTATTCGAGGCCCTCTCTGACCAGGGGGCCCCTTTTGGCTCGGGGCCCGTAGCATTTTGCCGACTTGCCACCCCATTGTTACGCCGCTGATAACAGTTGAAACTCCGTTTGTGTGGACCATATAATTTCTGTATACTATATTTATATTGTACATTAAGCCCAAAATTATAATTAACGTGGTAGTTTTCTTGTCTCAGAATGTGTCTGATATAACCTACAATTTAATGACGATTGAATTATTTTCAGCTCAAAGTTTTCTCTCGGCAAAGAAAAACAACTTTTTACCCGAATTCGAAATATTGCATCTTGTATGCCGATAGTGAACACTCAGTTTGGTCTTTCCGGAATGAAAATATGATAATAATTAAATTATAGCTATTTCATCACATGGAAATTGAACTCACAACAGACACTGTCCCCTTCTGACCTGTCCCGTTACAGCGCCACAATGGCCTCAATGTTTGATCATTTTTAATAATCCATGGAAACCAACCAATTTTTACTAATGCGGCATTTATTCATTTTAATATCTTACTCGGCTATCGTGGTTATTCAATATATTTCTGAGATCTTTTATTGTTATATATTTTAATGGAAAATGCCTATGACGTTGAAGAGTTTTTATTAAGAAGCTTCTCTTGTATTTATTGTATTTTAGCTGGACTGACTTCGTCATCAGTTGTGCCGAATCTTTAATTTTTTACGTTAACGCATAATGCGCATCACGCATCACGCTGAACAAATTTTGTTTAGGAATCTTCTCTATATTTGTTGTATTTTAGCTGAACTACTATGGTACTGGAAGCCTAGGTACCCTTTAAAATTTTAAATTAGACATAATATATAAACTATTTATTTTATTAGTTTTAACATTTACTGTACGGTTCTTCTCTTTATTTTATTTACATTACGGGTAGCATAAAATTCTTTAGGCTTACAGCCAGGATATTATTCTTAGCCTGTATTATTTATGTTATGAATAAAGCCCTGACTGAAGTTTTATTATGTTATTAGCTATAACTAACGTATTTACAAAAAATACGGTGTAACCTCGTCGTAGGTTATTTTAGCCGCATCAGCACTAGGATATCATAAGCACTGAATAGCTGTATCCTTAGCTTCGGTAGAACGCATGCGTTTAGTGACTTGGTGGCTGGCTGAAACTAGCGTTTGATATGATAATAATTCATTTTTGAAAAATTGTAAATATCTATTAACATTAGTTTAACTAGGAACCGCCTCTTTGCTCTGCATGGCGGGAAGAGCTGAGCGAAGTACATATTTAATGTTATTACATGTTAAAAAAATGTGAAAAACAAACACTGAACTGAGTGTTAAGTCAGTCATAACAGTTAACGTTCCACAGCCTAAGTCTATGAACACTTTTTGACAATTTATTCAAAAACTACAATTACAATTGTCACCAAAAAGCTTCACAGCACACAAGTTACTGTGCTCGATATCCCTGCCAATATCAGAGATCTAATACAATTAAATTATGATGTTTTTAATGAGACGTCATTCACTCTATCAATATTAACAATTCATAAATCATTCTTTACGGCCCAGAATTGGTGTCTGTTATAGAAAGAACGTTGATAGGTGGCAAATGAAACAGAAACGATATATTTAATAAAAGGATTATTATCAATAACTATCATTAATGAAACTCTGAATTAAGATATTTTTTGGACTAATTTTTTTGGTGATTAGTACAATTACATCATAACCATTTTGTAGTCTTGATTCTTTGTGCCAAATTTCAAAAATAATTGCCTTAGCAGGGTCCAGAGTCTTTTTATTATATAAGCAGTTATAATAAAAAATATTATAAAAAATTCAAGTACCAAAAGATTGCCTTTTTTGGTACTAATAAAATAGCCCCTAATTAAGTTGTCGCTAATTTTAAGTCACGATACATCGTGAGCACAAGTCAAGCGAAACTGCAACAACACTGTTATTTTTAAAAACAAAGAATACGTTTTATTATTAAAATGAATATAACACACATAATGTATTCGATATATGCTGATATACACATAAACTGACATGTGAGGATTACTCTATAAATCATTAGCATTAATAACTACGGACTGTATGTAAGGTGTTTAAAACAATACCTTTATTTACTTATAATTAGAATAGAATAGTATTTTATTCGTAGTATTGGACATTTTTTACCCACCTCACCAGTTGTTATGGCCTACTTAGGTTAGCTAACAATTTATATAACGTACACTCGCACCAATTTCCGTGGGAAATTATAATACAAAAACTTCGTTTGTCTCCTAAACAATCCTTTAGTGTTAGCCATTCTTTTCAAATTAGCATAAAAATGAAAAATAACGCACCACAACACGTATCGTACCTATATAAAATGATTCTTTTTCAATTGTGTATAGAAATCTGGGGACTATAATTGTCTTACATATATCTATTATAAACAAACCTTTGTGGGATCGCTGTGGACCTTTACATTTTAGTTTTGAATATTCTTATTAATTTTTAACTCAAGTTCAGAGCAAGTACCCTTGAAATGATTATATTTATTTCATCTGCATCTACTACCTGTCAATACGACTTATTTTTTTTACTTTGAACTTCGTCTTCATGACGACGACCTGGATTATTATCCAGGTCGTCGTCGTCGTCGTCGTTTTACTTATTAGTAAAAAAAAATATTTCTTTTATTTCATATTTTAATTTAATTACTTATTTCAGGCTAATTTGTCAGGACTGCTATGTGACGATAAGGACTTTTGATGTTTATAATTTAATTTATTTATTTTAACACTGTTACAAGCACAATGCGTGTGGGTTGTTTCTGCCGTACTTGTACTAGGATATCATAAATCTCGTAGAGTTATATACACACACATCATTTTCATATTCATATAACTAAACAGTAAGAGCATCCCAGTATGTTCGCTTCCATACATTTTACACGTGCGTTATAAAGTTTATTTTACTTAAGGGCGGAGTCAAATTCTCTGAATTAGTCTCTACGCGAAATAAGGAAATGTACAGACGTCTCGTTATCACAATGAAATTAATTTAAGGTGAAAACAGAGCACAACTTAGAGGGCATGCTCAACACGAGGAAAACTTTATTTAAGTTTCAAACAAATGTATAAAGTTGTTATAACTCTAGATAGCTATTATCTTTTATATCTTTTACAAGATATCTTGATCTTTTTGACAGATGGGCTAGTGATGGGAAACAAAAAATATCTAGTAGTTCAAACATAACATTTTACAATACTTTTAATTGTGACGAGATTTACACTGTTCAACCCATGTTTCTTTGGAAAAGTTGCTTGGTCCCATGGTCTGAACCACCTATTGGAGATCCAAGATAACCCTTTATGTAAAAATTAAGGTACAAAAATAAAATAGTTCATCATCACCAGAGTCGTCGGAGTTTGTGTCATCATCTCGAACTTTAATTATTATTTCATGTTCAATAACATTGTCGAAGTGGACGTAGCGCATCATCAACCATCATCCAATGTAATATTGTACAAGCGTCTATAACTTCCAGTGTTCCTATTTAAAATTTACTTAGAAGCAATATAACTTCTTAAAATTTTCGGATAACACTTGAATCTTTAGGGACTTTTGTGTTATATGTATGGTTTTAAACATTTTTACAATTTTTAAAATCATTAAATTAAGAAAATAATATGTACGTCATTGCAAAGTTAAGGCCGATCAGAAAAATTTACATCTGTCAATAAGATCAAGCTATCTTGAACAAGGTATAGAACGTACTTCTGTTAATCACGGATAATTTCAGATATATTTAGTAGCGCCATCTAGTGAGATGTGAAAATCACAGCGCTAACTACCCTGACGTTCTACTATTAGACTAGCATGTCATGAGCTGTGGCAACATATAGAACGATATGTCGATATATGTACATGCATCGCACACAATTTTACGCATGCGCTGCAGGCTCACAATGCCAAGCCATCATTACGTTTATCCTTTTCGATCACGATATATGACCACAAGAAGAAAGGTGTTCAACGTATAAAATTGAAAGGCTTTCATTAACGTTTTTGGGTGGAGTTTCTCTGAAAGACACGCCCCCTACCATACTACTGTACTACAGATAGGGATCGGAAAGAAAATTCTACTAGGATACTTTACAACTCCTCTCAGTATCTGTTGCTCTGGTGTACATGCGGATTCTAACGACGTGCGGAATCCGGAATAGCATGCGGATTTCAGCGACATTATAAGAATTTATTTTGACTTCCCTGAGAATATACAATAAACTATATATTGTTTGCTTATATTTTTTTTTCTTACCAATATACTATTTTATATTATTTAAAATTATTGTCATTGAATATCTATCATGTTTTTATTGTAAAAATAATTATAAAAATCGTTAAGTTTTCTTTGGCTGAATTCGATGCGACGTAACTTACGATACATTTTAGTCATAGTTTCACATTATGCACATTTTCTTTTTTTACTAACTAATACCTAAACGTTTTTAAGCAAAAAGTGTTTTATTTTTTCTCTCCTATTTTCTCTTGTATTTTTTATTTAGTATTTTTTAGTTTTAGTATTTTTTCTCTTGTATTAATAAAAAAACAGCTTCATGTATTTTTCTCTCTAAACAAAATAAGTAATTTGAGAGAACCTTGTGTGGGACACCTGGATCTCCACTTTCTGCACAAAATCAAAACATTTTTCATCACAATTTTTTTTTAATATTTATGACCTGCTACGCATAGTTACGATTTCACAAAATCATAAATCTGTAACTCTGGCTTAAATTTTGTTAGAAAATAGACAAGTTCACACACCAATACCAAACATGCATGATGTTGAATGATTTAAAAAAATATATTTTCAAAACCTATTTAAGTAGGAAGTCTATTTTTATGAAGTTGCGTTACTTTTAATTATTCTATAAATATATGAAACCAATAATTTAAAAATCTTCTATATTCCTGGAAATTAAGAACTTTGAACAGTGCAGGTAGTATTAAAGTATAGATAATCATTATTTATAAATAATAGTAAATTGTGTGCGGAAGTATAGGCAGTTTTACCGGCAAAACTACAAGGATAACAGTAAGAGAGAAGAGCTATATTTGGACATTTTATAGATATTGCGCATGTCAAGTTTACGCGTGGTTTTATAATAATTAAAGCGCATGTCTTAAACTTTATGCGGAGCATATTAGCACATAATTTTTAGCTCAGCAAAACAATTACATTAATATGTAATTGTATTTATTAAATGTTCTTTATGATTTTAAATATGCGGATTTCGATTTCAAATAGTTTATAAAGACAATTCTGTTCCTATTAGAACATTTAACAACAGAAACATTAAGCGTTATTAAAAGTAAATAATTTGTAAACTTAAGTATTTAACTATTATTCTTAACCATAGATTACATGACGTTAGTTTTATAATACATATAACTTAGTTAATATTTTTTTAAAAATTTACTTTAACATAAATGACAATCTGAAATAAATATAGTAATATTAATGGTAAATGATGTGAAAGGCTATGAACATTTTCCTCTATTTCTTGTCGATGCAATTAACTTAGAAACTTTCAATAAGATGACGTTTCCTTGTTTCTTAGAGATTAGCTGGTCTTATTATTTTACATCAGGTTTTTCTTTTTACATAAACAAATTTATAGTCGTAGAAATATGCAGATATGTATATAAATGGTTGTTTGTCAATATGTCTTTTATGCAAACTATGCATTTGATTATCAAGCACATGCTCGATAATCATCATCAATTTTCTTTAGCAAATTTGTTGATGAGCCCGAAGAGCAAACATTTCTGAGTTCGTACGACCAATGTAGAACGGGTCGTAAGCAATTACAATTTCTTCGAAATTAACAATATCAATAAATTGCTCGAATTGAATTGAATACTTGGGTAATATATTTCCTTCAAATTTATTTTAGTTGGTGGCGTAGCAACGTGCGCAGGTTACATCTAGTCTAAAACAATATTTAGTCTCGTTCAGGCTTAAAAGCTATAAAACAAAAAAGCTTTATTTAAATCAATCCGGTAGTTGCAAAGATGTATTAAAAAAAAATGAAAACCATATTTTATTTTTTCATCACTATAATTATTTTTCTATAATATAATGTGCATACACTTTTTACTGCTGAGCGAATTATTACTTAAGTTACAAATTATCTAGTAGGGCAAAAATGATTAAAGAATTGATATATAAATATGTTTGATTGATAAATATAGCTTGAAAATACATAAAAAGTAATATTCATTCATATAAAAAATCATTTGGTTTGGTTGACAGTATTTAACCGTTAATGAAACTATTTATTTCATATTATAAATACACACTTTCATTGTAAATGATAAATTTTAAAAAGAAATGAATTCATTTGTTAATTAGCTTAAACATTTTATCTGAAAAATATATTAATAAAATGATGTTTGAGTAATGTACTCAAAATGTGAATAAGTATTCCGAGCTTAAAATAGGATACGGTGACTTGTCATAGAAATAGCTTGTCAGTTATCTAGATGCTGTATGAACAATCTGACAAATGTCAGCGTTATACGCCTTCATCCCTTGTATTTTTAAAACATCTACATAAGTTATCGTTAAATTCCACGCAGATTTCATTTCTTTTTCAAATAGATAGAATTAAACTTGATTTCTAAGGTAAAATTGTTCTTCCGAATCGAATGTAAAAGATACTTTTTTGGCTTTCGATACTCTTTTTTTATTGAGTATAATATATGAATTTAAACACCCGTTAAAGTTTTTCATACATACTTAACGTTATATGCACTATTATGAAAACGCATTTTTTTATTCGTTCAATTATAGGAGAAATGTTTAAAAAGTTGTATATAAAAAAGCCTATGTGAGATTAATTTAGACGAAAACTCAAAGAGCACGGTACACGGAAAGCATTGCGTGTAGGTTGTTTCAGCCGCACTAGTATCAGGATATCATAAATTTCGTAGAATCTCTCGTAGCTTTGTAGCTGTAGGCAGAAAGGGCACGGAGACACGTATGCCTCTCACACAGTTTTACGCATGCGTTGTAATGACGAAGACACGTGGCAGTGAGCCAAGTCAAGTTCAAGTTGCGATATAACAGGCTAGTGTATTATTATCAGCCATTTACCATGAACCATTTGTTGGCTCGAATCCGTCCTAACTTAAATCTATTCAATGTACATATAATATTTATATTGTTAATAATTAATTAAAATTTACAATCCAGCTAAGTAACTATCAGCATAAAAATAAAGGTTTAAATTTCTTTACATCTGTATAAAATCTGTCCTTTTAAACCCACTTGAAAATATTTGGCCGAATTATATATCCAATGATGAATATATAAGCCAAACATGTAATGAGCGAAAAGAATAATTAAAGATATTTTTATGCTTTTTTTATATTATTAAAAGTTATTTATGAAAAGTAGATGAATTAAGTGAAGAACACGGCATTCTACTTTAAAAAGATTTAGTGTTGAACTTGACTGCCGTTTTCAAAATTATTTTTTGATGGGATGTGTAAAGAAACTAGTAAATATACAGACGATTCATTATTTCTTAGTGAATGTTGTAAGTTGGAAAAGGACAGTGAAAGTTACAGTGCGCATGTTATGCAAGTTGAAAATATTGATTACCCTTTAGTCCTTTAGGCTATCGTGTCCTGGTGTATGTAGTCTGTCAAACTGAATTGTTTTCAATAAAGCTCCACCTAGTGACATTTTACCAAAATTGACTTAAATTGATACAAAAAAGTGTTTTTAAATGTCACTAGATGAAGCTTTATTACGACGCATAATAAAGCTCTACCAAATGGGGAACCGCTATAAAGTTGACAAAAAATATTTGTCAAATGTATATACATTTTATATATATAAAAAGTGAATGGTAACCAATTCAGGAAAGTACATCTATAGAAGTATTTAAGAAAAAAGTAAAACAACATTTCCTCGGTCAGGTCACCGTTACTTAGTCAGTCGTCATTCTATTATCTAAGTATTTATTTATTATATATATTATTTTTATTATGTATTTTGATATATTTATTTATATTATATATATTTGTATGTATTTGTGTTATTTATTTATCTATAAATATTATTTGTTTAAGTTTTTGTAAGTCTATGTATTTATATTAACATCTCTGCGCTTTTAAACTCGCAAAACTATTACTTTCTTTCATACCCATAGGTTGACTGGAAGAAATCTCTATCAGAGATAAGTTCACCTTTGCCAACAATATTGTTAATTTTGTATTGATATGTTTTTTTTTTACAAAGTGCAATAAAGTATATATATATAAGATTTAATATATATATATATATATATATATATATATATATATATATATATATATATATATATATATATATATATATATATATATATATATATATATATATATATATATATATATATATATATATCTATATATATATATATATATATATATATATATATATATATATATATATATATGGTAAACAATGTAACTGGTCTCCCCCTATCAGATCTGAAATAGTTAAAAATATATTAATCAAATCATGCCAAGGCTCATGATACGTCTTGTGGTTAGGACCTACATATATGGTTGTGTTCGTAAGTAACTCAAGATCTTTTTGAGATTCAGAGATAACAGTGTTAGGAAATTCTACGTGTAATATATTAAATACATATAATAAGCCATCAGAAGGTAATCTTTCTCAATTATATATTTGCCATCAGAATAAAGGCATCGCTTACGCAACACAAGACAGCATCAGATATGATACAGACGAACATCGCTATAGCTGTTCACTTTACCAAACATGTTAGAATCAGTGATGCTAAGCTACTTTGGTTGTGGCACTGACATCGCTTATCAGTAAGCTATAAGCTCCTCGAACTCTGACAATCGAGAGACACTACATGTATCCACCCTATACGAGTACATGTAATATATATTTGTTATATTAAGTTTCATACAATTTCGTATGAAATGACATTAAAATGACATTATTTGCCATAAAATATTTAATTATCCAATGCATCATTCATTATTATTTTATAATTAATATTTACACTCGCAACATATAATTAATTTATAAATTATATAATATTTAGGAAAATGTAAGCTGTAGTGTTCATACAACACTATTTTAAGATGGCGCCGCCATACGCCAAAAGCTTTAATTAATTTGTATTGCAAATTTTACTTTTTATTTTTCATACATCTAATGTTTCAAATATTTATTGCATTTAATAATATTATATTATTTAGTTATTATTATTTAAACATTCATTTCAATATTTGCTTTTGTTATTTTATATTATTAATGTAATAAGAACTCACCAAGAAATTCTTCATAGTTAACAAGTCGGCATCTTACCAAATTTGAATATTATAAAATTGATATATTTCGATCACTTTGCATGTTAATATATTAAATTTATTAATTAAATATCCATTTCCTTATATTCAATTTATATTATTTACAATTTAATATCAATAATTTTCTGAGCGTCACTTTTTATCGACGCCACGCTCCCGCCATGCAAATGCACAAGAAAGGGATTCTTGTTCTATTCCATTTTTAAAAATCATAAGTTATAATCGGCCAGCAACTCATACAGCCAGCGTTGCATTTTCTGAAAATATTAAATATATACATTTTTTATTATTTGTTTAAACTATTCCATAAAATTGTATATATATTTTTATTATTGTTAAATTATATTATTTAATATAATATTTTTTTATATTCCTACGTTTTTTTTTAAATAGTTCGTTGTTTACGATATGTTACAACAAACAGAAAGTTACAGACAAACTGACAAAAAGTTATGTCAACTTAACTGTTTGCTGTGACCAAAGGTACATAATTATGATCTTCATTACGATAGTTTAACAGTCAGGACAAAAAATATGACTGCATATATTTTTTGTGAAAGAAGGTAGTAAATGAAAGTTGGTTTTTAAGGTATATTTCTGCAAGTATCTACCCTACCCCATACAAGACATGAATTTTAACATTATACCTATACTCATTCTACATATACCTATATAATGAAATACTTAAGCTGCAATGAAACACATATGTCAGCTTTTGAAATAATTTAAAAATTGTCATAAATACTTATTATACTCATATATGAGAAATTATGCAAAAAGAATATGTAAGCTTATTGTGACATTGTTACTTTGGTAAAAGCAAAAAGCACTCTGTATATAATAAGCATTGCTCTTAGTTGTTTCAGCGGCACTACTATTAGGATATCGTAAATTTCGTAGAATCTCATTTCGTAAATATAGCTGTGAACAAAAAGTGATATATGAAGATGTGTAAGGCTATCATACATTTTTCAACTTGCTTATTGGTGATTTAGAAGCACGACAGCGTGTCTACCCAAATTAAACTTCTAACGACGCTGCCAAGTGTGTCAAGTCAACATTTAAAGCTATTTTAAATTTTTCATAGCTTCAAATCAATCTTGACATAAGATAAGCATAAGATATATAAGCATAAAACCCCATATTTAGTTCCACCTTACCTCTACATTAGAAATATATCGTGTTTGAAATGATTTAATTTAATGGCTTTAATTTACAGAAGTTAGGTTCACTATTAAGAATATGCGTTAATGACATATAAATCATATCATGTTCAGTGTAGGTTAACAAATTGAAGCTTCAGGTGTGACTTGGCTAGTTTTTAAATGAAATGCCACTAGATAAAGCTTGTTTGTAAAAGTACCAAAGCCATAAGATGGAGCGGAATGAAATCTTTGCATGCAACTATTTACAATTGTTTCATATTAACCTTTAATTTAAGCTCTACGAGATTTATGATATCTTAGTAGTTGTGCGGCTAAAACAACCTAAACGCTCTACCTAAAGCCCATAGAACAATTTTTTTTTTTTCTTAATAGAATAGCGATTTATTTATTATTATATCTTCTTAATAATTAAAATGGTATTAACAAAATAAATTAAAATTATATTTCACTTTCAGACATGCGTATCTTAAGGAAATTAAGTTTCACGATTGTGGCATACTTGCTTCTAAAAGTTTTATGTTGGTTGTTTCATAATATTAAAATCCTTTCGGGTAGATTTTTAGAAAATAAAGTACTAACCTAACCTGTTTACCTTGGCTTATTATTTACTAGCGGCCCGCTCGCGGCTTCGGCGCGTAAACTACATTACTGTTTCGTTATGTTACAACCATTGGTAGTGGATTTTTGATAAATAAAGTAGACTTTGTTTAACCTTCGATTATCAACTATATTTATTCTAAAATTCATTACATTCATTACATATTACAATCGCTCAAGCGGTTTAGATTTTTCATACAAACTTTTATGCCCTATTTCAACTGTTGATTTTTGAAAAAATATGTAGCCTATGTTTGACCCTATTATGATTATTTACTACATTAATTCTAGATTTCATCTAAATCTAATCGGTACGTTAGCGGCGAAAACATGACAGACAAACACACTTTCGCATTTATAACATATAGATATTTAAGATTGAATTCGGTTTTCATAGAAACTTTCAGAACCGTTTGTTGATTTTTTAAAAAATAGTGGCCTCTGTTTGACCATGAATATTCAACTATTTTCATTCCAAATTACATTCAAATCTGAAAGGTAAATTGCCTGTGAAATTGGCATAGATCGACAGACACATTTTTGGATTTATAATATTAGCACGGATTTCTCTGGTCTACGATTTAATGCTTGCTAGGTTGGATACTTCTATGTCACCCTCAAACAGATTACAGCATATATCTAAATTAACCATAAATTTGGAAACGAATTACATTCTTTTAAAGATCTCATAAGTCAATAAACAAGACATATAGATAAAATGTGATTATAATTAACTACAATTTATTGCGTATTTATAAATAATATTTATAGTTCTGTATTATTTTCAGAACTAGGCTGCGTTCTCTTCGTAAACTAATATGATTGCATAAATATTTTATTATTATTTTGGTTTATTATTATTTTATTAAATGTAAGATTAGTAATACAGGATGTAAAAGAGTGCGAGCATTTTTTATCCATAATTACATAAATTTTCAATGGAATAATTTTTCGTTTTTTTTTGGAATTTTAATTAACAAATGCTCTGAGCGAAATTCGAAATTCGTTTGGACAAATTCCAAACGAATTTGTCTTAGTCTCACTCTATACCATCAAGATAATGTTTACTAAAGACTCACATTAATCAGATGTTCCAGATGTTTTTCGCTTCACGCTTTATCCCTTGCGGGGTAGAACGGAGCGCCCAACGCTACGCTTTTCCAAATCAAATTAATCAAAATTAAGTCTCAACTAGCCTTAAAAGCTTTGCAGCATAAAACTTACTTTCAAATCCATCCCTCAAAATGTTGTTGTAAAAATATGAAAAAAGTTCAAAATCACGTTCTATTTTTTAAATACCATAGATAATTTTACGAACGTACCAACATTTTCTAGCTTAGCGAATTATTACATAAGTTATGTATTTACCAGTAGGGTTTTATATATAAATTCATTTATGATTTGAAATACATAAAAATGAACCATATTCAAATACAAACATTATTTTGTTAGGTGGACAGTATTAAAACGTTAATCAAATTACTTATTTCAATTATAAATTCACAAAGAGTGCCTATATTTTTTTAATCTTCCTATAGTCCTTGGCTATGGTTATGGCATCGCGGCGTAAAGTTCCACCACTTTAAAACAATGCCTTCAAATTCGTCGGAAAATGGGAAACATAGTGTCCTACCTAACACAGTACCCAGTAGCTACTCTAGTAGATAATTTGTATATATATAGTTATGTATTAGTGTATTTTATGTATTTCATCTTTTTAAATTATGAATTGATAAAATATTAATATTTTCATATATATTTTATGACTTATATCATTAACGTAATTAATGTAAGTAATTTAGATGAAAACTCAAAGAGCACGGCATACGGAATGCATTGCGTGTAGGTTGTTTTAGCCGCACTAGTATCAGGATATCATGAATTTATAGAATCTTATAAATGTAACTGTGAACAGAAAGGGCACGGAGACATGTATGCCTCTCAAACATTTTTACGCATGCGTTGCAATGATGAAGAAACACGGCAGTATGTCAAGTCAAGTTCAACTGCGACACAGCAGTTTAGTATATTATACGAACTATTTTATACTTTTAATCCTTCATAACACAAAACGTATTCTATTCACATTTAGTATGTGTTGTTAATATATACATAAAAAAATACATTTAAGATCCAGCAAAGTTACTTTTTAAACATACAAAATCTAATATTACAAAACATTAGCTAATGTTTTGTAAACATTAGCTTTTTGTTTCAATTATTTGCGTGTATAAACTCGGAGATCTATCCTTTTTAAATCCGTTTGATAATATATTTATTTGTTCATAGGTTTTCAATTATTGAATAATCAAATATATTTTCAAAATCATCCCATCGGTTTTAGTCAGATCATGATGACGAGAGCAATTAGCAAATTATAGAATTTGATGAGTAATTAAAGATATTTTTTATGTTTTTATTGTTATTATTATATTAAAACTTATAGGAATAATTAACTTAGAAATAGGATAGTAGACAGATTAAGAGAAAAACTCACCACCTACTTTAAAATTATTGAACTTGGCTGCCGCCTTCCAGGATAATTTTTTGATATGGGTATTAAAACGAAACTAGTGAATATATAGATCATTCATTATTTCCATGTGATTGCTGTAAGTTAAAAAAGGACAGTGAAAATTACAGTGCGCATGTGCGACCCTAGAACTCAGAATCAATATTTTATACAAGTTGATAATTTCTCCTTTAGGTTATCATATCCTGGTGTATGTAGTCTGATAACATGAATAGTTTTCAATGAAGCTCCATCTTGTGACATTTTACCAAAAATTGAACAAAAAAGTGTTTTTAAACGACCACCACTAGATGAAGCTTTATTAAGATTGGTAACAAAGCTCTAAATTGAGAACCACTCCAAAGTTACCAAAAAATAATGATATGAAAAGTAGAAAAAAACGGGTCCTAAAATTTTCATACATGTAATTTTACATTTTAGGCACGATAAAACATAAAAATGAATACTATGAAAAACAAGTATTTCATGTTTTTGATTCGTCAATTGTCATAATTATACTCATGGGAAAAATTGCCCAACAAGAGTTATGAGTTCCAACAACTTACGAATGGATAAGTATTATTAACTATATCTTGTACAAGATAGCTTGATCTTTTTGACAGACGGGCTTGTGATGGGAAACAGAAAATATCTAATAGCCCAAAAAATAACCTTTTTAAATATGTACTCTTAACTGTGACGAGATTTACACTGTTCGACCCATGTTAATTTAGAAAAGTTGTTTGGTCCCATGGTTTGAACCACCTATTGGAGGTCCAAGAATAATCCTGTATGTAAAAATTAAGATTGCAAAATAAAATAGTTTATCATCATCATAGTCATCGGAGTATTTTACTGTAACTGTTATTCTCTTTTTTTTAAATAAATTAGTTAAATCATGCTTTAGCTCATGATACGAAAACGTGGTTGGGACCTATTATTATTTAATTAATATTTAAAAATAATGAATTAACGCTTAAATAATGTATTCAAAAAACGAAAGAGAAATTTCGTCATTTACATTTCGAGGTTGTTATAAGATACGGTCACAGTCCAAGAAAGATCACCCTTGTACATCTCCATTCCCATTGAGGAAAAAAAGCTATTTGGCACTCTCCTATTGAGTATAAAAGTTAATATTTCTCTATACTGAAATCAGTTGCTTGATCTTTTTTTTATACAAAATGTACAATGGTACCCATGACACCCATCATAAAAATAGAAAGTTGATAAAAGGCGCCTAAAAGATTTTAATAGATACTTTGTGTTATATGAATTAATGTGTATTTTGAATATCCAAGTATTCCACGTTTTTTAAGCGTCGGAGACATTAATGAATTGAAATAGGTTTTTTGGGCAACATATAAAAATTTAAACGCAGCATAATTCGAAACCGCCTCTTATTTGTCTCACGCCAGGTCGCTATGGTCAGGGCGGTTGAACTGCTTCCAAGAGGTGCAGGTTCGAAACCAGCAACGTTCAATATTTTTAAACATGTACTTTTAATTTCCTAAGTGTGTAACTAACAGACATAGTTCCATTTATGTAAAATAGAACTTATGAAGTTACATAACTTTACTATTTTTTTTTTTATATAATTTTGTTTTGCACCTATTTACAATAATGCGTATTAAGATTATAAGAAACAACAATAACGTTATACTTAATATTATTAATAAACATTTATATATAAATGGTCATTTTTTAATAAAATCACTTTGAATTTAGTCAACACGTACGTAACCTTAAAGCAATAATTGAAATTACCTTAGCTGAAAACTCAAAGAGCACGGTACACTGAACGTACTGCGTGTAGGTTGTTTTAGCCGCACTGGTACTAGGATATCATAAATTTCGTAGAATCGCATTTATAAATGTAGCTGTGGACAGAAAGGGCACGGAAACATATATGTATTTCATACATTTTTACGCATGTATTTTAATGATGTAGACACACGGTAGTATGTCAAGTCAAGTTCCACTTGCGTTGCAGCAGCCTAGTCTATTATTATACGAAAGTTCAAATTTAAAATTCAAACTCACAATATGTTTACTCAAACAGACTTTTAAAGCACTTTTGAATAGTCTTGAACATAAAACTGCCACCGGATCCTAATGCAGTTCTACTAAGAAGACCCGGCGAGGAACTCAGCAGTTGCGCTTTTCAAATAAAAAAAAAATATTTGATGCAAACATTCTTGGTTTATATACGATTTTTTTCCTTCTTAAACCCATTTGAAAATATATTAGTTTGTTTAAAGAAGTACACTTTCAATCTCATCCTATCGTTTGTGGTGACATTATAGATGCAATAACGGACTCAATTAACCAAATATGTAATGTGAAGTACTAATGTTTAAGTAATATTAAAGTTGACTTGCAGTAGTATTAAAGTTGACTTGCATGTGTTTATTGTTATTATTATATTAAACCTCATATGTGAAAAATAGGCAGATTACGTAATAAACTACTTACATTCCAATGTTTTGTCGGCAAAGTGCCGCAAATTATTGTTATTTATTATTGATACTTGAACTTGGCTTATATTTTTAATGGTATGGGTATTAAGCGAAACTAGTGAATATGCCGACGTTTCACTATTTTCATATGATTTTCGTAAGTTGAAAGAAGACAGTGACAATTATACTGCGCATGTGCATCGCTAAAACTTAGACTTAACTAAACTTGGAAACAATATCAGTGTAAGATATGTAGCTCCTTTAATCTGTTATATCCTGGTGTAGTCTGTTAGCATGAATAGTTTTTTGCAAAGCTCCATCTAGTGAGTTACATTTTACCTAAATTCAAGAAAAAAGTAAATTTAACCTCCACTAGCTTGAAGATTTAATACGGTAAATAATAAAGCTCTTCAAAGTGGAAACTAATTTAAAGATAGACCTAAATTCAACTTGCATCAAAATGAAACTTGTAGAGCTATAAGCATCCATTGCCATTTTTTTCTAAAGTTATATATGTACGTTAGTGCTTCGCCACAGTAGCAAAGCTTTAATTGCAGCTCTACGAGGCTTATGATATCCTAGTAGTTGTGCGGCCAAATCAACCTGGACGCAATAGTCCATAAAACAAAACTTATTTTTCTTTAAAATAATAAATGTTATTATAATTACTAAGTAAACAAAGTATATTATTAAAAATTAAATATTCCACCTTTAGACATGTATATCGTAAATAAAAGAAATTTGAATCTATTCAATGATTCAATGATTTTAGTAAATCTTTACAATAAAATAGCTTATACTTCCGTATAACATATAGACTACAATTAGTAAAGTTTTTTTGCGAGTTGTCTAAAATATTAAGTAAATGGGGAAAATTCTACCATCTACGAACTATTCTGGCGTGCGCTGCCAAAACGGCTAGAGTTACACATATGAAATATATAATGTAAATATTTATCTTAAATAATCCTACGAAAAAACCCGCCTCAATATACATATATCTATATCCTATGTGTAAGCCTTTATAGCCAAAATAATGAACCATAACTACAATTTTCACTGGTATAGAAAATATAGAGTAAGAATAGAGTAACTTAGGCTCTTTTGATTTAACTCTTACGACAGTTAAAACAGCTTTATTAAATTTCACGCGGACGAAGTCGCGGGTACAGCTAGTGTATTATACGTTGTTAATGCATACACAAACAATTGAATTTTAGATACCAGCTAACTAACTTCTAACACACAAAATAAAACATCAAAAAATATTGACTTCTTATTATTTATTTTTTACAATTTTATCTATTCTTTTTAAGCTCATGTAGAAATATTTCCTTGCATTAAAGTCATCCTATCGTTTTTGGTCAGATCATAGACCCAATATTGGACCAAATATGAAATGTGAATTCTTAAAGATATTTTTATGTTAAACATGTTTCTTACTATATATTATTATAATAAAACTTATATGTAGAAATTAGAAAACATATTTAACTCATCCAGGCATCTACTTTTATCGGCGAAGTCGACAATAACGTAAATGATTGATATTGAACTCGAGTTTCATTTTCAGAATACCTTTTTATGGGATGTATATTAAACAGACGTTTGATTATCTGTCTCCTTTAGGGATAACTGAAAAGATGAACTTATATGTATATATAAAGTGAACGTTAATCCTACATACATGCCGACGGGATGTCATTTTAACTTAACTGTACGTTACTAATTTACATGGTAATGTAAGTTTACTAATTTTATATTTAAGATAATGTTCGGTTTGTGATTTGTTGTTGATTGGTTTGTGAGACTAATATAATTCATCAGGTTGTAAGACCGATATACGTCATTAATTTGTGAGTACAAAATAATACACTGGATTGGAAGGCTAATATACGTAATTAGTTTGTGAGACTTTAATTAAACCGCTGGTTTGCACATCAGTTCGAACGCACAGCCACACGGCCGGCGTGTGAGTTAAATAACCGTACAGCACACGCGTCCAACGTCAGGTATCAGTTGTTCACTTTACTTAACAGCCTCAGTACTGCCAAATAACATTAAATAATGTCACCGACATCGGTTATCCGTAAACTACCAGCTCACCGAATCGTGAAACATTGTATAATGCAGCATTCTGTACATTTAATTGTATACTTTCAAACCACTATTTAAAGATGGCAGTCGTGGCAGGTGCTTTTATTTATAAATATGGTAAATTTGATATGTCTCATACAAATAACATTCTTAACATCTAGTGCCTTTAATATTATTATTTACCTTATAATATTTATTATATTATTTAATTACTTATCGTTTCAAATTCATTTTATGTGCAATTTTTATTTATTTATATATTCTTTATTGCACACCATAAATACAATAAACAGATAAGCAGCAGAACAAAAGAAATTTTTCTATTAATAATACAATAAAACTTACCAAGAAAGTCTTCATAATTTACAAATATGATTCTTACCACCTTGAATATCACAAACTATTATATTTCGATCCCATAGCATTTTATATGGCAAATCTATTAATTAAGTATCCACTTCCTTGTATTCAATTTATATTACTTGCAATTTAATATCAATAATTTCCTGAGCGTCCTTTTATTGTGTCATCCTCCCGCCTTTGTTTTTTTTCTTAAATTTCATAAACTATAAACCTGGCAGACCTGAAAGCCAAACTTTCAGCCAATACAACATTCATAAAAATATTAATTACTTTTTTATTAATTAAAAATATTAAATAAAATAATCTTTTTTAGGATAAATCGGGTTCAAAAGAACCCGGTCCTTTGGAAGGCTTGCGTGGGGACACAGGTCCAACACGTAGAGGCCCCTTAGAGATAATAAATTGTTTTACTGTGACGCATCAGCCGGGATCCATCTCTGAGTAACCATAGGTGGTCAGAGATGGTCACCGGTTAATTACGCATTAACCGGTGAACTCTAAAAAAATGTGGAAAACTAAACTGGGGCTATAGAATGGAGTTTGGATGGACCGAATACTGGGCTATTGTATGAGACTACCGGACGTCCGCCATTTCAACAGTCTCAAATTGAATGGTTGACGGACGGTGACTCGCCTCCCACTAGATGGACCCCTACAAAGCGGCATAGTGCCTCGGGCGCAACACCGGCGTGGTCGGCTAAGCGTGTCGAGAGGTGTGCACCAGTTTCACCATCACGAGCAAGCTCGAGAGCGGGTTTCCCCGCTATTACGCAGATTGAGGACTTCCACCCTTCCGAGAATATAGCTCTTGCGCCCCACTCTGCCAGCCAATGAAGGCAGGCCAGAGGCGGGGGATAAATATCAATTGCCCTTTGGAGGTCTCAGGTCCGTGGGGTCGCTTTGCCTCTGATATCTGAGCGAAGGAAACGGAATTATTAAATATTTCCACTCCTCGAGTGGGGATCGAACCCACAACCAGTTGTTTACAGTCACACGTTCGTGCCACTGCGCCGCGACTGGCCACACTATACTGTTATTTAATTTAATTAAAATATATTATTCAATAAAAATATTTTATACATATTCCTACGTATATTTATGTATAATATGGATCGTTACAATACGTTAAGACGAGAAACACGAAAAGGTATTCTTTTCGTTAAAGCAGGTATTAAATGATAGTTTTTAAGGTTTCCTTTGCAAGCAAGTACTCTATACAAATCATCAAGATGAGAAGCCGAGAAGTTTTTTATAATCAGAGCACGTTTAAGTTTTATTTTAGAAAAAAAAAATTATGGCAAAACTATTGAACGGACATACATATGTAGCTGAAATTTACACCATTTATATAATATATATTTTTTGTTTTTTTTTTCTGCATCTTTCGTAGTTATTTTCTTAGTTCTTGTAAGGTAAAACTATTTTTACACTGGAGTAAGGCAAATAGGTCAAACGCCGTCATAAACTTATGTAGCATAAATTAATTTTAGATAAAGTAGTGTTAATCCATATACACGTATAAAAAGAAACAGGTAAAACGAACTAAATCCAGATGTCCCAGTATGTTAAATATATCAAATTGAATTGAGCGATAGGTAGCTATTTAGAAAATGATCAATATCATTTGTACTACTGTTATGTTATGTTACTGTTATATTATGCACTACATGTATCGCCCATATACATGTAGTACCTACATATTTATTTATTTAAAATTTCAAGCATATGAGACCATGCCAATATTTGCCATAAAATATTTAATTATCTAACGCATCACTTATTATTATTTTATAAATATTATTCACACTCTCAACATACAATTAATTTATAAATTTATAATATTTAGGAAAAAGTAAAGTTTAGTTTTCATACAACACTATTCAAAGATGGCGGCACGGCACGCCAAATGCTTTAATTAATTTGTATTGCAAATTTTACGTTTTCTTTTTCATACAACTAATGTTAAATATTTATTGCCTTTAATACTATTTTATTATTTAGTTATTATTCATTTAAATATTCGTTTAATGTTATTTAATATTATTAATGTAAAAAGAACTCACCAAGAAATTCTTCATAATTTACAAATATGCATCTTACTAAACTTGAATACGATAAAAATATTATATTTCGATCCTTTGCATTTAATATATTAAATTTACTAATTAAATATCCACTTCCTTATATCCAATTTATATTATTTGTAATTTAATATCAATAATTTGTTGAGCGTCACTTATACAGACGCCACGTTCCCGCCATGACCTCTTTCTTTCTTATTCTTTTTTTAAAAATCATAAATTATAATCGGCCAGCAACTCAAACAGCCAGCGTTGCGTTTTCTGAAAATATTAATTATATTTTTTTTAAATCTAATTTGTTAAATAGTATTTTTTCATTTTATGAAATTAAATTCTTTTATTAAAATATTTTATATTCCTACGTCTATTTATGCATAGTATGTATCGTTACAACAAACACGTGTTTTGGGCGAAAGGCAAAAACCACCCTTAAAACCACCCTTAAAAGTTTTTTACAAATCCATCCAGTAATTACGAAGATATGACAAAAAAATTCAAAATCACGAAATGAATATCTATTCTATTTTTTCATCACTTCAAGTTACTTTTTCATGAATCATTAAATAGATTATAATTTAACTAGTAGGGTATTAATTCATATTTATATATGAATTATTAAAAAATCATATATAAATATGATTATAATTTGAATTTTATAAAGAAAACTCATATTCAGATACAAATACTATTTTATTTCATTATTTCATCAGTATTACCAATATTACCGTTATTTCAGATTATAAATTCACAAATAGTATATTTCTTAGACTATCTTTACTTTATGATATAAAATAAAGTTCTACAGTCTATGGTGATAGTTATTCTTAAATCTTTATTACCCATACTATTTTATAGAAAACGATATTCATGGAATGGCATATTCATTAAAAATGATAAGTACGTATATAGTGTTTTATTAATAGTCTGAAAAAAAATATTGTAAATTAATTTAATTAGGGCTTGAGTAATGTGAGAGTCTATATTTAGATTTATTATAAAAATAAATCTCGTGGATTTTCCAGATACTGAAGCAACTACCTGACAAGTATCACGCTTGTACGTCTTCATCATTTATATTGTTGAAGAAATTACGTGTGTTTACTCTACATAAATTATCTTTAATATGAATTATAATACAATAGAAAGTAACACATAAAAAATATTTAAATGAATAGTAAGTAAATTAAAGTTGGTCGATAAAATTACTCTACCATTGAGTACGTAACTTATTTTTTGATTTTGTATACTCTGTTTTACCGAGTGTTTATACATTTGAAATGAAATTGATAGTTTAGTTTTTTGATATAGATATATCAAAATCATTTTCTAATAAAATATATATAACGTAAAGTATCTATACTTTACGTTATATGCACTTTATGTAATTATATGTAATTGATTGTTTTGGATCGTTAATTGACCAATATAATCTTAGGAGAATTGATTTCACTCTATCATATAAAGTTATTAGGATAATTTAGATGAAGACACAAAGAGCCAGTATACGGAATGCATTGCGTGTAGATCGTTTTAGCCGCACTAGTATTAGGATATCATGAATTTCGTAGAATCTTATTTATTTGCTTCTCATACATTTTTACGCATGCGTTGTAATAATAAAGACACGCAGCAGTGTGTCAAGTCAAGTTCAACTCGCGACACAGCAGAATAGTATATTATTATACAAGCTATTTTACAATTTATTCTATGCGCATTTAGTATATATTTTTAATACATACATGAAAGAAATGAAGTTTAGGATGCAGCAAAAATAGAATCAAGAAAGTATAGTATCAATATAAAAAATAAAATATCACAAAACCATAGCTTTTTGTTTCAATTCTTTTATTGTTATAACCTCTGAAATCAATTATTTTTAAACTCATTTGAAAATGTATTTTTTTGCTCAATCCCGTCCTATCGTTTTGAGTCAGATCATGATGACGGGAGCAATTAGCCAAATATGGAATGTGAGGAATAAGTAAATATTCAATATATCCATTTCCTTTGCTCTAGTATCGAGACAAAGCACAGCGTTAAGTTCCGCTACTTAACACGCAATGCCTACAAAATTAGGCGGAAAATGTGGAACGGAGTGTCATAACACTAGGTTTCCTCTGTCTACCCTATGTGTGGGGTACAGCGTGAAGCTAAAAAAATAAGAAATATAAATGCTAAATTTATATCAGAAAACCGTATGCCTTATCTTAAAATTAATAGAAAGAATTAATTTATTTAATTAAGTGATAGAATTTAACAAAATATATTTCAGTAAAAAAATGAGAATGATTTTTTTTATAATACAATGCAATGCGCCATCGTGCCCGTTGGCGACCGGAGTTCCGGTCAGTCTCCTTGTGTGTCTCTCGCGGTGAACATATTTTAGTACCTCGTTCTATTGCCGACTCCCAACTTACTTAATCTAAAACTCCTTATCTTTAAGTCCACACAGCAAAATGGATAAAGTTTCACAGCGGTAGCACTACCTCTTACTTAAGCTGAAACTCGAAAACATAAGAGGATTGCACTCAAACTCAACTCATTCCAGTCCACTGCCATCGCGAGACTGAAAGAAATCTTTTGCTGTTCGATACAGAGACTCAGATTGGTTGTCCGTCTCCAAAAGTGAGGCTTTCTTAGTAAAAAGATCTTTATATTCCTCACTAATAAGAAATCGCTTAATAAGCAAAAAGATCTTTATATTTTTATTGTATTAAGACATATGGGAAAAAAGTAAACATATTAAGTGAAAATCGCGCCCCTTACTTTAATATTATTTATATTGAATTGAACTTGGCTGCCGTTTTCAGAATGACTTTTTGATGTTGTTGGCTATTACTAAACTAGGGTAAACTGCAGAAACTCTATAGAGAATACAGTGCGTTGAAAAAGGACAGTAAAAATTACAGTGCGCGTGTGCAACGCTAGAACTCAGAACTCAGAAAATTGAAAATTACTCCTTTAGGTTATCATGTCCTGGTGTATGTAGTCTGTTAACAAGAATAGTTTTTAATAAAGCTCCATCTAGTGTCATTTAACCAAAGCTTACCAAAAACGTTATTCTATCTAAACGTACAATTAGTGATATGGACGTTAATGATTTACCATCGTAGCAAAGCTTTACTTGCAGCTCTACGAGGTTTATGTTATCCTAGTTGTTGTGCGGCCAAAACAACCTAAACGCAATAAACCCATAAAACAAACCTGCTCCTTTAAAAGAGAAATGTAATTGAATCTTAAGTCCGATGATTTTTTTACCATTGACGGATATAAAGTGCTCCTTCATGTGATGAATTTATCCATGAATCTTGTATAATATTAAAAAAAAGAAAATATTTTTAAAAAATATTTCTTTTTAAAAATATTTCTCCTTTCCCTGCCTATAGGAAATAACAGTAATTTCATTCTACATGATACATGAGAAGTGCCTACCCGGTGTACTAAAAGAACTCAAGGTAAAATTAAACGCAAAGTGTACGTCCATGAGATACGCTTGCGCTTTAAGCTAACCTCAATCACTGCATACAGTCAACTTTAAAACCGAGAGCGCATATAAGTGTCTCGTCTTCCACATTGGTGTTATATATACATTTTATAAATATGTCTTTAACAGGGAATTTGTTTATTATTTACACAGTCACAGTTATAGACATAGAACAGAGCACTTCATATATGTCGTTGAGTTTCTAAACACGGTTGAGCTGCCAGATGTACCCTGTATTAAAATTAAACATCCCAGTTAAAGTTAATTGAAATTCAATACCTCTCGATTATGTAACGCCATGAGACTGTATCCGCAAGTTGGATAGAACATAATTAATGGCAACATCTTACAGGAATACGGAAAGGTGAAAATTTCCCTAGTGTATATATACAATATTATATATATTGTATATAATATTGTATATATACATTAGTGAAATTTTCACCTTTTCGTATTCCTGTAAGATGTTGCCACTAATTATGTTCAATCAATACCAATTTTGTCTTTGCCCGTTTTCCCGGTTAATTACTGGAACGAAACAAGCAAGTTTTAAAATAACAGTAGCCTAAGTTACGCCCTGTTAAGTCAGCTATCATCAGTTAAAAATCTGTCAAAATCGGTCTAGCCGTTCCAGAGATTAGCCAAAACAAACAAACAGGCAGACAAAAAAATTGAAATACGTTATTTTAGTATATATATCGTGTATACATACATATGCATTCATTAAAAAGTTGTTTTTTTACATATTACAAACTTATTCAATTTTATCTATTAGTATAGATTGGACCTTCAGACATGTAAATTCTAAATTAAATAAATTTGACCATTGTGGCACAATGTACACTTATAAAAAAGTGTACACTTATAAAAAGTACATGGTAAGTATATATACATTTTTCATGTTTACGATTGATTTATTGACATTTTCTTAAAATTGATTATTTTTTAGGAATTTCAGTTTCCATAATCAAGTCTAAAATCAAAATGTAGTCTCATCCAGGCTTAAAAGTTTTGCAGCATGAAGGTTTCTTTCGAATCCATCCAGTAGTTGCAAAGATATGACAAAAAAATTAAAATGACATTTTACTTTTGCATCAATTTAAGTTATTTTTTCAATAATATATTTAACGAACAAATATTTACTTTTGCTGTTAATTGTTATATAAGATATAAATTACCTAGTAAAGTAAAAAATATAGAAGAAATGATATATAAATGTGATTATAATTTAAAATACGTCTATAATGAAAGCTAATACTTAGATACAAATACTATTATATTTAGTTGGAATTTTCATTTAATAACACTATGTGTTTCAAATTATAATTTCACAAAAAGCATATTTTTAAACTATCTTTTCATTACCATATACTCGTAAAGGAAAGGCTTTTGTTATTAAGCATAACCCCCGACTATAGTAGTCGGAGGTTATGCTTAATAACAAAATAGTACAATTTTTTCTTATCCTTTTTGCGTTTTTTTTTCTTATCTTAGCATTTTTCGCTGCACATTCATGGAAGTATTTTGTTATTCATCGTGCATTCAAAAGTTGATTGATGACATTCAAAAATAAACGAGTATATTTCGAGCTTATCTTAAGGTACGATCGCTTGCTGTAGAAATAGAACTCGCGGATTTTCCAACAGTTATCACGCTTGTACGTCTTCATTCCTTATATTTTTGAATCCATTACGTGCGTAACTCTCGTAAGAAGAAGAGAGAAAATAAGCCTTAAAGTTTTTCATAGACTCTTTATATGCACTAGTATTTTATAAAAACATGTAAAGGAGGTATTTCCGATTGGTACTCGTATAACATATTGCTTTTATGTTATAGCGTTGTGCGTATATGCACGCACTACGATTGTTAATGTCCTCTTTCAACTTTCTAAAATCATATGAAAACAACGAAACGTCTGTATATTCACTGATTTCGTATAACACCTACATATATAAACAAAAAATAATTCTGATAATGGGCGTCAAGTTCAATATAAATAAGTTTATGGGTTTAACGATAAAAGAATTGATATAAAGAGAGGCGAACGATATATTTTAATAAAATAATGACAATAAAAACATAAAAACATCAAATTATCTTCAATTATTCTTTATTTTTCATATTTGGATAATTGAGCCCATTATTGGATCTATTATCTCACACAGTATGTATAATTCTTTAAGCAAGCATATATTTTCTTAAATGAGTTTAAAAAGGAAAAAATACAATGTTATATACGTAAAGTAATTGAAAGAAAAAGCCAATTCTTTTTGTAATAAATATATACAGCGTTATGCTTAAAACATACTATTAAAGCGGGAAATAAAGATAAGCTTGTAACGCCTTGCTATCGCTTCTAAAAAGTGAATAAAACTTTTATGGGTCTGAGTGTAAGAATCTATAATAAAATTTCATAACTTGTTTTAGATTTGTCTCTCCAGAAATTTAAAGGATAAAAATGATTGAAAGTAATATGTATAACTTTTAATATAGGTTAACTACAATTATCTAAAATTGTAAAACTTTTACTTTTGCAAAGAGCATCTGTTGATTTGGCTCTTCTATTCAGAACTGCCTTCCGAGGCGGTGGTAGCTTTATGTTCAAATCTTCGAAGAGTTCACATAAAATAACGCACTACACAGCCGTGTTACAAGTTGAACTTGACTTGACACACAGCCGTGTGTCTTTATTCAGTACAACGCATGCGTAACATTGTATGAGAGGCATACAGCTCTCTGTGCCCTTTCTGTTCAGAGTTACATTTATAAACAATATCCTACGAAATTCATGATATCCTTATACTAGTGCGGCTAAAACAACCTACACGCAGTGCGCTCCGTATTAGACTACGGAACAAGTTTTATATAATAAAAATAATTCATGTGTCCTATGAGTGTATTTGTGACCATTAAGATTAAAAAAATGATATATTTGTGTTTAACAAATATTCTAAAAAAACTTCCATTAAAACTTTTAGGGCGCGTTTTTTCGACTTCTCATTTTCAGATTTGTATAGTGGACCTAGGACCTAGTTTCACATTTTTAAAAAAAAAAAAAACATTGCGCCCTTTTTTATCTTATCTCATATTAAATATAATTTTGTAAAGTAGTAAGGCATACAAACATATTGAAAGATTTCACAAATTAAAAAAGGACATAAACTGGTTTCCTTTTTACAAGCCTGTATCCTTTACGAATTATGAAAATGAGAAGTCGGGAAAATGCACCCTAAATGTTTTTGGCACCATAGTATAAAACAAGTAGATATTTAACTTTTCGAATAGTTAATAGTCACAAATATACTCATAGGAGAAATGATTTCAAGATTTTATGAAAGCTTATTGTGATATAATGTAAACTTTGTCTGAAAACGCAAAGTGCATGCACATTGCACGGTATACGAAAAGCATTGTGTGTAGGTTGCTTCAGCTGCAGTAGTATTAGGATATCATAAAATTCATAGGATCTTATTTATAAATGCAACCGTGAACAGAAAGGATATATGTATGCCTTAAAAGCATTTTTACACGTGTTTCGGTGATCACAACGTGTAATGTAAATGTAATGTATAGCGTACAATACTATCGTATGTATTGCCATATTGGCATGACTTGTGCCAAGTAGCGTTACTTGGCACAAATCAATCTTATTAAGTACTTGTGATTTTACATGAACTTGTATGTGGTATTTTATAATGATTTGTTACTTTTAAACAGTTTATCTATCGATGTCGCCATCCAAGAAATCATCCAAGTTGATCACCAATAAAAAAATAAATATAAAGTAATATATCGTCTTAAAAGTTAGCATAAGTTTAATCAGTGTTTGTCAAATAGCTGAGCAACTACTTAGTAGATGACATCTACGTGATAGGTAGTTGCTTAGCTATTTGATTACAAATAACAGGCCTGATAAGGACTAGGAACTACTTAGTAGACTGCAGATTGCCGGCCTGATAAGGCGTGCACGTCTTCATCACTTATACTTTTGGAATTTATAAAAAATAGTTGAAAAAACTTCTTTTTGGGGCGAAAAACAATTGTCAAGTGATTTTGGTAAACAAAAGCACTTAATCGACGATTGGAAGTTGTGCTGTTGTGCAATATTTAGATATAAAAGTTTGAATTTGAATAAGATTGAATTACACTTATTTTATGATAAATATAACTTTGGCTGAAAACTCAAAGAGCACGGGTACACTGAACGCATTGTGTGTAGGTGTGTGTGTTTCAGCTACACTGGTATTAGGATATCATAATTTTCATAGAATATCATTTATAAATGTAGCTGTGAACAGTAAGTGTATGGTGACATGTATGCTTCTCATACATTTTTACGCATACGTTATACTTGTGATCTATAGGTAAATGCAGCAATGTGGTCAAGATAAGTTCAACTTGCAACGTAGTTGTCTAGAACATTATTATTCTAACCAAAGGTCCGAATCCTTCGTAAAATAAAATCTATTTATTATACACAGATAAAACAAAACTGAAAAATAGGATCCACTTAAGTAATTATGATTATACAAAATAAAACATCTCAATAAGAACAAAAAGACTTTTCGGTTGTTTACATAAATTATTTTTACATTATGAGTTAAGAAAATAGGTTATTCAAGATTAAATCTTACACCTCAAGTACCAGTGGCCAGTCGTGGCCCAGTGGCACAAGCGTGTGACTGTAAAAGACTGGTTGTGTGTTCGATTCCAACTCGAGGAGTGGAATTATTTAATATTTCCATTTCCTTCGCTCTGGTGCCGAGGTAAAGCGCGGCGTTAAGTTCCGCCACTTAACACGCAATGCCTCCGAATTCAGCGAAAAGTGGGGAACGGAGTGTCTTAACACTAGGTTCCCTCTGCCTACCCTGCTATGTGAACTTACACCTCTAAATTTGCTCTTATATTGACTATAGTTAATGTTGCTTAAACAGTTTTCTTCCTCTTTAGTACCGAAAATGATACTGACCATAACGCATTTTGAATAAAACAAATGGCACTAATTGATTTTGTGCAGCTATTGTTGTACCAAAAGCATGAAAATGAGAAGTCGTAATTATCGTCATCGTTTTCAATAAAAATTTTACGATATAGCAATCCTAAAATACAAGTATTTTCAATATTTCGAATCTTTATATGTCATAAGTAGACATATGATCTCCATTTTTTTTGAGATATAATTATATTTTTTGTTTGAACAAAGCACGCACGGTGTTTGGAACGGATTGCGTGTAGGTTGTAATAGCCGCACTAGTATTAGGATATCATAAACGTTGTAGAATTTCATTTATAAACGTATCTGTGAATAGGAAGAGCATGGAGGCATGTATGCCTTTCATACATTTCTGCGCATGGGTCATGGTGATCTAGACACGCGGCAGTGTGTCTGTCAAGTTCAACTTGCGACGTAGCAGGCCAATGTGCATTATTTGAGTCATTTTAAACCTTAAATAACAAAATATCTATTTCACGTATACCTTACTTCCAGATGTCCTTAATTAATATTAATATTAATAAAATTCTTTTTTTTCCTTTATGTATTCTTGTAGATCGTATTATATTTAAAATAATTGACTAAATTATTTAAAAAAGAAAAATTTAATACAAACCTGAAACAAGTTACAAAAGGAATATTAAGTTCAATATAAGAACATACGTGGTTGACATTAAGAAATATTTTAGTAAAAATGTATAAAATGAATACTTAAGTATTTTTTACCAGATTTCTAGAAGATACACTGAAATGTAGAAATATTCATTAGCATTCAACATAAATTCGTATTTTATAAAGAATAACAAATTTTTGTTTCATTTCTATTATTACAATTTCACTCTTGAGATTCTAATAAAGCTGGGCACCTCAAATCAAAATTGACGGTCATTTTCACATTTATATTTTTGATGGCATTGGTGTTGAATCGAAACTAACGAATATATAGACGTTTCACTATTTTCATGACATTATTATAAATTCAAAATAGACAGTGACAAATAAAAATCTAAAACTTATAACTTATACAAGTTAAAAATATAATAACTTCTTTATCATATAACTAACTAAATTGTCAAATTTTACTTAATTACATATTTTAGTAATTATTTTTATGTCTAAAGTATATGTTGAGTCACAGGTGAAGTGTAACCGGGTTTCTATCTGGTTGGTAATTAGTAGGTAGATGCATACGTCATATTTTATTTAAAAGTTTTTTTATTTAAAAGATCTTATTTTCAATTAAAAGAGAGTATATTCATTGAAAGTCACAAGCAGAAGAATACGTAATTATTTTTCATACTTTGGTGCATTTTATTTAAAATCGGTGTATTTTGTATTCTACATTTGGAATATGGGTAATCTACTGAACGGTTTTGTCTGTAAAGACACTTTCGTGTGTTGAGAGTCGAAGCTCCACGCCGCGCTGTCTGTCTTATGTACAGCGATATGAAAATAATTGAATGTAATAATTCCCCTGAGTAGTCAAACCTTTACAATCAGACGCTCTCACATTGCTCTATGCTCGAAGGCCATAAATCTATGTATTTTTATTCGTAAAAATAAGTATTTGTTGTAAAGTAATAAGTAAGTTATTCGTAACTCAAAATATAATGATGACATTCTAACTTAATTTAAATGGGATCCCATAAAGTATTAAAAAGATATCGTGTATCACATAAAAGGGAATCATCAAATTTGATTCACTCAGTAAAAAGTTACGTGGTAACACACATAAAAATAAAATACAATTTATGACTTCCTCTCTTTTTGAAGTCGCTTCATTACTAGCAAAAAATACATTAATACAAATAGCAAACAAACACGCAATTTTTACCATTTTCAGAGTATTCGTCATTGAAAGATTTATTTTTAATATTAAATCTTTATTACAAAATATTATTAAAAAATAAAAAAAAAAATGTTTGTATATGCTGTTATTTATAATAATAATAAAAATATGTTTTTTAATATTCATACAGCGGTGCGAATTCTGTGTCAGTCTATTACGATAATTTTAATTTGCACTTGTGTGCTGCTTCCAGTTGGAGCTGAATAAATTAAAATAAAGTAATATATTTAAACTATTCATGTATTTACATTCACACGTTAAGCTTTTTATTTGCACTTCTGGGGCTGAAAACTCGTACGCTACGAAAACGCTGTGCGGAATGTTGCGTAAGGGTTGTTTCAGCCGCACTAGTATTAGGATACCATAAACTTTAGGGAATCTCATTTATAAATGTTGTCTTGTAAAGAAAGAGTATGGAGACATGTATGCGTCTCGTACGTTTTTGCGCTTGCGTTGTGTGGTGTCCTAGACACGCCGTTGCGTGTTCAGTCAACTTCAACTTACGATACAGCAGACTAGTGTGAATAGTTTAAAGCCATTATGAATCTTTTATATAAAAACAATATTTTACATAAAAAAAATATGTAGTTCACCGGCTGGCTGATAAAATATATAATTAAAAACTTGACAAAATGGCTAGTTAAAATTCAGATGACCTTGAAAGTTGTAATTTGGCGTATTCAGCTAGGTTATTGTGGACACATTATAAAAAGTCTTATTCTTTTTTGTTATTTCTTTATGGATGTCACCTTAATCTATCGCCACCTAAATCTGACATATTTGAATTGATTAAATAATTTATTTAATAAACAAAATCATAACATAAGAAACTAAATACGGAATTAATATCGAACTCAAGAAGTTCAATAATATTGAACTTGTTATTATGAAGTTTAGTACAAATAAATAAGTTGAATCTTAAGATTTAACTTGTCCTCATCAGATTTCTAGATGACACAACACTGAAATATGGAAACAATAATTTGCGTATAGCATGAAGAAAGTATGAACAATAATTGCACATATTTGTATGTTTTATATAATGCTATAAGCAACTGAACTAACGAAAAACCTATTTATTTTAAATTTCACGGGTATCTTAAATAAGTTTGCATCTTTTTATATCTCAAATCTTTTATCAGAGAAGTCGACCACTTTTTCATATTTTTATTTTTGATGGCATTTATGTTAAAACGAAACTAACGAATATGTAGACATTTCATTATTTCCATTACATTATTATAAATTGAAATAGGACAGTGGTAAATAATGAGCGTATGTGCTACGCTAGAAACTAAAACTTATAAATTATACAAGTTAAAAATGGCTCCTTTCCGATATCATGTTCAGGTACACAATATGTCTTAGATTTTAGTAAAGCTCCATCTAGTGGCATCCAAATATACACAAATTTACTAAAAAGTGATTTTAAAAGCCACTAGATGAAATTGAGTATTCAAATATATAATATTTACACAATTACATCATTGTTTAAATATTATATATTTTAATTATTTTAATAAGAAACGAGTGAGATAACGAAGCTTTTTCTTGCATTGCTGGCAAGAGAATTGCCGCATCAAGAAAGCACTGGGTGGTCAGAGCGCCATTCGGCACCTTCGTGCTTTACTTCATGTATCTACTGAATGAATTGAGATATTATTCAAATTGTTCTTACTTATATATTGCGTAACAGACAAACTATATTTTGACAGAGAATATCCAAAGTTAAAAATTTGATTTTCTATTATTTCTAGCTGAATAAATAAAAAGATATTTTCTTCTAATGTTTTGGAACCAACAAGTTAGCAGATTAGTGCTAATGGCATTGTTAGGTTGAAAATGAAAAGATAGAGAGTACCGTGTACCCTGCGAAATGCATTACACTAAACTATAAAAGCAATAAGTTATAAAGTGTAGTAACCTAATATGAAATATCATGATAATATACATAATGTAACTTATATGTGAAATCAAGATAAGTAAAACTCTAAGAATCATTTATCATTTTCATCATCATTTATCATTTACTTATGAATAAGTTTCATTATTATCTACAAAACTTGGCGCCTACATATTTGTGACCCTTTTCGTTTCGTCGCCGATCGTAAGTTCAAAAAGGATAGTGACAAATACATATATTGCGCACGTGTATCACTAGGACCTAAAACCAATAACCAGTGTAGATTAAAAATAGCTCCTTCAAGTCATAATATCCTGGTACATGCATTCTGATAGCGTGTTTTTTTAGTGAAACTCCATCTAGTGGGAATTTCACCGCTTTCAAGTTAACAACAAAAGTGTATGATGAAGGCTTTATATAGATGAAGCTTTACTATGATGAATAATAAAGCTCTATCAAGTTGAACACTACTTTAAAGGTAATCAAATATTGGTATTCATATATTTAAGGTGATAAAGACCCATATAGCAAATTAATAAGATATTTCTACTATTTTCAGAGAATTCGTCGTTTAAAGATTTATTTGATATCTTTATAATAAAATATTTTAAGATTAACTTTTACTATACAAGATGACGTAAGTTAGAAACTGGTGATTAAGAACTTATTTGTACTTATTTTTTGTGTGTGCCACCACCACCAGATGAAGTTAAATAGTAAATATTTTCAGAGAAACTACATTGCTCGTTAACCTATACCAGGAGATTATAGGTTTATAGGAGGTCAACTATGTGATAAACTTGAGCACTCAGTTTTTCTTTATGTTTGCCAGATCTCCCAAATTTCATATTAAAAGTACTTATCTGTTATAGTTTACTTGTTTTTTCTCTGTCAAAGCTGTCAGAAGCTTTAAATTGACTCCCTTTATAGATATTTACAACTTATACTATATATTGATCAAAAAGCATACATATTTTTTCTATCTTTAGCGGCTAACTATTAATTCAAGCTTTACATCTTTTATATTGTTATACGCAATATGGTCAGCCCCATTATATTTATAAGTTATTGTATTTTTTTGCTCAAAAAAAATTGTATACTTAAAAATACAACAATATATGTATTTTAAAATTTAAATACTTCACATCTTGAGACATTTAGTAATGATAATGTAGATAATAGTTTGAATATCTTTACGAAAAAATAAATCATAAAATTGTAACAAATTTTCAATCTTTTTCTTAAAAAATAGTTCAAAATGTCTGAATAACGCACTTCATAAATATGAAAAACATGATAAGGTATCATTTAGCTTTGCAGGTGTTCACCCCTTAAAAAAAGTGAAAATCAATAATTAAAATGACTGTCCCTGGAAGCTTTCATAAAAGTTTCGGTAAATAAAAGGATCTAAGATAAGCGAAATATGCAACATATGCTACTATATAAAAAGTTGGCTATACAGCTATAAGTGAGAGAAGAAAGGCTACGGGAAAGCGTTCTTTAGTTTTCGATAGAAACATATTTTTTAAATACATACCAGTCGTGGCCCAGTGGCACAAGCTTGTGACTGTAAACGACTGGTTGTGGGTTCGATTCCCACTCGAGGAGTGGAAATATTTAAATTTTCCATTTTCTTCGCTCTGGTGTTGAAGTAAAGCGCGGCATTAAGTTCCGCCACTTAACACGCAATGCTTCCGAATTCGGCAAAAATTGGGGAACGGAGTGTTTTAACACTAGGTTCCCCGTCTGCCTACTCTGCTGTGTGCGGGATACAGCGTGAAGAGAAAAAAAATAAAAACAAAAATATATACTGTGGAGAATAAAGTTTTACAATTTGTCCACAAATTATTTAAAAATAATGAATGTCTGGAGTATTTTTGTGATAAATATTATTTATGATGGGCCTGAAAAAAGTAAAAAAACACGCACGGTTTACGTTGCGTTTAGGTTATTTCAGCCGCACTAGTATTAGGACATCATATATCTCGTAGTATCTCATTTATAAGCTACGTGGGAACAGAAAGAGCATAGAGACATGTAGGCCTCTCGTACATTGCTACGCATGCGTAGTGCTTAGTGGCGGACACGCGGCCATGTGTCCAGTCAGGTTCAACTTGCGATGCAGCAGCTTCGGCTTTTCTTATTGTAAATGACCAAATGAATTTAAATACGATAAATTTCAGAAGTAAAATATAGAACAAAGAAAAATTCAAAATTATTACAAGTTCCCAAGTAAGCCAGACTACGTGAGGTTTCTGCTTAATAATAACGATATTTTATTGAATTATATATTTATATTAATAAATTAATTTATCTACATCTAATGAAATATTATAATGAAACAAATAGGTTTTCTGTGCTTCCTTCCTATTATCAACTTTTAGCAAATTTCATACTCATCTCTTCGCAACGTTTGGTAAAAATGAGTGTACTTTGGTAAAGAATTTCCGTAAGACAAATAATAATACGGGGAACTCCCATAACACCGGACGGGTCCTAAAGCCGGGCAGAAGTTGTATTGAGCTAAAGAATCACTTTGATTTGTAACCTGTATTAGGGTGAGAAAGTTAAATGTATGTAAGGTGAAAGGCGAAACATGCCAGCCTGCGATGACTTGTTTATTGCAGCGTATGGTGCAAATTTTAAAGTAAGTAAAATTTTTGCTCTGTAATATTAATGAGACTTTATTTGCTGTAGTAATATTATTTGACATTTCTTTTAGATTCACTGTGGGCAATGCTATATCAAGATGTAGATACAACCTCAGAAATGAGAAATTGAAAAAGAACGCCAAATATTCATTTAGCTAGATTTGGCGTTATGGCACGCTGTAAATTATGGCACGCTGTAAATTATGGCTTCGTGATTATATAGTCAAGTATATTAACAGTAAATATGACGTTTTTACTAGTTCTCAATTTTTCCAATTCTAATTTAAATACTTAGGATTATGATTACTAAATTTATTCTAAATAAGTAAAGTTTAATAGCTTCACGCTGTATCCCGCACACAGCAGGGTAGGCAGATGGAACCTAGTGTTAAGACACTCCGTTCCCCAATTTCCGCCAAATTTGGAGGCTTGCGTGTTAAGTAGCGGAACTTAACGCCGCGCTTTTACCTCGACGCCAGAGCGAAGAAAATGGAAATATAATTTCCACTCCTCGAGTGGGAATCGAACCCACAACCAGCTGTTTACAGTCATACGCTTGTGCCACTGGGCCACGACTGGCCACAGTAAAGTTTAAGTGTAAATAAAAAAGTAAAATTGTGTGTGCGTAATAAGGGGACCGTTTCGAAGACGTCGTCTTCACTATATGAGTCTTTACCCTTGATTTTATTATATTTATAGTAATTTTTGAGACTGATGGTATATCTACGATGATTAAATATATAATTGAAGGTTGTTTAAACTAAAATAAGCAAATTACAACTTGCTAAAGATTTTTTTTCATTTATTTATTGCATAAGTGTACTAGGCTACTTCCCCCTATATAGAATTTTTCCGTTAAAAAAATATATTTATTATTCATATAATATAGTACGAATTTATAAATACGTGACTACAATAGTTTCTATCATGTATTACGTATGCATGTATTTATGTATGTATGTATCTATCATAAATAGTAAGCTTAGTTAGTATTTTTTATACAGATCACTAATAAAAAAAATTATTCAACTTTATATAAGTGTGTGTAAAATTATGTATTTATAAGTATTTTTAAGTACCTTTATTTTATTTATTGTAGATATTTAAAGTCCTCCCGATTATGATGGTATTTATTAACATATTATATTAAAATTAACTTATTATCATTGTATTCAATTTGACACTTGATTCAAGTGCCAAAAGAATCATCGAAAAAGCAATTATATAGATTAATTATAAATTCACACTGGAGACACTGGTAGGAGCATTTACGAATTTTTCCACACAATTCCATTTATTTCAGAACACATCTTGCCAGCGCAATTCAGTTTCGACTTTAAAAAGTTTCCTGCAATCTCATCGTATATCGTAATTTTCATTACTTATAAAATTTACGTGAAGAAACTCCTTAGCGATCTATGGATACCCCGAGCAGGTGCCAGGCCATCGCATGCAGACTTGATGGACCCAATCATCATAAAGAAAATGAACATTCCGAACTTTTAATGATGAAAATAAATAATATTCAACTTAAGCTTCTTTAAACTCCGCGTCAATACCAACTATTTTATTATAATATAACCGAAACATGGGTATATATAGTGGACTTCATATTTCTATTGCACAATGTATACCAAGGTATACTAATGGAATGATATATGACCGCCGGTCAACGTAACAGATGCTACGTTCACCGGCGCGACGTACTCACATGATATTAAGAAGATTTTTTTGTAATACTATGGATTCTGAGACTTGCAAAATTTGTAGTTTAAAGTAATAAATAAAATGTTATGATATCGTGGTCTTTTATTTATCTTTAACTTTTTTTATATTGATATTAGTGTCTAGTAATTCTCAAATAACTAAAAAGTATTATAATAATATCGCGTCTTTCGGAGTCTTCTACGATTAGTAACTTATGTATTATGTATAAAAATTGATAATAAAGCATATATTCATACGCTGTTTCTGTCAATATTCTAATTTATTGCACGTATTATTAAATAATAAGAATACATACATAGAGTACATCGTATATATAAATAATGACATTTTAGGTTCCAATAGCTTTTACGTTGGGCATGTACAAATAATACCTTTTGCAATTTTAATACTTTATCATCTTTTTTCATATAAATAAATCAAGGACACAGAAACATACGGAAAACCATAAAAAGATGTTTGAAGGTGCTTATTCATAATCAGTAAAGTAAACAATAAAAACAATATGCTTGTCGCACAGTAGGCACACATATCTTCGGAACTTCTAGACGGATTTGAATTAAACTCTGTTATTTAACTTTTAAGCTTAGGCAGAACTTAGACTATTATTGATTTTGATTGAAGAGGGGAACATCTGGTAGGACTAAATACTAAGCCAGTTATACTACGAACATATCTAGCGTGATGGTTTTGGTGGAAAGGATCCATTAAACTCACGCATACGAAGTCGCGGATTTTAAAGTAGTTTTATAACAAGAATATTTGCGTGTCATAATTATGTTATTTAATTTTTAAACAATATAAACTTTTATTTATTTATATTTGTTGAAACTATAATGATATTGAATATTGGCGTGGTGCTTTTAAATAAGTTGCAGGGGAACGGCTTTTCGACATCCGCATGCTACGCGGAGAGCCGCGTAAGTACTAGGATAGCATAATATGTTAGCAAGTATTCTCGCTAACATTTAGTACGCATGTCATTTTCCTATAGTTAAGGCCACGCCCAAATGTGTAGGTAGAAAGGGAAATTCCCCATCTGTTACCCTTCTTGCTGTCGCAGTAACTCGTACACTGTACATTTTTGACATCCAATGTTTGACAAATGATACTTTTACATAAAATATATTTTAAGAAATAAAAATGTGTTTTTTTTTACTTTTATACTTTATAGTAATAATTTATACATGTTTAATTATACTTACGCTATACTTAAGTATACTTTTAAAACCATTCATTTACACTAGTTTAACAACCAGAGTTACACGTGCTATCAAACAGGTGGTGGTGGTCAATCGACTGTAGGCCGCTACCAGTGATACTAGGAGATCAGAACATTGCAGGAAGTAGAATGGTAACGTAACAATCGGAGCCATCTATCTTAAAGGAAGTGAAGTGAAGATTGCAATGGCGCCCTTGTCACCAACAGTACAAATATGTGTTGCATTTCTTACTGTACAATTACCAACGATTCTGCAAAATATATGTTATTAGCATAAAAGTATATCGGAACACAAAGGTTAAATGGTGAGTTAGACTCCCATTCTGTGGAATAATCAGTAATAAATTATATTCATTTTTTCGTTCTAGTAAACATACAAAGCGCGGCGTTCAGGTCCGCCACTCAATACCCAATGTTTCGAAATCGGACAGAAAGTTTAAAAGTGTGTACTTGACACTATTTACTATTTTTATGGCACCCAACATGGGCTTTAGCCTATATGTGTTTACATAACTTTAACTTTTCGTAGAAATCATTATTTCCATTTTAATAAATTTAATACATAATATGATAAAGTGCGTGCCTGAAGTCATTTTTTTTAGTAAAGCTCCATTTAATAGCAGAAAAAGACTTAATTTTAGTTACTTTTTGTCACTAGATGGAGCTGTACGAAAGTTAAATAAAGTTCATCCAATAACAAGTAAATACCAAAATATCATTTCTTGTCCAGCTTGAATGAGCTGGACAAGAAATGAAATTGATGGATGGATGGATGAAGAAATGAAAATGATTTTATAAGTAGACATGCACACGTGTGCACATGCACAAGTTTGTGACCTAAGCATGCGTGTAATATTTGAGACACAGTGCATTGCTGACTCTTATAATATGCTGATGTCCTAGTAGAACAATTTGCAATTCTCGCATAAGCTCTCCGATATATGTTACTAATATGTGACGTAAAAATGTAGTGCGTAATAAGCACTCTATAATAAATAACATTAAACTCTTCTTAAACTAAGCTGAGCTGTTGCAACTGCAAATGATACTAATTGTAGGTCAGGAGAAACAATTGTAACTTTATACTGGGCACTAATGAGCGTTTTTGGTGTTTACTAATAATAGTATATTCATTATATGCGAAGACTAATTCCGTTAGTTCTGGTTTTAGCAATCTCTCTAGTTTAGAAGCAATCGATCGATTTTTTAACACTACTTATTCTAATATTATTTAAAGTAATAAAATTTAAAAAAATACTTTATTTGTGAAAACAGAATTAACAAAACAAAGATTGTGGTTCCGATTTCCTTTTAATCAAATTATGCCTGTATTAAGAAAACCCTCCTTTCCAATGACCAACATGTACAACATATTTTTCATAGTTATGTAAATATAATTACTCCTATTATATTTCAATAATTTATTGAACAAATATTTCTTGGTAATAGTTAACTTATTAATTTATTACTGTATATTCAGTGTACACTACATGTATCCACATGTATGGATGTAGTACCTACAATATGTATGATGTATGTTTTCACCATTCACGCAATATAAGTTTACAAACTTTAACGTTGCCTGTAAGAAATAGCTTTGTAGCGATTAGGCTGTCTTCTGCGCCTCACGTATCTGTATTTGTTTTATTATTATTATTGAATGTGTTATACATGCCACCATACAATAAATCAAAAACGCCTTCACTGTTTGTACACTTAGGTCTTTCAAAATTACACAACAGATTTTAAAACAGCTTGGAAATATTTTTTTTTATTTATGGGGAACTTATGAGGAACGTTTTGTACATAATTAACGTATATAGTAACCATTTTGACCATTTACATATTATAATATAATAACGAGTTATTTACGCAGCTACTTTAAGCAATACAGGATAACTTCCTATGTAAATAGATACGTTTAGAACGTTGTGTATTTCAAACATCACTACATATTATGAAACAAAAATGGCTGAAAGGTAGTTATATTTAAATTTATTAAATTAAATATGGCAGTGTAACAGTGCGTATACAAGAATATACGTGAAAATATATTCTTATTATTATATTTTTGTTTCATACTTGATAATCGGAGAGAACAGAGCGTCAAACGCTACTGTCCCTGCTATGTATCTATTTCGCCTCCACTACCATCAACGTTATCCACTGTCGTCAACGTTATGCAGCATGACACGTAAAATAAAAATGCAATCGAGCTGTAAATTTTCATTTTTATTAAATTGGTAAAAAACTACCAGTTAGATCTTAATGAAAAAAATGGGACCACACTACAACCGCTTCCAATCAATTAAAAAAGAATCATGAAAATTGATCCACTCAGTAAAAAGTTATACATAAAAAAATACAGCTGAATTGATAACCTCCTCCTCCTTGAAAATAGTAACACTACATATTTGGTAGTACTGTAATAACTCTTTTTATGTATACCTACCGGTAAACATTTTAGTAAATTAGTAAATAATAAAAATATTACAACTTTAAATACTTTATAATTTTTTTTGAAAGTGGAGAACGAAGTCTCTTGACACTAGGTTCTATTTCAATTACTGACACTAAGAAACTTTCAGCTTTTATTAAACAACGATGGACTGGTTTTTTCAAAACATTGACTTCATATTACAACATTAACTTAATTTACAAAACTTGTAGCATTTTTAGGAAACAAAATGAAAATAGAAATCGAATAAAATTGGACGGTTTCCAAGTGGGATGGGTTCCAATGGATGTGTTAAAATTTTTATACGTTTTCTATAAAATGATTTCATGTTCCTAGGTGTGTGAATAACACTTTAAAATGTCAAATAACTTTTACCATATTGATATTAAACCCACAGCCGCCACACTTTAGGGTAACTAATAATAACTGTTATTATATTTCGCATTTCCAGTAAAGTCTACAAAACGTCCCATGTTCTTGCTTCAAGCTACTCTAATGATACCTAATGTGTCTGTTAAACCTACGCTTGAAGAAATACAAGAAGTTCTCGTTTTAGCTGGGAAACACATATCAGGGCTATCTAAGGGAGTAGCCCAGTGGACTGGGGGAAAAGCAAACAAGGTATTTTACAAATATGCCACATTATAAAATTTTGAAGATATGTGGTTTTATCTTGTTGAAACATTATACGCTAATGATTAAAATTACAGATTCAATTTTCAATTTCTATCTCAATAATATTTATTGATTATGTTAATGTTCATATATAATGAAATGTTATTTATGTATCGTTACCAACACAGACTACTAACTAGATGTATCTTTTCTTCCAATTGTGATGTCAATTGTTGTGAATTGTCTATTGGTATGCACTACTCACTTGTGATATTTGACGGTGTTATTGTCTGCTTAAACACTTCCAATGTTAATGCCGAAATGCTTAATATTTTTGTTATAAACACTTGATGTTGCTTATTATTATTTATGTACATAACACGAACTTTTTTTACTTTTTTTTAATGTAATATTTTATTTGCTGCAATTGCTTCCTTTTGCACGCTTTGTCCTATTAGATAAGTTGGAAAAGGCTAGCAGGTCACCAATCGAACCAATTGTTCGATGTAGTCAGCAAGCTTGACGAACAGGTACATTCAGCGGTGCCGATGAACATGGCACAAAAATCAATGAAGATGGTAGATACTACGAAAGTAAAACGAAAAAAATATTATCGGCTAGAATCTGAAGAGAAACCAGTATTTCCGTTTCAACCGAAAAATTTTTATAATCATATAATGGAAAATAAGGAGATAATAAAAACTCTAACGCACTTATCTTTGTGCACTCAAAACGTCAAATCGGTAAATATTTAACTAGATCTTTTCTTTTTTTCAATTATGTTAATATGTGGCATTCCCATGTAATAAAATTACCCATTTGAATTTTGAATAAATCGGATGTTAAGAAGTCTAATGTGATCTGACTTAATTTGTAAACAGTTCATATATAACATATTTCTAACAGGAACTAAACACACTTGTAAAACGATGGCGCCCATATCATTACTTATGGAAATGCGAAAAGACTCTACGTCAATTATTAGCTTGGACTCTAAATGATTTTGAACTCGCCCTTAAAAGACATAGCGAACTTGATGCTAAATTATCCACTGAGCCAGACGTATTGATCATTGGAAATTGCTTAGCAGTGTCAACAGAAAAATTAAAATTAGGACTCAACACAGAACTTAAAAGTAATTAAAATACCTACTACATTTTTAATATTTAAAATACATTTAAAAAATTATTTACATTTAAAATATGTTTATATAATTCAGAATATATATAGACAACTTGTAGCTTTCTAAGTTATTCCTAGTTATCTAACATTTTATATTTTAGATGGTACATATCGCATTAGCCAAGCAATGCGTAAAAAATATAAACGTGAAATGGATTACGTGTATGCAATAATGAACGATTTGGAACGTAAATTAGAAAGACCTATTCGAGACCTAGATGACGTCAGAACTGTTATGGAAACTTTAAAAAAGATTAGGGAACAAGAAGTCGATATGGAGTTAAAAATCGATCCAGTAGAAGTACGTTAATTATGGAAATTTTTAAATTATATTATAACAACCTTATATAAAAATTGAAGCATTTATTACCAATAGAATAGGCACTATATATTGAATGAATTCACAAAATAAAAATACTTTAAAGTTTACATGATATTATAAATTTAGATCTTCCGATGGTGTGACATTTTTGTTGATAATGTTATAAAAATACAAAATGTAACCCTGATTCGAACTTAAAATTCGAACACACAAAGTCATGGTATCAAATAATTTTAATAACTTTGTTTTTTTAGGAAGCATTTAACGTTATAACGCGTTATGAGTTACCAGTAAGTAAAGAGGATATGGAACAAATTGATAATCTACGATATAGCTGGCAACAGCTACAGGCCACAGCTCTTGCTTCACACGTTCAATTGCTGAAAATGCAGCCTCAGTTTGAAGATGATTTGAAAAATAATTTAGATAAATTTAGGGAGGACAATACCGACTATTGTCATGAATATCGTTATGCTGGACCTATGCAACCTGGACTAAGTCCGAGAGAAGCTTCAGATCGATTAATATTATTTCAGGTAAAGTATTATGATTATCTATAATGTTATTATAAGACATTCCTAAAGTAAAATATTGAAAGCACCTCCCAAAGTTAGGCAAACTTTGAAGATTTGTCATATAATACACTATTATTGAAGAATGATTGTTATTTAGCGTGCATGATAGACTTTCTGCAATCTTTAAAAAAGTTAAAATAGACAATGACCTTCTGGCCCAAGTTGTAAATTTTCTGTGGACTAGTAAATTTAAAATGTAATGGTTTATGCTGATAGAATATGATGTGGTAGATAAAAATAATTCGACCCATACATCACAATCACATACCTGATACATTGGAAGTATTCTCGTTAGAAACCAACAAATAGATCTTTTGAGGAGTAGTATTCAGGCGGAGGAAATAGTTAGGTCGTATTACGTAATATGGCATCTTAAGCTGCTAATGATTGTGAGGCTAAGTTTGCCAATGTTGGCTCGTATCTTAAATTACAAGTTACAAGGTTTTAAATTTGTCAAGTGGTAATTGACATTACTAAAACATATCCTTATCCAACCTCTGTCAATTAAATCGAGTTATTCTTTTATCTAAAAGTTCATTCAGTAAATAATGAGACCGAAGTATTCAATAAACAAAAATATTAGGGAACCAACTATCCTAGTCTGCTAATAACATTTCATAACCTAATATGTCCACGGTCACCTAAAATAACAAGAGTCTGTCGGTATCAAAATTGCGATTGACAATCTAATTTCTGAGCTAGTACCAGTAGCACGGACAAAAGACTCGAGGTATATATACGTACCGGGGGATTGAAATTGAGCTAAGGTATACATAGTGTTCCTGTTAAGTTAATTCTCAGCGTAAAATATTAAACAACCAATATGACAACTTTTATGTCTTTTATATAATTATCAACAAACCTGTTTTTTACAGAATCGCTTCGATGGTATGTGGCGTAAGTTGCAAACTTACCAAAATGGTGAAGAACTATTTGGTCTTCCTCATACAGAATATCCAGAACTAGCGCAAATAAGAAAGGAATTAAATCTTTTACAAAAACTATACAAGCTTTACAACGACGTTATAGACAGAGTCAGCAGTTATTATGACATTCCCTGGGGCGATGTAAATATAGAAGAAATAAATAATGAGCTGATGGAGTTTCAGAACAGATGTAGAAAATTACCCAAAGGGTATGTTATTTCTCCTGATTATTAAAATACTACAGTTATAAAAGCAGCTTCACGTTTTTCCCCACATAATATGGGAGCCAGAGAGATCCTAGTATCATGACACTCTGTTCTCCAATTACCGCCTAAAATCAACACGTTGCGTGTTGAGTAGAGTCAACGCCACGCTTTGTCCTAGATGTCCTAAGGGAATATTGAAAATAATTTAATTATAATCATTCCCCCGAGTGGGTATCGAACCCACGTCCAACACGTTTACTGTCAGGAACTGTTACACTGCGCCTCAGTTTATGTATCAGAAAAATAAATGAGACATATGACATACTTTTTGTCTACGTTGAGGGATGGTAACTATGGAATCACCGTGTGCCTCCATACCGGCGACGCGTCATCGGGTCTTACCTCTCCGAGAGGTCTGTGACCTTTCCAGGGAGCGCTGGCTGGGGCTCCTGGGAGGTGTCGTGCGGTGTTCCACAGGGATCGGTGCTAGGTCCGCTCCTGTGGAACATCGGTTATGACTGGGTGCTGCGGGGCAGCACCCTAAACGGGGTGGAGGTCCTCTGTTACGCCGATGATACGCTGGTGTTGGCGCAGCAGAGGACCTATAGCGAGGCCGCTGTGCTCGCGACGGCGGGTGTTGCCCAGGTCGTCGAGAGAATTCGACGGCTGGGTCTGGAGGTTGCCCTAGAAAAGTTTGAGGCAATTTACTTCAATGCTCCGAGAAGGGCGGCACTACCGGATGCCCACATTGTCGTTGGTGGTGTGCAGATCCTCGTGAAGAGGAGCATGAAGTACCTCGGGTTTGACTTGGACAACCGATGGAGCTTTCGGGATCACTTCACAGCCTTGGTCCCGACGCTGTCTTCAACAGCGTCGGCTCTGGCGCGACTTTTGCCCAACGTGAGTGGGCCGTGCGCGTCGAGTCGCCGGCTGTACACCGGAGTGGTCCGTTCTGTGGTGATGTACGGTGCTCCCGTATGGGCGGACGCCCTGAACAGGCGCAACGTCCCCCTGCTGCGGAGGGCGCAGAGGGTGATGGCCATCAGGGTGATACGGGGGTACAGGACCATCTCCGGTGAGGCGGCGTGTGTGTTGGCAGGAGTCCTGCCGTGGGACCTGGCAGCCGTTGTCCTGGCGTCGGTCTATTTCCGGCGCCGAGGCCTGGGCACCGGGGACCCGGCAGGGTCAGCACTACGCGAGGAGGCGCGGGAAGCCGCATACGAAGTGTGGGAGTCCCGGCTGGCAACTCCATCCGCCGGCCGGTTGACGATCGAAGCAGTTCGTCCTGTCTTCCGCCGGTGGTTAGCGAGGCGTCACGGTGTCTTAACCTTCCGCACCACGCAGGTTCTCTCGGGGCATGGTTGCTTCGGGAAGTACCTGTGTCGGATCGCTGGGAGGGAGCCCGACGCTCGCTGCCACCACTGTGACGACTGTCTCGAGGAGACGTCCCAGCACACGCTGGAGGTGTGCCCAGCTTGGGCGTCTCAACGCCGCGCTCTGCGCGGCGTCATTGGGGACGACCTCTCCCTTCCAGCCGTGGTGAAGGCCATGGTGGAGAGCGAGAGGTCGTGGGATGCGGTCGGAGCCTTCTGCGAGGCGGTGGTGCTCGAGAAGGAGGCGGCGGAACGGGTAAGGGAGGTCTTCTCCAACCTTGCCGTCCGCCGCAAACGACCGGGTCGCCGGAGGGCGGCACATGATCGTCGCCTTCCGCCCTAACCGGCCAGAGGGCGGTCAGCGTGGGGCTAGCTGACCGCCTACTCACCTGGCCCGAGTAGGCGCGCGCGGTCGCTCCCGCGCGCTACTCCGAGCAGGCCGTCGAGGGTGACCTACACCACCCTTGACTCCGCGACGTGCCTTGCAGGCTCCCGCCGCCGGTGTCCTCGGACGATTGTTTCGGTCCCCGTGGCCCGGCTAATGGCGGTCGAGAAGGAGCACCGTCAGGTTTTAGTGGGTAACGGCGGCGTTACCATCTTGCCTCACCGGAGTCCCACATAACCACGTCCCGAGTCCCCACTCGGGCTGGTATCCGTAAAGGATTTCCTGACTTTAAAAAAAAAAAAATAAATAAAATAAAAATGGTAACTATGGAATGCACTTGCTGTACAAAACTGTAAGATTATATGTAAGTTACTTATATATACAGGCTTATTTAACTATATGAAGTTATATAATTTAATACACAATTCATAATATTTTTGTTCAGTCTTAAAGAATGGCCAGCTTTCTACGCTTTAAAGAAAACCATTGATGATTTTAACGACATGTGCCCGCTTCTGGAACTGATGGCAAATAGAGCAATGAAACCACGCCACTGGCAGAGAATAATGGAAGTAACGAAATACATATTTGAACTTGAAAACGAAGATTTCTGTCTAAAAAATATACTAGAGGCTCCACTGTTACAACATAAAGAAGATATTGAGGTATACAAGTACTTTAAATAATTATAATCAAATCTTTGTCAAAAGATATTTTATTGATAAACATCCATCTATGATAAAGAAAAGAAAAAAAGTCACTAAAAGAAAAACTTTTTTGCAAGAAGTAATTTTTTCGCGAATTTCTAGAATTTTTCATATAAGTTATTTATTTTTATGCATATATTGCAAACTATGACTTTATATTGCTTTACGTAATAGATGAAAATAATGCACTATTAAAGTGTATAGGTCTAAGGCAAAGGTTCTTTAGAGCAACATTGTTCTTGACATTATCTCCTTAAAATGAATATTTTAGAGGTTATCAGACTTTTAAAATAAAGAGTTATGGCGGCCGTTACATCGAGTAAGTCACGAATAGCGGTAATCGGAGAGCTGCAAATAAAATTTTGATTTGATTCAATTTGATAAATCTATATATTACGTCATTTTAATTTTTCACAGGATATTTGCATATCAGCAATGAAGGAAAAAGATATTGAAGCAAAATTGCGACAGGTGACTAACGAGTGGTCTGTACACGAGCTAACATTTCAAACTTTCAATAATCGAGGAGAATTGCTTCTTAGAGGTGATACGACTGCCGAAACAATTGGCCAACTAGAAGATAGCTTAATGATACTGGGCTCATTACTCTCTAACCGGTGAACCATATTTTAAATTATTTGTAATATAAATAGTTAATTTATAATTTACATTGTTTAATAGTTTTATTTCCTGACTACTCAATTTTAATCATGTTCTTTTTAAAAAACATAAGATTTATTGAATTACATTTATATACAACTGTATAAAAATTAACAAAAACGCTGTTTATCGTTATAACATGTTTTTATGTACTACCTCTTTTTCACGCAGGTACAATGCTCCGTTCAGAAAACAGATTCAACAATGGCTATACGATTTACAAAGTACTAACGAAATTCTTGAGAGATGGCTTCTTGTTCAAAATATGTGGGTGTACCTTGAAGCTGTGTTTGTTGGAGGCGATATTGCAAAACAACTTCCTAAAGAAGCTAAAAGGTTTTCTAAGATAGATAAATCTTGGCAAAAAATTATGCAAAGAGCTCACGAAACTCCTGGTGTAGTATCATGCTGTGTTGGAGATGACCTTCTAAGACAGCTACTACCACACCTTCAAGAGCAATTAGAGTTATGCCAAAAAAGTCTAAGTGGTTACCTAGAGAAAAAGAGGACAATGTTTCCTAGATTCTTCTTCGTATCTGATCCGGCTCTATTAGAAATCCTTGGTCAGGCTTCTGATTCTCATACTATACAGAATCATCTATTATCGATCTTCGACAATATACGTTATGTTAAATTTCATGACATAGGTATAACTTTTTTCTTAACATGTTTGTATATAATAAAATTATAGAGAAATAAAATAAATACCTTTATCTGTTTTCCAGAGTATAATAAAATGGTAGCAATAGTATCTTCTGAAGGAGAAGAAATAAAATTGGAACGTCCTGTTCGAGCTGAGGGTTCTGTAGAAACTTGGCTCACATCATTATTACAATCAGCCCAAAGCAGCTTACACTCCATTATTAGGAATGCTGTATCGTTAATTAATGATCCATCTTTTAATTTACTATTATTTTTAGATAAAATGCCAGCACAGGTGATTTATACATTTTTAATTCTATAACTCTATAAAAAGTATACATGTCTATCTTATTTATTTACATTCTTTTTAGGTTGGTCTTTTGGGCATCCAAATAATCTGGACAAGAGACGCAGAGCTCGCTTTAATGCAAGCTAGACAAGACAAAAAAATTATGATCGAAACAAATAATAAATTTTTGGAACTATTGAATACTCTTATTGATCAAACGACAAGAGATTTAATAAAAATAGAGCGAACTAAATTTGAAACGTTAATAACTATACATGTACATCAAAGAGATATCTTTGACATGCTGGTAAGATATTATTTTATTACATTTAACTTTAAAAGCAACATTTAAAAAACGATTTTACCGTATTATTTATGTTTATAGTGCCGGTTAAATGTTCGTTCAGCAAACGACTTTGAGTGGTTAAAACAATGTCGATTTTATTTCAAAGAAGATGCTGACAAGACTTGGATATCAGTAACCGATGTTACATTCACTTATCAAAATGAATATTTGGGATGTACAGAGAGACTAGTTATAACACCGTTAACAGATCGGTAAATATAAAAATGCTTTAAAAATTGCTATTGTGGTGCATAGTGTCATTATATTTTAGCTCTCATAAAATCACAAAGTGGAACCGTTAATCTATTTATACAAATCCAATAAGTATTTTTAAAATACACCGTGTAATTATACATTTTTATATTATAGTTGTTACATCACATTGGCACAAGCTTTAGCCATGAGTATGGGAGGAGCGCCTTGCGGTCCTGCAGGTACGGGTAAGACGGAAACAGTTAAAGATATGGGGAAAACACTAGCTAAATACGTTGTCGTGTTTAACTGCTCTGATCAAATGGACTATAGGTATTTTTCTCTCCCTGTTTAAAAAAATTTTGCTATTGCGCCGCGTGCCGTTATGCTTTGGTTATTATTTTTGTATTTAATATACTAAAAAAATCGCACGAACTAATTACGTTTTAGAGGGCTAGGCCGCATTTATAAAGGTTTAGCTCAATCCGGCTCATGGGGTTGTTTTGATGAATTCAATCGAATCGAGCTTCCCGTATTATCAGTGGCAGCTCAACAAGTTGCAGTTGTCTTGGCTGCTAAAAAAGAAAAGAAGAAAACTTTCTTATTCACTGATGGAGATATGTCGGAGATGTGTCCAGAATTTGGAATATTCATAACAATGGTAAAATGATATTTTAATTTATTTTTAAAGTATTATTCGTGTCGTATGTAAACACGGTATTGAAAATATTTTTTAGAAAATGTTTTAAAATTTTAAAACATATGTATTATAACCCGTACTTGTTGGATATCGTTCAAGCGCTCTGACCGCTAAGCCATGCGTTCTATATCTGACTACATCAATATTTTTATAAGATATTTGCCACGTATTTTCGTTGTTAGCATCTCTAACTTTAAGACCGACCGCTTTATACACACTTCCAATTCTTATTTAACCACTTTAGGGATTGGATTTCCAAAAATCCCCCGTTAGCAAGTCTTTGTTCCAAAAAATAATGTTGCTAAAAATCATGAATCTTAATACTATAATACTAGTACTTTCTTTTTACTTTGACGTAGAAGTGACTGAGTGTACTCATCGTTATGTAAAGTAAGCCGTAAGTTACTACAAAATATAAAAGGAAAGAGCATAAAAGGACACGCGTACTACAAAAGTCGTACAGATAAATAAAAAAAATACAAAAACAAATCTATAAGATGTCTTTTAATAATGTATTTTTCTTAATTAGAACCCTGGTTACGCTGGGCGTAAAGAATTGCCAGAAAATTTAAAAATTCAATTCCGGACTGTGGCTATGATGGTACCAGATCGTCAAATCATTATAAGAGTTAAATTAGCATCCTGTGGCTTTCTTGAAAATATAACTTTGGCACGAAAATTTTACACATTGTACAAATTGTGCGAAGAACAACTTACAAAACAGGTAATACGCTATACTTCACGGTTTTCCCGCAAAGCAGAGTAGCCAAAGACAATCCAAGTGTCAAGACTGTCCTCCTCTTTTTGCGAAAACCGTCTTTATTTATTTTATATGCATTAATAATACATTAAATTATTTTTAACATAATAAATACAATTTAAAGTAATAAGTAATACTTTAATTAGGTACATTACGATTTTGGTCTTCGTAACATCCTTTCGGTTTTACGGACCCTTGGCGCCGTGAAACGAATAAATACTAAAGATAATGAAAGCACAATAGTTATGAGAGTATTAAGAGACATGAACTTATCAAAACTCATTGACGAAGACGAACCACTTTTTATTTCATTAGTGGCTGATCTATTCCCTAATCAATCTTTGGAAAAAACAATGTATTCTGATCTTGAAGATGCTATAAGAAAACAAGTGGAATTGAATGGTTTAATTTATCACCCACCTTGGGTATTAAAGATAATACAGGTAAAGTTCAGATAAAGGTAAATTAGCTTCACTTTAGGTTTTGATTTTATTTATAACAAATTTTATTATTTTAGTTATATGAAACCCAGCGCGTTCGACATGGAATAATGACTCTTGGACCCCCAGGCGCCGGAAAAACAACATGTATTCATACTCTTATGGATGCTCTTTCCGATATAGAAGACCCGCATAGGTAAGAAAACAAGCTATGTTTGTTTAATAGACACATAATACGGTTTATATATTATAATTTAAAGTGAGATAATATTTATTTGTATGTTTAAGGGAAATGCGTATGAACCCAAAAGCAATTACAGCTGCACAAATGTTTGGGCGCCTTGACGTAGCTACCAATGATTGGACAGACGGTATATTCTCTGCTCTATGGAGAAAAACATTAAAACTGAAAACTGGGGAACATATATGGCTCGTACTCGACGGGCCAGTGGACAGTATATGGATAGAAAATCTAAATTCTGTACTCGATGACAACAAGACATTAACTTTGGCTAATGGTGACCGATTAACCATGGCCCCTACATCAAAAATTATTTTTGAACCAGAAAATATTGACAATGCTTCCCCAGCTACTGTTTCTAGGAATGGAATGGTTTATATGAGCTCTTCAGGTTTAGATTGGGAACCAGGTATAAACGTATAGCGATCACATAAAAGTTATAAATCTGAAATATAGATTTTTTTATACACCAATAAATTTTGATTGTATGTTAATGCTCATACCACACTTTTAAAAATATCTTATAATATTATCATAAATTCACCTTCTGTATTATATTGTATAAATGCAATCTATTATCATTATTGTTCAAAATTGTAGAGATTCAGAATCAAGATACTCGCTCTTTAATTCTGAATATCTAAGCTACTACTTGATGATTAATTTTGTGTTTGTCATCATTTGTGCTGAACTACTAGTACTTGCTGTACTTACTGTGTAATTCGGATCTGCTAAACCTTATAAACCCAATAATTATTTCGTAAAGTAACAAAGTGATAACTATTTGTTCTATTAGTGTGCTAATCAGTTTTTTATTTTTAGTTTTAAACGCATGGCTTAAAACTCGATCACCGAGGGAAACAGAAGTTTTTAGTACATTATTTCAGCAAACATTTCCAAACATATACACGTGGTGCACTCAAAATCTCATATTTAGTATGCGTGTACTTCAAAGTAACATCATATATCAAATGCTTAATTTGTTGGAAGGCTTAGTGCCTCCACAAATTGTTGAAGATGAGGATACCTCGGCAAATAAATCTATCAATGGTGACATGGACGATGAAGACGAAAAAGAAAAAGTGGAAGAAATAATTCTTTTTACTCACGAACACTTACACAAAATATACATTTTTTCTTTAATTTGGGGATTTGGTTGTCTGCTAGAGACTGAGGACAGATTTCGATTCGACAAATATATTAAATCTACTTTTCATGAAATACTTGAACTTCCAAAGCATCCGAATAACAAACCAAGTATTTTATTTGATTTTTACGTTAAGCATCCTGGAAAATGGGAATTATGGGAAGATTTAATGACAAATTATTTATATCCTGACTCTGCAACTCCAGACTATTCCAATATTCTAATACCAATAGTAGATAATGTTCGAATTAACTATCTAATCCATTGTATTGCTAAGCAAGGTAGAGCTGTGCTACTGCTAGGCGAGCAAGGTTCGGCCAAAACTGTAATGATGAAAGCTTACATGAAAAATGCGAACCCCGAACAGTTTATGGGGCGATCTTTCAATTTTTCATCAGCCACAAGTCCATATCAATTTCAAAAAACCATAGAAAGTTACGTGGAAAAAAGAAGTGGTATGACTTTCGGACCTCCTGGTGGAAAGAAAATGTTAGTTTTTATTGACGATATTAATTTACCCCAAATAAACGAATGGGGAGATCAAATTACAAATGAAATAGTTAGACAAACAATGAGTATGGGTGGCTTCTACAGCTTGGAAAAGCCTGGCGACTTTACTACAATAGTCGATATTCAATTTTTAGGCGCTATGGGCCAACCAGGTACAATATTTATATTTGATATAAATTATATAATTAAATAATAATTAAAATGATAATTATGCCCATGCTATTTCTTTTTAGGTGGTGGAAGGAACGACATCCCTGCTAGATTAAAAAGACAATTTGCAATATTTAACTGTCCGTTACCTAATAATGATTCAATTGACAAAATTTTCAAAGTAATAGGTGAAGGTCATTACAATGCTAAAAGAGGTTTTACAATAGAAGTGAGATCGCTCATAAAAAAAATTATACCTCTGACCAGGGAACTATGGACACGCACTAGAAAAAATTTATTGCCCACACCTGCAAAATTTCACTACGTTTTTTCACTTCGTGATTTATCTAGGGTATGGCAAGGTATGATTGGAACTTTACCCACTGTGATTGAATCAGAAAAATGTCTCATGCTGTTATGGAAACATGAGTGCTCAAGAGTATTTTCTGACCGGTTTACACATCAAAATGACAAAGACTGGTTTAACAATGCACTATATGATATAACCGAAGAAATTTTAGGCCCAGAATATAAAAAAATGATGGAAAAAGATCCAGTATTTGTAGACTTTATGAGGTATTAATTAACAAAATTAATTTCTACTATTTATCTTTTAACTTTTACTTATAAGAACATATTTATCTACAGAGACGCGCCTGAGCCAACTGGCGAAGAAGGTGAAGATGCTGACATGGAACTACCTAAAGTTTATGAGCCTGTCTTTGATTATGCTGAGTTAAGAGATCGTTTGGAAATGTTCCTATCACAATTCAATGAAATGGTTCGAGGCTCGGGAATGGATCTTGTGTTTTTCCCCGACGCTATGCTACATTTAGTTAAGATATCAAGAGTTATACGCCATCCACGAGGAAATGTTATGTTAGTCGGTGTCGGTGGGTCTGGTAAACAATCTTTAACTAAACTATCTACGTTTATCGCAGGGTATAGATCATTTCAAATAGCATTGACGAGGTCATACAATGTTGGAAACTTTTTAGAAGATTTAAAGTTGCTTTACCGTTCATGTGGTGTTCAAGGAAAAGGAACAACATTTATATTCACTGATTTAGATATAAAAGAAGAAGGCTTTCTTGAATACCTTAATAACATTTTATCATCTGGTGTAATATCAAATTTATTTACAAAAGATGAACAACAAGAAATAATATCAGAACTAACACCAGTTATGAAACGCGAAAATCAAAAACGAACTTTAACTAACGAATTAGTTATGGAGTATTTTTTAAATAGAACGTGCCAAAATCTTCATGTGGTTTTATGTTTTTCACCAGTAAGTAACCTTTTACTTTATAACGAAAGTATATTATAAAATTAAATATTACTTTAAACAGCGTTATTCTTATAAATATGATTGCCCCTAATAAAACATTATTTTAGGTAAGTGAAGCATTTAGATATAGAGCATTGCGTTTTCCTGCGCTCATATCAGGTTGCACAATAGATTGGTTTCAGCCATGGCCCAAAGATGCTCTCGTTTCTGTCGCAGATCATTTTCTAACAGATTTTGAAATCGAATGTACAACAGAAGTGAAAAAAGAACTTGTAACCGTCTTAGGTAGTATACAAGATGTGGTATCCACAGTATCTTCAGAATACTTTCAACGGTTTCGACGATCTTCTCATGTCACGCCTAAATCATATCTTAGTTTTATCGGTGGATATAAAACAATTTATCAGATGAAACAAAAAGAGTTAGGAGATGGCGCCTTAAGAATGGATACGGGCTTAGAAAAACTACGCGAAGCATCGATATCTGTTGAAGTTTTAAAAAAAGATTTAGCCGTTATGGAGCAAGATTTAGCTTTGGCTTCAGAAAAAGCCGATCGAGTTCTTTCTGAGGTAACTGATCGTGCCATGCAAGCCGAAATTGTGAAAAATCAAGTTCAAATTGTAAAAGAGAAAGCAGAAGCGTTAGTGGCTTATATAGCCGAAGAAAAAGAAAAAGCTGAAAGAAAATTAGAAGCTGCTAAGCCAGCCTTAGAAGAAGCAGAAGCTGCACTAAATACAATTAAGCCAGCTCACATAGCAACAGTTAGAAAATTAGGCCGTCCGCCTCATCTTATTATGAGAATTATGGACTGTGTATTGATTCTTTTTCAAAGAAGATTGCATCCACTAATTCCTGATACAGCCGCACCATGTCCTAAGCCTTCGTGGGCCGAGTCCCTTAAAGTAAGTCCTTTATTTATACTTACTATCATACTATAAATTATAATTGATATTTACTCTAGTGTGTAACTATTAAAAGAAGTATATTTTACGAATATGTATTACATTTGTTTTTATTCTCATTTGGTAACTTCTACTGATTATATATAATTTATTTTTTAGATGATGGCAAGTACTACTTTTCTATTGCAACTTCAAAATTATCCAAAAGATATAATAAATAATGAAATGGTAGAACACCTTACACCGTATTTTGAGATGGAAGATTATAATATGGATACTGCTAAACGTGTGTGTGGTGATGTAGCTGGCTTACTATCATGGACTAAAGCGATGGCATTTTTCCATAGTGTCAATAAAGAAGTCTTACCCTTAAAAGCCAGTTTGATGTTGCAAGAGGCAAGATTAAAGGTAAGCGCAATAATAATATATTTTTTCTTTATTCATCTATAATAGAATTTTATCGTAATAACTAATAAATATGGTGACATCTCTATTAATATTTACAAAAAATATAGAATATATATAATTTAAGGTTGCAATGGAAGATTTAGCATCAGCAGAAAGACAATTAGAAGACCGTGAAATGTCTCTAAGAAAAGTCAAAGAACAGTATGAAGCTGCTGTTTCCGAGAAGCAACAATTGACAGATGCCGCCAATATTTGTTTAAGAAAAATGACAGCGGCAACTCAACTCATCAATGGTTTAGGAGGAGAAAAAATAAGATGGACTCAACAAAGTAAAGAATTCAAAAAACAACTTGGAAGATTAGTTGGAGATGTTGTATTAGCTACAGGTTTCTTATCTTATTGTGGTCCGTACAATCAAGAATTCAGAAATAGTTTGTTTAACACTTGGATGGAAATATTAAAAAATAAACTAATACCGGTTACAGATAACTTAAACATTACAAATATGTTAGTAGAAAGTGCAACAATTTCAGAATGGACTCTTCAAGGATTACCAAATGATGAATTATCTGTTCAAAATGCTCTTATTGTTACTAAATCAAGTTCTTACCCCCTTCTAGTGGACCCTCAAAGTCAGGGGAAAAATTGGATCAAAAATAAAGAATCATCGAATGAACTACAAATCACATCCCTAAATCATAAATATTTTCGAACCCATTTAGAAGATAGCTTATCATTAGGGAGGCCTTTATTAATAGAGGACGTGGGCGTCGAATTGGATCCAGTAATAGATAACGTGCTAGAAAAGAATTTCATTAAATCTGGATCAATAGAAAAAGTTATAGTTGGTGACAAGGAATGTGATGTTATGCCTGGTTTCATGTTGTATATCACTACAAAGTTACCAAATCCTGCTTATTCTCCTGAAATAAGTGCAAAAACGTCTATCATTGATTTTACAGTAACTATGCAGGGTTTAGAAGATCAATTACTTGGAAGAGTTATACTGATGGAAAAATCTGACCTTGAAGAAGAACGGGTAGCTTTGTTTGAATCAGTGATGAAAAATCAAAGGAGCATGAAAGAATTAGAGAGTAATTTGCTATGTAGATTGACTTCTTCCGAGGGATCCTTAGTAGACGATGAAGCCTTGATTCAGGTTTTACAAATAACGAAATCAACAGCTGAAGAAGTTAATGAAAAATTAAAGGTTGCAGAAGTAACTGAGAAAAAGATTATAAAAGCAAGGGAAGAATTTAGAGCAGTAGCTGCAAGAGGTTCCATTTTATATTTTTTAATTGTTGAAATGAGCGATGTCAACATTATGTATCAAAACTCATTAAAACAATTTCTTAATATATTTGATAGCTCCATAACTAAGTCTGCCAAAAGCAATATAACAGAGGAGCGTATTAATATAATTCTTAAATATTTAACACATGAAGTATGGGCTTTTACATTACGTAGTTTATATGAAAGACATAAATCCTTATTTACTCTCATGCTAGCTATGAAAATAGATTGTCAACGAGGTCTTATATCGCATGACGAGTTTATGGCCTTTGTAAAAGGAGGAGCATCGCTAGACTTAAATGCAGTTATTGCAAAACCATTCAGATGGATTCTAGACATAACTTGGCTTAATCTTGTTGAAATCAGTAAAATTAAATATTTTTCAGATGTATTAAGCAAAGTAAGTACATTATTGCACATTCACACATTCATGGAAGTATAAATATTACAAATTTTTAAATCTTATTATTCTTTAGATAACCACCAATGAGAAAGAATGGCGTGTTTGGTACGAAAAAGCGAAGCCAGAAGAAGAAATTATTCCCAGTGGTTTTCATGAAAGTCTGGATGTTTTTCGGAAACTCCTTCTAATTAGGTCTTGGAGCCCAGACAGAACACTTTCCCAAGCAAGAAAATATATAGTTGGTTAGTTTTTCTTAATATCTGTTTTGTCAACATAATCTATTTTTTCTAACGTATTCTGTTGTATTCTAATAGATTCACTAGGCTCAGAGTATGGTGAAGGATGTATTCTTAACTTAGAAACAACATGGGCAGAATCTGAACCGCGTACTCCTCTAATCTGCATTTTGTCTATTGGATCTGATCCCTCTGCTCAAATCGCTTCATTAGCGAAATCTAAAGAAATAGGTGAGAATCTAAAGAAATAAAATGTATAAGTTTTTGATTTTACCTAACTTGGTTTTCTTTACACTAGGTATTTTGTTTCCGCTATAATACTACACATTTAGTCGTACTTTATAGTAATAGTAGTTTATACGGATATCACGTCTAAAAAATGAATATTTCATTATATACGTAGATAGTATATTTGTTACTTATTTTTCATTATTTATTTGATAAAATGAAAATACTTTTTTAGTACTTAAGGCTGTTTCCATGGGACAAGGTCAAGAAATTGTAGCACGCAAAATGATATCTGATTCGATGAATGAAGGTGGATGGGTTTTACTGCAGAATATTCACTTATCATTGCCCTTCTGTGTGGAAGCAATGGATGCATTAATCGAAACTGAGCATATTCAAGAATCTTTTCGTCTTTGGCTCACAACTGAAGTTCACACGGACTTTCCTATAGGATTGTTACAAATGGCTATAAAATTCACAAACGAACCTCCTCAAGGTATAAGAGCAAGCATGAAAAGGACATATCAGAATATAACACAAGACACATTGGATTATTCTTCTTTAACACAATGGCCACCACTATTATATGCAGTAGCCTTTTTACACACGATTGTCCAAGAAAGAAGAAAATTTGGTCCATTAGGCTGGAATATACCATATGAATTTAATCAAGCAGATTACGCGGCAAGTGTTCAGTTTATACAAAATCATTTAGATGAAATAGATCCGAAAAAAGGAATTTCTTGGCCAACAATTTGTTACATGCTTGGTGAAGTTCAATACGGTGGTCGAGTAACAGACGATTTCGACAAACGCTTATTAACAACATTCACCAATGTGTGGTTTTGTGATGTTTTACTCAGACCTGGCTTTGAATTCTATAAAGGTTATAAAGTTCCTCAAACTAGAAATTTACAGGGTTACGTTGATTATATTAATCAATTACCTTTAACTGATACACCCGAGGTATTCGGATTACATGGTAACGCTGATATCACTTACCAAATCAACAGTGCAAAGGACATTTTGGACACAATTTTAAGTGTTCAGCCTAAAGAAGGCGGCAGCCAAGGTGGAGAAACTAGGGAAAGCATTGTGTATCGACTGGCAGAAGATATGTTAGAAAAATTACCTAAACAATATATTAGTTTTGAGGTTCGTGATGCGCTTCACAAAATGGGTGCATTTCTGCCTATGAACATTTTCTTGAGGTGTGTAAAAAAATTGGCAATAATATAAATTAATATAAAATTTCACGTATTTAATTTTACTAACATTTAAAATATTTCAGACAAGAGATAGATCGAATACAACGTGTCATAAAAACAGTGTTTACTACATTGTGTGATTTGAAATTAGCTATTGATGGAACGATTGTAATGAGCCAAGGACTTCGAGAATCCTTAGACGCTATGTATGACGCCCGCATTCCACAACAATGGCTGAAAGTAAAATATCTATATTAACTTACCATTTATCCGAAGAAGGACCTATTATCACATGTAAATTTAACGACTTTTTTTTAGGTGTCGTGGGAATCTGCTACGTTAGGTTTTTGGTATACAGAGTTGTTAGAACGTGAACAACAATATCGTGCTTGGTTGAAAAACGGAAGACCTCACACATTTTGGATGACTGGATTTTTTAATCCTCAAGGATTTCTCACTGCGATGAGACAGGTAGCTATACGCCTATGCCTAAGCCCTAAGCCCGCCCCCAGCAATCCCTAGTTGAAGCTTGAAATTATTCTTTCAATTACTGTAGTACTTTATTAATGCAACTTTATTTATTTCAAATATACATAGGTTGATAAAAGCTGACAAAAGTCAGGTTTATAACGATGCGTTTGAAACTCAGATAAACACAAAACATGACATTTTTCATATCATTGCATTTGCAATGTATTACAGCCGGGCGTAACCAAATCATTTTACTTTTACTAAACTATAATTGAAAAGCTTGTTATTTAAAAAAAGTATATACCTACTAAATGTTGAAACTGGACAATGAAATTTGAATGAATTTTAATTAACATCTACCAGTCCAAATTCTTCATTCACTTTTTAAAATTTTGATTAATTTTGTTTGTTTTTGGTCTCTCTTTGCTAATGTTTTTTTTTGTTAAAAGGAAGTCACACGTAGTCATAAAGGATGGGCTTTAGATTCTGTAGTCTTGCAGAATCATATTACAAAATTGAACCGTGAAGATGTACACGAAGGCCCAACAGAAGGAGTATACGTGTATGGACTATTTCTTGAAGGTATATTTATTTTTATGATTCAACTTCGAAAAAAGCTAGGATTGCTCCAATGCAAGCTCCAATCCTCTACACTCCGTGTGTCTTACTAAAGTGAAAATATTTTATATATAACTGTTTCTCCGAAAGAGAAACGAAACCTTGTGGGGTCGTGTACCAATCATGTATACAGAACGCAATTCGGCGTCACGGCGAGCCTCATTTTTCTATTTCAAATCAAATTTAAGCTATAATAATTAATATTTTTTCTGTACAGGAGCCTCCCTCGATCGCAAATCTGGAAAGCTTATTGAGTCCAAACCTAAAGTTCTGTACGAGCAGATGCCAGTTATATACATATTTGCTATTAATACAACCGCTGGCAAAGACCCTAGACTATACGAATGCCCAATATACAGAAAACCACAAAGAACAGATGCAAAATACGTAGGCTCCATAGACTTCGAAACTGACAGCAATCCCAGACACTGGACGTTACGAGGTGTTGCTCTTCTGTGTGATATTAAATAAATATACGCTAAGCTCATTAATCTGTTTTTGTAGCTAGTAGCAGTTTTATCTGAATATGTAGTAGAAGATATAAGTACGTTCTGTATGAATTAAAAAATATTAAAAGCTCTTTGTTTTTAATTTATGCATTTATTTTAATTTTTAAATCAACATAACTATTTTTTCTTTCAATGAGATATACAACACCCGCAATATTCATTCCTTTCTATAAAAAAGAACAATTTCACAATAATAATCAGAAATAATCGGGGAGTATATGTACAGGTAACTTACATACAATCTTATGGTTTTGTACAGCACGTGCATTCCATAGTCACCATCCCTAGGCGTAGCCAAAAAGGTTGTGTGGTTGTTGTAGGTTCGATTCCCACTCGGGGGAATGATTATATTTATATATTTATTTCTTCTCTCTGGTACTTCAGACGCAGACGTCTCGATTTCGGGCGGAAATTGGAGAACTTGATACTAGGTTCTCGCGCTATGCCGGAAAAAATAAGCTACTTTTTATATAAAAACGTACGTTTACAACCATGTTTTAAATTCAAAGAAATCCGTATGGCAATAATATTGGTAATTATCAAGTGAATCATCATTTTGTAAGTATAAAATAAAACTCAGAAAGTCTTAGTAGAAACAATTTAATAATCAATGTAATTAAAATTTCAAAATAGTTCACTACATAAACATTACATAAACATTGCAGAAAATTTTAGAAACCTCCTACTACACCTAATTAAAAAAAAAAGAATTCTACTAAGAAAACTTTACGAATTCAAAGTACTTTCTTGATTTCGTCATAAAGCACTAAGACGAAAGCACCACCGGCTCCTCTCAAAACATTTGAGAATGCTCCTTTGAAGAAAGCTCCAGGGCCCTCTGTTCGAAGAATTGTTGCCCAACAGTGTACAGTGCTCTTGTACTGACGTTCATGAACTGGTCGACCAGACTGCATCATCATTCGCCTTCTCACCGTATCTAGAGGGTATGATGAAATCCCAGCAATAGTCGTTACCGTCTAAAATATTAGAAAACCGTACAAAACGTAAACGCATCAATAAATAGATTTAATTATAAATAAATTTACTTCAACGTAATTAACAATAACCTGAGCAATCAACCATGTGAAAAATAGAGGAGTATTTTTAGGATCAGGCAGCATTCCTCGTGCAGTGTCGAATAACCCGAAATAAGTAGCACGATAAATTATAATTCCTTGCACAGATACAACGAAACCCCTATACCATCCCATTGGACCATCTGATTTTATGGTTTTAACTAGGCAATCAACGAGGCCGTTGAATTCCTTGGCCTTTCCTTTACCAACATCTGCGGCTAACCTAAAATGGTCATTTTATTTTCAATTAATTTATCCTCTAATATACACACTAATAATAATAAAAATCATACAAACCTAGTTCGAGCAAAATCTAGGGGATACACAAAACACAAAGAAGTAGCCCCAGCTGCGCCACCGGATGCTAAATTTCCTGCAAAGTATCTCCAAAACTGCGTATTTTTGTCAACACCCTCGAGAAAAACTTTTTTGTATACGTCTTTGAACGCAAAATTTAAGGCTTGAGTCGGAAAATATCTAATGACATTCGCTAAATTGCCTCGCCATAGGGATCCGATACCTTGCTCTCTTGGAATACGAATAAATGCATCAACAATTCCTGAAATTTATTTGGCAGTTAAATGTTATAGTTGCCTATTATTTATTACGAACATAATTAAAGTAAAACCTTTATATCGCTTATCTTCTGCTATTTGTTTGGAAACATGTTGCACTTGTAATATGAGCTTTACTCGTTCCATCGGAGCCATAGCGGTTTTTGAAACAGCCGCAGATATCCCACCAGCTAAGAAATCTTTGACGAAGGCACTTGATTCAGCCTTGCCCTCTTTAGGCTCTTTAGACTTAGACATTTTGATATAACTTGATAATTATTCACTAATATGAACCATTACAACGTTTCAACTATATCTATTATAAAATATGTTTTGTATAGCTGCGCTATTTAAATTTTCTTAAAAACATGAAATATATCAAATTGACAGATTTTCGGCACATGAAAGATGTGTTGTATACTTTTTAATGTTCAAAATTAGAATACATTTGTTACAAAGAAGTTAAATGGCTAGACGTAAAAAGATTAAGAAAGTATGGCAAATTTATACTAGACTAGTAGTCCGTTTGCAGCTTTGCTCGCATGAATTACACAATTGAATCATTTTCATTCTTTCAACATTCTTTTTAACAATTATCTTGTAAGTTTGAACTACCTTTCTGATTAATATCTAAAACCTCAGCCTATTCTTCCGGAGGACTTATGAAACCATTTTCCAAATGGATGATCAAAAGTCCAAAACAATTTTACTGTCAATACCTGATTACTATTTGTAATACCAACGCCGTACGAATTCAATAGTTTATATATTAGTTTAGATTTGGATTTATCAATTAGATTATACTAACAAGGCGCTATCAAAACGTTACTTTATTCCTTTTTTGTTGATTCTCGAAATAGTCAGTGGTACAGTAAGCTTGGCACCAATCGTGATAGTAACGAAACATTAATAATTAGTAAAAAAGAATGTAAAGATAGGTAAATGACACGTTATTCGCGTCAGAACATGCGTTAGAACGGCTGTCGGCCAATATTACCTACCCAAGTTATGATATACCTTACAACAGACTTAAGGTCAAGTCAATATACATTTGTTGTTACTTATATATATAAAAATGATTGATGCTTTCACGTTACAGGTTATACATTTATGTGAGTACATATTACCTACATAAGTGATTATTTTCTACATACATATATATTATTTGACTGTCATGTTGTCACTTTCTGGGTGGCGTTGTGATAAAAGCAAATATTTATTTCTTATATTTTAGATACCACAATTGAATCAGCGGCAACATGGAAGTATTGCTCATTTCTTAATAAAATGTTCTCCGAGAAACATAAGCGCAGCGCATAATATATTTTAATACCAAAGTATTAAAATATATTATGCGCTGCGCAAAGATACATCTTAAAATTTCTTAAACCGGATAAATGGGAAAGTTGGTGAGTTGGCTTTTAATAGCAACAAGCTTGAATTGTCTTCCTCAATTTTAATTTATTTATCCTCTAGAAAGTATATTTTTATTAGATTATCATCACTTGATATCAATTGGTGATTTAAACCGTTTTGGTGTACTAGTTATTCTGTCGCCAGTCGTCTATCAATCCCAAGTAGAGCCATGTCTCTGGGTGGGAGTCGGTCTTTTGTCTTGTCTTGTGCTGTCACAACAAAAATCGTTGAATTTGCATTTTAAAGTTCATTGGAGCAAATACAAATTGAAGGTAAGACTACTATTTTTATTAGCGCACTTATACTTTACTTTATGTTGCGTAAAACTATTATTTAACATTGTCGTTGGTTAAAATATCATTATTCTGTGAAAAAATATCTAATCAAACGCTTTTGTGTTGCAATTATTTTCTGTGATTTATTTATTGACTATGTTTTCTAATTTGCAAAACCAATACATAAAAATATTCTGCTAAGGCTAGTTATTGCTTTGATTTAGCTACCATTAAAGGCGACCACAGATTATACGATATTACATAAGACCAGCATGTATAGCGCCTTTTACATTAACGTATGCCAAACAAAGAATATTTCATCTAACAACCGAATACATCAAAGAATATTTTGATCAGTAGCACATTAAAATTAAAATATTAAAATACATGAATATGTAAAATAGTCCGGCTGTCATTGCTTTTTCATACTCATGCTAAATGTATCTACTCGGTATATCACAGATTTATAACAACTATTCGTAATTTAATTTAAAACTTCTCTTTAGTAATTACTATTTTTTAATACTTAATCTAAATTGTAAAGAACAAAGCTAATATATGATTATCCTTTTGCAATATCAAAGAAATACTAATTGACTTTATCTAGTGCAAAACACTAAGCGTGGCTAAAACGTTGATAAATATCAACAATTGTGTATTCACATTGTAGCTGTGATATATTCATTTACAATAAAAATGAGTTGATGCATAACTACCACCATTGTAAGACATGTATGCATTTATAATCATTTCAAATTATAAAAAAACCTAAACTGATTTAAAAAATATAAATTTGAATGTGTGCACAATTTGAGCCATTTGAAATACAATTTGAAGGCCCTAATCAATTACGGAGCTCTCTCCTTCAAAGTATTAGGAAGATACTAATGAAGATTTTGTAACAACCATATCACATTTCGATGTACAACCTAAAGGAACCCTCCGATAATTATTATAAAAATTAAATTAAAGTTATTTTATATTTTTTTATTGATCATGAATATGTAGATTATTTTCAACATGATGCTGATTTCACAATAATGATAACTGAAATAACGAGAAAATAAAACCAATGAATACTATTATTAACTGTATTAAAAATCGGCCAAAGTGTATGAAATATGACATATATGAACAAAAAAATATGATATTTAATATAATTAACGGTTTTTAAAGGAAAATATATGAAATACGACATTTTATATAATATATCTAAACAGCGTACGCTAGTGTAATAGGCACCGTATGTGTTACAATCACTATATTATATAAAGCGGATATATTACATTTCTAATATTGATCACAATTTTCGTATTGTACAGATCGTTAATTGGCTACCTTTATGCCACTTGTGTAGTAATATCAGCCTAGCGATTCATTTTACTAACATTTGTTTTTAAATTTCTACTAATACTAAGACTATTTATTAGATCCGATTTGAAAATTAATTATTAATACTGTGTGACAATTTGTGTGCACAAAACAATTTCTAAAAAAGATACAATGTTCAATTAAAATAATATTATTAATAGTGTAATGGGAAAAAATCAACATTATCTTCCGTTAGATTATAATCACCCCAATTGACTATCATATCGAATCTAATAAACAATTATTAACAATAGCTATAATAAATTCAGTCTGTGCTTTAAATCAGTTAATATAAATAAAAAGAAATTGAAATTTTGAACCCACATGTTCACAATCGCGAGGCTGAAAACAAACACAAGGAGAAGACCAGATTACTTACAGTATATGCACAAAGATATATTTTGCACATAATTAGATAGGACATAAAAATTTATTTAAACGAAAAGATTAAAAAGTTTAAAATTTTAATACAAAATTATATTAATAATAAATAAATGTACATACAAAGTATGCTGTAATTCATTTATATGTATAAAACAAATCAAATATCAGCTTAAAAATAAAGCATTATGGGCCATAAGAATGCATGCAAATGCATTTATGCTATCCATATGCATATATTGCATTTTTATTAATAATCTGGTCACTGAAATTACTTAATTTGTTATTAATTAGTTAGTGGGCAATAAACTTAGCTAGTAAAGGATATAGCAGTAGTAGGCTATAATATATAGCCTGTGCATTGCGATTAACTATATTACTTGCAATTAGAGTAACATAAGATAATATAAATTAAAATATTCCAATATTCAGCCGACATCGTTACATAATATTAACTAATTATTAATACAAAGAATCACATTACTGTTGACAATTTGTGTAAGACACATCTTATTTTTTATATGTTTAATAATATAGAATGGATTTTAGTATCAAATAAGTTTTTGAATTTTGTAATACAAAATTAATTTAAGAGAGCAATGTAGATCAAATTCAAGGATTCATATTCATAAGCGTTAAATACTTGTGGGAAAATTAATAATTTCGCATATACTCTAGGAATGGGAATCTAAGTGTAATGGTGTTATCGGCCTAGTTAACAGTACTTTAAGAGGCATTTGCAACAATTGTCTAAGTAATAATTTATCTATTATTGCTTTATTTGCGAATATTGGCAGCATTGGCAGCATTCTCCTTGAGGATCTTGGACTTGAGGTGATCCTTGTACTTGAGAATGCCACCTTGCCATTTCGTTACGGTGCCATTTTCACAGATCCAAATTTCCTCAGCCACCTGGAACAATAGACATCAAATATTAATGTATGGTCATCGCTTATAAACATACGTAAATAATAAAAATAACTATACAGGGTCAATAAGCAACCTTTCACATAAAATTAAACAACAATGATAACATTTATGGTAACAGCATATTACAATGCGAATTGTAGAAACCTACATATTCGAATTAAAATTCGAAAGTTTGAATCTTATATAAATATTGCTTTACATAGGGGCTTTACATCAACTTTAATATGAAAGGTTTATTTATTGAGACATATAAAAGACTAAGTCAAAATTGTACCTGATTGATCAGCCTGAAGTCGTGGCTAACGAGTACCATGCCGCCATCAAATTCATTGATGGCGTCTCCCAGGGCGTCTATAGTCTCCATATCCAGATGGTTAGTAGGTTCGTCGAGGAGGAGCAGGTGAGGCGTCTGCCAGGCGAGCCAGGCGAACACCACGCGACATCGTTGTCCATCAGACAACTGACGCATCGGGCACACCTACAACATAAATTAATGTTAAATTATTATTGGGGCCAGTTGTAGCGCAGTGGCACAAAGTGTGACTAAAGCGACTGGCTGTACTTCGATTCCCACTTGATTAGTACAAAAATTTAATAAAAAGGCAAAGCCCGGCGTTAGGTTCCACTACTTAACACGCAATGCCTCGAAAAATTCTGCGGAAAGTTCGGAACGGAGTGTCTTATCACTAGGTCTCCCTCTGCCTACCCAGCTGTGTGCGGCATACAGCGTGAGGCTTAAAAAAATATTATGAACATTATTTATTTTATCAATTACTAGTTGTTTGGTGTCATCTAGATAAAAATGCAACAAGTTAAGTTGTAAAACCTACACATGTTATAAAAAAAGAATAATACACAAGATATTTTAGCTTTTTCTGTGATGTAATGATTTTGTGAATACAAAGTACACAACATACACGCGATATACATTCTTTATTTTGAAATATAACTAACTCTAAAACTTAAGAGGTACATAGGTATTTGTCCCTTTAAGCGCCATTCACTAAAGTTTGACTTTCATAGGACATCATAACATACCTGTTGTCTACCAGTAAGTCCATAACGACCAATAATCTTCCTCATCTCCTCGCGCTCACGTACTTCGGGAAACTCTTTCATCATGTAGTCGAGTGGGGACAAGTCGAGGTCCAACAACTCATGCAAATGCTGGTGGTAGCGACCGATTCTCAAGTGGGAGTTCTTACGAATCATGCCTGTAGAAGGCACAAGCTGTAAACAAAATTTCCTAATTAATAAACTAGCAAATCAATCATTCTCATTTTATAGTTTATATTGTCCTGTATCAAAATAAAAATTTCAAGCACGCTAAATACTAACACTAAGTCAATTCTCATTTTCGATCTCCAAATTCTGTATATGCAATTTATCCTTTTTTAAACTAAGAGTACAGTTCCCTCCGTGCTGGGTAGAATCCCGTGAAGGGCGGGTAACCCAGTAACTTGGTGGTAGGAGATCGTTCCCCCGATTGGCAATAATAAACTAATACTTACATCTCCATAGAGCAGTTTAAGTAGAGTAGATTTCCCTGCACCGTTGGGGCCGACCAGAGCAAGTCGCGTGTCGAGGTCGATACCGAACTCCAGGTTCTTGTAGATCCATGGAGTATTGTCAGAGTATCTGAAGGATACATTCTGAAATTCAAAAGAACTCGTCATAACCTTTTTTATCAATAAGTAACATCATCATATAAGTAGAAAATAGGAATAAATTATTGCATGAAATTGAATTTACTTAATTATACTACGAAAAGTATAAATATTGTTAAGGTAACTTTTTCAAAGATGTCTGTTAGAATACTAATTTGTGTCAATATTAGAATAATAAAATCAGATGCTAGTATTAATAGATTTCAGAAAACTTCGTCGTCGTGGAATCAAAGTTAAGAATGACGATGTATTTATCGTAAAAAGTAAGTAATAAAAACTAGATAAAGTAAGTATCGTAGACAGTCCACTCGAGCAACAACAGTTACGTATGAAAAAAGTAAGTAGAACATTTCAGAAGTTCGCTGTCATCGTGAGTCATTATGTTATTACGGTATATTATATTGACCGACCGAAGTGACTGCTAATTTCAATTTCTTGAATCAATCTTATTATGTAGTACTTTACATAATAAGATTGGTGGTACTCTAGCTTTTATTTAATATAAAAATACTTTTATAATTGGTTTTTGTAAACAAACTTATCATAAAATTTAAAAGTCGTATTAGTTTCAAACGTTACTGTTACAGTTTTAATCAGTAGTATTTAAGTAGGTGTTTAAGTTTGTAAAAAGTCAATAAAGTTTTGAAAATAAAAGGTTTCCTAAGAAAGTTGGACTAAAACTGTTTTGACGAAAAATGATTGCGTATTAGGTTAAGCAATGGCTCACTCAACCTGAGTTTAGATTACTTAAGCTACACCGATTGTTATCAGGCAATAACAATGAAATAACGATACTTTTGTACCGTCGTTGTGAAAACCAATCTATTTAAAAAAATAAGTTGGATTTCACAATGACAGTACAAATTTGCTTTAAAATAAAGCATTTACAGTTTCAATATTATATTTTTTGCATGTTGTGAGATAGTTTTAGTGTAAATTAAAGATTAAACATACCTGAACCATAATAACAGGAGGCGGAACTTTACCGCATGAGGGGAAGTAAAAGTTGAGTATTTTGTCATCGGTTACTTTTTCGGTGAGGCCTTGGGCAACCATTTTAGCAAGAGTTTTCTCCTTGGATTGAGCTTGACGGGCCAATTTCGCGGAACCGTGACCAAACCGCGCTATATAGTTCTACAAAATATGTCTATATCAATTTCTTGTTCTTAAGATAAAAAAAATAATATTAAAATGAATATTCAAAGTCACACCAAGTGAAATCTAATAAAAAAAAAAAAACAAATAATAAGAAAGGAATCATACAGATCAAGTGGCCAAGATCAGTGTCTGTAGTGTTATAATATTATGTTTTACGAAAAGCATCATATCAAAGTATTATTTGACTAGTTGTCTTTTTATTCATCACTTTAATTAAGGTTATATTTTTTATAATCAATTACTTAGTAAATTTTCTTAGGATCACCAACCTTCATGTGGGCGATCTGATCCTGCTCCCAGTTGTATTGCTTCATTTGATTCTCCAACAGTTCCATGCGCGTGCGCACAAAGGCCTCATAGTTACCGGTGTAGTACTTAAGACGTCGTTTACTCATATGTACTATATTAGTGCACACACCATTCAAAAAGTCCTGCGAGTGCGATATCAGCACGAGAATCCGTTTATATCTGAAATTTGTGTTTGTAATGAATATTTTAAATTGCGTTTATTAATAATAAGCCAGTGTTATTATAACATTATGGACGTTACTGTTTAAGTTCCTCCTCAAGCCACACACAAGCATCGAGATCCAAGTGGTTGGTCGGTTCGTCCAGCAGAAGCAGATGTGGCTTCACATACAGCGCCCGCGCCAGCGCAATACGCATACGCCAACCTTACAATCATCGTAACAATCGGTTAAATACATATAAATATTGTTCACATAATAAACAATTAATAAAATAAACAATATAAATTTTTGATCTCATTTTTAAATTTTAAAACCAGTGATTACGTTGGGAGAGAGCGGAAGGCTCGCCTTTCATAATCGTGCACAAAACAATGTCTAATAACGTTTTTTTTTATATTACTGAGAACTTTTATATTTGAATAGCAAATAAAAAGGGTGTTGCCATTATCCTTATACTTATTAATAATCTTCGTTTTAGTTGTCTTCGTAATCTTCGTCTTCACTAAGACGTTAACAACTAATGAAGATATGAAGAATGTTAATTCTTAACCACATAGTGCCACATGTCATTACTGTCTAATCAATTTTATTCAGGTAAAAAATTTAATACCTCCAGAAAAGTCTTTAGTGGCTTTCTGTTGCATTTCCTTGGTAAAACCAAGACCATGTAGGATATTCGCTGCACGTGCTTCAGCGGTGTCAGCACTCAAGTCATCCAAGCGATCATACACATCTAATAATTGTTCCTGCGATTCTGTTTAAAAAAAACCATTATTAACATTGAATCAATCTTAAGAAATTAGGTTTCCATAAAATACCAATTTATTTATTTTTAAGATATTAGGTTATTATAAATAAAACTATAACATTCTCAATTCTTACCATCATCATCACATTGGGCTAACTCCTCAGCTAATTTCTCTAATTTTACTCTTTCTTCATCAACTTCCATAACACATTGCAATGCAGTTTTATCTGAAGCTGGCATTTCACGAGTTAAGTGAAAAATATCGATATGATCCGGAATAGGCACTTCACGTCGACCTAATGCTGCTAGCAACGACGACTTCCCTATTAAGAAACCACATACATTTTATATATTTGTCACACAATTTCATAATATAATGTAACAATGAACTTTCAAAAATACTGCTTCAGAATAATCTCCATTTTTTAAATTTACTGTCGCCGGTGCAAGAGGACATTATTTGACTCCAACCGCATTGGTTAAAGATTCGATTTCCACTAGTACCTAAACGAAAGCGCGGCGTTAAGTTTCGCCTCTTAACACGCAATGACTCGATTTCGGACGGAAACTGGAGAATGGAGTGTCTTGGAACTGGGTTCTCTCAGACTACCCTGCTATGCAGGAAAAAATGGGAAGCTGCAATTATTGTTGGATCCTAGTTCAGTATAACATAAAGGTATCAATACAAATAATTGTCAAATAAATATAATCATAAAACCATTTAATATAATCATATAACATAAATATATAATGTCTCAAGTTACAGGTCCGTAATTCCCATCACTACTTCACATGTATGGCAGTATTTAACACATTCGCAGACAGGGCTTAAATAAACAAGCGCTATGCTTCTTAAAATATTTTAAGTATGGTTTTCGCAACTCACATTTGTATTTAATTGCAGTGCATATAACATAGGTCATTAATAATAAAGAAACTAGAAGTTGACAAAATGTTCTTACACACATTTGTAGTGCTTCTTGTTTGTAATTTGTATAACCATATTATTTATTGTAACTACTGAAAATACCTATATATTAGGTACCAATTGTCACTTTTTCAAACGTTTTGTTTAGAGCAATTATATAAAAAAATATTTTAACATATTAGTAATAGACCCCTTTTTCTTGACTTCCATTGATCAAGCCATGGGATTCAAATGTTCCTAATTACTTTGAACATTTCATGTGTTACATACAAAATATATATTTTTCACTGTACATCACTTGTTATGCACCACACTAAGCATATAATAATAAATCAAAATTTAGCTACAATTAATAAAACAACATTATGTAGTATCAATTGAACCATGATTCCAATTAATATGGCAATTAAAAGGAAAGAAATACTGAATATTCATATTTCAATAAAAATGCTGATTTATTTTAACAATGTTATCCTAATCCTAATCTTAAGTAACATATCTTGGACATATTTTTATTATTGACTATACCATTAGTTTATTGCCACATTGATGTTACAAAATGTAACTTTCATTTAATAATATAAAGTCATACATCATGTCTTGTTGTAATATATATTTTTTATATTTACATATTGTTCATATAACTCATATAAATGAATACAGAGAAAATATATGAAAATATAATAATTTTTTTAGCCATTAGGCATGGCAATGTCAAATAAATAATATAAAAAATTCACAGCATTTAAAATTTGGAATTATATATTATTGGCAAACAAACAACAATACATAAAAATTCTATTAATATGCAAATTACATAATAGAAAATTATATAAAAGTAAAAAATTTTAGGATCAAAAGTAAACGGAAAACATTTATTTAAAAATTGGATACAAACCACATCCATTGAGCCCAACAAGACCATATCTTCTGCCACAATTCAATTCAAGTAAAGTGTCCTGAAGTAGTTCGCTTCCATAGAATGTGATAGAAAAATTCGCTATTTTTATATCTCTTGAACGTGGATGGACTGCCAAAGATCCGGTACAGGACCTGGCTTCAGAGTTCATTTGAGCTTCAGCCTCTAGCTTCAGACATAGAGCTTCTGTAAGACAACCCAGTGTTTCATATTTGAGGAAAATTTACTAACAATTTTTTTGATTATTATATATTATATAGATTTTAATATCAAAAACATGCAATAACCTCAATGTTAACTGTAACTTATAATTAATTATTCATATTTAAATTTTACATTACGCGTTACAAATAATTCATGCATTATTAAGATTTAACACTTCCATTAATTTATTATTATAAAATATATATTACGCGTAATTGAATAATCATAATTATATTAAGTTTAAAATATTGTATAATTTCTCGTACCTTCGGCTGTAAGCTCGCGGTCTTCTTTCCCAATACCGTTGGCTGAGCCATTCGTCTCCGCATTAGTAACTCTTGCCACAGGCTTTTTGTTCCTATTGCCTGCCTGTTCTTTTTTCTTTTGTTGTGCTCGTTTCTTTGCATCAGACGGCATTATGATGAATCTAACCTATACATTTACAAATTTTCCATTAAATTTCGCACGTGAACAACTCGTGTAGTTTCCATACTAACTTGTGTATTAAAGCAATTAACTATATGTGCTTTATTTAATCCACTTCACTTTATTCGTGTTATAAAATAGTATATACTTGATTTTGAAACATATATACGAAGGTTTTAAAAGTAATTATAAGTTTAGATAATGGTAAATTGACTTTATACCTAATAATTTTTTGCGTTGATAAGCGATCTGACCGCGTCTACACGTGCAGCTTAACGAAGAAAAGAAAGACAATTTAAAAAACCTTTGACGGTCTGTGAACATTCGGCATTGACATTAACAGCTGGATAGATGGCAGCTTCTAAACAACCAATCACGCTCTAGTAACCTATAGAAATATTGTATTTAGCAAACTTCTATTGGCTAATATATTCTATGTTAAAATTTCTACCATTTGTTTAGGGCAACACTGACTAACACACGGTATTTAGGGCAACACTGACAATCTATGTTTAATATAAAATAATGTTTTAATTTTAAAATGTAATGTTTTATTTATCATTTTTTTGGCATAGAAATAAGAAGAGATACAACAAATCACTTTCTCTAAGACATTTGTTTTTTTTTATATGTTTAATGATTTCCATAAATTGCTGCAATGGCTACCTTCCTGTCACTGTTACAATGTAAAATGTAAAAAGCCGTCTTTTCTTTTAATTGCAAAATTATTTTAACTTTTAATTATTTTTAACTTTTTAGTTCAAAACGTTCAGATAATGACGTACTGTAAAATCATTAATATTCATTAAATTTAAATTATATTACAATTTACAGCTGACCAAAATCTTTTAAAATTTAGTACAGTTGTCAAGATTTTGAATTCAAAGCTGAATAAATATGTAATATCTTATAGCAGCGCCATCTTTGGAGAAAATGATGTCAACTTTTACTATTCTTTTTCCCATAAATAACAAGACTAAAAAATTATTTTCTCTTATTCTTAAACTATCAATATTAAATTAAATACCGTTGGCATCATATATGTAATTTATTAAGATTTTTTTATTAAGCTCGACTTGTCCTTATACAAATCGGCTCTTAGGTATAGTTTAAAATGTAAAATTTAAAAGTCCAAATGTCATACTTTACATTTACTCATGTACGACAAATATATAGAATTTAATAAAACACTGAAATTGAAGAGAGAAATTTAATAAGATAACTTCGATCATAAATAATATTTATTGAAATATATCAACAAAATAGTTACAATAGTTTCAAGCTTAATTAGTAATCACCTATATTGTTTATAGCAACAATCAATATGTAAAAGGCATAATAAACAAATAAATATTGCATTATATGCATAATATTTTATCTTTAAAATACTATATCTAATGACTTAAATATTATTCTTTATTTACTACTAAAATATATTGCAAATGTTTATTATGAACCCGCATTGTTGTTGTATGATGTTGTACTTATTACTAAGACTAGGAAAATCAATACTAGATTAAATTTATGTGGAGTTATATTAATTCAAAAATTATACCTAATGGATTTTTGAGTCGGTTAAAATGGTTAGTGCTATAATATTACAAACACGAAATTAAGTACCACTAAAAACTTCTAAATTGAGATTTAAAAACGAAAGGAATATTTAATGTTCATTTTACTTTGTTGTTATTATGAACTCTTTTTTAACATATTTTATTAAAATATTGGCGCAAAACTGCATTATCTAAATACATAAAATATTTTAATTTAATATACGTAAGTATCCATGGACATAAACATAAGTCGCAGTTTTTTTTTTAAATACAATAACATAATATTTTTTCTAATAATTTACTGCATTTGTTTCATTTTGAAATCTATCAAATTTTATCAATCATTTAATAAACAAAAAAGTTTTCATGTACGTCCCGTAATAAAGTTGGTCAATAATTAAATAAAATAAGAATAGGTCAAAAGATTAGAGCCCTTCATTTTTTTACTTTCTTTAATTTCAATGTTGACTGTATTTACGTCAGATTTCTCTGTTCATGTAACAAAAACTGTAGATTCTCTGCTTTTCATCAATGGGATTAATTATTCGCATTTCATCAATGGAATATTGTTTGAAACAACCTTGTTAAATAGATTATAACTTCACGTTGAAAGTGAGGCAGCTAAGACCATCATTTATATTTGTAAATGTTCAGTCTTTGAAGTTTAAACAATCACTTTGTCTTTACGCTGTCGCGAACTAAAGTAAGTTTCCTTTTGATTTTAATTTAAACGAATTCCTCATAACAATAGTATTTTACCAGATTGTACAGCAACATTAAAAAGAAAATACTTATGCAGTTTGAAAATAATTTAACTAGCATTTACTAGTTCTAGCAATACAAAATGATTAATTTGTTGACTATCTAAAATATTTTACACTAAGTATTTAACTAAAATTATTGTGACTATAGCAATTAATGAAAAAATTGAATATCTTTTTTTATCTTAAATTTTCTTTTTTATATTTGGAAGCATCATCACGCAACGTTTTTATATAAATGAAAACATTATTCATAAGTATTGTTAAACCTAGATAATAGAACAGTTAAAAATTTATCCTACATCCTATCAATCGCTTGACTTAGGTACTATGAAAAATATTGTTTAATGAAATTTAATGCACAGTTTCGGATATTATCACAATTTCAAGCCATACCCAGTATTGTTAGAGAAATATTTCATAGACAGCATAAAGAAACTATTCTAAGTCTATACAGTAAAATATTCCAGGCAGTAGAAGGGTCGGATTTGTCAAGACATTTTACCGAATTTCGAGAAAGAATTAATTTAACAAAACAAAAAATTAATTCTTAACAAAAAATATTAGTCGGTAATTCACTTCACACAAATACATAATTGTATCAAAAAATTTAACCATCGTAAATTAGCTATACTTATTTAACTATTGTAATTAATACATTACCATGACCGTTTATGATATTATAAGATGTAATCGTTGATTTGAACTATTTGCCTATCTATTTTTTATAACATTTTTTTTATATTTTTTAATATTATTTATTGCTTCGAATATAGGAAAATATTTGAAACATGCACAATATTTGAACCATTATTATATTCGCATAACAAGAGGTAATAATTTTTTTTTATTACTATTATTGGAATAAATTTTATTGCTTCACAATATATTTAACAATCTAGAATTTAAAAGGTTATAATAAACGTCCCCTCAAAATAAATTAATATGGAAGATACACAGCTTAAACATAGGACTATATATAATTATGATTTTAACTCAAATAGATGACAACATAAGAATTTAAAAAAGCGTAGTCAAATTTAAATTAAAGTATGCCTTGTGACAGATACAAGGTAAAAAATATAAAAGAATCAATGATAATTACGCAATAAATGTTTAAAAACTAAAAACTACTTGTTCTGTGAAAAAACATTAAGCAACTCACACACAGACACACACACGTGCTTCAAGGCAAGATTGTTAAAGTAACTTGGTGTTATGCACATTCTGACAAATATGTCACCCATAAAGGTACTGTTTTATTAACTAGTATATATTAACCAACAGCATATCCAAACATCTCTTACAAAATATATACTCAATATTATCTATTTAATAAAAATGTTGTGTTGAAAATGAACAAATGTAATATATTCTTTGTATGAATATTGATTTCTTTTAAACAATTCTTAACAGCTTATTAACTTATAAGTTTTGGTGTATTGTATTTCCCTTAGTGCCTTCTTCGGAAACCCGCTTTATAGATTTGTATAACAAGGATGTAAAGAAACGGCTGTTTTACATTTGAAACATGTCATTCTATAACGCAGGTCCGACACGAACACGAATTTTCTATTACCTAGTAACAACAGTCTACGGAGGCTCTCCGTAAAAATCACCTCTAATTGCTAGCAGAATAAATTTGACTGTGTCAAATATCTTGGCTTATGCTAATATGAACAACACATTTTGTACTTATTAGGTACATCATAATTAGAAATTAATTCATTATTTTAATTTTTTTAAGACTGAATTTGTTTCATGTCAACACAGCTCGTTTGTTTTATATAGTATATAGAATAATAAATGAACACAAGAGAAACTTTCTTGTAATATAAAACAAATATATATATAATAAAAAAAAAGGAAAATAAGGGAAAACTAAATAACAAAAGAAAAAATAAAAAAAATACATAATTTATTATTTAATCACAGATGTTTCCGCACTATGTCGTTAAATTAATATCAGACCAATAAAATCGTGTCTATATAAATAAAATGCAACTGACAATCCACATTACATACTAGCATACGGCCGTCAACAGAAGCAATAATTTAAATGGAATAATAATTCACAAATAATAAATAATAGACTTAAAATACGAGAGCTATGTACAAACAAATGCAAAAGTTTTACATATGAATGTAATGTGAGCTCACCCGCGGTCGAGCCCGGTGTTGCTAGTATAATCAAAATAAAGTAGACAGGATGAGAAATAATATATAATATGTGGTATGAACATACCTTAAAACATAAGTATGTCTTTTAATTATCAACCACCAATAAATTATTTTAAACAGAATTGTCCTATTATAGGGACATCTAGCAACACTAAACAAGCTTGGAGTGGAGGAATGGTACGGAGGGGTCCGTCCAGGGAACGCGAAGAGAGAAGGAGGGGCTACGTCCGGCATCACGTCATGTTGACGCCGAGAGACCGGCTCGCGTACTCGTACACGACGTACGAGATGGATACGGCTGGAATGACTTTGATGAAGTTCGGAGTGATACCCCGGTACAGCCCTCGCAAGCCTTCCCTTTGTACGATCTCGCGAAATGCACCCCGCATTGTGCCTTCCGCGCCCTTTGCTGCTTTTTCTGTAATTCAAATTTATTCAATTATGAAATATAAAAATATAGCTTTGGTACAGCCAACGATGACGACGACATTCTTACTAAAATCTACTTTCGTATTACTCGGACAACACTATACCAGGACAGGTTTTGTTGGTAGTTTGTATTTTTTCTTTGTATCTGAATTTAAATAACTAGGCTTAACTAATTAAAACTGCGACTGTTGTGTATATGTGCGCTTGAGGAATTTGACTTTAATAAATATAAGTATTATGTACATTTTAATTTTACGAAAAAGGAAAAAAAATATATATTTTGCTTGATAATAATTACCTTGCGCTTGCAACCGTGTTCGCACAAGTGCCAGTGGGTAGGAGCACACTTGTCCCAGGGTGCACGAGGCGCTACCACAAGCGAGCAACAACAGCATGCCTGGCTGCTCGTTGTGAGCCTGATATTTGTTTATATACTTTTTTTTGAGAGTCTCATATACAGCGAGATCGATGCCCGCATAAGGCACTATACCCAGGATATTTGGAATGTATCCCTTATAGAAACATTTTAGTCCTTCCCTCGCGTATATCTTCTTAGCAGCATCCACGATACCACTATATTGGCCAGTTTTTCTTAAAGCTAACCTTGTCTTTAGCACCTCTAGTGGGTAAATCACAGTTTGACTAATCGCACCCGCAGTAGCTCCGGCGAGGAATCTCTCGTATATTTCAAGTGGATTGTTGCTTCTTTCGCCCTTTATCAATCGTTTCACTTGTTCGTACGCAGCAAATTTTATCGCCGATTCTGGGGCTATTTTAATTACGTTAATTCCGTTACCTCGCCAAAGACCACTAAAACCTCCCTCACTTATCATTTTAGCTAAGCATTTGGTCATGTTTTCTCTAGTTGGATTAACCTGGAGATGAGAAATAAAAATTGATTACTTATCCTTTTATGTTTAATACATTATTTTTGCATACTACTTAAGGCATTTCAGATAAAACTACATTACCAACCTGCAAAAATACTTTAAGCCTGTCAAGAGGAGCTGTGCAAGTACGACTAACGGCTCCAGCAATACCGCCAGCTAGCAAATGCCGCCACCATTTTCCCGTTTGCAATTCAGTTGGAGTGAAGTCATCTGGCACGTTCATATCCTCCCCAATGTCCAGATACTGAAAGTACAAAGTATTGCAATGACTATTTCATAAAATATAATACAAGTTACAAAAAATATTAAGAATGTAGTTTGCAAACGAAAGGCGATTACAGGGCGTACCTAATATTTTTCGATACATAACAATAATCAATAAATTATTCCTAATCGTGAAATATTAATCAATTTAACTTCAAGTGATATTGTAGGGAAAGCAGTTCATTGTGCGCTGATAAGTCATTGTAATTATAAATGATGTGACGATTACAAGTGGGTTTTAAAAGGAAGGGAAGGAAAATGTTTTAGTTAATTTATGTACGTACATAAGCGTATTTGTTTAATTATAATAATAATTACACATCTATTAACTATTATAGAAAGCAATTAGTAACGTTATTACACTGTCCCGCATGTGACGACGTCGTCGGCATTGCAACCACCCACGTCATGTTTCTTAATAACTTTACTTATCCAAATTTTTGTACGATACTTTCTTATTTGTTCGGTCTGCTTAAATAAAGAAATTAATATTTAGTTTAATGATATTTTATTCATATGGAACGTTAAGGAGCATCATAAGTCTTCACGAAATTCATTATATAATGATGATTTTATGATCACTATGATATAATTAGTAGTTACAAGGGCAATTACATAATAATAAATTATAACCTGCAATTAATAATTGAATATACAGATATTGCAATATATTTACCGCAGTATTTAAAAATATACTTGTATTAGAGTTCATCGTCATTGTTACGAAAGCTATTAAATATTCCCAATACATAATCTTTTGTAAAGAACAATGTTGACGAGAAATTTATACAATATGGGAATCATTACTTTTGTTATTATTTTGAATGTTTCAGTCGATATTGAATAACATGTAATTTAAGAGTTTAAATGACAGCTGCATATTGGAATGACTGTCTAATTCTTGACTTTGAAAAAGTTAATATATCACAATTTAGAAGAGGGACATATCTAGTAAAAAATTGTAAAATTGTATTTATAATGACTTTATGATAAAATAAATATAACTTAAAAATATATATATGACATACTGATAATATCAAAGTAAGTACATCGTGTGCACATACAACATATGCAATGTACATACAAATACAAGTTGTAATACGTTTTTAATGAGTTTCTATAATACTATCAATGTCGTTTCATGGTCATATTACATTTCTTCACTATTTGTTACTAATTTCGATGTTCCTAGAACAGAAACAAAGCGACATATTGACAGAGAAGTGTAAGTATATATTTACATAGATTTTTTGTATTTATAATATCAAATTAATACATAAATCAAGCCGTTTACTTTAATTAAAAACAAACTAAGAGGATCTGCAGTTTTTCGAACGCGAATACATTATTTGTGGTGGCTCAGGTTGTCCTGATAAAGACGTGTTCGTGGTATAAAATTCTTGCATTGTCATCGAATTTAGGTATATATGTGCAACGTTTGTGCAATCTTTAAAGCAAGCAGTTCTAGTTTGTGATAGTAATGTTAAAAAGAATACTAATATTATTCTATACCTGCTAGATTGGACCTAGCGCTGTTACTCCACACCGTAGTCTAAGTAGTTATGATGTCAATGATTGTCGAGAAAAAGAACAAAAAAAATTAGCTAGCTGACTAGCTGATAATCTTACTCAAAGGCATGGCGAATTGTTATATGGGACGAATCAAGCAGGCATCTTAGCCATGAAATATAAATTGTAAGTGATAAATTTCACAATAAAAACAGAAAAAAATAATGTGTTGGATATCAATTTAGTAATAAATAACTGTCGTATTGCTCTTCAGTTATTATATAAACTTTAATAGCAGGTAAGGTAATAGTTAGTGTTCTTTAACGATTTTTTTCCACGTATAAGACTATAAAACGTAGGTAATTACTAATTATACTTTAATAATTTTTTCTTCATTTTTATATACGTATATTACATATATTTTCACCTGACTAGAGAGGGTTATGATTTTGGCGGAAACACACATGAACATATGTGTATGTTCATGTGTTTCCTTCTAATTTCTAAACTACTCACTCATAATTTGTTCATTAAAGCTTGGTCATCATTCTATATATTTAGAAAACAACAATTATACACTTAACAGAAGGATGTCAAGGTGGTCAAAATCAAAGTGACTACGATTTTGGTACATAGCGGTTTGCTTTAAGGTTGTTAGAAAGTACAAGGTCAATTAATAACTTTAACATTTACACTCTTTATTATGTAACTGTGATAATCATGTAACTATAAACGAAGTCACATTATTTCAGAAGCTTTGGTCCTTTTATTCTCCATATTTAATAAAATTTTAATTATTCTTTTAAAGCAAAATTTAGCTATTATCATGATGAGTACAAATAAATATCATAAGTCGAAATATATTTCACACAACGGCACACACAAACTAGCTTTACAAATCGCGAGTGCCAAATAAAGAAAATCATTACTTTCCGTAATTTTTTTGCTTTATAAAACGAGAATAGCTCCTTATATTTCTCATCTATGCATTGGTACTCCTTGCTTTTCTATACTATATTTAACTTTAACAAGTCTATTCCACACCACACTATTAATTTCGCCGATGCTTTTAGTCACAAAAGCTTAGGTTAGGTTAATTTTAAGACATCGAAACGAATGTGGTATTGCGTGAATATTAGACGTTTCAATAACAGTGTTTACAGTGTTTCTAACAGTGTTGAGCTTTTTACAACTTTTGGTGTAACAAAAGTTGTAATAAAAAAATCGTAACGTAAATGAAATGATAAGGGCCTTTAATTTAAAATGTACTCGTATGTATATTAAATATAATTTAGTACTTCTAAATTATTGTCGACGAGCCCTCGTCTTTTCCTCCTCCTGCTTCCATTCCCTTCATTTTAAGGGCATATTTTATTACTCATTATTCATTCATGTTATATTACTCATTACGTCCAAATTTGGGTGAACATAATTTCGTCTAAGGTACAACTTTAACTTAACAATGCAATAAAATTCTGCGGAATTATACAAAATGCGTAAATATTTCTATGTATGTAGGAGTCCACATGATACCTTTTCTGCTTTGCTTATTAATGCCACCGTCGGTTTCATTGGGATAAGAACTCACTCCTACTTCTAAGCTTTCCTTTAAAAATTACACGCCTGAACGATATAACTGGGTTACATATGTATATGTCGTGGTCATATCGTAGATTTGACGACTTCATGATATCGTTGACAATATCATGAAATGGTTGCAGTTCATGAAATGACCAACTGAATTTGACGATATCGTTGATTCGTCAACGTTTAACGATTTCCTCATCGACGTTTGGTCATATCGTAAAATAAGGTGTCCTTATAATATATTTCATATAAATTTTGAATAGGTGCGTAAAACGATCTCATTATATATAAGGATGATGTTTTTAGACAAAAACACTTTCAATCTGTAGAGAATATACAAAAAGCGTTTCTAGCGCCTCTATCGGTTGTTTAAGAATTTATTTCACGATTTAGTCAAACAATATCGACGAATTCATGAAGAAGCCACGCGTTTAGTTGAAAATATCGTTAAACGTTAGGCTGTCATTGATTTCGTCAAACGACATCATGATCTGGCCAAACGATAATTGGTCATTTCATGAACTGCGACCTTTTCATGATACAGTCAACGATTTCATGAAGTCGTCAATTTTACGATATGACCATGACATATATGTAAAGTATTTTGATATACCATTTTTGGTCTGCTACATTAACCTACTTTAGGAGTAAGTTAAAATTCTGATAAATTCAACTGATCCTCATATCTTGTATGAATAATATATTTAATGTCACTACTTCCGTGATGCCCTTGATAGCGGTTATGTAGCAAAATTAGGCTTCAATAGCCACCGAGTTTAAAATTATTCAAAAAACATATCCGACGCAAGGCAATGATTAATAAGTAAGACCATAATGGAACCAGTCGTGGCCCAGTGGGGAACGGAGTGTCATAACACTAGGTTCCCTCTGCCTACCCTGCTGTGTGGGGGATAGGGCGTGAAGCTACAGCGTGAAACCATAATGGAACCTATTAAGTGCTTAACTATGGAAAATTAATTATAAATCCTACTTTGTGAAAGGATTTAGATTCAACAATTTGATTTAACTTCAATATATTCAAGAAATTCAAGAATTTTATTGCTTTTCACATAATAAGTTAAGTATAGTTTTAAAATGTCTCCTTTTCACAGACTATCTTACAAGTATCTACGCACCGTTGACTGCCTGATAGTTAAGATCGTTGATCGACGTCATCGTATCGCCCTTGAACGTAACCGATTTAATACAACGAACACGAGACAGTTTTGAAACAGCGAAACGGAAGTGCTTGTTTTTACATATCTTATCTCCCTATTGTTGATTTTATAAACGACATACAATCTGAATGCAGATACACTATGGTGTAATCCTACTATATAGACTATGTGCGATAATATACACTAACACCACAACTAATTCAAACTTTTTCTAACAAATATAATTTCTTTGCCATATTGTTTTATTTAGGTATATTAAAAATAATAATTTTATTAATAAAAGTTACTAATTGTTAGAAATATAAAAGCAGTTATATTTTCGTTTTTAAATAATAAGTTGTGTTATAACTAGTGCTATAGTATCAATGAGCGATAAGAATATATTTCATATCAAAAGTCACTGCGACACTGGATACCATTTAGATATAAAATGCTACATAGTTAGTGTACAATAATATTAAAAATTAAGATTTCATGGTATTAAATGAGTAATTTTGATATGATATTTAGCAATGAATAAACTAGAATGAGGATTTTCCCGTTGTTAATAATACGACTATATGCGAATGACGTAATCAGACATCGGTGTTGCGCGTGCGACCCGCGCCCCTCCGCCGCCGCGTCATCATGTTACACATATTTCTATCGACGAGCGACGAAGGCAAAGTCTACTATGATATGATTAGGGATTAAATATTTGAAATATCGTTACATTAAACAAATTTTTAACAGTAACCAGAAAAAAAATCATAAACAAAAAAATAAGAAAAAATATATCTCTAAAATTTTAAATATTAAATAACGCAAAGCCAAATTCCAAACAAAAAATACGAAACGCATCTGCTTGCTAAAAATAAATCGTTCTCTGTTTATAGTAACAAAAGAACGCTTCTATGCAACAAAAGAACGGTATCTATCTATGCAACGACAGCTGTTGCACTTTGAACGTGCACCTTTTCAATGAGAAAATGAACTTTATGGACTTTAAAATGCAAGGAAATGATAATAAATGATAATAATGTCTAGAATAATGTCAAAACGTATTATAATTTATCATTTTTGATAAAGACTAACGAGTTAGGCAATTAACTTATATTATGATTTTTCACATTCGCAATGATCTTTGAGTCTTCTATATTATTGTATTATCACTGATAATTGTAAGTAACAAATGCATTTCAAGTAAAGTAAATGAGACATTTAAAATATATATTCAAGCTGTAGATAAGTAATAATACCTAGTTAAAATTAATTTACTAACCACCCAAGCGCATAGCAAATATTTAAAAGGAATGGAATATTTCGTAGTTCTTTCATTTTAAAATCAAAAGTGGTGCACTCGACAGAGAGCGAAAGTGTTCATGATGTAAGATGATGAAAGTTGATCAAGAATGACAAATTCGCAGAGCATAAAAACAATTTCATGAATAATTAAAAGGTGAAAATATGTTTATAAGTTATACATAGTAGGCACACATATTTAAATAGTAAAAACAATTTGGCCTCTCAATGACATTTAAGCTTATAATTATGTCCTCAGCAACAAAAACTGAGTATGTATGGACTAAAAATATGTGTAAGTTGCCTTAGTAACAGCGTCGTCACTAGAAACATAAAATACCGATCATTATGATGTTTTATTGTTTCCAGTTGTACCTATGTTACGATTTTTTTCCTAAGTAATTTTCATTTTATGCTAGTTCGGCAAAAATACACTTTAAAGTGATAAGTCTACATATCTATTATAGTATATAATATTAATTACAAATATATAAAATTAAGAAATTATAGCAATATATTAAAAATATATTACAGGTTTTTAATAACTTAAAACCACAAGTCCTCTTTCCATAATTAAGTGAATAATAATAGTTACCTTAAGTATCCATTCAAGAATATCACTATGTTCATACATTTCAAATTCTACTTATGACACAGAATTGTTCAGAGGCAACGAGATCTAAAATAAAACAGTATCTAGCTGTAGTAGTCAGTAGAGTACTGGCTGGCGCACCCGGAAATAAATAGCGTTTACCTTTGCCAAACATCGCCGAAACACGAAGAGAAAATCCTCAAAGACGTCGCCGGTCGCCCCCGTGACGTCTTCCAATTCCAGAGACATTTTATCTTTATTAAAACTAGTTTAACAAGATAAAAAATTAAAACTATAAATAAATCACAGATCGATTTCTTCTTTGGAACTATACTATCAGATCAAAATTAAATAACTAAACGAGTGTGCAAATCCGCCGAGCGCAACAGCGAGAACGCGTGTCGTTACGCTAAAAGGCATTCTTACACTAACCTAGCAGTCAACACTAGCCAGTGACGAATAATTCTGATAATAGCTGGCGTATACGGCCCGAGCGAAAACCGCTTTGAAACGGCTGCAAGTAGCGAACAGCGGACAACCGCGCCTCTTCTAAAAATCACCTCGAACGGGTAATTTTGACCGACTTATCTTTTGAACTGTGACTTTTGATAATGAAATATATGAAACGATATAATTCAGCAAGCTCAGAGAAGGCTCGCCATTCTAGTTAAGATAAACAAGTTTTGATACTGACTATTTCAGAGCAAATAAAAATATTTAAATTTATATTCATTCATTTCATTAGTAGATATTGCATATATGTGGTTGAAAAATAAAATTGAAAAATAAAATAAAAAATAAAATTTAATAAAATTGAACGTGAAATTTACAAATTATAAGCAAAAAATTGGAAAAAAAAATTCAGGCTATGTACATTTTTCGTTGATGGAAGTCAAAAGTTGGACAATCCAAACTTTGTGTTTGACTTGCGTCAACGAAAATTATCCAGGGTCCAGCTGGGTTATAAAAATAAAGGAATTGTGTGTTAACAAGTTGTTAAGGTATGCTTTACAACTTTTGTTAAAATAAAATAAAAATGGGAAATCTGTTGGAAATAAGAGATCAGCTACATTGAAATGGTGCCCTAACACAGTTGGTCGGCGTCATATTGTGACGGCGACGACATACATAAGCTATTTATGATAATAACACTAACTTTGACTTTGCTCACATTATATAAAGTTTATATTTAAAATAGGAGATTTAAATTAATAAAGTACTTACGTACTTATAAATTTTAGATAAATGGGTTTAGGAATTATTTACGTAACACATTCGTGATTCGACTAGATGTCTCGTGGAGCTCGAAGACCTCCGAATATGCTACGTAGAACTGCATAGCTCCCACAAAAAAATTCAAAAACTCTAGACTTAACTTAATTTCTGAGATTTTTAACTTCAAATGTGAAGAACTAACATTCGGTATATTTTTAAGTTTAGATTTCCAAAAACATTTAATAAAGTCACGTTTCTAAGTTCAGTGTATTTTACCTGTTGGTAACTGTAGGTTTTGCAGAGACACTGAAACAGTAGTCCTTGAATTTGAGAGGTTGACGAGAGAGAGAGAGACTTTAACTTCACTTGTTTTCAATGAATAGTCCGAGACCACACTTTCATATTTTTAACTTGAAAACTGATGGACAATCACACAAAATTCCAACCAGCATTTCATATTGTTGGGAGTAGAATTTAATCACGTCATTTCACTAAAAACTCATCATTACTTTTTTGGTTTTACATTTGTTATTACGAACCGTCAAGCCTTTGCCTGAGATATAGAATTTGTGAAGTTACACATACTGTGTAGTTAGAAACTGGGCTCCACATGAGATCTGATAATTTTATGAAGTACAATATAAAGGGATCATTCGTTTTTGATAACATTTAACATGAAATTTAGCTGTAAATCAGATCAAACCTCTATATTTTCAAAATAAGCGTTCCTTGAGCAAACTTTAGGATACGAAAAAGACCCCCGATAGAATCCCGCTGCGTTCAAATTTTTATACGTTTTCTTTAAATGTCTTTTTCAATTTTCCTAAGTGTGGAATAACACTTTAAAAATGTTTAAAAGTCTTTAGGATACGTTTAAACGTAAAAGTAAGTATGAACCAAATGGAAAATGTGTTATATAAATATAATATTACTATTTATGACATATATACATTATATTATTTTTATAGTGGCATCAATTATTGTGAAGTTTTATGTTCTTAAACATTTAAACATTTAAAAAAATAAAAAGATTATTGTTGTCTATTATGTATGTCTGTGTCATAAAATAATAAACAAATAGCCTCTGTTAACAGTTACAACTAGATAGAATAACTGGTGATAATGACAGATAAGTCACAGGACTAGAGCGTCGATTGCTATTGTTTATCATGGAAAAATTCTATTACCGAATGAATTTACTATGTTAAACTCAGTGGTTTTCCATTGCAGTATTGAATACAAAAATTAACGAAAATTACTTTTTTTATATTGTAATTACACATTACTAATAACTGTTTTTACTTCATAATTAAATTCTTTAAAATTCGATATTCTATAAATTTAAAGAGGCCATCGTGGCGCAATGGGACAGCGTTTATGTGTAAACGCGATTGGTTGTGGTTTCGATTACTACTCGGTGAAATAATTGTATTTAAATTATTTTCACGTCACAAAGTGCAGCGTTGAGTTCCACTTCTCAACTATGTCTCGATTTAGGGTGAAAAATGGGGAACTGAGTGTCTTGACACTAGGTTCTCTCTGACTACCTTGCTGAGTAGGAAAAGCTAAAAACAAGTGAAAGAATTTAGTCACGTAGTATGTACATTTTCAAAAAGCAAAATGTTAATGTAATAGATTTTTTATCAATATTAATAACACATATTTAACATAATTATGTTGGACTAATATAAATCGAAGCCCATTTATTTTTACATCATATTGCAAACAGTATAATGTTATTACGACTTACTATTACAAATATATTTGTATTAATGTATTAAATATCGATCAAAGTAATAAGTGTAATGAAATTATGTCAACATATGTCATTGCGTTAGATATAACGATGTTTCGAAATCGTATTGTTTTTATTTAAGGAATTCTTAATAAATTTTGAGGAAATTGGACTATTTAAAAAATACGGAATTAGGAGACGAAGAATGTTAATCCCATATTTTTCGTGTTAATTAAGATTTGGTTAATAAAATTTAATTAGAAAATCATTCAATAGAAATGAATTACTATTAGTATTTTGTTAAGGACAATTTAACTTTTTTATTACAAGCGCGAGAAGAAAACGCATTTCTTATGATTATTTTAAGAACTTTTTTAAATTTACACACGTACTGAACGCGCATATAATCTTGAATATCTACGTTTTCCAAAAAATCGCGAAGGCACATCTCGCTCCTCATAGCATCCTCTAGCCACAATTAAATCCCTAAAAGTCGCCTCTGCGGCGCCTATTGTAGCTAAGTTCCAACCTTATAAGTTTGAATGCGCGTGCTTAATATTGTATACTACATGACCCAGCGAACAAATTACCACCTCAGAATTAAATAATGTATCAAAATGTAATTTAAATATGACAGAAACCTACTCTAGGACAAAAATACCTGAACATATTACCGTTGGTTGGGAGAACACAGGTAAACTTGATACCACAATCTATCAACTATTAGCATTTTAGATATAATATCGCAAACGGAAATGAAATTGAAAAACGTTTAAAATTAAATGGTAAGTCTGTTGAAATCATTACTTAGATATACGAACCCGTTAGAGTTCATATTCGGACCTAAAAATTGTGTTCAATAGTTGACTTAAGTCTTTCTGATTCTTAAATGTACTAATATAACAAAAAGACCTCTCCATATGTCATTTCATCAATAGTTGCATTTTTCTTTATAATGAACGCCATATTTGTAGTGTGATCAGAATTTAAGCTGAATAAGAAAATGCGATAATAATAAAGTAAAATAGGCAAGCAATAAAAATTGACAGAGTAAACAATTGAATGCACAAAATATCATCATTAGGTCACTTATGCTGGCCTTTTAATATTCAGTCTAAACAATCGGACTTGTTTAATAATTAATTTCTGTACACATCCTGTTTGATAAGCACGAACAATTTACATGGGAAAAATACATTTTCTATTTTTGTTATAATTTCTTCCTTTTTTTAATCTTTCAGACCTACCTTGGACTATCATTTCAAACGTAAAATTAGCCAACTTTGTCGAGTGGTCCTTGATTTGTAATGAGACTAAGAAACGTCATATCCTTTTTATATAAGTGGGTATATGTAAATAGAAAACGTTATCAATTTAAAGAGTATTTACTTTATTCTTTGCTGATTTAAATTAGGCAAAGGGACGTATCATCATAATAGTGTTCAACGATTTAAAATATGGAATCATTTTACAATATTACGAAAAAAAAGAAACAATATGCAAAGCTGAATAAATTGAAAACATCATGTATATATTACGTATGTATATATCTTTAGTAAATATAAAACGTCACTTACGACTGTAGAAGGTAGTGGGTGTATGAGCAACTTATCTAGTCTACACTCGTCAGCAATGGATATCAATGACGTAGTGACCATACACAAAGCCCGCCCACAGCCGCGCCCGCGATTTCTATTGATTCAATTACTAAATAAAACGTTCAAACCAGGGTTAACAGCTGGCTGAAGCCGGATGCCGGCTACGATCTGAATTAATATACGGTGGAGTCTTCCATAATAACGCTATGAGCGTTATTATACTACTACTACCTATTAATCTTGTTAATTAATGTACTGTTGAAAATTAACTGTTCTTTTTCTAGACACCATTTTTTATTTATTTTTCATTTTTAACTAAATAGATAATTGCTGTGGCCAGTCGTGGCCCAGTGGCACAAGAGTGTGACTGTAAACGACTGGTTGTGGGTTCGATTCCCACTCGAGGAGTGGAAATTATATTTCCATTTTCTTCGCTCTGGTGTCGAGGTAAAGCGCGGCGTTAAGTTCCGCCACTTAACACGCAAAGCCTCCGAATTCGGCGGAAAGTGGGGAACGGAGTGTCTTAACACTAGGTTCCCTCTGCCTACCCTGCTGTGTGCGGGATATAGCGTGAAGCTATTTAATTTGATTTAATTTTGATAATTGTACCTATTTTTAAAAAAAATATTTGCACATTTATGTTATTATTGAAACTTTCCCTAATAATAAGGATACTGCCAACCCGAAGCAAATAATGTAAAACTATAAAAAGATCAATTTCGTATATTTAATTATCGCCGGTTTAATAAATCTCCGAAATAGGCGACCGTGTTAGTTAAATATATATCTAATAATATATATCTTTATATTATACTAGCTCGCGCTTTTGCCACGTGAACTACCACTTTCATCCTCTATTGCCTTGGGATTGCTTTTTTTTCTATAACAGGAGGGTAGTCTATATTTGACTACCGTCACTAATTATGTTCATGAGAAAATTATCGATACATTTAGTGCAATGTCTATATTATTTGATACATATAGCGATAACTGTTCTAGTAAGAAAACGTACGAAATCTGCTATCATATGACAGTAGATTTCGTACATATATCATCTGGTATATAGTATTATAAACCGGTCATAATATCTTAAATAAACTTTAAGCTTTGTATTTTACAATTGTGTTACTTATTGATATTAAAAAATAGCTTTACTTGTATTATAAATAATCAATGCAATTTGACGTTGCCAGTTTTTTTACTTTTCTGCGGGAACTGTTTTGAATACCAGGGTAATTTTAAAAAAAAGAGAGATAGTCTATGTTTGACCTTGCCTCATTAACTATTTTCCTGAGAAAATTCATTCATTTCAGTCAAGGAGTTTAGATCTTTCATTCTCACTATATACTAAACATACATAAATATCATCCACTGTTTCAACCTCCTAGGGTTTGATTTTTTATAAAGTAGCCTATATGACCCTGCATCTTCAACTATCTTCTTTACGAATTCCCGTCAAAACATAACAAATAGAAGAGATACAGATTTTTGCATTTTTATAATAATAATTTTAATGAGTGCGGATATGTCCAATACAATGTCAACTATATAATAACAAATGGCGCTACCCGTTGCAGGAAACGTAGTGACATCTGTTGTTATATAGATTATATAAATATTTTGATTGTATAAAGTTCCGGTCAAATGTATATTTAATAAATGTTATTATTTTATTTTATAATTATTTTAATTAGTGATATTGAAACAAATTTAGCTTCACTCGTGAACTATCGACATAATTTGAATGTTTTTTTTTATTTTATTTTTCTGCGGGAGTTATGTTGAATACCGGGATGAAAACTATCCCATATGTTGCTCTAACCTCTAAGCTAACTCCATACAAAAATTCATTAATTTCTACCCGGTAGATACCGATATACAAATGATTTACTTATATCGGTTTTTTAGTTTTTCCAAAAAAACTAATTAGGATACCGGGATAAAAACTATCCTATATGTACCTTTGGACTATAAGCTATCACCATACTAAAATTCATTCATTTCTATCCAGTAGTTTTTGCGTGATTGACGAACAAATTAACAGACAGACAGACAGACAGACAGACAGACAGACAGACAAAAATTCTACTGAATGGATTTTTGGCCTCTGTTATCGCACCCAATTAAAATTTTTCTGAAATTTTTCATGTACAGAATTGACTTTTCTACTCTTTTATTATATATAGAGATAGAGATAGAGATTAATAGAAACTTAAATATCGACATAACCATTATATTACGTGATTACGATTACGTATACGTGAAGGAAAAGTTTGGACCCTTTTTACAATAATTGTGCAGATTGTTGAGTATGAAAGTTGGAATACTTGAAGTTATATGCCGAAGAAGTGCAGTGCAGCTTGTACAAGATAGCTTGATCTTTTGGACAGATGGGCTAATGATGGGAAACAGATAATACCTAGTAGTCCAAATATAACGATTTAAAATACTTTTCATTGTGACGAGATTTACACTTTTTTGACCCATGTTCCTTTATTGACCCGGTTCCTTAAATATATTATCTTTAAAATAGTTTTTATAAAGAAAGAGGAGCACAACCAAGCGCCGTCGGAGCTTGTGTCACCATCTCGAATTTTAATTATTATTTCATGTTCAATAAAATTGTCGAAGTGGACGTAGCGTATTATCCGATGTAACATTGTACAAGCGACTATTACTTTCAGTATTCCTATTTATATTTTATGAAGAAATAAAAGTTCTCAAAATTTTCAGATAACGCTTGAATCTTTAGGGACTTTTGTGTTATATGCATTTTTTTTAAATTTTACTATTATTATTAAGAAAATAATACTTGTATGTACGTAATTTTTTTATGTCGATCAGAAAAAATTACATTTGTCAAAAAGATCAAGTTAAGATAAGCTTGGTCAAGTACAAGGTATAGAAAAATATAAAATTGGTAACGAAAATATTACACACACAATATATTCAATGTATAGTTTTGCATAAAATGACATAAACGTTGCTAAGGTAACGCATACTTTATCGAAGTCAACGGAAATACTACTTATAATAATAATAAAATTGGCAGCAAGACGCACGACGACACTATGAAGTTATATTTATTATGCAAATAATAAATCTGATGCATTCTTACTTTTTTGATTAATTCTAGTAACTTTATAAAATATTAATTTAATTTTAAACATGCTGAAACTTTCAGTCTCATGTGATTTTCAGTGGTGAGCATGACTGTATTGATAAAATGTTCTCTTTATATCGATGTCATTCACAAGTATATTTAAAAATTATATAAACAAAAAAATCTAGAATGATCTGAAATTTGACTCGTTTCAAAGTTCATAAAATGTTAATTCCCATAAAATTAATGACGTTTACATTATATATGCGTGTTCAAACTAGTTTTTTATTAATCTACTAAATATAATATCATACGCTTTAAAGTCACACATGAATACATTTCTAATTAGATAGAGACAACAGATAAAAATGTAAAATACATTTTAGAAGTGTTAGCAATTTATTATTGTTTAGTAATGCAGCCTAGTAATATATGTATGGTAAAAACTGATATGAATCCGCAATTAAGTTTAATATCAGATGATGACATTTATTTTATATGTACATGTAATATAAGCGGACTCGCGATTTCGTGATAAAAGGAATATATTTTCCATCTCTTTACTGTCTATTTTTGATCGAGGCGTGCCCTGTAGGTATAATAACATATACCTCTTATACCGTTCCATTAAAATTTGGTTAAGATTTAGCCAGTACTTTTTGAGTTATTCGTATTATTACTAATATTATAAATTGGAAAGTAACTCTACCTATCTGTGTTTTACTAAACTACTAAACTGATTTAAATTCAATTTAGTTAAACGATAGTTTAGAGGATAAGAAAGGTCAAGACCCCTTTTCAACTTGAAAAGCGGACTGTAAGAAGTGGAAAAACAGGATGACAGTTAGTATGGAACCTACGCATTTTTTATAGCTAGAAGAACTTTGCGTGGACTTAACTCAAAAATATATAGATCAATTTTAACGAATATTTCTCCATTAGAAAGCTATATTATTAAAAGTGATAATTATTACCAGAAATAATTAGGAGTCATTACTAAAACTTGCTTAATGTAACACAAGGTGCAAAAAATGGTCATAAAAAGACTTTCATCGCATGCGTTGCGAAAACTATAAATGGTAGAACAAAAGAATGTCTTACAATATTAAAGAACAAATCAATATCTACAAAAAAGTCTAGAATAGCATATACCTACCTATCTCCGATCGACTTCTTACAATAGCAAATTTTATTGTTAAAATGTTAGATTACAAAAAATCAATTACAACATGAAAAAAAATCATATATAAACACAAGGTAAGTAATTTTTAATATCTCCATGGCAAACGAAATCTAAAACATAACTATAAGCTATTAGGTATATTCTTTTCAAATCAGGGTAAAGGGTTTTTTTTAGCTTCACGCTGTATCCCGCATACAGTAGGGTAGGCGAAGGGAACCTAGCGTTAAGACACTCCGTTCCCGACTTTCCGCCGAATTCGGGGGTATCGCGTGTTAAGTGGCGGAACTTAACGCCGCGCTGATACCAGATACCAGAGCGAAAGAAGCTGGAAAAATATTAAATATTTCCACTCCTTGAGTGGGAATCGAACCCACAACCAGTCGTTTACAGTCACACGCTTGTGCCACTGGGCCACGACTGTTTAGTATAATAAATATTAAACATTAGAAAAGTTACTTTAAAAAAATAATTATTAATATAAATTCATATTAATAAAAATAATATATTACTTTATTAACTTCAACGTTTTTGTTCGGACATTTCAGAAAAATATGATTTAAACTGGTAACTGAAGTAAAAAAATATCTGTTAATGAAATTCTCGTGTACCTATCAATCACACAAAAACATCGAATCAAAGAATAATGCAAACAAAAATTCAAAATAGCTATAGATAATATAATATAGCTATTCACGCAGGCGAAGCCGTGAGAAGTGTGAGAGCGTGTAACTATAAACGCGATTGATTGCGGGCCCATTTTGTCATTTCTCCGCTCGGATATATAAAACAGCCACCATGGCGCCGAGTTCAGACACCTAACACACAATGTCTCATGACGCACACATTTTGACGAGCCTCGCTGTTTAGTAGGTCCACTTCCATTCCGAAGAAAAAAATAATCAATGGACAAAGAAAAAACAAAGTAAATTCACAAAAAATCATGAAATAAAAATATTTTTTACAAAAACAAGAAAAGCAACTTCAAATAAAAACGCAAAAAAAAATAAAAAAAATAATTACAAACTTGTGTCCACGACCTTTAACCAATTTGCTTTTAATTAGAAAATATGACGTATGCCTCTTTCTAATTAAAAGCTATCCAACCAGATGGGTTGGAAAGTCAAAGAGCTTTTCACATGACTCAATAAATGGTTACGACTAAAAAACATTTATTAAAATATATAATACTACAGTTCACTTAAGGAAAATTTATTAATTTTAGATTTGTTACGTTGTTAACTCGCCAGAGGGCGCCGTAGTAAAATGTGTTTATGCAAAGCTAAATTTAAGAATCCGGTTTGGATGCAGTTTCAATGATAGGTTCAAGTTTAATCAGTGCATGTTCTCATATAGTCTCACCAGGGGGGTTGCAATACGCAATGTTTTGGTAAAGTTAAAGTTAAAACTACGAATTCTATTTAAAATGCGGTTTTCTGTGATAGGTTTGGCTGCCAGTTGCGAAGTTTTTAAAGGAATACAAGTTATCAAAACTTTAAATTTGTGTTAAATCCCAATTTTTTAGCAAAAGTATTAAAGTCTATGTTTATTAGTCATTTAAGTTTTGGCGGATAGCCACCTGTTTTAACAACATGAAAAGCTATGATAAGGTTGGTTCAAACTTAAAATTATGGGAGCCCCCGACGGAGTCCTCCTCGTCGTCTCGTTACATATATTCATTTAGGCGGGGGTTTTCCAGTTATTTTACCCTTTTCAAATACAATTAAACCGTCGTGTGCTTTTTCAAAATTTTCAATTTTGCTTTTTATTCCGATAATCGATCCAGTAGTGCTAGACATCAACGACCCAAGAAATTCTTTAGCTTTATAATATTCGATATGGTAGGTTCTCTCTTTTGTATCATAAAATTAAAAAAAAGGCATGCTATAAGGTCCTTGTGAAAGGTTTAGTATCATATAATTTGTATCATTACGTAATATTGCCGCTCCTTTTTACACCAACACACATAAAGTACCAACGCAATATTAAGATATTCCGTATGCACAAGTGAAAAGTGTTTTTTGTTTCATAATAAATATTTGCCGATATTATAGAAAGTCCAGAGGATTATTAAAAATAATCTTCACGAATTGCCAATAAAAATTTACCTTGTACATATTCTGTAAGCAAATTCGTTGGTTTGTCACGAACAACAATATATTCAACAACTATAAAAATTATAGTTTGTTACGAAATTACTATAAATTACGTATAGGAATACAATATATTAATGGTAAAATAGTAATAATAGTATTATATTTGAGTAAATCGTATTGTGTTAAATCAATGTAACGATATATTGTGTCGCAACATACAAGCAAGGTCATTAAGAAAGTACAAAAATATGTAGAAATATAACTTATTTCAATGTCATTTACATATATGATAAGAAAAGACACGACATGTCCTTTCTTTACGTATCAGTTAAATATTTATAGTATTTAAATGTAAAATAGATTATAAAATGCCTATTATAAACTGTGAGGTCGTTATGGCGCACACCCACTGAGTCTGACGAGTGTACGACTGTGGGTTCAATTCCCACATAATAGGAACAATTCTATATTATTTTTATTTTTCCGCTCTGGAACTTAAGATAAAACGCGGCGGTAAGTTCCGCCACTTAACACGCAATGTCTAATTTCGGGCGGAAAGCTGAGAACAAAGCAGAAAAAAAAGTCAGATTATGATGTGCACAACAACGTGCGGATCGACTATAATTAATGATAGAAACGCACGGGGCGATCTTTTGCATATCAGTTGTGGTTAACAAAACGTCAGTTTTAACTACAAGGGGGAGAAATAATTGGTTACTTTTACGTAAAAAATACGTTGTTACTAAAATAATATTCGTTTACATTTTATTGAACATTTATTGTATTTTTTTTAAGGTTGAGGTGTCTTAGAAAAAATTATATCGTAAAAGACACTTAAGAAATAAGAACGTAACATCTGTTGAAAATAAAAAGTCTAATCTATGTATACTATATCTTAACTATGTATACTACCTTAACTATGTATAAAACTTTACACGGAGTAAATCAAAATGAAATACCTTTCCTTTTTAGATTAAAACTTTTTTGTTTGACTAACTCTCTTGAGTGACGTTTTAAGCTAACGACATCATCATTAGATTTGTTGAGTTTCTATTAGGCACATATTCTAGGTCAATATTAAATATATAAGGTGCTATCATAATAAGGTGCTCTGTAAAATATTACAATACGACCACAAGTCGATGACGTATGTGTTAAATGTGGACTATACGAGACAACTATAAATAAGGTCAAAATTCTGTTGATAATTTCATGACATGCGAAGATTTTAAGATGATTTCATAAAATCGTCATTTCTTCAATATGACCACGACATGATACGCTTTACTGAAGATTTTACAAAGTAATGACAAAATTTTGATCGATGAGATTGGATAATGAAACAAATCATACAAAATAATATTTCATTTGTTTTCAGTACCAGACGACCAGATAAGTCGCGTCTTAATATGTCAACCATATCAATATTTTAGTCAAGTTTGAGTGAAAGTATGCTAAATATTCTACAAAACAAGATTGGCATTTGATTATAAACCAGATATTCATTTCGCGTATCATTTCTTTTTTTTATTGTTGTTATTTAGTATACAGCCGAAATTTTTAATAATTGCTTATATAGATATTTTTGCTGTCGAATTTCATCAATGAAGTATGAGATAAATATCTTATTCTAATTAAGAAAATAAGCTTATTTAAAAAGTACTTACAGTAGAATGACGCCAAAAATGAATTAAAGCATGTATGTCAGTAGCTGGTGCAAGTAGGAGATAGTCCCGCCATTCGTCGTAGCTTATGTTCAAGCTGCCGTCCTGATCCATCCTAGGGGCAAATATAGAAAGTTGCAAAGCTAGTTGTATATCCGTTTATTAATATGTGTTATCCTTGTAGTTTTTAAGATAATGAATATTTAATTTTTCGGTGAAAAGCTACAATAATCGTAATCAATTGAATGTTACGTAATGTGTAATAATTCACCAAGCCGTAATATATACAATATGTAAAAGAACAATAATCAATTCTGTATTCTCTTATCATTGATTTACAGAAATAGCTCAACGTAATAGTTTCTATAAGAAACTACTACAAATTGACTTGTCCTTGTAATTTCAGTCACATAGAAACCTGGTATTATGGTCTGCGATGCACGTATTACCTATTGAAGTAGATAAACGGATTAAGGGTTCAACTACAATCCTACTTTAGCTCTAAGATAATTAAGAAATACCAGCCAATAGCTGCTATTTTAATTAGATTTTAAAAGTCAGGAGCAAAAAATGTAAAAATTTATGTTTGTGCAAAAATGCACAATCCTTGATATTTTTAGAGAATATATTTTTTACGTTAGTTTTTTTGTGATGGAGTTTTGACGCAATTGTATCAGTCATAGTTAATCGAAATGCGTAAGCTCATATTACGTAATGAATATAAAAATAAGTTGAACATTAATTTTTACAAACTAAGTGTCTGATATAATATACCTTCATTAACAAAGTAATAAAATTTGTGATTATCGCTTATAAATTATGCATAAATCTTACTTGGCTGAATAACTTAATGCTTATATTTTTAGGCACTATGCATTTTTATGCATAAATAAAATATAATTTATAAAAAAACAAATTCTTATCTAAACAGGAATTGTATCATTTACAACTCTATCAATCACATGAAATAGTATTATGCAACACAGTGGTTTCAATTATTACTTATTGCAATTTTACATATATTACTTATAAGATGCAATATAAGACAATTCAATGTAATTTGGTACATCATTGTATATTTGACTGATTACCATAATGTAAAGAAACCTTGCGAATTAATGACGCCGATCGTGACTCATATTACATTCATTACGATAGAAAAATGCCTCCAAGCAATGTTCATGACATAATAATATATTCAATATTTCTTATGTATCATATAGTTTCAAGCAACTTAAAATTATATTACCAATCTGTATGCTACTGTGATTTATAATATGAATGTAGGAAATATATATTATGTAATGTAATAGGATATGTGTAATTTGATTTCCTCATTTCGACTTTGTGTTTATTTTAATACAATACAAAAAAAAAGAAAAGTGTTTTGGTGTTACAGCAATTACATTGCTTGACTATAAATACTATTTTTATTTATTTTTTTAAATCAAATTTAAGAATCTTTCTTTTTCTAAATTCAATAGTATTTATTATATTGCATTTGTAAGGTATGTTAAAACACTATCACTGTCCCTGGCCTGTTGTGAGACTGAGACTGTGAGACTTTGCACCTTGCATGGTGAAACTCAGTGCAAGCTGTGACTTACAAAGTCTTGTTTTATTTTATTTTTTGCAATAAAATACCATATCCATATACAACTGTAAGTTTTAAAAATAAAGCATATAGATATGTTTATCTATAAGATAAATATATCTATTATATAAACTAAGAAATGTTAAAAAATAAATATATTCGCAGATTGTAAAACAAGTGCAGGCTAACAATAGGCAATCAAAAAATGTGTCCATAATGTCGCTATGCTATGTGATACAGTATGGAAATGGATTGTTAAGGTACCTTTTCAGTAAGTTAGTCGCTTCATTTCTACCAATTGCAATTCCTAAGTCAGCAAAAGCTGAAATAAGTTCTTCCAGGTCAACCTTTCCTGAAAACAAAAAAGAGTGAATTGTTATATTATCAATCTAATAATAATTGAAATTTAATTTAGACTTTTACACAGAACAATCGAGCCTTTAATAGAAGATCAAAAATATTATGATTTAAAATTAACAATTTTGCAGCATGTATGGAATATTTAATTTTTTTAAAAGAGTATAGTTTACTAACCATCTCTATTTTTGTCAAGATGGGTAAATTGCAACCGAAGATTTTTCTCATGCTCTCGGACATAGTGAATGAACTCTGACAATGTGACATCTCCTGCATTCTTTCCACTTTTAGCTAAAAATTTCTGAAACATTACAATTAATATGTATTTTTTTACTATATTATTATCAATATTCGAATTTAAATAACCTATAAATAACCTAATAAAAACAAATAAATGTATGTACATTGACATAGGTATCCAAAAATGAATTTTAACCATTCTAAGCATGAAATCAATATGACGTATTAAGAACTAAACTCATCCTATTAGGGTAAGAATTATGGTACTAACAGAAATACTTATGAAGTGTTATTTTTATATAACTAAGGCTAAATGTATGTTTTTCTATATCATCTGGTTATTTATTATATAAAATAAACTATATAAACATTTCATTTAGATAATTATTGAGGCTTTTTGTTGTTGTTTTTTAATTTTATTCTTATCAACTTTGTGTTAATTTAATTAGATTAAATAAAAATACCAGTAAAATTAATAAATTATGTTTTAAATAGCTTTTTAAAGAATTGCAAATGCAAAGATAAAATTGTTATGTGGCCTGTAATAATACGACAATTTCTACAAAAAAGCAATCAAATATTTACGTAGTATTTCAAAATACATATTTGTATTTAATAAATAATTATATTCGGTGGTCTGTTTTTTTAGCACAAGATTCAACAGAATAATTTTATTAAAAAAGATTAATTACTTGTCAAAGTAATAACGATCAGATCACGTGGTTGTAATAAAAGAAAGTTAAATGAAATTAAACCACCGTTAGACTTATGTTGAAACTATTTTAAATTCTAACCTCTGCGTAGCTGCGATTAATGTGCGGGGCCAACTCCTTGAGAGCTACAGACAAATCATGAATGTCAATCTTGCCATTTCCATCTGTGTCTAATTTAGAAAATAATTTTTCTAATCTTTCTTCGTCTTCTTTTGGTAATTCCTCTATTTCCAACGGCGGATGACACTGCACCATGGTGTCTATTGTCAGCGTAAGTACTACTTATGGGAGAGCAAGTTAAAAAATCTTCGTAAAGCCTTATATTAACATACATTACTTCAGCCTAAATTAAATGTACGACCAAATTCATTTTTGCGGATTCCGAACTTTCATTCAAAGGGAATTTTGACAGGTACCTTCTGGCTTCCTACTTGCGTACTAATACTAATGATGATGGTGTGGGTTTTGCAAATGTCTGATACACTAAACCCACACAACGATAATTTACAGCACTGCGGCCTGCGCTAATTTTTCTGGGCCAAAAGTATGACAGCGGCATCTATGTTTTAATACTATGAACACAAGTTTTTTTTGTCTATTGATATTTTAATATTTATGTACTTGTAAAATTTTTATTTTATTCTACTAAATATTCTAAATCCGGATGTAATTAAAAAAAGTAGGAAAAAAATATTTTGTAGATATGGAATAATTTTTGTATTATTAATAATATTAGTATCAATTACCACAGATAACCGGAATAGATATCTGAGTTAAAAGCACATCAGAATATCGATAGATGGCGCTACCTGTATCTAAGAGTAGGTCCTGGAAAAGTAAGAAAACCAAAATATTTTTTTATGAGTAAACGTCTTACAATTTAGTCTTGACCATACCATACTTTTATCAACTATTTTTAAGCCTGCTCCACACTAATATTTAAGAACTTCTACTACTACTGCTACTTCTACTACTACTACTACACTAATACTTAAAAACATTTTAATTGTGATAAGTATTTTTTAATTGATAATGCAATTAAAATCATTAACGATCTCATCATTTCGAACTTTTTAAATATTAAACATCAAATTTGTCTAGTTTAGAATGTTTTTGTTTCTTTTTTTATTTTAACTTAAAACTTAAAGAACAGTTGTCACATGATAGGTAGGGGAAGTTCGCCGAGTATAGGTATAGGTCGGTTAAGGAATAATTAAAATGCAACAGACCTTTAGCAAGTGTAATTTATTTATTTAAGTTTTAACGGCTCTCAATTATTTATTTAGTCATCTTAGATATATCATCAAAAAAAAAATTAAATAGCTTCACGCTATATCCCGCACACAGCAGGGTAGGCAGAGGGAACCTCGGAGGCTTTCGTGTTAAGTGGCGGAACTTAACGCCGCGCTTTACCTCGACACCAGAGCGAAGAAAATGGAAATATAATTTCCACTCCTCGAGTGGGAATCGAACCCACAACCAGTCGTTTACAGTCACACTCTTGTGCCACTGGGCCACGACTGGCCACAGATATATCATCAGTACACCTAATCGTAAGTATTCAAATTAGAATAGTAAAAATCAACAACTTGTAGGTGAAGAGCGACTTCTTTACTTTTCTTTATTTACTGTTATTATACTTGACTTTAAAACACAAAGCCATAAGTTACAGCGTGCCATAACGCCAAATCCGCTGTCTGCATAGCTACATCTTTTCATCACGTTCTTTGTAATAAAAAAGCAAAAAGAGCATCAGAGGAAAAACATAGTGACAAGACACTACATTTCCCACTTTTCACCTGAAAATAGAGCCATTGCGTGTTAAGTGGTGGAACTTAACGCTGCACTTTGCTTAGGTACCAGAGCGGAGAAAAGAAAATAATATAAATTATCATTCCCTCGAGTGAGAATCGAACTCACAACCGTATCGCTTACAGTCCGACTATATCCGACTACGCCACGATTGCCTCTAAAAATTAATCTCACCAAAACCAATATTTCCTGTGTATTCTTTGTTTAATAGTTGTTTCCAGCGGCTATTCCAGCGTTCGAGATATTTATACTTAGTTTAGCCTAGAATTTCCACAGGCGATCAACAAAGTTTCATGTTTGTAATCTCAGAAATAATGGACTTTTGGATAAACTATTTGACCTACTCAGTCCTCAGAGGTACAGTTTGCATAAACGTTTAAACATTAATTTATTAATTTTTATATATATATTTTTATTTTTATATATATATATATATATATATATATATAAACGTTTAAACATTAATTTATTAATTTTTATATATATATTTTTTTAATAGCTTCACGCTGTATCCCGCACACAGCAGGGTAGGCAGAGGGAACCTAGTGTTGAGACACTCCGTTCCCCACTTTCCGCCGAATTCGGAGGCTTGCGTGTTAAGTGGCGGAACTTAACGCCGCGCTTTACCTCGACACCAGAGCGAAGAAAATGGAAATATAATTTCCACTCCTCGAGTGGGAATCGAACCCACAACCAGTCGTTTACAGTCACACGCTTGTGCCACTGGGCCACGACTGGCCACTTAATTTTTATATGAGTAGTCTAAAAAGATAATATTGTTTTCCTAGCATCAAAAATGATCTATATACAAATTTTCAACCCTTATTTCGCCCTTTTAGGTTAAATAATGCGGGACATTGAGCAACGGCGTTCAATACGTAATAACCAGAATTCGGATGGAAATGGAGAACGGAGTGCCATAACGCCCTTTTTAAGAGCACATTGTTAATCTGAAAAAATAAAATCTTCCCGAAATTGTATTTATAACCCGTCCTCCAATAGGCGTTTTCATACCTTTTTCTTTTCGCTGGGAAATGCAGTTTACGCAGATCATCCGTACACAAGGAAGACAGAACTGCCCTGCATACGGATTATACTGTGGGGCTCAACGACGAGTCCGATACTACCCACTAAAACCCAGCGGAAACCCTCTCCACCCTCATGAGACGTCGCAGGTTCACTCGCGCATTCCACTACGACGCCTCGGTGGACGGCCCGTCTATTGCAGACCACCGTCGCCTTCAGGGTGCTCCGGGGTTTTTCATATAATTTAACTCGAAAAATAAAAAAAATATGATTTAAGCTGGCGGCAAACCGTGATTAGAATAATCTATTGTTAGAACATTTGTTATACAAAATAATTAATTGAAATAAATAAATAGATATCATAAACGTTCTTTAATTTAACTAAAATGTAATTCTTTTTTGGTAAAATATATTGATTTATTTTTTGGTAAAATATATCGAAGTACATGAAATCTCTATATCGAAGTACATGAAGTACTTAGATCAAAGCTCTATTTCAAATTTCATTTATTAAAGTACCTATATAGTTTCATCGTCATCGACATCGTATGACAGTAAACGTGATTAGTTATGGGTTCGATTATCACTCGGTGGAATGGTTATAGTTATTTTAAATTTGTTTCATTTTCACCGCTCTGATAAGACAAAGAGCAACGTTGAATTCCGCCACTGAAGGCAGAAATTACTTAATGTTTCGATTTCGGACGAAAAGTGGAGAACGGAGTGCCCTGAGTGTCTGAGACCAGGATACTGTTATGTCTGCTTTTGTCTTATTTAAATATTTTAAGATTGTTAGTTCACTATTATAGGTCGGTCAGTTGTTATATCGGTAACGTTACTTAATTTTTTCTTGACTTGTACGCCAAAGATACAAAATGTACGTAGACGTAAAGTAAGGAATTTTGGCACCGTGAGCCTGGAGCCTGGAGCGCCTCCAAGCTATAAAGCTTGGACGTGCTCCAAGCTTACGATACATATATAGTATTTTTTCCCGTAGGAATAAAAAGAAGAAAACATTGTAAAAATCATCAATCGTTCAAAAGTAAACTTAAATTTTGTTCGAGACGTATAATGAATAAAAAACATATTTTTGAATGCAACTTATTAATTATTCATTACATTGACTAGATTCCATGTTATATGAGTCTTTGATTATCTAGGTATCATATAATTATAACAAATAAAAAATAACAGATATAATATTGCAGATATAACTAATTTTCCCAAAAATGGTAGTTGTTAATTCTCACATTTGAGGCTAGAATTAGGAAGGTCTGAGGTAAGTATTAATAAATAGGGGAATATTTAACATAACATGAACAGGAAATATAGTGGTGACAAGTATCTTTATTAAATGTAAGTAAAATTAATACAAACTTGGATGGAACACATTTTTACAGAAATAAAAATATAACTGAAGAAACATAGATCTAAGCGAAACAAAACTATAGAATATTTTGATTAATAATCAATTTTTAAAAATATTTATTGTTCTTCTATAAATTAACCAATACCATACTGATATTACTAGACAAAAAACTAAACTAAACAAATGAGGATGAGATTCAAATATACAATATTTCACATTTTTATATTAAAAAACAGCTAGTCAGTCTTTGTATTTGATATTTTCTCTGTATTAACATATACAAATATAAAATGTCGTTAGGTACAAAACAAAAAACAATTACTGATTAGGAACTATTTCAGGCAAATATAATATTATAAAAAAAATATCTATTCGTATTCATCATCTGAATTGCAAATCACAAAGTTAATAATGTGACGTCGCCTTTGATTCTTCTCACTCCTTGCAAGAGATACATGATGAACTCACCACCGCCTCATGTATGTACATACAAGAGGCACGCAAAACTACTTGTATTCATCATCTTTCGCGTTATTTTCAATTATTTTTTTTTTCTTAAATTTTCCTCTTCTTTCTAGCATTTATTTCTTTTTCTTCCTTTTACGTTCTCGCTTATTTTTGTTGTTGTTTAACGTTTTGATCTGTTGTTTTTTATGTTTTGGTTATATGCTATTTTTTCCTCCTACTTTAATATTACGTTCTTCTTCTTAAGCATTCTTTTCTGGAGTGTCGGTGAAAATGGCGGAATTTTAGCTCGTTCAGGATTAGACGGAGCTCGTGGGAGAGCTTTCAGTAGCATGCGGGGTAAGTATTAATAGGTTAATACAAACCGAGGTACGTTTTGCGACTCAAATAACATTATAAAATATTCGTCAATAGTTCCATCGATGAAGCAAAATAGCATTATAAAGTATAAAATATGCTGCTAAGAAAACAAAAACTTAAATAATCACCAACCAGTGCACAAATCAAAAAGTTGTAAACTTGAAAATGTTCATTTTATGCGTAAAAATGACTCTAGGAGTCATCACACCATATACAATTCACTTGCACGACGCGCTGAGAGCAACTGACCGACGCTATGCAGTATGATTACACTAACGAATTAAAACACGGGCTGGAGATGTAGTGTTTATAGTTTTAGAGACATTCACTTGTTAATACAGAATAACGGAATAGAGGTAACTCTGTTAATTGAAGTCCAGGTCCCTAATCAAAAAAGAATAATAATAACATTGACAATTCTAATAATGAATGACACTGGGTAGAGTAGCTATTACAAAACAATAAACGAAAACGTAATATGAATCCTCACCGACCGCAATGGCCGGATCCTTGATCTGAGTTTCAGAACCATGATAGCGAAAATCTAGTTGTAAAAAAGATATTTCACAGCAAAATGATAATAATCAATATATCGTATCCTCCGTGATGTGATCATTCCGCACAGTTAGTATTAATTAATAAAAATATGTATGCATTTACATGTGTATTAGACAACGTATTCTTATTGATCTATATGACGATATATTGATAGTTGAAATGTAGTCCCTTTTTTTAGCATCACGCTGTATCCTGCACACAGCAGGGTAGGCAGAGGGAACCTAACCCTAGGGTTATGACATTCTATTCCCCATTTTCCAGTGTTAAGTGGCAGAACTTAACGGCGCGCTTTGCCCCGTTACCAGAGCGAAGAAAATGGAAATCTCTATATATAATAAAAGAGTAGAAAAGTCAATTCTGTACATGAAAAATTTCAGAAAAATTTTAATTGGGTGCGTTAATATATCGATAACAGAGGCCAAAAATCCACTCAGTAGAATTTTTGTCTGTCTGTCTGTCTGTCTGTTAATTTGTTCGCCAATCACGCAAAAAGTACTGGATGGAAATGAATGAAATTTAGCATGGTGGTAGCTTATAGTCCAAAGGTACATATAGGATAGTTTTTATCCCGGTTTTCCATGTAGTTTTTTTGTAAAAAATAAAAAACCGATATAAGTAAATCATTTGTGTAATGATATCTACCGGGTAGAAATTGATGAATTTTTGTACGGAGTTAGCTTAAAGGGTAGAGCAACATATGGGAGGTTTTCATCCTAATATTCAACAAAACTCTCGCAGAAAAATAAAATTAAAAAAAAAACATTCAAATTATGTCGATAGTTCACAAGTGAAGCTAAATTTGTTTCAATATCACAAAATTAAATAATTATAAAATAAAATAAGCATAACATTAATTAAAGATACACTTGACCGGTCTATAAAATTTTATATAATCTATATGACAGCAGATGTCACTACGTTTTCTAGAACGGGTAGCGCCATTAGTTAACATTGTACTAGATATATCCGTACTCATTAATATTATTATTATAAAAATGCAAAAATCTGTATCTCTTCTATCTGTTATGTTTTCACGGGTAATCTACTGGCCCGATTAAGATGGAATTTTCTCAAGAAAATAGTTAATGAGGCAAGGTCAAACATAGACTACCACCTTTCATAAAAAAAAACCAGTCCCAAAGAGGCAATAGAGGATGAAAGTGGTAGTTCACGTGGCGAAGCCGCGAGCGGGTCGCTAGTATTAAATATTTCAACTCCTCGAGTGGGAATAGAACCCAGAATCAGTCGTTTACAGTCACACGTTTGTGCTAATGCGCCACGATTGGCGCCAAGTATAAGATGTAGTAATCTCTAAAAATATAATATTTTTTATGGATAAATCTTTTTGTATAAAACGGGACACCCCTCAACACTCATTTTTTTACGGGTACTATATACTTCATATTGCCGGTTGCATATAATTAATATGTACCTACATATATATAAATTATCATGGCAGTAAGGTACCTAATATTTTTAAAAATAAATTTAGACATCGCTGAATATTACAAAGGTATTTATTTATAAAATCGAAAAAAAGTACAGTAGGTACTAACTATAAATGAAAGAGATACAGAAATTATTTTCAATATTATTACTTAAGTAACTTGCCGATGTATGTGCCACAAATATAATAGACTGTCACCCTATTATACTTCATTAAAATCACTTAATAATCGGACCATCTTTCGATAAGTAAGTCTTTCATACTCTATGATTATGCCTGTCCCTTTCTCTTCTTTGTGTTACATAGTGCATGAGAAGGATGCTAAATACAAATTTGTCAAAATTCGAGGTAATAATTTCATGGCGATTCAACCAATAAATCCGTTGGGATGGCATTGCTATTATGTCAAAATGACAATACACAAATTGACTGACGTGACCGAAAGACTAAACTTTAAAAGTTAATGCGGGTAGATCCTAGTAGTTCGTTCTCATCGCAAAGTCAATCCTATTTGTATAAAAATAGGGTAAAATCTCCAAAAAATATATATTACTATTTGGTCATAGCATAATATACTCTAATACATTGCTTTAACGTTTTGTATTATAATAGCATTTTTAAAGAATCACTATCAAAACAGGCCTAAGTAAAAAAAATTGAATGGGGATGAACAAAAGCTCATAAAAGTTGGAGATTAATCGAGGATTTAAGCACAATATAAACGAAGCGCACACATGTCACGGCTCATGGTACATGTATTGACGTACGTTATAGGTTTGTTTGTCGATGACAACGGTACTGTGGGCAGAATATTTATTATATATAACGTTTAAAATATTTAATATTTAAAACATTTGTAATTGAGCCATCATGATACAGTGAAACACCATTTAATTGTAAACGTTATGATCTTGGTTTCGATTCCTTATTGGGGGAATTGTTATATATAAGTTGAAAAAGTGGAAAACGGAGTATGATATGGACTACAGACAATAGGTTATATTTGCGTCTTTGGGGAAAATACAATGATAAAAGAGGAAGGGAAAAACATATTTATATAATAATATTTTTTTCCTACGCTATAGGCTAGTCTCTAACTTATTTATGTAGAGCTAAGTGGCCTTTTGCGGTTAATTTATGATTATTTTTATACGTCTTCCACTTTTATCCATTTAGCATTCTCTCTTACACCATATCTAATGCAACGGCATTTAGTAAATATTGTACTGTACTTACCTAATAACTTATACGTGGAAAGTATATAATATATTAATTTAATATATATTTCTTTAAAACGTAAAATTTTGTTCATCAATTGACTTACATATAGCGTTAAGAACATAAAGCGAAAAAAAACAAAGAAAATGATCATGGACACCTTTATTTAAATGTTGACACATAAATTGGGACAAATCTCTATAAGACAATTCTGTCAATCAAAAAACATATAAAACATTTTTGATTATTTTTAAGGGTGATTTTAATAGTTTTAAAATGTCGTAGTCTCGTTATTTATAATAATTTTACATTTATTATAATATTCTAAAACTATTAACATGAACACAAGACACGGGCTTTAAAGAGCGCCCGTTTCAGACATACTGGAGTTTCAGATATTTTTTCCAAATAGGACAAAATATCTGAAACTGTAAAAGTGGATCCCAAAATATTAAATATATACACGTTATACGATATATTTACAAGTATTTTAAGGATTATATAACAATAAGAAGAAGTTTATTATTGTCATATCCCTTGGCAGTTATTATAACAAAAGTGATGAGTGAAAGTAGTATTATTCATGCCAATAATTTCAATATATAATTAATTGTATTTGTCTATATAAAAAATATAATATATGCTACATAATATACGAGTAGTTAAAAATATATGTGACTATAATTTGTGTGGTTATAATTATTAATTTGATACACAAGAAGTAAAAAGGTTGTGGCATTTTGTTTTTAAACAAATAAATATTATACGCTTTTTGGAACTTTTATTTTTATAAGACATAATAATTTATTGTCACATTACAAATTACAAAATAGCACCTTTGCTTTATTTAGCTAATTGAAGGCGCTTTATTTGATTTATTAACTAAGCGTGTAGATAACAAACGCCTTGTCAATTTTGACTAGATCTTGATATAAACAGTTAAACCTAATAAAGTTGTTGTAAATTATTTTCTATTATTTCGATTTTCTATCATAATTATCACATTACCTTCATTATCACATTCTATATCCCACAGATCAAAATGATTGACTCCTCGTCAATTTTTATTGAAGTCTAAGAAATTTCTTTGCCGCTTCTATACATATCGCTGATTATCCTTTCAATGGGAATATCGCCAATAGTAGCACGAAAAAATAATTCCACAATAGTAGTGCTAGAAATTCTTCTTACAATAGACAAAACTTGAAGCAGCTGGCTTGAACGTGTGACATCGAGAGGATACATGCGCGATGTGTACTGTGAACAATAAATATTACGTATATAAAATAAATTGTTTATATTTATATTTTCAAGCCCATAATTATACATCGCATAGCAGAGTAAGCAGCGATAATTTAATGTGACACGTCGTCCTTTTCGAAATTGAGACGTTGCGTGGCGGAATTCAACGCCTTGTTTGTCTTAACATCGAATCGGAGAAATCAAAATAATGTAAATATAATCAGTTCACCGAGTTGGAATCAATCCCATAATTATTGTGTATGCAATAATTGAAGATACAAACTACTCAAATATTTATTATACCTCATTAAGTACTACTTGTGAATGATCCTGTAAAGCAGCAACTGCAGGAAGGTCTTGAAGTTTTTTCGTTTCTACATTTGCTTGGCATGGACTTCCTATATTCAGTTTATCTGTGAAGCTTGTTTTAAAAAGAACTATCGCTCGAAGGCAGGCGTATTCATTACTATCCGGGCGATATTTTAAGAATTCCGCTAGAGCCGTTTGAAAAAGTTCTATTTCTTTAGAATCCACTTTCATTTTTTTTGTATCTAATAAAATTTTTAAGTCTAGAGGATATAAAAACTGTGCTGAGCCAATTATAAACAGATCTCGCCAAGATTCTTCAAGTAATAAAAGTCTGTCTGGAAGGGATAATGAAGCAAAGGCGGGAACGTTTTTTGCCCATTTTATATTCATAAACAATAATCTAGCAGCAGCCTCGCACATCGCTTCTGGATCTGCAGGACTAAGAAGAGGCGATGTAATAGTTGGAGTACATGGTGCTTTTAAATGGCAAGCTGTTAACGGTGAGGTCAGTAAACTAAATCTGTTGTAAGAATGGTATGCATGAAATAGCGGTACTGGAGGCGGAGGAGGTAGTAAATTATGTTTTGGTATAGCTAAATCTAGAGCTGGAGGTGGTAATGAAATTTCGCTTGACGGAATCGCAGGATCTTTCATAAACAACGCCATTTGTCTTCGTATTGTTGAATTTCTTGGACCTCTTTCATGTTGCACCGCTGAAAAATAAATATTAAATTAATATTTATTATTTTTTCTATATAATACTATATAATTAGATATTATGTTTACCATAGTCTACTAACCGTCCTTATTCATACCAGCATCGAGGCATTTAGTTAAACGACAAGCTCGGCATTGATTTCGATGAGCTTTATCAACAAGACAAGCTCCGGGATTTCTCGCTTTACAAGCATAACGGCGATCGCGTCGCACAGATCGCTTAAAAAATCCTGCGCAACCGTCGCATGCAAACACTCCATAATGTTTTCCCGAAGAATGATCACGACACACCGCACAAGGCACATCATATAAAATACGACCTGGTAAGAATAATTAATCTCTATATATAATAAAAGAGTAGAAAAGTCAATTCTGTACATGAAAAATTTCAGAAAAATTTTAATTGAGTGCGTTAATATATCGATAACAGAGGCCAAAAATCCACTCAGTAGAATTTTTGTCTGTCTGTCTGTCTGTCTGTTAATTTGTTCGTCAATCACGCAAAAACTACTGGATAGAAATGAATGAATTTTAGTATGGTGATAGCTTATAGTCCAAAGGTACATATAGGATAGTTTTTATCCCGGTATCCTATGTAGTTTTTTTGGAAAAAATAAAAAAACCGATATAAGTAAATCATTTGTATATCGGTATCTACCGGGTAGAAATTAATGAATTTGTATGGAGTTAGCTTAGAGGTTAGAGCAACATATGGGATAGTTTCCATCCCGGTATTCAACATAACTCCCGCAGAAAAATAAAATTAAAAAAAACATTCAAATTATGTCGATAGTTCACGAGTGAAGCTAAATTTGTTTCAATATCACTAATTAAAATAATTATAAAATAAAATATGCATAACATTTATTAAATATACATTTGACCGGTCAATAAAACTTTATATAATCTATATATTTATATAATCTATATGACAACAGATGTCACTACGTTTTCTGCAACGGGTAGCGCCATTTGTTATTATATAGTTGACATTGTATTAGACATATCCGCACTCATTAAAATTATTATTATAAAAATGCAAAAATCTGTATCTCTTCTATTTGTTATGTTTTGACGGGAATTCGTAAAGAAGATTGTTGAAGATGCAGGGTCATATAGGCTACTTTATAAAAAATCAAACCCTAGGAGGTTGAAACAGTGGATGAAACTTATGTATGTTTAGTATATAGTGAGAATGAAAGATCTAAACTCCTTGACTGAAATGAATGAATTTTCTCAGGAAAATAGTTAATGAGGCAAGGTCAAACATAGGCTATCTATCTTTTTTTTAAAAATACCCTGGTATTCAAAACAGTTCCCGCAGAAAAGTAAAAAACTGGCAAAGTCAAATTGCATTGATTATTTGCAAGTAAAGCTATTTTTTAATATCAATAAGTAACACAATTGTAAAATAAAAAGCGTAAAGTTTGTTTAAGATATTATGACCGGTTTATAATACTATAACCAGATGGTATATATGTACGAAATCTACTATCATATGATAGCAGATTTCGTACGTTTTCTTACTAGAACAGATCGCTATATGTTATCAAATAATATAGACATTGCACTAAATGTATCGATGATTTTCTCATGAACATAATTAGTGACGAAAGTCAAATATAGACTACCCTCCTTTTACAAAAAAAAAACCAATCCCAAAGAGGCAATAGAGGATGAAAGTGGTAGTTCACGTGGCGAAGCCGCGAGCGGGTCGCTAGTAAGAAATAAAAAGAAACACTAAATGTTCTTTGTGATAATTGGTGAATTTGCCGCTTTTAGATTGATGCGACAAAGATACTTTAGCATATATTAAGCTATTCCTTATTTGAATTTGTTTAATATTTTTTTCCACGATACTACAGCCTTATAGTACTAAATTTAATAAGCAAAATATGGATTTGTAAACATAATTTATTTTGTTAACGCAAACTGATTGACACAAAAGTGTTGACATATTTCAAGGATGTAACATTCTACTGTGATTGAAATAGGGTCGGGTCTAAGACTCCGCCCTAAGTAGGGCGAGCCCTAACCAGTCATTTGTCATTTGCACTACAATTGTCATGTTTATTTTATTTTACTTTATTACAACTAGACCTTTATCATTAATATTACGTATCTACATATCTATTTATTTGTATTAAGTATCAATATTATCACGAAGATATTATGCAGGTGAGATAAAATATTTGTGTTGGTAGTACAATACTAAATTTTACAATTTTTAATAAAACAACTAATTGATAACAGTATACTTTTATAGGTTTAACGACATCACAATAAATATATTAAAAACCTGGATATTGTTGTTTACTTTCAGAAAAGTCATATTTGTATGTTTATGTCGATATGGATGGTAGAAAAGTAGATTGTCAGAATTATCAGTGATAATTAGTTAATAGTTATGTTTAAGTGATTACCAGTCACATATAGAGACGAAGAAATAAGTTAAAAAAAAATCGTACATTTTAATCTGCTTTGTTCGTCTATCCTCGACATACATAATCCCACGGCACAACAAACCGTTTAGTGAGAGCAGATAATATGCCTATATTAATACACCTCCAAACACGACCATAGTCGAAAAGGCACAAAGGCACTTCTATACAATAAGACATTCCGAATAAAACGGTGCACATGAATACGTACACTTGCGAGGCAGGAAACGCGGTGTCGAATATAAGACGATGAAAAAAGATTCACAAAACTCTTCACTATAGACAATGAAAGGGACAAAAGCCAAGAAGTGGAGAAGTGGGGCCTGGGAACAATTTATCGCTCAATAAAAAGACTATTAACGATACTCTATGTCCTATGGAGAGTGACACACAGATTACCAAAATCATTTTTAAGTATTCTATGAGCTGCTCAATTATTTGCAAATGAGTTTTTTAAATTAAAATTTTGCTCTCGCAAATTGTTGATTACTTGTATCGTTGTTATTGTTTAACGATCGCTATCACCCCGTGAGAGCGGTCACCTGTACTGTAGCATCGCGTGACATCCATCTCGCACACATGCAGGGTCAGTTGGAACCGACTATTAATTGATAGTGATAGGAAGCGGGATGCGCTGCCAAACTTATTAGTGCAGTAAACTAAATTTTATTGTTTCCCACGTGAATTTTACTAACAGTTTACAAGTTGCATCATTTTTAAATAATTTTATAATAAGTAAGCAACTCTTAATTCATACAACTACATAATTGTATTTTATATTGTTTTCTTTCATTTCGTCGTCGTTATAAAAATAATTAGGGTATTAATTGATATTTAGTATAAACTTTTTTATATTTCTTTTATATGTTTATTTATAAATATATAAAGTGAAAATAGAGAAGTGGCTGTCTGCAGTTTGTTTAAACGATTTAATAATATTATAGATATCCAACGTAAACAATTTATTAAACAAGCATGTATTAAAGTGGGAAATGACAAGGGACACTAATACGAAAATTAGATCGTTAACGCTCGCATCATTTTGGAAAAGTAGCTAGTATCGTTATCAAGCTAATTTCTAGAGGGTTCGGGGTGAGAGTAGAGGCAGATGCGTTCGCGCTCGTGGGAATACCTAATTAACTGTGACTTGTCCTCTTGTTAAAATACACATTACTGAAGTCCGACAATTTTTAAAGTTTTTTGGGAGATTATTGTTTTTCGTATAAAGATACTTACTGGAAGAAGCCGGCAGCGATTGCATTTCCATGTTAGTTTTTAAATTTTCATTACTTGTCTGAAACAAAATTTTTATTTATAATAAGAAAAATTATAGCTTTGTTATAGTTTCTCTTCATAATCACGTACCATCGATTGTACATCAATTGCACACTAATGTGTTTCACACAATTGCAACATTCATCTACAAATGTGAAACTTAATTCTATTATATTAATAGAATTAAGTTATTCTAATATATACATTGTTTAATTATAAAATAAAATAATATTAATATCTTTAAGAAATATTTTTCACACGCTTTGTTCCCTGCGAAATTAAATTTCAAGTACCGCGCCATCCCTTGCGGTTTTTAAGTGCTCTCAAAAATCATATACAAAGTATAAAGAAAAGGAAAAGAAAACGGAATAATCGCAACAAATGTACGAAAATAATGAACTATTGTTCCTGCGAGCAAACTGACATCTTTTCGGCATAAAGCTGAGTGCTACTTGTAATTTTGTTCATGATTATTATATTGTTCTAGTGGCTACTCGTTAAACTAAACGGCTTTTACCCCGAGTACTATAGAGTGGTTAACACTTAATTCTTTAAAGCACTTGCAGTTTTACCAACCCGATATATTATACATATTTGTGGGAATTATATTTAATATAAAAACAATAATATATTCTCTAAAAATCACCATATTCAGAGTTAATATTTTGTCATAAAGTATAATATGTTTAAAGCTTATATTTTTGTGTTATTCGTCTTTAGAAAAATTTGCGTCAGTAGAATATCTTTCATAATGTACAGTAGCTGTCGATTTCGCACTCTATTGTTTGTTTGTCGGGCACCATGAAGAAAAAGTTGTTTTTTTTCCGTAATTACAGTTTCGCAAAACAGGTAATTATGTTGGGATTATCTCGATAAGTAGAAAGGCACAATGGTACGGATGAGCTGTGCTGGGTCGGACGGGCCCGGTGTGCACCGGAGGGGTACTAACAAAAGCATCCTCAATAGTAACATCGAAAAGTCGGTAGCTTCTTGCTTTTAAAATTGTAGTACAAAAAATTCTTTGTATAATATGTTCCCTAAATAAGTATTTTTTCCCTTTATAAATATATCTCTCAATACCTTAATAAACAAATATTGCTAATTTATATGAGGCTTAATTTAATTTCGTTAATTATTGAAATCTTCATTTTGTACAAGAATATCCAACCCACTTAACACGCAATGCCTCCGAATTCGGCGGAAAGTGGGGAACGGAGTATCTTAATACTAGGTTCCCTTTGCCTACCCTGCTGTGTGCGGGATACAGCGTGAAGCTAAATAATAAATAATAATAATATAATATGGTCACTCACAAGAAAAATCACTAAAATTACCAGTCACCAGCCGTGTCCAGAAAACATTAATGGTGAAACTTTAACGAGTTGACAAGTGAGTGAAAATTAATTTAGAATAGGTATTAACGCAGTCGACGGTTATTGTTTTCAATTGTAATTTAATTTAACGGCAGCAATCATGGGAAAAATTGTTTTTAGATATATGTTATAGTATTTTAATGAAAGGTAGAAAAGTGAATGAATGTGTTATTTTATTTTATATTTAAATAATGGTATTTGAAATTTTGTCAAAATATATTCTACCTCTTTTCAAAAAAAATTGAAGAAATTTAGTATTAACAAAATTGCATGGTATACCATTTATTAAATATATATTTGGTATATTTTGTTAAATTGATTTAATTATTGTAGTACGTATTAATTGATTATTTAAAAGAAAATATTTCAAATCTCTTGTAGGTAAACTTCATTTTATCCATTTTGTTTGTGTTTCAATTGAAATACGTGCAAGTATTAAAATAAGGGAACGCAAAAGCTAATTGTCCCTGCTGCTAATATCATTTTCAAATAATATTTGAATATCAATTAGGAATTTAGGTTATTAGTATTTATAGCTCTAGTACTTAGATACTCCAAAAGTTTAATGTTTTCATTGCATTTTATGACAAACAATATAATAATATTTCAAATTTCAATTTTCTTCGCTCTGGTGACGAGGCAAAGCGCGGCGTTGACTTCTGCCACTCAACATACAATACCTCCAAAATTAGGCGGAAAGTGGGGAATGGAGTATCTTAACACTAGCTTCCTTTTGCCTACGCTGCTGTGTGCGAGATACAGCGTAAAGTTAAAAAAAACTTTATGCCTAACAGGGAAAAATTTATGAAACCAAAATATTCTGGTCTTTGCGCCTCTACAATCTGAAACATTGCGTATAGTATGGCGCAAATCGTAGGAATCATAGCAGCTCTTTGAAATGAAGAAAATATATTTATATTGTATAAGCCCGACAATATATTTATATAAGCCCGGCCGCAAAGGAATCAAATCCATAATGTAACCACATCCATAATCCATAAACACCACATTTTCAGTCAGATATCAGATGTCTATCGCGCCACAATGGCCCTGTAATAGTGTTTTAATAAGCATTTTGAATAATATATTCATTTATTTACTTAGTTTTCATTGAAAAAAAAAAGGAATTAGTTCAACTTTTATCCATGATTACTTCTATATTAATATTGTTAATGCGAAAGTCTGTTTGTCTCTCTGTAATGCTTTGAAGGCTAATCTTATGACTTAGATGAAATTCAGAATTAAAATAGTTGCCGATCCAGAATCAAATATAAACAAGGTCTTTTTTCAAAAATCACCCCTAAAAGCTTAAAATACGGTTTGAAAACTTGTATGAAAAGTTGTGTAGTTACGCAGGTAAACCTGTGAGCGGTTACAAATACAAGAAGTTAAAGCATGATGATAATAACTTTTTGCCTTTTAAATAAAAAATTATGACAAGTAAGTACTAAATTCTTTAGTACATTTAATATGTATAATCATATATCGCTATACATATATAATATATATCTTTTATCTATTCTTTCAGAGTAGAGAAAAGCCGAAGTGACATATTTTTGCACACGACGTGTAAGGATGCAACAAAAATGCGAAAAATGCGGTTAGTGCGTTTGTATCGATACAAACGCGCGAAATTTCAAAATTAATTCTGTAATGTGGGCATTATAAATACTAGCACATGTTTTCTTATCTCTTTTATCGAGGCAAACTTTAAAATACTCTTTGTCAGTGTTTTATATAAACGTCGTGTGTAAAGGCCCTTAGTTATGAAAAGTCGTACGCAACGTTGCGTCATAAATAAAAATTATAACTTTACTTTTAAATAAGTCTCTTATCAAATGTTAAACTGTGAAATTAGTTCTCTTTAAAGTCTTCAGTAAAACATTTTAAACATTATCAAATTCAATTTGCTTTTAATTTTCTATACTTTATAGAAACACAATAAATACGTACAATGACAATTACCTTTTCCTGTTGAGCAAATCAAGCACTTATTGTAATAGGTGCTTATTTTTTTCATAATATTAATGATTAATAACTACCTACTAAGCTGCACTGGAAAAATATATTTTAAATAGAAGCAAAATTGCACAAGTATTTTGAAATGATAATAGATTTTGTTATCCTATTATCTAATTTTCATAAATTTTAACCTATTACTACTATGATCAGTTAATATTCGGCAGCACATAAAATAAAGTTCAAATCAAGAAACTCACAATACAGCTTTCTGTAATATTATAAGAACGTCATTCAACTAGTTTTGAAATCTAAAAGTTGTTTCAGATATATGAAGATATAAAATTTATTTTATATATTAAAACCCCTAAGAGTAACTAAAATCCTATACAATCCGCAATTTTACACGAATGGTAAACGGTTTATTAAGGAATTAACTTTTAAATATCGGCATTTTTATGACTGACTGACTGGCTGATTGACGTCGCTAAAATAAGAAAATATAACCTCTCAGGTCTTTACAAAATTGCAATTTATAATCGAGATAATAATATAAAATTATATATAATAAAAAATAATTTTCAATTTTGTTAGTATACGTTAAAAGAGATTGGATGAATATTTATACAAAAATCTATGAACACCCGCATCATACTCTTAAGTACGGATTGGATAACATATGAGCTGATGCTGACGACCTACCGCAGAATAGTTTTACAATTAGTGTCTTAATGTTGTAAGCATATTAATCATAATACGAGTAGTTTATTTAGTTTTTAAAGACATAATAAGGATAATTCTAGTATTTTAGGGATTATGAGTTAATCACCTAGTCGATATTTTTTATTACTAAAAGCCACAATAGGTAAAAAAAGATGTAACAAAAGATAAAAATAGAAAAATACGGATAAAATAGAAAATTAACTTAATTTTCATCATTCAAATGCATTATTATGTTGTAATTAATAATTTTATCAGCTCAAATCAAATCTCAGAACAAAAAGTATTCGAGTAAACTAGTCATTTTGAATTACTTACATTTACGTATCGTGTATCTTAACAAAACGTTGAAGTTGGAAAAGAATTAATAGGTCGATGCAAACGTTATTTTTTAATTAGTAAAATTATAGTTATATTATGCGAATTTACCTATTTGAGTGTCTAAAAGTTGTGTGTTTGAGTTCCATTCGTAGAATTATAATATTATAAAGCCTTTATCTCCTCGCCTTGGCGTCCCGCGTAGTTTCCGTCTCTCAACACGCTATGCCTTGATTTCAGGCGGAAAGTGGAGGTCAAAGTGCTTTGATAATAGTTTTTTCTGACTACCCTGCGTGCGGGGAAAGACATGAACTTGAATAATGTCTATGATCTGTCCATAATCATATTGTCTATAATAGGTATAATATTATTTGCGCTTTTAGTAAGGCTATAAACATTTATAAAATAATGTTTATAAACTTTATAATAATATAAACTTTAAATATAATCATTTAATTAGAAACGTTTCGTTTTACCTATACATCAATCAAATAAGGTTGGTTATACTTATTTCAATTTTATTCCTGTGGCTACAGCCTAAGTTATATTGAATAATTAATTTCCATAAAAATGAAACGATTATAATCTGGTTTTTTTCATGTTTTAGAGTTGATGAATTTGATTATGAGATGTTTATTATAAAGCAACTAATAAATATATATTATATTATGTCCTGGATTTTCTTCGATATTAATCATTTAACATAAAATAATAGAAACAATAATTGGGACAACTTTTTATATTTTATCTTGAGTTTGAACCTTGTGGTATCGATTTTTTATGGCTTACGAAAGTAAAAGTTAAAGTCACTCATATGTAAAATATATGTACGTATAACAATAAAACATATTTAATTTCACAACACTAGTAGTAGTTGGTAGTAATAGCGCATAGTATAGTTTTAAGAGCACAATTATTCTTATATTTTCATTATTTGAATGCGAATATATCGCCTTACCATACACACTCATCTACATGATTAAATTAACGTATCTAATGTAAATCTGCACTGAAATCTAACATGAATCAACCGTTAGTAGTTAAACAAATAAATCTCTTGCTTAAATTACCCTATATCAAGTTGCTTTTAGTAATAGATCTATCCCCTTTTTAAGTATTCATAGAATGGTACTGAAATTCAATTTTCTTTAATTACACTTTTGTGATTGTATTTTTAACTCTCTCTATCTGCTTGTATTATTATATATTAAATTATTTTAAATATTATATTATTTAATTTATGAAATGTGTTTATTTTTAATATAATTAACATTACATGTCAAAATTCGCCAACATTTATTTATTTTGAAAAAATGTCAGTCGCGCCACTTGCTATACTTATACATAAACGCCAAGCTATATATTAAGTATATAAGATATATAACACTTACCTAGAACAGAAAATTATTTTACAATTACACTGCACATAAGTTCACTAATATCGCAATAATTGTTGTTTATCTCAGTGACGTGGCTGATGGTGAAGTGACGCACGCGCAGTCTGCCGAAGGGATGAAGGGACGCGCGGGGTGACTCCGCCCGCCCTATTGTATCGAACAATTATTTTGATCTCGATTATATAGATGATGTATTAATTATGTATTTTATATTCCTCGTACTAATATTCGTAAGTAGCTTATGATAGTCATCAATTTTATTTAGAAATATTTTTGCAATTATTTTATTATTAAAGTGTAAATACAATGAGCCTTCAACCTTGGAATAACTTGGAATTGAAGTAGTAATTCCAAATTGTATAACTGAATGTATACCTAATATTATATTTTATAATAATAAACTCATCATTGCTAAGTATATTTTAAGGTAAGGTTTGTATTTTTTTCAACTCATTTAACATAAATCTATAACGCATGACATATTGTATATATAACTAAATACTATGTTAATTGTAAAAAAATAAATTGCCGAAAATAGAATTGGGTAAAAGTTTGACTGACTCCTAGACTATTGTTATTTATTTGTAATAATAATAAAAATGACAAAAGAATGGCGGTGCCATCTTTAAATCTGTTGATGGCAATGACAATGTTTGCAGGTCATTATACAATCGCTGCAGTCCCATTGGCCGACGCCTCCGCGCTCCCTACGGCGAAGGGAGGCGCTTTTATATTAATTTAGGGCCACTTTGCACAGATTACCCTTTGTATGACTGACTCTGGGGTTGCCTTTGTGACGGCTAGTCATTTTTTAATCGCGGCTCATTATATCTTTTGTAAATGGTTGAATGTTTTTAAAATTTAATTGATAAATCTATCCTATAAAAGCACCAGAAGAAGAGTTGCAGCATATTTATGCCCTGTGAATATATTAACTTTCTTTGTAAAGGTGTTTTTGTTAGGATAAAATAAATGGAGTGCTTTGATTATTGCTTTTAGAAGCAGACTAAATATTTTTAAGAATTACATAGTTACGTTTAGCTATAAATATTTTTTTATTATAAAATAAATATTGATTTTGAAAGGTTAAACAGGTTTTGAAAGTTTTATCATCAAAAACTTTCTTTAGCTCCACGCATCGCCTAAAGGGACATACAGAGAGAACCTAGTTTTAAGACACATTGTTTACCAGTCTTCTCTATCTCCCTCTCTTAATCGTGCATACGTACAGTTTACTAGTAATAATGAGATAAAAATATTAATAAGTCATATAAACTAATTTTCTAATTGAGATTCTTCCTACTATAGCATAATTTAGTCAATAAGATAAATTCCGTTGCGTTAAAAAGAACAGGAAATAATACAATCTATATTGTAATTAGCTGACTCCCCAATAATTAATATATTTTTTTTAGTTCACATAAATTTGACATATATAAAGTAGATAGGAAGGGAGAGCCTAATGTTCCAATTTCTGTTTCTGTAGACATTCTGAGTTAAGTTATGGAATTTAATAACGCGTTTTGTGAATTCAGTATTACTTGTAATAATTGTAAGCCCTAAGAATATTATACCCATCTGTTTTTGAAACCTACAGTTTATAACTTTCATGAAATGAAAATAAGAAATGTTTCATTACTTCCTTATTGTTTTTTGTCAATATTGTAGTCCTATTGTGACGTGCATGACTGAACAACAATGGTTGTCGGTCTATATTCATTTTGAAAAGTATTTATACAAAAAGTAAGTAGATGTTTGCACGGACTCGCTAAGTAACGTAACGCAATCGTTAGATGCTAAAACTCGAAGCCAACGAATTATGTTTTTATGTTCTGTTTTTTCTCTCAAACTTTTGCGCGACGTTAAGGTAAAATGTAAATATCAAAATACTTTTTAATATTTTATTATCAATTCTTCAGAGCACTTTTAGTTACTATCAACATTATTGTATTTCTTTATGTGTATATAATTTAGTTCTTTTTTTATTGTATCTACCATGATTGATTTTTCCAGACATGGAAGAAGGTTTTTAAGGAAAGCTTTAAAAATAAAACAATGAGTACGCATAATGAATTATTTATTTTTTTACATTTTACTAAAAATGTATTTTTTTTGCAATATTCATATCCTATGGTAATCATACAGACTTAAATATGAGTATAACATACATCGTTACATTAAAACAACTATGACAGGACTTTTTAAATTTTATTGAATAATAACAAGTAAATTAATTAAAGAAGATATATATATATCTATACAATTCTCTCAAAGAATTTCAAAGCAAATAAAAGTTACATACTACAAAGCAAATAAAAATACATAATCCAACAAATAATCTGAGCTAATAACTATTTAACATAATATTAATATACAAAAAAATAAGTACTGTAACGTAACATCTACTGTCTTTCCAAGTTCCGATGGTTGGCGTTTTGTAATACGAAAGAAACAAGATAACTCTGAATGTTACATTTATAATTTTATGGTAAATTTATTACTGTCGCCGAAATACAATAAGTAAATATATAAATTATCAAAGCCTGAAAAATAGAAATATTTGTTAACTTGTGCTTATTAAAATAAGTATTTATTGACAGAAAGGGTGTGTTAATGCATACTATCAGATATGTTTGCTTTATACTAATATAATTAAGTACCTAAAGAAATATTTGCATAACTAATATTAATTATTTGTTACAAGTACTTTAAATTAAGTATTTTTTTTGTTTTTTTACCTTCACGCTGTATCCCGTATACACCAGGGTAGGCAGAGGGAATCTAGTGTTAAGACACTCCATTCCCCACTTTCCGCCGAATTCGGAGGCATTACGTGTTAAGTGGCGGAACTTAACGCCGCAATACGTAATATGATAATTATATATTCTTTAATAATACACATATACTACATAATATAACTGTATTATAGATTTTTTTATTAAAGAGGTGTGCGTGCACCTGTGTAAGTTACACAGGTTTTAGGTTGATAAATACGCATATGTAGCTCGAGTCTGTATCGAACAAAAGTATGAAATCCTGCTTGCCTTGTCCGTCTATGCGTTATAGAAATATATAATTGTTAAAGTATTACACTAAAATAGTTTTAAAAACCGTATACTTACGGCAAGCAGCATTAATACGTTATGACAATACAGGAATGCTTATTCACGAATAACAATTGGAGTTTCTCAAAATTATTCTAAATACTTCTTTTCCTTAAGAATAAAATATAAATAATAATTATTTAAATAATCATAATCAATCATAAACAGTATACAATTTAATATAAATAAAGACTAGAAGATTTTGGGCAGAAAAAATCACAAATTCTATAGGAATCTGTTATTAACACCTATACGTATATTTTGAAATGACAGAAAAATAAATACAACAATAATTAAAACTAAATGCAAAAATTAAATCTATTTAGTCTTTTGGTAGAGCACTGTCGCTTTTGCCGCGAGAGTACACACGATATGCTGTTTTGGAGCCAAGCATTCTGTCTAAAAGGCTATGTTTAGCTCGTCTTCGACTAGATAAAACTTCACGGCAAAGGTCGTGGAACACGTCCCCGACTTGGTTTACTTGTTCCGCTGCTGCCACTTCTGCGAAACTGCATTCGAAATCCTTTGCTAGTATTTCTCCTTCCTCTTGGCTTACCTGTAAATAGAAATACTTATTTCTATACATTTCAAATACAAACAAACAAACGTATATCATGTATACATGTATATGTAGGTAAACCAACACGTAAGTTTAAGTATTTCATATTTATTATGGTAACTTCAAACGGTTGAAATAAAAATGAATCAAGAGTTAACGTATAGGTATGATATATACAATTTCACATTTAAATCACTGTTCCATCTTAAATTACCCAACAATAATATTGTGTCCATTTTAGTTAAATATCTCGTTTTCAAAATGCATGAATAGTTATTACATATTATCTATATATAATAAAAGAGTAGAAAATCATTTCTGTACAAGAAAATTGACATATCGATCGATCTTTCGGCCCATTTTTTGGTCTATTATATGCGTCCATGACGTAAAAACAATTGGATACAAATTGAAATAAACTTATGTTGTAATAACTTCGAGCCTGGAGCTTTGTATAGGATAGTTTTTAAGGTCATATATTGAATTGAAGTGTAATAATGTGTTACAATTTTTTCTAATAAAACTAGGTAATTTATTTACAATCTACATTTACATTTTCTAGAAATATACCGTGCCAGGCGAGACAAAGCATGAAACAGTGAAGAATCCTTGTTATTTAAGCTACATTTCACATTAGATTACATTGTCGTTAGTAGTATAAAACATAGTATAAAATAAATTTGACTCCACTCTCTCCGCTGTATTACTAAACACACAGGTTTTAATGGAGTTTTGATTTTAATAATGTTTATTATAAACGATATATTAACATTTAATTTCTTTTTTCCGAGCTTTCAATTTCTCAAAAGTATAAATAACATCATCAAAATTTAAAGGTCAGGAATATTATAGAATTTTCAATAGATCCTATTGTTTCTAAAATACGGAACTGATCTCCATCCTATAATATAGTATCTGTCTATATTGAAAATATAAATGAACCTGTTACTGGCTCAATAATAAATCTTTATAAATTTTGTAATATACAAAATCATAACTATATTATTTATAATTTTATTACTAACAATGATTTTTGTAAGGAATTTTATCTATATCTATTCTATATCCATACTTTTATTATAAATGGGAAAGTCTGTGTGTCTGTCACGCTTTCACGGCTGATCGGTCCGATTTGGATGAAATTTGGAATGAAAGTAGTAAAAGTGACTGGGTCAAACATAGGCCACTCATTTTTTTAAAAATGAACCTCTATAGGGGTGAAATAGGGGATGAAAGTTTATATGAAAAATCTAAACTGCTTGACCAATTGTAATGAATTTTGGTATAAATATAATTGATAATCTAAGCTTAAATAAAGGCTACTTTATTTTTTAAAAATGCGCCCCCGAGGGTTACAATATAGCTAAATAGTTAAATAGTTCACGCGGCGAAGCAGTGAGCGGGCCGCTAGTATATAATAAAAGAGTAGAAAAGTCAATTCTGTACATTAAAAATTTCTGAAAAATTTTAATGGGATGCGTTAATATATCGATAACAGACGCCAAAAAACCACTCAGTAGAATTTTTGTCTGTCTGTCTGTCTGTTAATTTGTTCGTCAATCACGCAAAAACTACTGGATAGAATTGAATGAATTTTGGAATGATGGTAGCTTATAGTCCAAAGGTACATATAGGATAGTTTTTATCCCGGTTTTCCATGTAGTTCTTTTGGAAAAAATAAAAAACTGATATAAGTAAATTATTTGTATACTGATATCTACCGGGTAGAATCTAATCAATTTTTGCATGGATTTAGCTTAGAGGTTAGAGTAACATATGGGATAGTTTACATCCAAAAAATAAACATTCAAATTATGTTCATAGTACGCGAGTGAAGCTAAATTTGTTTTAATATCACTAAGTAAAATAATTACAAGCATAAAATCTATTGGAGATAATTTGCATAACATTTAAAAAAGATAAATTTGACCGGTCTATAAAACTTTTTATCATCTATATGACAACAGATGTCACTACGTTTTCTAGAGCGGGTAGCGCCATCTGTTACCATATAGTTGATATTGTACTAGATATATCTGTACTCATTAATATTATTATTTTAAAAATGCAAAAATCAGTATATCTTCTATCTGATTATGTTTTCACGGGTAATCTACTGGCCATATTTAGATGGAATTGGTAATGAAGATTGTGTAAGACCCAGGGTCAAATTTAAGCTACTTTTTTAAAAAACCCAATCTTAGGAAATAAAGCAATGAATAAAACTTATGTATGTTTAGTATATAGTAAAAATGAACGATTTCGATGAATTTACTCAGCAAAATAGTTGATGAGGCTAGGTCAAATGTATTAGAGGTAGCCTACCTCTCTTTTTCTAAAAAGAAACCCAAAGGTGCCGAATTAGGGGATGAAAGAAGTAGTTCACGCGGCAAAGCTGCGAGCGGGTCGCTAGTATATAATATATTATTTATATGTTTTTTTATTGAACGCAAACTGCATGTTGACGCAATTTGATGGAATTACCCTACTACAGAGTGTTCGAAAGCTATATCGTGACTATAGATTCGCTTAATAATAATAATATTAAAAAAAGGGTAATACTATCGATAATACTATACTATAGGGAATACTATCGCTCTTAATGAACTAAGTTCCTAGCAAAATATACGTAGATATTATTTAATAAAACTTTATATAGCCACTACTGATGCAGTATAGTTTCAAAAAATCGATGGTTAATTTTGCGATAGTATTTGATAACATTTTCAATAGAGACAATTTAATAAGACGGAAATCTATTGATAATGAATCTGTCAATATTCATGCAACACAAATCAAAAATCGATCCATTTTAATTGTAGAAACTGATTTTGTTTTTAAAGAAAATGTGAATTAATATTCAAAAAGAGATTTTCATGTTTATTTATATTACTATGATACTGCATCATGACTGCAATGATAATATACCTAAATAAAGGTTTATTTCTTTCACGTTTAAAGTAAAGTTAAGTAACTTAATTCGCTGTCGAAAGTATGAATTAGTTATCTAGAGTCCTGTTGCTTACATAGACCAAGCCGCGAACCCATCGCTTGTATGTTATATAACATAACTGACATAAATGTTTTTGCTTCGTATTAAATAATTTAATACTAATAAGCGAATTACGATCCTTTTTTTAAATAATATAACAAATAATATTTCTATAAAACTACAGCTAAACCTAACCTGACGTAGATGCACCATGTCCGCCTTGTTACCAACAAGAGTGAGTGGCACCTCCGGCTGCAAGCTTTGTTTCGCACGTCTAACGTAATTAAATGAATTTCTATCCGTTATGGAGTACACCAGGAACAAACCATCTGCCCACTGAGCCACATCGGTTGCCGGGAGCTCATCCAAGCTCTGAAATGATTATGTATTGTTTCAGTAAATATTAAACGTGCCTACATAATTTTAACACTAAAAACAGAAAACCTTTAGATATATTATTACAAGACAATAACATGGTAGTCTCAATTAAAAGTTATAAAATAAATCAATATCAGTAAAATATTATATTCGTTAAGCTATTGACTTGTCATCTCTAAGTTCAGTATAATTTTTATTATATGAATGTGAGATAAAGTGCGGCGTTAAGTTCCTCCAAACCTCCACTTAACACACAATACCTCCGAATTTGGCGGAAAGTGGGAGACGGAGTCTCAACATTAGGTTCCCTCTGCCTATTCTTCTGTGTGCAGGGGATACAGCGTGTAGCAAAAAATAAAAATAATGTGAATAATAATTACCTTAGGGCATGTATCCAGTATTTCGAAAAGAATAGGCTCCCCATCTAATAGCGCCTCATGCTTGTATTTACTCTCTATAAAAAAATAACACATATACATATATTTCTTTTTTTTTTAATTTGTAATTTCAGTAAATACTTAAAAATGAAACTAACCCTGTTGATGATCATATTCGCCAATATACCGCTTTGTCAAAAATCTCACAGTCAATGCTGTAAATAAAAAAGAACTTTAAATACATATGCCAATATTATAATTTAAAAAGTACGTTGATATTTTAAGAAAGAAATCTAAAAAGTGAAAAAACAAAATCAAATTCTACATTAAAACCTGCAAAATACATTAAGATGAAGAAATCTTTTAAGGTAAGAAGTCGCAAGAAATTAGTAACAGTTAGTGCTTCTCGGAATAACTTAGCTTATTACTTTTTCAGATTGCACATTTACGGCCATTTATTGTAATAAAAAATACTCAGTAAGATTGATTACAAGATAAGTACGAGATACATAATCGTTATTTCTATTTTTAAGGTAAGTTTCGCAAGGCAAACATTCGCTGTGCACAAAAACAATTAATTACTTTTCTCGTTTAATCGGTCACAAATTGCCAGCCGTTGTAGGTACTATTTATAAAATACAGTAGTAAACTTGAATTTAATATTAAACTCCCACGCGGTGACCTCGGCTAAAGACAAGGTTTAGGACACGATGTAGTCTGTAACGTTTAGTGAAACTCACAAAAACAAATTTCTGCTCCTCTTACACGTTACCTGAACGGTTATCAATGTTAAATTATATACTTTATAACTAAAAAACTTCTACGAGCTCTTTTAGAGCACGAGCGAATTGCAAGAAATTGAAAAAATGCTTATACGATATTTTTATTTCATTTAATGAAATATTCATATTAACTTATATACTTTATATATTCATTCGCCACAATTAATTAATAAGAACTTTTACGAGTTCTTGCCAACCAGTGGCCCGCGGACCACCAATGGTCCGCAGAAGGGCTAAACTGGTCCGCAAACGATTTTAAATTAAGCGTGTGTTGTACGCAGCTTTATCCAAAGCTACGAACTACAAGGATTATAGTGGTCTCTGCTAGTAAGAATAATGTAAAAGTGGTTCTTGATCAAAAAATAATTGGGATCCCCTTTTCTAGAGTAAGAGCGAATTATAAGAAATTGAAATATTGCTTTTACGATATTCTTATACCATTAAATGAAATATTAATTTATCCACAAAAAACAATCTAACGTGTGTTTATAATCGAAGTCAAGTAATCTCAAAAAATGGTTGGGTAAACCTGCGTAAAATTGGGTTTTTTACACAAACAATAATCCATACTTATATTATAAATGTGAAAATCTGTCTGTTTGTATGTCACGCTCTCTCGACTAATCTACCGATCCGATTTGGATGAAATTTAGATTGAAGAAAGCAACAAATCCAGGGTCAAATATCTTCTTATTTTTTCAAAACGCCACCTCTAAAGGGTTGAAATAGGGGATGGAGGTTTATATGCAAAATCTAAACCACTTGACCGATTGTAATGAATTTTGGCATAAATATAGTTGATAATCCAAAGTTAAACAAAGGCTACTTTGTTTTTCAAAATTCCTCCCCCTAGGGTTGCAATATAACGAAACAGTTGTGTAGTTCACGCAGCAAAGCCGCGGCCGCGCGGCCCGTTCGTAATAACATAAAATGATATATTTCTTTCAAAACTTGTTAAATGCTACTAAATAAATATCCGCAAGGGGACTCTACATATGCTATGTGTAATCGTTAGATCAGTAAATGTAAATAAATAAATGTCGGAAAGTATAACCGATGATAAATACAAATCCGATATCACGTAAATATCTTTTATTTACGTCTAGAGCCAGTGATGACTACTCGTATAGTACTGCAAGCAAACAGACGTACTAACGAAACGGATCCGGGCGTGTATCTAATCTGGAAACAAACTCCGTCCGTCATTATGGATAAAGTATACCTACGTAATTATACTTTTCTCTTTTTAGACGACCCTGCTTTAAATATTAAAATATTTTATACTAATGTAAACTCAAGCGGCGATGTACGTAAATAAAATCTAAATGTATTCGATATAAAGTATTTGATTTTTAGAACGTGTACAGTGAAGTTTCAGACAAATCAGATTTTGATTGCTTTTGTAATAAAACGAACGGAGAAAGTAACATTTATGTTTCAAACAAAGAAGTTGGTTTGGAGTGCTTAAGAAATGGCATATTGAGTACCAATACTTCGAAAAGTGAGGTCTGTGAAAGAAAAAGGGAGGACATCGATTGTCTCTGGAAATCACACACAACAAAAGATATTTGGAGGTTAATGAATCCATAGACGTTGGTCCGTGGATATGTTTATACGAAAAACGTCCGTCTCAATATTGATTCTTGTTTGTTGGCTCAGTACACAATAAACATATATAACGACTCCTTTCGAAATTACGAGGGCATTAAAAAATAACGAGTTTCATGTTGATGAAAATAAAGTTAATGTAATATTAGAATGGCTATGCGTCGCTGAACTTGGAATGTCGTAGCTTAGGACGTACACAGAACCCACGCCAAACCATAATATAATTAACGATAGAAAATTTATTTCTAAAATGTTCTCCATGAAATATTTAGAAAAAAATGAATATAATAAAGACAAGTGATTTAAGAGTAATTAGGCTAATCACTAGAGTGAATTTGCAATTCATGTTATATGGTTGATAAATTAATTTATATGGGCATATATTTAAGCCAGGTGCCCTAATTTTATTGATACATAAAATTAACAATGTATATAAAATTAAATATGAACATGGACTCTATAGAATAGACAGGTTATCTTTATTTCATTTAAAGAAATATAAATTTTGTGTTACAAGAATAAAATAAGACACAATATGTTAGTAATCATATTTAAAAGAGGTTGCAATAATGTTACGAAGTTTCTCGTCACGTATAACGATATAATCCTTACCCTAAAAATAGCTGAGAATCTCCACCTGCCCTTGTTCTTATTACATTTATTTAGAATATCTAAAATTGATAAGAGTCATCCCGCGTCTCGTATATGTATAATATTTTGGAAACTAATATTACTAATTTGAGACTAAACAGAACAAAATACAATCGTTGTTGCTGTCACATAATTATGTGTTTGGTATGCTGAAAATGTATTTCATAGTGTTGTTTTAATAATAAAACACCACTGTGAAACCATAAGGTATGCAAAAACTTTTGATCCACTGAAGTAGTTCGTAACAATTATAGGTTTATCAGTTCATCTATAAAATAAAATATTATATGAAACTAAGTCATTATGAAACAATTTTCTCTTACGTAACGAATTCCGATACATCTTTTAAGATTAGGTCTTTAATCCCTATATTTAACATCTTAAAAAGTTTTCTAATTACTAAAAATCTCATTGATCGTTCATTATATTCTTCTACATATTTTAACTAATCTCTCCGCGTACCAAATGAGCCCTCGTTGTTTTTATTATCGAAATAGAACGAAAATGAATGACAAAAAAGACCGTATGTAAACTGAATGTTACTAAAAACTCAAATGCTTTCGTTTCCCTTTTATTTCGTTTTTGCCATAACTAACTTTCGTTGCTGAGCCGTAAAAGGATGCGGACACCATATTGTGAACCGTCACGCGCTTGACATAGCTCACAGTCTGCCATAGAACATTACTATTTCGTTCCTAGTATCCAAATACATTTTATACATTGGTTATATTTTGTTTGTTATTTACTCCGATTGTAGATAAACAAAAGGCATAGGCTTTTGTTTATCTATTTCAAATTTGAAAGCCTCGATTCAACAAATATAGTTTGTATATATAACAGTTGTTATTAAACTGTTGCATTAAATATTATAAATATATCTAATACTACAGTAGATAGTTTAATGCAATGGCATTGACTTAGCAAAATGTGTCACTCTTTAGAAAAGTGTACCTATATCAGACGCACAATAATAATGTAAAGTAAGTAGTAAAATAGCGTAAATTTATTTTATTAAAATAAGTATATACAAATAAGATAAGTAATCAAGAAAATAATTGCAAAGGTAGAAGCAATTTTACATATCAATATTTTATTTATAAAGTTAATATAATAATAAACATATGGACGTGCTCGCATTAATAAGCTGGCCCTTTTCCAAACTTAACGATATCATAGCAGGCTATGCCAAAAGTGAGTTATTGGCATGTCCCCGGTTGTCGTCACTATGTCTGCATAAATGATAGTATACTGTATATATAGTATATAGTAATCACAATTTTTGAAATTTTCTGAAATATGAGAAATAACAGTTTCAGTATGCTTACTGAAACTGTTATTTCTTATATATCAGAAAATTTCAAAAATCTTGATTACAGACCCAGGATAACCTATTAATTTTTACAACTTTTCAATTTTAAATAGTGCCGTACAAAAATACCTATCTATATTTAACTATGGTAAATATGAAGCTGTATTCAAACAAAGTTATTGAGTGACAGCCTTTTGTAGCGCAGTAATCGCCATCTTTATAAGCGTGTCAAAGTTTCACATGAAACACATGCTCCGTTTTAACTTTTCAACGAGACCTCCTAAATATTTACGCAGATCGATTGTGATATAATTTTTGCAGCAATTTGTAAATATATTTATGTAAATGTTTTTTGAGCTTGAGTAAAGACAAATTACTTTTTTATGCTTTTAAATCTGTATGGATTGTTGTGTACTTTTTGTCAAATTACATTAGGAAAAAAACCTATTTAAAATAATTGAACATACCATATTAAATTAATTTCTTGTATCCCTCTTTCAATTTTTTTGTTTTTGTATCTATTTTAAAATAAAATAATTTGACTTAAACTTTACTTTATGCGTTTTGGCCTTTAATTACTTAACTTTTATTAAGATTAATTTGTCTGTGTATTATCACGATACAGACTTAAATCGATCTGATAATTAATTAAATTGAAAGTCAAATAAAAGTAAATCAAACGGTATTCATTCATTCGCCGAATCACTACTTTAATATAAAAACGTAAGTTCAAAGGTAACCGTGAAATATTGAAACCTGTTTCTGAGTAATTGAATAATATTATAATATTCCCCGCTCTTACTGCTCTTATTCAAGAAACATTTTGTGAGTAAAATAAGTTATATCCTTTTTCCTTATGCCAAGAATTTTATAATTGAATGTCAAAGTTTCTTTATACATACATTACTACATTTTTAATGATCTTTGGAGAAAGTTAATTAGTGGCTAAAATAACCAATTGCAGCATATTAGGTGATGATGCAACACCAAATACGAACTTGACTCTCATAAAAATGACACATTTATTTATGATATCTATTATATATTATTTTCTTTTATTATTTTCTTTTCACCTAGCTTCATTTCATACTTTAAGATAATGAAAGCTGACCTTTGGTATTTATTTCATTGCATTTCTAGAAGTGATCTCCTTTTAAATAAGAAAAATCTTTCTTGGTATTGGCAGTAGAAACTATTCATGGTATATTATGTTGGACAGAAAAATAAAGTAATAAGGCAATTGATATTTTTCTAATGAAAACATTTTAAAATTGAGTTACTATACCAACGTAATCGTGAAACAGTTAGTAGGTGGGTACCGTAAATTCAAATGCATGCATTCATTGTGTGCAATATTATAAAATACAATTGTTTTACGAAATAAATACTTATTAGATCTCTATCTCACAGCTTATCTCACATTGCTTACTAGATGCTATCTATATCTTCAACTAGTGGCCCGCTCGCGGCTTCGCCTATTTGACTATAGGCACGCGGCGCCGTGACAACATCATATTAAAAACCTCTAAGATTCTATCTATTAAAAGAAACCGCATCGAAATCCGTTATGTAGTTATGAAAACCTAAGCATACATACATACAGACAGACGCAGGAAGCGGCTTTGTTTTACACTATGTATCGATAAAATTGATGGTTAAACGACGTGAACAGAAAAAAAATGTTTGCGACCTTTCAACGCCTTGTTACAACCTAGCTTTAACTAAAGTCTAATCTTTCAAGAATAATATAATCCCAGTAATTCAGTTTCGCAATTTTCTCTTAATGAGTGAGCTTTTAGCTCATATATTGTTTACAACATTATATTTCTTTAAAATGACCGCTATTTGAAATATGATAATTAGGCAATGTCACGTCCTTCGTAGTTATATTTTATTAATTTATTAAATATATGTAGATAAAGTCTACATATAATTAATAAATTATGCTTTATGCTTATATTTTTAATAATTTAGAATTGTAAATGCAACCATTCTTGAAAATTTTAATGTACAGAAGTCATTCAAAATAAAAGCTTTCTTGCAATTGCCTATAGTGGTGGTTTCCGGTAAATTAAATCGACAGGCGAAATTGAATTTAGTTGTCTGACCTTAATCACTGCGCAGTGCGTAAAGATATTGCATGGTATAAAGATTTATGGTAAACTTTTTATTTAATTATATACTTTAGATTAGTATAAGTATATAGTTTTGATCGAGAAAAAATTTTACCATTATCTAGTAAAGATGGTAAATTGGGATTCCAAGGACTGGATATAAGGCGTACAATCATAAAATTTTGAAAAATATCTTTTCCCCAGAACGTAGTAATTTTGTTCTTAAGACTACAATCGATGGATATGATTACTGGTTGACGTAATGATCTGATATATAGTTCCGATCGGCTCCGTGTTAACAGGAATACTTCACATATTTTCTAAGATATTTTTAGCTTATTAGAGGTCGGTCTTATAAACACGTCATTGTCTTTGGCACTACTTACGTTTGACTTCAAAAATTAAATGCTTATAAATATTTTTTAAAAATCATTAATTCTGACCTATTCAAATATATGTCTAAAGTCACTATCATATATCATATGTTTTTTTTATTTCAGGAACTACTGTGAAATTACAGGTGCATTAAATTATGCCTATTGACCCAAATACATATTAATGTTTGCTGCGGCGCCATTAACAATGTTGGCGCCAAAATTAGATGAAACGAGAATGAAGTATTGTTACATTTTACATGCCAGCATTTAGGTGAAATATCATTATATCATCCCAATTTAACATATGAAGTATAAGTATACCAACGTATGCACGTTGGTTGTTGTGATCGAAGACTTATGTATATGGCAAAAGAAATATAATTGTACAATTAATTATCTTATGGCAGAAAATAAATCGTGGTTTATAGAATTTAATTAATCTACGAGTTCGCCCAGCTATAGAATTAACTAGATATATTATACTTCGATGCGTAAAGTAGTATAAAATGAAGTAGGCTATAAATAAATTTTGTAAATAGGGAGATTGAGGACCTTGAGACAAAATTATTTATATAATTTTATATGAAATAAACCACCCATATTATTTTTAATGCATGATAAATAAAAAAATCCTTTAATTAAACGTTATAATTCAATTTAAGATAGACCCGTCACAACACATCAGACATAATTTTTACACATAAAAAAAACTACTTAATTGTTTTTGGCTAAAAAAATAAGAAATAAGCTTGTCATAAGCACAAAATTGCAGTTAAATGCTATTACTCGTAACACATGCTAAAATGTTTCTCTAAATGTCAAAACAAAGCACCATAGAGATTTTCGTACTTAACACAAAAATATGAGCAATTCATTATTCCTTGTTTCCACATCAACAGGCTTTTTAATGAGTTTTGAATAAAACGTCATGTAAATTGATGAAAATAAATTCGTCTACACGCGACCGTAGCAGCTACACTTGCATTAATTGTACACATACCGCTTTTGCCGACCGATGGTGCACCAATCACAGCCACTTTCACTTCGGACAGCGAAGACTTCTTCCGTCGTATGCCTCGGCTCGTCATTTTGCCGTGTGCATGACCGGCCGCGCGGCGAGCCTGCCGAATGCCCCGCGTGCGCTTCACTCAACGTAAACCCCGCTCCCGCCTTCCAGCTAAAAATATATTAAGCGACACTGCTCTGACAACGGCTCCGGTGTTAATGGGTCAAGATCTGGCCAAGATCAGATGTGCAAATAGGCATGTTTACGTCGCGTCCAGCTTCCTGACGCTCTGCGCCACGTGTCCAACGTCAGCCATACAACTTCATTTCAACAACTGATCATAAGAAGCAACACATTCATTTGTATTTTGACGTTCATATATAAATGATATAATTATTAATTAATATGTCAAATAATTTAAGGTGGCTAGTTTTAATTATATATAAAATCGAGTCTGTACTCATGCATAAAATATCTATAATGAAGTATAAAATAGTCAATTCAGATATTAGGTATAAAATGAAAATACCTAAATAGTTTCAAACACTGAATTGTATATAAAAATAGGTAGCGTCACTTTACAAATCTGTCATGTTTGCATTGTTGAAATATTTTCAACACAAAACTTGGAGTAAATTTCATCAACAGCTATGTATGGAGGATCGGAATGCTTGGATGGATGCCAAAGTTCTCTTTTGCAGGTATACAATAAAATGTTCGTAAGTACTAGACGAACTTTGTGCCGTCACAAAAGCGTGCGTGAGTCAGTCAACTAACATAATATATTTTTTCATAAGGGATAAAATAATTTTCGTATACCTACATATTCTCTGCTAATTATCTTGTTTTCGTAACAACAATTGACATTTTTATTTTTACTTCTGGAAAAGGTGGGCAATAGTATTAATATACTAACATTGTAATAATCTAAAATGTACAAAGTAAATTACATTGTTGGACTTTGTTCATTACACTCAAACAATTTAGAATATATAAATGATGTGAGTACCTACTACTGTCTATTGTTAGAGTGTTTTCTCCAAAGTATTGTTAGGAAAAGCTTGTAGAATTATCTTTCAGCTTTTACATAAAGCACCAAGTATTATATAAGCTCTATTCCAGTACCATTTTTAATTATAATAAATAACTAAATGATAGACTTGATAAAATATAAAATTGAAAAGGCACATACAAATAAAAACTCCATTTTGCCAGCTATAAAATTGATGGATGCAATCCTATATAAAAAATCCTGCGCGACGTCTACTCGTACTACGAGCATAGTTCGCTACTAGCATTTACTTTTAAAAGCAATAAACATCCCGATGTTTAGTTACTAAACTGCATAGATAAAACACTCTTGTATAATGCCTCAATTATATTTAAAACTTAAGCTACAGGTATTATCTGCGATTTTAATATGTTAATTTATAAAAAGATCTGATTTAAGACATTCGACTAAAAAAATAATTTCTCTCAGCACGTGTAACAAAAAATATAACAGCAATATTACACAATATTAAACTAATCACGAATAACTTGTCTGCTAAATTTCAAAACACTCTAGCTTTTATTGCGTTTGTGTGTTTATATAAAATTTCGCACAAAGTATTCCTAAGCGGAACTTAATTTAGATCTACTATTTGTGCAATCCTATACGTTTATGCTCATATGCTAATTATGAATCGTTCGACGTCATATTTGAATATACAACTGAGTATTGAAGATGAAAGGAGTATAATGTATTAAAACCCAAGATTATCAGTATATAAGTCTATTATATGTGGCTTGCTCTTATTATATTTCGTGTCTCCATCTAGTCATTTAAACAATAATTTTCTTGTAAATACCTCTTTACTATCTATATCTATATAATAAAGCGGAAGGGGGGTTTTGGGGAGGGGGGTTAATGCACAGAAACTACTGATTCGATTTGAAACGATTTTCCTTGTGTTGGAAAATACATTTATCAAGGAAGGCTATATAATATCACGATACGATTAACAAGAGAGGAGTATCTATGATAAAAAAATAATAGTTTTGAAAAAACCCACGACGGTTTAATTGTAATTGAAAAAGGATAAAATAACTAGAAATCCCCCGCCTAAAAGAATATATGTAACGAGATGATGGGGACGACTTCGTCGGGGGCTGTCATTACTTTAAGTTTGCACAAACCTTCTCATAGGTTTTCATGCTGTTAGAACAAAAAATAATGTGAAAAAAAAATTAAATATTAATATGAATTTACAGTTTTGATAACTGGTATTCTTTTTAAAAACTTTAAGAACGAAATCTATACTGTTAGCTACTATATTTAAAATAGAGGTTACAACTGGCAGCCCATACACATTATAAATTATTACATAATTTCGAAATACTTTATATTAATCTTCATGCAAGTCCAAAAGAAATTATAAACCCAATGCTTTCTGGTTATCAAATGCTAATTGCAGCGCCTGGCAGATTGTCCCCGTAACATTTTCAGGAAACTTAAGTCTAACCAAATCAGTGAAAATCACAAAAACCACCTAGTAGTTTTGATTATGAACAAAATAAATTACACTGGAGCGCCCTGTGGTAGTTCGTGATATGGCATATAAAAACACGCAGCAATCAAACCTGAACCTATCACAGAAAACCGCATCTAAATAGGTTTCACACAAAAATACAAGCAAATGCTTACTGCAATGCCCCCTGGTGAGATGTCACCATGACACATATACGAGAACACGCGCTAATTAAGCCTGATCCTATCTTTGATAACTGCATCCAAATTGGATTTGCAGATTTAACTTTGCATAATTAAATCTTTAATGCAGCGTCCCCTGGTGAGTTCTTAACGTAAAAAAGGACCTAAAAACTTACACCAAGTAAAGGTAAATCTAATACTGAAAACTCTGCCCAATCGGACTAGTAGTTGTGGTTTTGCATTAAATATTACAAACAAATGTTTACTGCAGCGCCCCCTGGTGAGTTAACACGATAAAATATATACAAGAACATGCACTAATTAAACTTGAGCTTATCATTGAAACTGCATCCAAATCGAATTGGTCATTTTTGCTTTGCACAAACCATATTTTACTGCAGGCCCCCTGGTGAGTGGTCACCGTTACACATATATGAAAAGTTGCACCAATTGAACCTGCACCTATCGTTGAAAGTCATCTAATCGGACTGGTAGTAGTAGTTGCTCTGCATAAACAAATGTTTATTGCAGCGCCCCCTGGTGAATTTTCAGCGTAACAAAAAACAAACATCTTAAAATATGCACCAAGCAAAGCTGAATCTGTTTCTGAAAATCTTTTCAATCGGATCAATAGTTTCGGTTTTAGACAAATAAATGCAAAAAAGTAGAAACAAACGCTTACTGCAGAGCCACCTGGTGGTTTGACACGATAAAACATATCTAAGAACATCCACCAATTAAACCTGAATCTATCACTGAAAACCGTATCGAAATCAGACTACTATTTTTTGAGATAATTGAAAACATTTCTTTGCACGTAAAATGCTTACTGCAGCGCACCCTGGTGAGTTAAGGCAATAAGACATATCTAAGAACATACGCCAATTGAACCTAAACCTATCAAAATCAGACTTATAGTTTTGGAAATAATTGACATAGTAATTTGCACAAACAAACAAACAAACAACCTCTCACCCCAAACACATTTACAGTAGCCGTTCCGTCGCGGGTAAAAATATTGTAAAAACAAGAAATTATTAATTATTCTTAAAGATAGATATTAATGATGTATGACGGAACTGTTTCTCCCTAAAAATGCTAAAAAAAAATCCGCGACAGCATATGGCTATCTTTTAAGGTCGATTCAGTGTAACCCTTTTTGGCAGTATTGAACTTTGATATAAAATAATATATTATTTGAAAACGGGTCATTATATTAAAATTAATTCTTATAGGGGAGATTCGGGTAGCCCCGGACGCCGGGTGGCCCCGGACAAATTTACTTCTAAGAAATTAAACCTAAACTTACGCAAAGCGATATGATAAAGATACTTCCTTAAGAGTAAACATAAATACATATGAAGGACGACGTGGACGCGGGGTTAATTAGTAGTAACAGAGTGTTTTGTTCAGATCAAAAATGTTTCGCCGGTCCTTACATATTTTATTGAAGATTATTGAGTACTTTAGTTAAGAGTTCCTACTTGACTTTTATTCTGAGTTTTAGAAAATTTAATATATTTAGATATTATAATAGTAATTATAACAGTTATTGTAACAGTTATTGTATATTTTCAGAGTTCCGTTACGTTTATCGATACCTGTCGACATATACAGTAGGTACAATTAACTTTAAAAGCTGAATCATCTGATACAAAATCGAAACAACAATAAGAAATAATGAAAATTGTAGCACATTAGCAAAAGTTTATCGTAAAATAAAATGCTTTGAAATCCGTACTAATGTTATAAATTCAAAAGTCGGTAGATCTGTCTGTCTGTTACACTTTCGTGGCTAATTAACTTGCCTGATTTGGACGTAGTTTGGAATGAAAAAAGTTGAAGACCCGGGGTCAAAAATGTAGGCTACTTTCTATTTAAAAATCAACTCCAATTCAAAAATTAAAAAAAAATATTCTCTAAGTTCAAATACAGAATGAAAGCTCGTATGAAAAGTCGTATCTAGTATCAAAATAAAGAGACAAACAGACAAAAAAATAAATAAAAATTTATAAATGAAATAGTAGGTAATACTCATCTCTACTTGCTGAAATGGTAGGTGTACCTTGGATGTTTCCGTTTGCTTGTAGTCTTAGCCTTACCTGCATTTGAGGCACTGTGACCTACGTTCAGCGTTCAGCTAATCTATGTACACAGCAAGTCTATAGGACTTTCATTAGGAAAGTTTTTACCACTAGGGAGTTCGGATGTGTCGAACACAGAAGCTATTTCGAAGTAACTACTATAAAGTTTCCTATTCTATTTCAAAGTTATTAAGTTTATAATTGAGTCGATACCAACATCATAATTGTCGTGCAGATCGTGGTCTATGCGCTTAACAAGGTACGTCCGCCGCAATCTGCAAAAGTTTCGATTAGAATACTCCCCGTGAGTAAACCAATCATGGGTCAAGTTCGACACGCGGGTCGTTTTCGGCATTTCATCCGACTCGCGTCTTTCTTCTTGAATAGTACATACCTAAATATATTTTGTCAGTCCAGAAATACGAAAGGCAAGCGCGTTGTGAGTACGATGAACATGCCCCCAAGCTTAACAGACTCACAGACATTTTTAGATTTTCTTGTTCATTTCATTTTCATATTCCGCTGTGATTACCATGTTTTTTAAGGACAAAATGATTTTTTCGTATTGTGGCCTTTCTTTGAAATTCTTAAATTATCTGCACCTCGCCACCCACGTAAAAATATTTACCCACCACTAAATTAAACTATTTGGGCAATAGTTGACTGGATGGTTGCAGGTTCTATCCGAATGTAGGAAAATAGTCTTGATACTGATCAAAGTACAGGAAGCGTAAGTTATCTCAAGCTGTAAGTAATTAAAATTGTAAAATCTTGTTTGCCAGGTGGGTAGACGTAAATAGAATAATATTCCAAGTGAGGATCTAATTCACACTTTTCTTATATACCTATAGTAGTACATTTGGCAACTGAGGCAGGTAGAATATTTGGATTTTTGTTTTTAATGATCTAAAGTATATTTGTCTTTCTTGAATTGCAGCAAGTTGTTTGTTTTACAGTAAGTTTAATATTAGCACAGTAACTTATTTTTTTACGTAGGTGGCATGCCGGCAACTGGAACAGAAGCGGGCAATCAATAATGTAGGGCGCATTATTGATTGCCGTCTCTTGTTGTTTTCTTTATTAAAAATTAATTGCATCGTAATGAAATTGTAAAATAAAAACCTCGACATAAGGTAGGTATTTATTTATTGTTCAAGTTATATAGTACAATTACTTAGTTATTTACAGTCAAATTGCATATTTATAACAAACTGATGATTTATTTAAAATTCTGAAGTATTTTAAAATGTTATTGTTTATATTTTAAACACGAGATAAGATAATAGGTATGTTATATTTATGAATATCATTCTTGTCCGTAAGGTATATTATACAAATCGGAGATCGCATGGCTCTCTAACCACTGATGCATAACCTATCTAAAACTAACAAAAGAAAAACAAAAACATTGCTTTGTTCGCATAGGTATATAAAAAACAAAACCACCTAAAGCAAAATAGCAATGAAAACCTGTAAACTTTTTCTTAGAAATGAAACCTTATTTCTACATATGAAAAAGCGTGTTTGTTGTTAATATCTCATTTAGAAAGTATTGGATGTCAGTAGATACATATCTTCTTATTACTTCCCTTTCAGTCGCCTGCTTTGAAAAATCGCAACAAAAATCTTCATACGAAAAGAAACTATATAGAATTATTAACGCGGGTGGATATTTAGGACTATCATAGATCGCCGGATGTATGGGAGTATGTATACGTATTATGTTATTCTATAAACTTCTACTAGTTTATATAAAATTGTATAATCACTTATATCATTTTATATTTCGCAATTGTTAGACCAGAGACATATATTGTAGTCTTTATTTTAGCAGCTTAAGAACAACTTCCAGAAGTTTCTGAAGCTTACGAACACAAGCAGAGTATTCGTGATTGTAAGCTTTTTTCCAATTTGATATGACAACTATACACATGTATGAATCAATAATTAATTAAATATATTACTTTTCTAAGTAATATACTAATAGAGAAGTCTCTTACAAGACGAACGTCCTAAAGATGATCAACTTTTAATGTAGGTAGGTATACACTTCATTGAGCGTAAATGAGGAAAAAAATTTGCAAAATGCTCATAAGGCACTGTATAATCATCTGGCAAATTACTTGTATTTTATGTTTTTATTATCATTTTAAGACATTTTACATGCATCGTAATTGTTTTGTGTTACAGCCCTCGGGTACATAATGTTTTTGTATCAACCTTCCTCCCTCTACTGATAGTAGGAAGAATGTTGATTTTCATACAAAAGACAAATTATTTAAACAAAAGGTTGATAAAATAGTGGTAATGTCTTCTAAAGGTCTTATTCTCTAATGTATCTACAAAACTAAAAAACTATTTATTATTAGGTAATATTGTTTTGTTTTATAGGGGCATGAAAGGATTACTTTAAAAGTTGATTTTCCTATAAACAAGAAGCAAAAGTTATGTTTTTTTAGGTATATTGGATATGGACATTGAATTGTATTTATGTATGTATGTCTTTATGTTTTTCACTATTTGATATGAAAAAACCTCTGTGTACCCCTTCCCATTCCATTTATTTATTCTCTCCTTTACCGTAAGGTTGCCTAAGGGCCTCTATTGTGCTACTTAATAAGTGTCATTGATCTTTCATTTGTGTATTATTTGTGTGAAAGTGTATTTCACTCATATGGACGATCATTTATAAATCAATCGAGTTACTCCATATTTATTAATTATTTTAAATGTTGAAAAGGGATCTTTTAAAATTCAAAAATCAAACTTAAAATTGGGGCGCTGCTTAGTAATATATTTAAAATATATTTTACTTTTCTAATCATGAATTTGTTAAAGTAAATAAAAGTTAATTATAAGTCTCATAAATGACAAAATTTTATAAAAGCAAACTGTGTGTCATTATCTGTGGATATACATATATATTTTTTTACATATCATTTATATCAGGAATATACATTAACACGTTCAGTGCGTTAGGAGACTTAAAGATCTCTTGCAAGGTTTTCATATTGTGCGGCAATTATGAATTAGTGGTTTTTCAAGCCTTTTGGAATGCCTTAACATTTAAAGTTCTTTATCTATGAAAAAGATATGTGCTTCTTACCTTAAATTGAATTTAAAAGGGTAAAAGATAAAATTTGAGTTGAGAAAAGAATTGGATTAATCCCTCGTTAGCTATAGCCCAGATCTGTCAGCCGTGCTGGTAAAGGACGCATGTATGTACGTATATGTCCGTAAACGGCATAGACCAAAATAAATCGCAAGTCATTTAAAATACAGTTCAAAATATTTTGCATTTCAATCTAGACACACTTCGGATTATAAGCAACAAATTTTCTTCGGGGATACGAGGGGTTAAGTCTCTAATGCACTGTAGGTAAAACATTTTTCATTCCTTACTATTACATGAAGATTTTTAGGAGGAGATAAAAACTATTTTCAACATAGTTTATTTAGGAGACTGATTAGGACTCGTACGCACCACAAGATGTAGTTGCGAGATCTTATAGATCTCCACTGTATCAGCTGACAGTTCTCTAAAAATGATATGATGGGGAACGTACTATTTTTGCATAATAGTGATATACATAAATCATTACAAATGATAAAGATAAAAAATTTGAACATTTAACTTATCCTTCATATGCTAAAAGAAGATATGTATCTCAAGTATCTAGAAATAAAACACATTAATTAAAAGTTTTAATCAAAATATAAACTAATTACTATTTCAAAAATAATAATGAAACTAAACAAAAAAAGCAGAATAAAAAAATGTTTTAAACAATTTCAGGTTATCAAAAAATGTATATATAATATAGTTCTGTTATATAGGTTTCACGAATATGTAACTATCATAATATACTTTTCTTTATATTAAAAATGTTCAATTAATTGTGTAATACTGCAAGAGCTATATTAATCATTTTTAATTTTACAAGATTGCGTCAAAATATAAGTAAGCAAACGCTGTTCTTATTTCAGATATTTATATTCTAGGAAACTACTTAATATCGAGATTTATGTAACATTTTACAAAAAAAAAGAAAAGTAATTGAAAATTTATAATTAAGGAATATCACTCAACATCATATAACTGTTATATCGAATTCAAAGAGCATACTCTTATTTAGTATTTTAACAAACATTCCATTATAATATATAGTAGTAGTATAAACAATAAGACTTAGATTATTGAAAAAAAAAATAAGGCATTTTTAATGAAATTCAGTAAATCAATAATTTTATTTTGACAGTACCAATATAAATTTTAATAAGAAACATGTTTATTCAACAGATATTATCTAATTAATAATATATAAAAAAGAGTATGCTCTATGACACAGACACAACCGGTGTGAGATTAAAAAAAACATCTTACATCTTAAACTATATCTACACTATACATAGTTAATATAAAATAAACCTCCGACAAAATGCTGGACCGTCGATACAATTAACATAATTTTATTTGAGATTTATTTTACAATCAATAATGAGCTTATGAGCTTAATTTTCTTTAAAATTATTTATATTTTGGACCATTCGTCGCATTGTCAGTTTAAGTACTGACTTGGCAAACATGTTCAGTCATCATTATAATAAAAGATTTTATATTATGAAAAGAAAAGATTTATAGTAAAAAAATATTAAATTAACGAAGAAATCGAAGAATCGAATAACGAGAAAAATCATTTACATAATAAATAGGTTTTGAACTTCAAATTCAGTGTCTCACGCATACTTTTCATATTTATAAGTATGTCAAATTTAAAACGCAGACATCAAGTACCAATTTGAAATTTAAGACCTACAAAAATATCAAAGAAGTAAGTTAAGGAACATTGATCCTATCTAAGCGATAGATTTATAGGTTAACAAGAAGAATTCATAAACGTTAGATCGTCAAATAAAATAATATAATAAAAAAAAGGGATAAATATTAAATTATATGATTATGTGTTTTCTACAAATATATATAATTTATAGTCAAAATTATTGCTGTTAGTTTAAAGTGACATTTTGAAAACTTGCACAGATAAAGGCGATGTGACGTACATTCTTGAAATAATACATGTATTTTAATTTTCTAGGACAATTTTGAAAATCGCCAATCTTTAAGAATCGTCGTTTTAGCCATCTTTTAATAAGAAATATTTTTAAATATTTCTTATTTATATTATTAAAAAAAATATTTTGACTTTTATATAATTTAAACTTTACATAAGTAGTTTAGCAAACCTTTCAAAGTATTGACGATAAATTTACAGTTAGTTTATTCGAAATTCTAATTTTACGCCTGAGCACCTTCATCAATACACATTTTCTTTTTATATATAAGCAAATGAATGCTTAATCTGAATTCTCTTGCATAAGAGGCTGCATGTCCTCTCGTCTTTTTTCTCTATTGGTTACTCCGTCAAGCACTCCAATTTCTGACAATCTGAAAACAATAAGTTATAGTATATACAAAAAGTTAATTTTGAGATCCTTCAATCCTCACTTAGTCATTGCCTAGCTTAAAATACACAACCTTTACATACAATTTACCGCACAAGTAACGTATAAATTTTAATTAAAATTAAAGTGCCTATTTGTAATGTTAATATAGCAAAATATATATTTTTAATTCGGGCTAATTTCGGGCTAATCTTTGGAATGGAAGGACTGATTTGACAGGACTTTCCACTGGCAGATAACTGATGTAATAAATAGTACTTTAGGCTATTTTTATTTTAGATTTGGACAAAGTCGTAGGCATAGCTAGTGTAACAACAAACATAAAAGTCTTAATGTGGTATTTGTTAAAAAATAATAATAGGTTTATTTAACTATTAGCGAACCGCTCGTGGCTTTGCCGCGTGATATGCAACTTTTACCTTCTATTCGGGCCCCTCAAGGATTCTCTGAACTTTCTGTTCCATCATACTAAAATATAGCCCTCCTGAATAGCGTAGCTATCTAATTGTGAAAGATTTTTCCTAGTCGGTTCAGTATTTCCGAAGATTAACCCTTACAAACACAGTTCCCTCTTTATTATATTAGTATAGATTAGAGGATACGTCTTGGAATATTGATAGATTAATAAAACAATTAGATTTATAAATAAAAATATTGCATTGTCAGCTGATCCGAATACGTGCGTAAATTTTAAAACAAATCGGGCAGCAAAATCTGGGTCGCTGGATGCGATGGTTGTGTCAAAATATGTGGATAATTCAACATTTTAAAATCGTGTTATTCACACACTTAGGAAATTGCAAAACACATTTAGAAAACGTACAAAAAACCGCAGCGGAATTCGAGCCCGCTCTTCCTGAAAACCGTTCACGCGCTCTGTCCGCTAAGCCATGCACCATTGCTACTACCAGCTGCGTCACATGAACATTTTTATACGTTTTCTAAACGTCTTTTTGGAGTGGATAATATTTGACTCACACTTTAGGCTCGACGTCGTCCTGGTGAGTGGGCGTGAAGTAGGGGTTGGCGGCAGCCGGCCTGAACTTGTAGCCGGTCATCACGAAGAACACAAACGTCGCCATCTCACGGAACATCTCATCTATCCACGAGTATTGAAACGGCACTGTGTTCTGAAAGTTACACAAATATTCTTTTGAACAAGCATTGCTGAATTTACAAGACAAATATAAAAAATTATGAACATTTATTTATAGATGCTACCATATTACACTTTTTTTACCAGTTGAGAAAATAAAATCTATGACTCTATATGTGATATGATTTTATTATTAATTAGATATAAAAACAGAATTAATGTCCTCAACATATAAGAACATACAAGTCATTATTGTTTCTTAACAACAAAAAAAACTGGAACGCTAATAAATAATAGCAAGAGAAGTGCAGTTTTACATTAATTATATAAAATATATAAAAATGAATGAATTTACCTCAAGTATAGTTACAATGATCCTAGTGAAGTAAATGTAGCACAAGATCATCACATAGAAGTGTCTGAACAACTTTAGTTTGCGCAAATTTACAGCCGCCTTGCCATCTGTTGTTGATGAATCTTCGAGATGGTGTATTGACCTAAAAATGTCGTAAATTAAATAACAACCAATTCTTATACTATAAATGCGAAAGTTTGTGTCTGTTTTTCCTTTCCGTTTACACTTACATGGCTAGATTTAAATAGAATTCAAAATAATAGTAGTTGAAGACTCAGGGTCAAACATAGGTTATTTTTTTGCAATAATCAACGGATAAAGCTAAAGGGTTCAAATGGGATTTCAGAAACGAAAGTTCGTATAAAAAATATACGTCTTAAAAACCGTAAGTTGTCTTTAATGATATTTTTTCTGAAAGATAGGTTATGGTAAGGTCAAATACAGGGTACCTATTTGTGAAATCAATTCCTAAGTGGCTAAAACAGAGGATGAAAAATATAAACCGCATAACTTAATGAATGGCGGAGGCCATCGAAAATACGTAGCGGGTCAACACCGCGAGCGGACGCTAGTAATACTATATATTTCTTAAAACATATTCTTTTTCTACCACATGTAGACTACAAATTTGTTTAGCATCATCATATTTATATAAATAGTCATATTTTAAAAAAATAAAAGTATAAATAGATATCAGCTCACCAGACCACAGGGAACATAATAGCACCACAACACAGCATGTCCACAAATATGAAGAGAATACGCCAGGCGTTATGTTCCGCGGCGCCCTCTTCACTCTCAGCGATGATGATCTCCGCCACGTTTGCCACAACCTGGAAATATAAGCATTACCGGTTTTTTTATCATTTTAGGGGGTAATCTTCCAGGGGCCAGTCGTGGTGCAGTGGCACAAAGTGTGACTGTAAAGTGACTGGTTGTGGGGTCGATTCCCACTCGAGGAGGAGAAAATATTTAATATTTCCATTTTCTTCGCTCTGGTCTCGAGAAGCGCGGCGTTAAGTTCCGCCACTTAAAACGCAACGCTGGAGGCGTTTGATTCCGGCGGTGCGTAGGGAACGGAGTGTCTTAACACTAGCTTCCCTCCGCCTTTTTTTATTATAAGCCTTTTTACTTCATACTCTTTCGATAGTGAGGCTGGTGTTAAGACACATCGTTCCTCACTATCTCTCGAAATCGAGATATTGCGTGTTGAGTAGCCGCATGGCACACTTTACTTTTTTATCAAAAATAAATTAAATATAATCATCATCATTCTCGCAAGAGCGAGAATCGAACCCAGAATCGCATTTATAGTCAGATGTTTCTCCATTGCGCCACGATGGTCTCAATATTAATAATAATCAGCAGCTTAAAATATATCAATTAAGGGAGCCTAGAGAACCTGCATATAAATGAATAAAGTAAGTTTATCACTATAGAATGACTTACCTGCAAAGGTATTACAACCATAAAGATTTTCTTATCACGGTCTGCCAGTATGTGCTTTATGAAATTCCATCCAGTGCCTACGAGTGCGATTGTTACAAACAATACTGCGCCTTTTAATCTAAATTAGTAAAAAAATATATATTAAATACAATTTACTAATAATTAAAAAATATAACTTACGCATCAAGAGTGAATGAGTTGTTTATAAATCGAAAATGCATAATATTATTTTTTTTTAAAAGTTCGTTTTTATTGGTAAATTCTGTTCTTATGTTTTTTTTTAAATAAATATTTATGTGATAGTGTTTTATTTGCTTAAAATGTTTTTATTACTTCTTAATAACATAAAAAGAGAATTATACAAGATATATCAACGTGAAAAAAAAATGATATATGTACATGTAATTTGAAAATATACTAACAAATGTGTGATGTAGTACAAAATCGCCCAAGCAGTGACATGTTCACCTCTTGTTTCTATAAAATGATAGTTAATCCCGTGGAACGCTAAAGACATTGCTTTAAGGTATACAAGAACACACATTAGTATATGAATTCTGTATACTTTATGTTTGCTTGTTTTCAAAATAAACGTCCAGAAGCCAGCGCTTAAGAAGAATATGAGGGACATCATGCTGTACAAAGCTGGTAGCGGCATTTCCCCAGCAGATAAAAAGTTTCCATCGTTGCTCTCGTATATTTCAATCTAAAAATATTATAATTTATTATTTATATTATAATAAAACAGGAAAACTGGGGACTAGTCGTAGCGCAAAGGCACAGAGTGTGCCTGTAAAGCGACTGGTAGTGGGTTCGATTCCCACTTTAGGAGTGGAAGTATTAAATATTTCTATTTTCTTCGCTCTGGTGTCAAGGCGCGGCGTTAATGCCTCCGAATTCGGCGGAAAGTGGGAAACGGAGTGTCTTGGCACAAGGTTTCCACTGCCTACACTGCTGCGTGCGGTATACACCGTGAAGATAAAAAAACAGCAAAAAGCTGACAATAAAATTACAATCGTCTAAAATGTTTTTTTGCGAAAGTGTCAGAGACCAGAAAATTACGACCCTAAATACAATTTTGAGTTAATGGCCCTACGACATCTATTGGGATGTCGTAGGGCCATTAACTCCGCAATCGCACATCTTCCGAACTACTTTTGTTGTATAGATTTTAAACTTAGGCAAGACTTGGGCTTTAATTGGTTTTGGAAAAATGAAACTTTTGATGTGGGACCATAATATACTAGTTATGCTACATGATATAAGGAAATGTTACTTAAGAAAAGATGTTTAGCGTAATGTGTGGTTTACTGGGAACCTTGCAGAACTAGTTAAACAAATATAATAATAAATTGATTGTTCATTCGTTCGTTCATTAAGCCAATGAAACAAAATTTCTCTGAATCGTGATTGGTTGTGTGTGAAAGTGGAGAACGGCGGATTTTAACATAAATAATTTATAGTATGGCATCTTAAAATAACTATTTTTAAAAATGTATATAATTGTAACATATCCTTAATATAATGAATACTCACTGTTGTTGATAAAAAAGAATAGTTTTACTTTATTTTCTTTTATTGAATACACCGGGTCATACAGTGATTAAAAAAATAGAACGCTAAGATAAATACAATTAATGGTTAAGGCAATTAATGGTTGCCTGTAAGAAATCACTTGTAGTGATAAGGCCATCCGCCATTGCACATATCAAGAATTATTATTCTTTCATGTATTTACGTAAACTTTTATTATTATTATAAATACTAATTTCATATTATAATGAAATTTATGTAAGATTTTTTTTAATCCTTACCATAACATTGATAGGTGTCGGCTCCTCTGTATTTGCTGGACAGTTGTGGAAGTATAAATTGTAGAGACCTTCTTCCTTGTCTGATGCTACATACATTGCAAACTAAAATTTAAAATGTGGTAAATTAAAAATAATAATTTGAATATTATCTTAGGAATATTTATTTATAAAATGTTTTGTTTAAAAGTTTACATTTTTTTTAATTATAAAAAGGACAAGGCAAACGAGCGGTCGGGTTACTTGGTGTTAGGTCAACACCGTCGCCCGGCAACACGGCCCCGTGTAACACCAGAAGAGCTACAGGGACGTTGCCGGCCTATGAGCCGTAGGTAAGCGCGCCTTTTGAAGGTACCCATGTCGCATCGACCTGGAAACGTTGCCGCTGGTAAGCCATTCCACAATTGTGTGGCGTGTGGAAAGTAATGACGACGAAACCGCACAGTACTAGAGTGCCAAGTATCCAGATGGTGTGGATGATATTTCAATCTGGCACGTACTGTACGGTTGGAAAATTCAGTGGCAGGTAATATGTCAAACATTTCTCCAGAACACTCCCCGCGCTACATGCGATAGAGAACGCATAACGAGGACACGTCTCTACGCAACGCCAAAGTGTCAAGCCCAGCCCAAATTCTTGAGCCCCTGACAATTCGAATGGATCTACGCTGTATGCGATCAAATCGTTTGAATTGATACCGGGGGGCACCGGCCATAGATGACAACAGTACTCCATATGAGGCCGCACCTGAGTCCTATACAGGGACAATCTGTGGTCGGGCGTGAAGTATTGTCTAGCTCTACTGATGCGTCACTCAGGGTCTTCGAGGCCAACTTAGCCTTACTCTTCAAATGATCGCGACACTGGCACTCACTCGAAACTTTCAGGCCCAATATGCTGATGCTGGGCGCGACATGGGAGTGGACAAGGGGAGTGTTCTCAAAAAGTGGCGATACGACAAATTTGGTTTTCTTATACATGTCTTCAAGTCAACCATTCTTACAAAAACTTTATTATACCTTAAGTCATATTAAATTAAAACATTTATAGAATAAAATTATGTACATACATATAACTCGCAGAGTTAATGCGTTGTTGATGCCGTCATAGAATCAGCATCTGATCGTAAATGCGATGGTTGTGGGTTCGTCTCCCTCTCGGGGGAACAACAAAAAATATAATCACTTTATATTTATAATATCATTTCTTCGCTCTGGTACCTAACACAAGGCAATGAGTACCGCTAATTAACATCCACTGTCTTGATTTCGGCCGAGAAATGGAAAACGGAGTTTCATGTCATATTTGGTTCTCTCTGACACTATGCAGAAACAAAACGTGAAGCTGTTTTTTATAATATAACACTTACACTTGTGTTGTAAAAGTCGAAGCCACCGCGTGTCTCCTTGGTGATAGGGAGAACTGCATACGAGCACTGGGGACCCAAAGACTGAACTTTTTCTTCTGCTGTAAAATACGTTCACGGCATTTTAGGCCACTGCATGCTTATTTATATAATATTTGAATGCACGTTATGTAGTACAGATTGGACCCTCATCAATTATTTCCCCCAAACATTGTCACTCGACGAGCTGACATAATTAATATAATTTATTACAATACAAACGATAATTTAATAAAATTATTACGTACTAGAGACCCGCGTGAACGTGCTCGCGTGAACTACTCAAGTATAGCTGTTTCATATTTTCAAAGGCCCGTTTTCCCGGTTAAGCAAACTTTATATTCTTCATACAAATTTTCATCCCCAATTTCAACCTTAAAGTGTTTGGTTTTGAAAAAATAGGTAGCCTATGTTTGACCTTGTGTCATCAACTATTTTCCTGAGAAATATCATCGAAATAGTTCAGGCCACTCATATTTTTCATAATCATCAACTATCGTCCCCTATTTCAAACATGCAGAGGTACATTTTTGTAAAAAAGGAGGCTATGTTCAAATATAGTCTAGATCTTCAACTATTATCATTCCGAATTCCAGTAGATTAGCCGTGAAAGCGTAACGGACAGATAGACAATGAGACAGATAGGAAAATTCGCATTTATAATATTTATGCGCATTTAATAATTTCGCTAAACGCTTTTGTATCAATGATTAACATAATATACTAATAATACCCACCATTGTCATCTACAGAACGTCTTCGCCTATTGACAAACATGTATTGGGAGTTTCTCTTAGTACGATCTATAGGGATCATTGATCGGTTCTGGTATAAATGTAGAGCGGAGACTTCACCCTCACAAGTTATATTTATTCTGAAAATGATATAAATAATTAACGAAACTTTCAATTTTTCCGCACATTCGCAGAGCAATTAACACCCATTTTAAGCTTCATGATGAGACATTTTTTTGAAAATAACATCCTTGTCGCCATTTGTCTTTACGACTTTTATTATAAATATATTAAGACTTATATTTTATAAAAAAAAAGAAAAGCGACTTCAAATAAAATGCACTAAAAAATAAAAAACAATCACATATTCTTGTGTCTACAACTTTCGACCAATTTGCTTTTAATTACAAAAAATGACGTATTCCTCTACTTGCCTACCAGATGGGTATCCACTAATACATGGTTACGACTAAAAAATATATCAAAATATATAATTAAAGTTCACTTAAGTCAAATTTGTCAATTTTGAAGTCGGTGTTAGCCACATAGAGGTTATAAACCGGCGGTAAAACACACAACGAAAATACAGCCGAATTGATCGCCTCCTGCTTTTTGAAGTCGCTTAAAAAAACTAGATTAGATGTATTTTCAAGATTCACTGCTTCCTTATTTTTTTTATATCGAGTAAAAGATGTATATACCCTTTAACTACCGATACGGGTCATTTCACTTGTGTAAAAATTCAGTTTTTATTTGCGTATCTTGGGACACAAAGGCTTTGCATTGGATACTTTTGTTATAGAGTGATATATTATTCTACATTCTGTTGTATTTTGTGTTGGATGACGGATGTAGAGCCAATTTCACTTTACTAGTACCAAACGAGCAGAAAAGTAAAATTTCATGTTAAGGTTCTATTGTGTGAATCAAGAATTTTTATTTCATTGTTTTGCTAATTATTCTTATCATTCTCAAAAATTTCGAAACAGTCAAGACATTAGAAATCATAATACCTTCCAGAACCTACTAAATGGCAGAGCATAACTAAGGTGACCATGAATAAGAAAAATTAGCGAAAGTAAATGCGAAAACTCGTGTCATTAGAGTTAACTGGCTGATTGCGTACGTAAATAATTTATGTCAGTATCAAAATTTATAATATATAATGAATATTAGTTAGAATAGCATATATTTTGTATTGTGACATCTTTACATTGATAAACAAAAACGTTTCTTTAACGTTACATTTCATACTTGTGACGTTCGACGTTCGTGACGACGTGACAAGACAACCTTTACGTAGTTGGTGGTTACGTGGTGTTACGCAAGCATATTTTGCATTCTATACACAAAATCATGATTCAATTAGGTATATAAAAAAAGTTCGAATACAAAAAGCAGCTTCTCTTCTCAAAGCAAGATAGGCAGAGAGCATTTGGTGTTAAGATTTCCTCCGCCCTGATTACGTTGAGTGGCGAAAATTAGCGCGTTAAACGAGTAAGGAAATAAAAACAATTGAATATATTGACGATCCCGAGGGAATCGAACCCATAATCGTCATGCTTAGAATCCCATTGTGCTATCATGGCGGCAATAAGGCTATTGTGTTATGTTGTTTTAATGCAAAAAAAGAAAGTGTGATCACTCTTGAGAAAGCTTACAAAGTAATATTTTTTTTTTAGCTTCACGCTATATCCCGCACACAGCAGGGTAGGCAGAGGGAACCTAGTGTTAAAACACTCCGTTCTCCACTTTCCGCCGAATTCGGAGGCTTGCGTGTTAAGTGCCGGAACTTAACGCGGCGCTTTACCTCGACACCAGAGCGAAGAAAATGTAAATATAATTTCCACTCCTCGAGTGGGAATCGAACCCACAACCAGTCGTATACGCTTGTGCCACTGGGCCACGACTGGCCACAACATTACAACGTATTAACCAATAAATTTAAATGTAAGCCTCTGCAGCTACATATAAATAGATTATAGTATGTTTTTGTATGGTTTTAATATTAAGGATTCGCAATTTGCAGTTTTAATGTACAGCACACGTAGAGCGGAAGGCGGAGGGACCCTAGTGTATGGCAGTCCGGTCCACACATTGCACTTATTATTGAGATATTGAGTGGCAGAATTCAGTTTCATTCTTTGACCAGACAAGCAAATAACAATGGTTTAAATATAAGCAATGGTGATTGAACCCATAACAATAACATTTACATATGTTTGAGAGTAAAAAAAATAACACAGAACTGACTATATGCTGGAAATCTTCGCACAGCTTTTTTGTTAAAATTGACCATTAATGATAGTAATATAAATGTATACCATAAAAATTCGCTATTACCAATAGGATTGATTGCAAAATAATATAGCTATTTGTATTATAATTATAAGCAAAACAGAAATATAGCACAGTCCCCCATGAGATATTGATATAAAAAAATAAATATAAAACACAGCAACAAAGTAATTACCTCAGGTTTTCAAAATCCATTTTCAAGAAAACTATAGCAGGATGATGTGGCGAAAGTAGAGCACTGCTTTTTTCTACACCTTTTAAAATACAAGTATCGGAGTGTACTTCCAGATAGGGGTTGATTGCATCATTGACAGTTCGGTCCAATGTGAAACCATACTGCAAAAAAAATGGTGTTTCATTTACACATGCTATTTTGTATATGGACTGAATATACTATATACAATTACATACATTACAACTAAACATACTGTTTTATAAATGATATTAAGTTCATTCAAGAGTATTTTACAAGAACATTTAAGTTAAATTTAATAAAATGCTATATCTCATTACATTATTTTTATTTAATAAAAAATAAATAGTAAATTTGAAATAATAACCTCTCCATTTATAGGACCAGAAGGAAGCATAAAATTGATCATATGTACATCTAGAACACCTCCTTGAAAGAATCCAAAGGTAGTGAGATCAACATAATGTCTTTCGTCATCCTAAAAGAATTCAGAAAAATAATATAAACAACAAATAAAATAATTCAAATTATATACTGACTAGGTTTATATAATAAATAAAAGTTATAACAACAAGCATTTCAGGCAATAACATGTAATTTCACCTGTAAAATTTAGTTAGTGGTTTAGCTAAATGTCATGGTTTTGGCTTTTGAACATGCTAAGGAAGATTAGTGTTTTTATCGAAAAATGAAATTAATGGGGATTTTGAATCTGATATACCCTCACATGTGTTTCTTAATATGTTAATTGTAATATGTCTTAATATTATGACATTGCTATAGTCGTATATTTATTATTAGTTTTATAAGTAGTAATATGTAATAATTACGATATTTACCGTCAGGGGTAGCTTGTGTATTCTAGGAGTAACAGACGGTGCAATAAATAGCACTGTGAAAATAGCCTTTGCTATAGCAGAAATCATTTTTCATGACTACACTAAATGAATATTAAAAAATTAGATCAACAATTATTATAACTTTAATATATCAAGTAACTATTTTGATATAATTTAGAATATACATAAAAATAATATAAAACTTGGAAACAATGTCATAAATCAGTAGTCAGAGTCACCACTCACCACAGCTATTAAATAGATTCTTTTATTTTTTATCTGTTGAATATAATAGTCTATATTTAAGGAATATTTGTTATTTTTTATTCAGAAATATTATTATTGTTTATTAAATATATTAAATGGATAGCGACTATGATATGAATTGAAATAAAAGAAGGGTTCTTATTTTAAGTATGTAGTTATTTTTTATATATTATTATAATTACTTTTATTCAATCGCTTTTCTAGACTTTTAACATTGAATTCAATAGTTGTAGAATGCTAAATAGAATAGTAGCACTATTTTGTATTTCTTGTTTTCTCGTTTCAGCATACACAGAGCTGCTAAATATTCCCAAAAAAAACATGAAATTTGTAAAGTAATATTTACAGTAATTTCTTTCATTATTGCCACATTAATATATTAAAATTAATATTTTTAATCCTTCAGTAACGATATATTTATAACTCATATATACAGAAAAGTACTAAAAGGTACCAAGGTAATGTTTGATATTGAACGCCATCAATAAACAATATCAATAATTATTTAATTTTAATATCATCTCTGAATTGATTGAAGACATAAGGATTTACATTACATTTGGATCACATTAAAATAATAATAATAATAAAATCATGTAAGTTTTAATTATAGGTTTAAGATAGGTTTTCTTCGACGAAAATGATGAATATTATTTACCGTTGACCAAAATGTAAATATTTATTTATTCGAAATCTTACATATATAAAATGTAACCCACATACGAAGAAGAAATAAAATGTACTTAGAGCTTTTTAATTTAGCCTAATATCAGAGGAAATATTTGGTTGTTTATGTTATAAATTCTTTTTTTTACAAATATACTAATATTTGTAAAAAAAATGGCCAATGATGAGGATTTTTGTAGCGTTGATATATATTTGGAATGATATTATTATAGAACACTTACAAAGACTATCTTGTTGAAAAATCTGAAATTAATGTTACAGAACACATAAACACTTGCAATTGAAGTATCAATCTAGTCAGTCTTTCACTTTTTTCTTCTTGTAAGCAAATCCAAACGACGTAATCTAAAGATATCGAACGTGTGTACGTACGTTTAAATGTTCAACTAAACATGTGAACAATCCGCAAAAACAGATTGATTGAAATGAGCATTACAAATGCTTTAAGAAATTTTAAACCCACTGTTATTCTAATTTGTCTCTACCTTGTCAGATTAGAGAATTACATCTATATTTTGCTAGTTTTTGTTTATTTAGTCAAATAGTAACAAATCCTAATTTACATATTCAATAAATTGTAAATTAAATATAATTATTTTATATTTTTGATATAATTAAATCATATTTTACTGACAAGTCAATTTTGATCAACTAAAATAGGGTACTGAAAATGAAAATACTGTGATAAAAACTTAAGGGCGTTCGAAAAAGAAACGGCGGAACGGATGAGGGCAGCCACAAACCGCTACTTTTTTTATAGGCTAGAGGGCGGCTGGGGAAAGCTGATCTATTTATCTAGCTGATAGCTGATCTGGTTTGAGTAAAGACGGGCAGATCACTTCTACACGTTACTCAGAGCAGACCAGTGAAGTTGATAACTTTGACGTGCCTTGCTGGCTCCTATGAAAGATAGCGGTTTCTGTGGCTTCGAGGTTTCAATGGGTACACGGATGGCTTACAATTACTAGTCCGAAGACCTATCGTCTGTCTTCTTCACGCTTAGCAATTATTTCTAAGACATTAAAATCTCTTAATATTTTAGCTGGAATAGTAGGAAGTCACATCAAATCCGCATTCTTTTTTATGTTAACAAAAACAAACATTTTGTTCACCAACTTTTCCTAAGATGATTTATTAATATACCTGTTGCATACTATTAGCTATATAATAAAAAGTTTGTTAAAATCCACGCAATGGTTTATGTGTAAAAGGCGAACGCCAGACAGTAAGACTGACAAATAAAAAAAAATTATAGTCGTATATTTGGCTACTGTTACTTACAAAAAGATTAATAGATGTCATTATTTTAGTTTTTATTCAATGTACAAGATTTGACCCGTCTTACAGTTTCATTATATATAAGACAAGATTTGTGACTTACGAAGTTACGATTAATAATAAAGCCACAACAAATGTAAATTATAGAAATAAATTAGTCATAAAGGAATGTATGTGGGCATTGAAAAATAAAATGCATAATAGCCTGCAGTCTATGCCAGATATTGATTTTTATTGCTGACGGATAGTAAACCATAGATATTTTCAATTTTCAGTGTATCATTTGGAGCAATCGGAAAGGTTTTGCTAGTGGATCTAATTAATCTAAAAAATATTTTTAAGGTGTTAAATTAATTAACGCTATTAAAACGTTTTGTTTTATGTCTTTATAATATATGTTTTGAGTTTGGAAACAAAAGTATATTGTAAATTGGCGTTAACTTTATTATTTTAGTTAATTCAAAGCACTACATTTTTCATGAAATCTAAATAAATTATTAAACTCTTTTAAAAATGATGACGCTTATTATGAAATGTCTTCGATCACCGAGGCTATACCGAGTTTATGGCCAAGGTCCAGGAGAAGTAAGTAAATTATTGACATTCGTAATAAAAAAAATCACATTCTTTCAAATATTGTATTAAAATGTTCTACACTTTTAATAACACACGCCATCGTCTTAAAATCTCTATACTATCTAGAATCCCAATAAAAAACACGTATATGCATTAAACTATTAATAGAAAACCCTAGAAGGCTGTATTGATTTTTTCCCCTGGGTATCCCAATACCCCTCCCCTTACCAGTCATTGCTTTATGGTTGCAATATCAAAACATTAAAGGACAGATATTAAAAATGGAAATTTTGAAGTGTATACAATTATATGATAAATGTATATGAATAAGACAATATATATTTAATGGATTAATAACCATTGAAAATGTGAAAATGTAATCATTTGCATGATCAAAATATTCAAAAAAGAAAGAAAAAAGATATATATGTAGTATGTAGGATAAAGTATAAAATATTTTAATTGTTATAATCTTTGCAGGGTATATATGAGCCACAAGGAGCTGAGAAAATTGCAAACCAGATCATTTCTACTGTAAGATAACCTTTTGCCTTTATATAAATGACATAATTATGTAATTTACATATAATATATCTCTAAATGTTTCAGGCCCAGACAATCATCAATGTGGGCTTCTATACGTCACCATTTATTTGCATGTACATATACAAAAGAGGATTTTTATCTTGGGATGAAGTAAGATTCTTTGCCTATTCCTTTAGTGGAGTAGGTTTGTTTTTGACATGTGCTTATTTCTTAAGAGCTTATGGAAGGGCAACAAATCCAATCTACCTGCAGTTTATCGATACTTTATGTAGACCCACCACAGATCGAAGAAGTTATATAGAAAGTGTTAGAAAATATGATTTTGAGTTTTATGCTTGGCCATCTTCTTTTACTATGGAACAGGTGCCAAGGTGAGACAATTAAAATAAAAAATATATCTTCAGTATGCAGTGTACCTCCATACTTACAATATTTATTGTTTCAGTTCAACTTGGCTAGAAAATAAACCATTTAACAAATGTGCTAATCCACATTTACCACATTACCAAAAAGTGACAGTGCAGCTGTTAGCATATATTGCCATCCATACATTTGCTCTTCGTCTTATCTATCCAGGAACTCTTAGTGTTATCCAGAACATGTTATGTAGGTTACCTTGGCTTTTCTTATTTTTAGATTTTTTTTATGTAATTTAACAATATAAATACACTATATAAAATTTCTATCATCAGTAAAACACACCATATTTTGTAGGGCTACCCTTGTGTGAAGGAAGAACTAGTCTCATTGAACGATACAATGGTAAAAGGGCAAAAATAATTGCTACTGATGGTAATACTATTGATACTATGTTTGTTGATAACCAAGCAGATTCTCCAAAAGGCAAAATCCTTGTTGTTTGCTGTGAAGGAAATTCAGGTTTCTATGAAGTTGGCATTATGACAAATCCAATCAAAACTGGTTTCTCTGCTTTAGGATGGAATCACCCTGGATTTAGTGGTAGTACTGTTAGTATCTTAATTTAAGCAGAATTTAATATTGAACTATAGCTAATTGTCTTATACAAATCACAATGTAATTTTTAGGGAGTTCCATTTCCACGCCAAGAACAAAATGCTATAGATGCAGTTATGCAGTATGCTATTAATGAGTTAGAGTTTGAACCAGAAAATATTGTATTATTTGGATGGAGTATTGGTGGCTATACAGCAACTTGGGCTGCTGTTAATTATCCCGAGGTAAAGGGATTGGTGAGTAATTTTTTGAACTACTAAAAATACAGACTATATACAAAACGAATGAGTTGAAACTTTTACAGTTTCTTATTTTATAGATTTTGGATGCCTCGTTTGATGATTTGTTGCCATTAGCCGAAAATCAGATGCCCAAATCATGGAAATTGCTTGTGAAAGAAGTTGTTCGTTCTTATGTTGATTTGAACATTGGGGAATTGTTGATTAAATACCCTGGAGCAGTTCAGTTAATACGGCGCACTGAAGACGAAGTCATCTGTATTAGGTGGGTAAAGAGGGACACTAATAAGTCATATACTTTAAATGGAATTTGTTAGAACAATTTCTTGTATTAACTAAATATCTTATTTTAGACCTGGCCAGCTTGCGACAAATCGCGGTAATTATTTACTTATCAAGTTATTGGAAGATCGTCACCCTGAACTTTTTGAAATGGACACAGAAAAACCAGTTATGGAAACATTAGAAGCATGTATTGCATTATCGGATCAACAGCGTATCGTATTGTCACGTAATGAGTTGCCGGCAATTAAACGCACAATTTTGCCATTAGTAAGTATAAAATATAATTTGTTTTTATAAGCCACGAAATAATTACTCTATTAACTAATAAATTCATTAATTTGTAAATACAGATTTCCAGGTACATGCGAGACTTCCGATCCACTCATTGCATGCCTTTGCCAGATGATCATTATTTAGCAATAATGCACTCTATACTGACCAATTGATGGGCATTATTATTTGATTGAAGTGGTTTTATAATGGCATGGTCCAATATATAAAATAATCACTTAAATTAAATAAATATGAAAGCTTTTAAATATCAAGCATAACATTATAATAGTGTGTCTATAACATAAAGAAAGAGAAGTGCAACATCAGCTAATGACTTGAATCTATGGTGCTCAGGTTATGACACACAAATATATCATATTCAGTATTGCCACTAGAACTCAAATACAAGTGAGTGTGTGATGAAACTATTGTTTTTACTTCAAAAGTGGAAAAAATGTTAAGAAGAACCTTTATTTTAAGAATAAAATTGACAATTAATTTAAAACAAATTTATTAATCTTTGTTTGTATGTTTAGAAACTATATCAAGAGCATCAACTAAAATATTTAACATAAGAGCTACTTATATTCTCATTAAATCAACTCAAAATAATTCCAATGATAATTATATTGTATAACGTTGTAAACATTATTATATATTACGTTTTAGAAATAAAATGGATGTGTAGTGTCTAAATGTATGCATATACATATGTGTCCCCTCAAGATTTATCAAAATGCAGCTTTCGACATTTAAAAACTCCTGTATGTTTTCCTAGTGCTAATATTACTAAGTAGGTTGAGTAATTAAAATGATAATAAAGTGCAGCTGAACACAAAAATTACATCAAAATTTCCATTTTATGATGTACATTTATGAAAATTGACTATTTTAATAATGTTATTATTATGTATTTTTGTCTGGTATTGGAATATGTAGATTTAGGTCTTATTGGTGTTTACATTAAATAAATGGTGTAATATTAAAATCTTTCATTTCGTTCCATATGTCTGGAATATCTTTCTATTTGTATAAATTATGAAGTTTAAAACGTAAGTACTATGCACGCTTCCTCTTAAAATGATTAAAATTTTAACTTAATTCAAGCAAAGTATCATCATAATTACTGATATATTTAGGTAATATATAAAATAATAATAAACTATACCATTGCAAGCTCAAACTCGAGCTTTGGTTAAGATTTTTTTTACTTTTTTCAGCTTCACTTGCGGAGTAGGCAGTAAAACAAGTGTGATGATCACTGGAACCCCATTCAACACGATCTGGACTCTTAGTGATTTTTTTATTGCAATTTGACTAAATAAAAATTGAGTAAAACCCAAAACTTTTTCAGAGAAAAACAATCGACTCCCATTATGTGCTGTGGGTTATATGCTCATAGGATAAAAAAAGAGAATTTTTCAGTTTTGAAAAAATGTGAACGATAAATCTTTCCACTAATTGCTCAGGTCTTAACTTTAATAACCCTGACAGGCTGCTCTATATATGAAAACTAATAATATTACTTATACATGAGTAGGTATTTCAAAAGTGGATTATCGTAAGTGATTTTTACAGATCTTTCAATGTTTTTTACATAACAAAGATAAGCTGCTATAACTATAATCTACTAAATGTATAACGCAATGTTTAAATTCAATAGAAGTTCTACTTAAATTTGTATTATACTAGTGGCCCTCTTCCGGCTTCGCCTGCGTAAACTACAAAACTATTTCGACGACATCACAGAAACCTCTAAAATGATGTGTTTCTCTACTATATTATGCATGTATTATATGTACATATAAACTTTCTTTTTAATCATTCTATCTATTCAAATAAATCGCATTAAAAACCCTAGCGCATTGGGACTGACTTTACTTTGTTATACTAGTGACCTGCTCGCAGCTTCACCTGCATGTACTCCACAACTATTTCACTATACACACGCGCCGCCGCACTGACATCATATTAGAAACTACTAAAATTATCAGTGTTTCTCTACTTCATTATGCATGTATTATACGTAAAAATCTTCTTCTTGAAGCATTCTATCTATTAAAGGAAATGTCATCAAAATCCGTTGCGTATTTTAGAGAATCTAAGCATATATAGGTACAGTACCGGACCGCTCGCGGCTTCGCCGCGTGAACTATTTCTTTATATTGCAACCCTCGGAGGCGCATTTTTTAAAAATAAAGTAGCCTATATTTAAGCTTAGATTATCAACTATATTTATGCCAAAATTCACTACAATTGGTCAAGCGGTTTAGATTTTTCATATAAACTTTCATCCCCTATTTTAACCCTTTAGAGGTTGATTTCTGAGAAAATAAATACCCTATGTTAGACCCAGTCACTTTTACTACTTTCATTCTAAATTTCATCCATATCGGACCGGTAGATTAGCCGTGAAAGCGTGACAGACAAACACACAGATTGTCACTGTTAAAAATGCTAAACAGACTCAAAGAAATCATTAACAAATTAGAGCTTTCAGATGCGCCGAACTAGAATAAAACAACCGTTAATCATAAAGTCAATAAGATAAGCAATTACAGTGAAAAGTAAAGAACCCGTTAATTTATATTGGTGTCATGCGCACGAAGCATAGCTATTTGACTACTGAATAAAGCTCAAAATGAGGCAATTTTTGTATGTAGTCTGCAAATTACTAATTTTTAAGTGTTATGAACAAGGAAACAAAAAGTAGGTAAAGTAGTAGTTAATATTGTCAACATTGAATATAAAGTATAAGTAACAATATTAGATAAGTTAAATCAATTTACCCGATTAGTAGAGCAAATGTTCATAAAAATATACGTACTTGATATTTTATTTATTCTAGACCATAACACATTACATATTATGCTCGACGCCTTACAGTTATGATACTGGGGGTTTTTTGAAGTTTAAAAGAACCGAACAAGCAAAGACTTGTTGTTGTCTTGTTCATCGTGCTACTGCCACTACTAATACTATCATATTCGTAAGATGTTCTGACATCATGCCCCGCAAAAACCCATTCGAACTGGGTGATACAACGGAAAGTATACGGTACACATTACCCACAAGATGAATAGATCTAATAGAACTTTATAGTAGACGTTCCATAAATCCGTAAATCCATCCGTTATCAGTTCCGTAAATCCCTTCTATTGACGGAGAAATTACTATAACCGATTAAACTTATACGAATAAAGTTTGTAACTTTATTTGTAAGGGGTAATCTTTGAAAATATTGAACCGATCATGAAAATTCTTTCACAATTAGAAAACTATACTATTCAGGAGTGCTGTAGGCTATATTTTATTATGATTGAAAGGAACAGAAAGTCCTAAAAGGGCTCAAATAGCATTTAAAAGTTGCATCACACTGTATAGTAGTATGGTCGCTATATAACAACCTTAGTATTAACTAAATTGAACAACAATATTTAAAAAAAAAAACATCAAAAGGCTTTCATCATTTGAAGAAATATGACCTTGCTATAAAATTTGAATTAAAGAATAGTAATAGCTATAAATATCAAACAATATATGTAATTCATACTGGCAACACTTTTCAGTCATAGACAAACTTCAGACTTGACAAATTGAGTGTGGTAAATGGTGATAGTATTTGAATGATTTTTTGACGTATTATGAAATAAATTTTATTTAATTATCAGAAAATAAGTAAAAATAATAATATAAATATTACGTGGCGTATACACTCTTTATTATTATATGTTTGATTCGTTTTTTCTGATATTAAACAGGTAAAAATCACTTAATATATACAAACTTAGATTAAGACCTTAAAACAAAATTTACTAAAATGACTTTTAATACTAACTTTTTAAGTTATATCTACATCACATAGACAAGTCCATATAATTGACGTATATTGAAATAAAAACTTAATTATTTATATTTTAATAAAAAGTATAGTGGTCATGGGAATGTTCTGGTTATGGGAATGTTATGCAATATGAAGTAACATAAGGTACAAAAAGTAACTAACGTGTTGCTTGTCCATAAATTACACCCACTATAACATTTCATTGAAAATAAACTTACTCTGAACTGAATTATTATGACAATTTTATGATTATATATTGCTGAATGAATTGTGAAACAAGAGAAATATAGCCTGTTATTATGCTTATTATTATTAATATTAATTGAGACATCAGATAAATAATCATATTTGTATTAGTGTAAATAAGCATTAGATGTTATAAGTATTGTCTATAATATGACTAATGAGTAACAATCATTTAACATTATATCTTTCAGGCAATGTCACACATTAATGACCTCATCGGTGTAGTAAGAGGCTTTCGCCAGGTGGTAGATGCTGGTATTAAACTGCAACAGGAAAATGCTAAACTAATTTTGAATAATTGTAGCTTTAGACAATCTGCTAAAAACTGTTCAATTAATTCACTTTCAACTTATAAGCCTAATGATGTTTTGGTTAGTGACACTTTGGAGAGAGCATCAGTAGTTGTACATGGGATTAAACAGTTTATTTCTATAAATAATTTAAATAACAAAACTTCTTTAGAGAGTATGACTCCAGAGGATATACAGTTGCAAGAAGACATAGACATTCTAAATAAGCAGTTTAATGAAACTTTTGATAGTTTGAAACAAACTCAAAAGAAAATTATTTCAACCATAACTCCTAGTATAAAAAATGAAAATATTGTGCAATCTGCACTAAAAACTGATGACTTTCCAGATTTTCATATAAGTAAAGACATAGAACATATAAAAGATATAACATCAAATATGGAGCCAGGTACAAGCAATACAGATTCAAAACCAGTTGCAAGAAAGAAATTAAATGTATCTGTAAGTATTCCATCATACTTATATTAAATCAAATACTATCTTGGCTGTTCAAGAAACTGTATTTTAAAGATTTGAAAATTCAATTGTAAAATTTAATAAAATACTGGTATATTTTATTATTCAGCTGAGTGAAAGCTCAAAAGCTCGTGTGGTGCCATCATCGCGTATTGGCAGAATGATATCTTTTGGGTCACTAGCTGCGGGCTTAGGCGTGGGTACAATCGCGCAATATACGCGAAATACAATACAATCAGTCACTGGTAAAGTAGATGAATCATCGAATACTTTTTTGTCTACGGCAAATGCAGAAAGAATTGTGGATACACTTTGCAAAGTCAGAGGTTAGTAAAAGCTTTTAGGAAGTAAATTGTGTGCTGTTTCTTTAAATTCCATTTGAATACTAAATCAATATTAAACTTCGACAGGTGCAGCACTTAAACTCGGTCAGTTACTAAGTATACAGGATGATTCAGTTATACCATCGGACTTGCAGCGAATATTCGACAGAGTTCGTCAGTCTGCGGACTTTATGCCTACTTGGCAAGTGGAGAAAGTTATGAGTTCTCAGCTTGGCCCAGAATGGCGAAGTCGCCTCCGACACTTTGAAGAGCAACCTTTTGCCGCTGCTTCTATTGGTACGAGATGCTTTGTTGTTTTACGTACATTTAATGTACGTTAATAATTCAATAATAAAGTATGAGAGTAGCATACAATTATAGATATAGCAAAATATTCATTATATCATTACAATTCACAATTTATATTTTCCATCTTGATTTCAGGCCAAAATTAAAGAATGGAGTGTATTGATACTAGGTTCTCTTTCACAACACTGCTATACGAGAAAAAACGTAAAACTTTTGTTAGAATACAATGATATTTTTTTTTAAATCGAAACATACTTGTGTCAAATTTGAAAAAAGGTGTATGGAAATGAACATAATATTTTAGTGGTTTTGTTTACCAGAACAGGTGGCAACATTTCTTATGTAAACTCTTTTAATATTAGGTCAAGTTCATCAAGCAATATTACATGATGGGAGTGAGGTGGCCGTTAAAGTCCAGTATCCAGGAGTCGCACAGGGCATCAACAGTGATATAGACAATCTTGTAGGCGTTTTAAAGGTAGCCTATGCATCTTGTTCTCTTTAGTATAAAGTATAACACTTTGTGAAATGAAACTACGTTTACTAGAGACTCTAGTAAAAGCAGTTTCATTTCTCTAGTACTCAATCCATTTGTCGGTTCAAATCGAAAATAATATTCCAATCAAGTACCTGAATCCCGACACACCTAGACTTCCAAAATCAGTCTACTAAAATGTGTAAAAATCGCTTAATTTCATGAAATAAAATTATTGTTAATACTTTGTCAGTGCATAAGGTGATATATTAGTTAACACTTTATATTTTAAGGCACTCATCCATATTTTCATCTCAATGTTGTCATTTCTATTAACATTCATAATATATATGATCAGTAATGTAATAAATAAAAAATATGTCGAATCTCCATAGAGTCCTGATTTTTCTTTTATGATTTTTACTAATAATAAAAAAAAAGGTGTTTTAGACAGACAGAGCTAATTTTATTATAAGAGATTTTCAACAGGTGTGGAACATATTTCCGAAAGGCATGTTCATCGACAATGTTGTTGAAGTAGCAAAAAAAGAGTTGGCTTGGGAAGTGGACTACAAACGTGAGGCGGAATGCACTAAAAAGTTCAAACAATTACTCTCTCCTTATCCTGAATACTTTGTTCCGTCGGTAATCGGTAAGTTTATTTTTATATATAAATTAGTTAGAAGTAGCTCTTTAAAGTCACATCATATTTTTTATTAAATATATTTTATATAAAATGATATAAAAAAGTGCCTATGTTCGACAAAAGCATACCAACAACATTCATAATTTCCCACGCATATACTTTGCTCGGCCGTCGTGGTACAGTGGGACAGCATCTGATTCTAAACGCTATGGTTGTTTCGTTTCCCACTGGAGGGAATGACTATTTAAATTTTCATTTCTTCGCTCTGGTACTCTAGGCAAAGTGAGGGATGTGCGGTAAAGGAGAGGACGGAGTGTCTTAACTCTAGGTCCTCTCTGTGCTGTGCGGAAAAAGGGTGAATTTAAACTTACCCAAATATGAAATTTGAACCTCTCAAATGTGCCATGGAGGCGTTGCTAATTAAAATTTAAAAAAATATTTCATTTAAATATTAAATTCCATTAAATTAAATTAAAAAAAAATAAAAATAAATAATCGAGTCTTATATGTCTGATATTTGAAAACACCAACACCTTGTTTAGTTTATGTGTAAAATAGAACAATCACAATGAATGTGGGAAACGGACTAATATCTCCCACATACCTATAGTATACGTATAAATGAATTAATATATAAATCATACTTACTAACTACGTCACTATAATAAGTTACGTGTTAAAGCTATAGCGACCGTATAGTAAATATCTCTTGTATCGTATTATACGTAAGCAGTAACCTTTACCTGCCTGTTGTCTTTAATAGCCATACTTAAAAATTCAATATTTGTGTCCTTCCAGTTGACGTTTAATTACGATAGAGGACAGACAGACAATTTGCTTTAAATATAACAAAATGTCGAATCTACTTTAGTATTCCCTATAGCTTCATATTCTTGTCGTAATTGCTTCATGTCAAAAGCTAAGCTATTTTGAAATCGTTTGTATTTAGTATATATTATAGGTAATTACACTTGTGTGTGCGTGTGTGTGTGTTGTGTTCTTTCCTTATATACCTAAGTGATTGTCACATTTCTTTTGTACCTGCATATTTTTCTAAGAATATTACTTGAAAATATGTAATACTCTTAAGAAAATAGCGTTCTTAATATTTAAAAGGCCAAGCATTAATTTAATATTTATTCAACCTGTAATTGCATAGACGATGGAAATTATTCGTGGCGGAAGATGTTGTTTTCATATTTAATGCAAAATTGCCACGTTTGTTTTGTAATACAGAGTGATAAGAAAATAAACTGAAACTAAATTCAATATAATGTTCTCTAATCTTATATATTTAAACGACTTCTTGAAGGGAATTGGCATGTAGGGGATTTCAAAGGAGGAAAATTGATATAGCTAGGTTTCATTTTCATAAAATGTCTTTTTCTCCGAATTTTTGGGGAAATTGAAATATCATTAGTACACGACTGACAAATTTGCATTATTTGACAACGTTATAATAGTTGTGTTTTTTAGCTCGGCTTTCGGCAATTTACAAACCAGAAATCCACGGTTCAGTCCTGACATCCAGACTATTGTTTTTGTTTTATTTTATTAGATTTTTTAATATAATTTTTATTTATATCTCGTTTTGAAATAATGATATGATGAATGAATAAAATTGTAATCATTATTTCAAAACGATTTCTCAAAAGGAATACCGAGCGCGGCTTGGTCACCTGATATGATATTCTATACTGATAGATTAATAATGTAATTTGTATGTATTTAATTTTTTAGATGAATTGTGTGCGCAAGAGGTAATAACTACGGAACTTATAGACGGCACGCCACTCGACAAGCTTTTCGACGCGGAGTACGAAGTCCGGCAACGTATTGGCTACATGATAATGCAACTCTGCCTGCGAGAGATGTTCGTGTTGCGTTGTATGCAGACTGACCCCAACTGGGCTAATTTCTTTTATAACATAGATTCTAAACAGGTTAGTATAAATATATTTTTAATTTGAAGACGATTTTAGGACGAAAGGCTCTATCTATAGTCGTGAGTGTCGCAGAACTGTATTATGATAATTTACTAGGTTCTCTCTGATAGCCTACACATTTTCTTTTCTTTATTTTTAGCTTCACGCTGTATCCCGCACACAGCAGGGTAGGCAGAGGGCGTCTAGTGTTAAGACACTCTGTTCTCCACTTTCCGCCAAATTCGGAGGCATTGCGTGTTAAGTGACGGAACTTAACGTCCTCCTTTGCCTCGGATACCAGAGCGAAGGAAGTGGAAACATTAAATATTTTCACTCATCGAGTGGGAATCGACCCCGTTTACAGTCACACGTTTTTGTCACTGTGCTTCGACTGGTCTACACATTTAATCATTGTAATCGGTAGATCGACATGTCACTCACTTTATTAAGTGAATATTCTACAGTATTCTGTATGATAGCCGACTATTCGAATAGGAAATAGATTTTGATTGAAGTTTCTTCCAGTATTTTAAGTATAAAATACAATTGCATTTGACACTTGTCTGAAATATTTTATGAGTAAAACGTACCTAACTGCGGCTTGAACTGCGATTGACGTCAATTGATAATTCATCGGACAGGTCAGGGAGTGGTCGATTGTCAGCCCGTACTCGTTTAAATTATTTTATCTATTTTAAATGAATAGTAGCTACTGCATTTAATGTCTTCTCAAAAATGTACATTATATTTTATTTACATATTGTTGTATTATGTAGACCAAATTTCATAAACGTATTATATAGTATATGGTCAGAAAAGACTGGCAATGTACCCACATAGTATTGTCGTGGTATAACAACATATAAAGTACATATAAAAATGTACTATATACATAAATATCCTGTATTAATATTATTTCTTTTGCGTTTTATTAACTGATTTTTGTTTCTTTGTAGCTTATTCTTTTGGATTTCGGCGCAACTCGCGAATATTCCAAAGAGTTTATGGACCAGTACATAGAAATTATAAAGGCAGCGTCAGAGAACGACCGTGACGCCATCTTGCGCAAGTCGCGAGAAATGAAATTCCTTACTGGATACGAGTCAAAGGTAAATATGTCTTTATTTTTTTAGCTTTTCCAGCGTAGCTGTCACAGAGAACTTAGTGTCAACAAACTCCGTCTCTTCTTTCCACCCATTTTCGAGACCTTGCGTATTGAGTGATGGAACTCAACGCAGAGTAATGAAAATAATATATAATCGTTACCCCGAGTGAGAATTGAACCCACGTCCTTGGCCGTTACAGTCAGACGCTGTCATAAATGAGATAAAACGTGAGAAGTTTTTAACATTTTTAAAGTGTTATTCACACTCTTAGGAAATTGAAAAAAATATTTAGAAAACGTATAAAAATTTGAACGCAGCGGGATTCGATCCCGCGCCTCCTGGAACCGTGTATCCGTTGTCAGAGCGCCTGGTTGCCAGGAGGCGCGGGTTGTCGTGAAATGTTAAAAGTATTCAATAAATAGCATTATCTCTTGCCGAACGATTGTCCCTAAAATAATCTTTGGGTAACAGAAAACTGTAAAAATCACTCAAGAGAGATGCTATCAACAAAAACAAGTTGTAATAAAGCGTATAAGAATTTCAACGCAGCTGGTAGTAGAACACGTGGCTTAGCGATCAGAGTGCCTGGACGGATTCCACGAGGCGCGGGTTCGAATCCCGCTGCGTTCAAATGTTTAAGCGTTAAGTTGTCTTTTTCTTTTTTTTTACTATATTTGTTGAAATTCTACTGAACAGATAATGGAAGACACACACGTCGACACAGTGCTTATAATGGGAGAAGTGTTTACGAGGGAAGGTACAGGGGAGTTCGACTTCGGCGCCCAGCTGACCACCCGACGCATACAAGCGCTTATCCCCACGATACTTACGCACAGACTGTGCCCACCGCCCGAAGAAATATACTCCTTACACAGAAAACTATCAGGGGTTTTCCTTCTATGCTCGAAATTAAAAGTGAAATTAAACTGTCGTGATATGTTCCAGGAGATATATGAACAGTATCAATAGCCTTAATAAAATAAGTACTAAATTACCTCTGAAATTGTATTATTAATAATAGTAATTGTGAAAGATTTTTAATTGTTTTGTTTAACAGTAGGTATATTGACATTGAGTAAAAAATTAAGTTATATAATTTTTGTAAAGCAATTACCGTATCCAGATGCTAAGACAGCTGCATGGAGATGACATTTAACAAATATATGTACATTTTGCACAAAAACATTATAATGCACAACACTAAAATAATAAAAAGTACCAATATAAAAATCTAATATAGTAATAATAAGAATATTAACTTATTTTTGTGATATACATATTGCATTAAATAACATGATTTTTTAATAAATACACTAAATGAAACAGCCTTTTATTCTGAAGCCGTTATAGTATCATATAAGACTTTTGACAAATTTCCAGTTGAAACCAGAAAAAATCACCTCTTGGTTTTGGCCAAGACCAGAGTCTTGGATTCTGCCGAAACCGAAAGTGAAACGATCGGATGACGTATGTAAATATGAATAATATGAATGCTACCACGAAGTACGCCTGCAGTAGGCTTAAGCTAAATATTTAACTCAAGAACCTACACTTACGCGAACAAAGTATTATTGTAGGCGAAAAATGGCACCTGACTAATGCCGTTTATAATCATATGGCATCTAGATGGCTTTTCAAGTCATATCATTCATTTGTTATTACTAGTATTCCTGTAGACGCATAAATGAAGTTACTTTAGCAACGTTTATGTAATTTTATGAAAAAGTATATCATACATATCGTAATGTGTGTAATATTTTTTTTATTATTTTAATATATTTCGTTCTTTCATTATTATAAGTCGATTATAATGGAATATATTGGCTTTCTGCACATAAGCATTTATATGGTTATAAATAAAACTAAAGATTATACTTTAAGTATATGTCGACTACAGAAAACGTATTTGCTGTAAGTAGAAAAAGTACAGTTTGAAATAAAGCCAAAAAACCTTTTTTAAATTTGAAAAAAAAATCATAGCTCTGTTAATACAAGCAATAAAGATATGATTTTTGGTACGTGAATAAACTTAAACATTACTAATATACTGAAAATATCTACTTGTTTCTAAAATAAGTGGAAGTAGACTTTTCATTACTTACAGCAATATGTTTTCAATTTATGGAATATAAAAATGTCGTAAGTAAGAACTGAATTTGTATGGCGAGCGAGGATTCTGATTCTTTTGAAAGGAATTGAAATACTGTAAACGATAAATAACACTAAATAAGGATTATCTTAAAGACTTATGGTAGTTTTTGAAATGAAGTTGACATAAATAAGCTCTAAGTATTGGGTAGGTAATAAGGCCAGACTGCGTATGTCATAACGGATTCTTAACGTCGTCACAATTGCTGTAAGTTAAAAAAATAGCAAAACACCGGATTTTTGGGTAGTTACAACAAATTGGATGAATATTTTTTCAAAATTGAGGTCGCGTAAGTATTTTTTTTTTAATTCCAGCAAAAAACTACCTAGATCATTCGGCGCAGTTTTTTATTCTGATTCAAATGATATACATATAAAACCAAATTGTGATATTTTCTACTTACAGCAAATACGTTTTCCGTCGTCGAAATGCCAAATTTCATACTAATTTGCATATGCATTTGTACAATTATCGTAGAAAGGACTCAATAGTTTCTTGTCCACGTTTCTCGTTTAATGACAGTTAGGCTTCTTTTACACATTATTTTCTAATACTGTGTAGCCCTCCCTTCGCCACTTTTAAAACACAGTGTGTTAAGTGGCAGAATAAAACACATTAGATAAGATTTTTTTTAGCTTCACGCCACGCACAGCAGGGTAGGCAGAGGAAATCTAATGTTGACACGCACAGTTCCCCACTTTTCGTTGAATTGGAGATATTACGTATTAAGTAGCGGAGTTCAACGCCGCGTTTGACCTCAACGCCAGAGCGAAGAAAATAAAATATATAATCATCTGTCGCGTTTACAGTCACACTATGTGCTTCAGCACTATCCTCACTGGGTTGATTGATGGATTGGATAAGATCATTTTTTCTGATGGCCGTTGACCCTATAATTATTTTCTATTATACACACTTCACTTCACTTCCTTATGCGCAAGTAGAGACTGAAACTGAAATCGTCTTCATTCAAGTTATTTGTGGTAATTAGATTAACACATTTTCGTATCTTTAATATAATTATAAGAAAAATGTCCATTCGAATTTGTGTTATTAATTATAACAAAAATATACTATGCTATTGTGGCGCAGACTCCAACACACGCACAGTCACGAATTCTGGCGGTATATAGAGATAAAAAAAGTCTTCTTTTTATTTTAGAAATAAAAGTTGTTGACTGATTGTAGTTAGGTAACTGATGGCTGTGACTGATTGTAATAAATCGTAGTAAGGTATATAAATAATACAAAGTAAGGAGTGAGTATTTAAATATATTTAAATTCATTCAGCGTTTCCAGTACTTAGGCTATAGTGATCTAATTTTTTTTTGTTAAGTATGTTCTAAAGAAATGCAACACTTAAGAAACATCTATGTTATACGCATGTTTTATAGATAACGTAATGGTATTGTAACAGTCACTTTACGTTATATTATATGTAGTATATAGTCTACAGAGTGCTACATTCCTCTCTGAGAAAACAAGTAAGATACAAGATCTACGTCAATATTTTATAGCAAAGTATTTGTTGACTAGGTGAAAATAAATTGGCAATTATTAAAGAAAAATAACACACCGTGCAGTAAAATCTTGATATTTAAAAATGTAAAGATCAGATATGGCATAAAAGTCATGAGGCGTGTCTTAAATCAAAGAAGGTAAGTTTATTAATTATAATCTAATTATTTAAAAATTACAATTATAACAATGATACAATACATTCAATAAGTTCCTTCTAATAAATATTACAAATACATTAAAGCATCGAATTGTATAAACGAGACCACAAAATTCGTCTTAATATAAGTATTAATTGTACATTTAAATCTGTCTAGTACGCACTAATAACAACAAACACAGTGTAAGTAGGTAACAGCTACTATTTACGAACTACAGTAAAATTGTGTTACGTTTCCATTAAAGATTTACGAATGTATAGGTAAATAATGTTTAAGGTTGGTCAATAATTTTAATAAATCAATATGTAAATACTAGAAATATTTTCCCTACAAACTCTAAGTTGTATCTATTTGATAACCGTATTCGAAAACAATCTAACATCAACCAGGGTGAATTTTTATAAAATGTAAAAATGCCATGTAGCACAGCTCTGTAGAGCTAAATGATTATTCAAATAGCTTGTGATAAATGAGGCTATGGCACTGTCGTCTGCATATTGAAGTAATGAGGAGAAGGTAGTAACACTCTGTATAGCCAAAGTATACGGCTATAACTGCAACTTTCGCCAAATGTCTCATTCCAGAGTGTGTACACGATACGTCCTTAGAGGATTTAAAGCAATAAGAATCTACTTTTCGTGTTGGTCGAAGGTCAATACGAGTATAGGAGATACATATTTGAAACTATATGTAAACAGTACAAGGATTTAGGCCTTTTTAAACTAACGGGTTACCTTGCAATGCTTACCACAAAACTTCATGATTTTATTCCATAATGTATACAATATTATATAAAGAAGTAGATTATTAGTATTTAGTTGTGCATAGAACATCAAGTTTGCTTGGATTTTTATTACATTGTCTTCAACCAACACGCGATAACTACTATTACAATCTTTTTCTATATCTAAAAGGTAATGTGGTGGTAATTATCCACTAAAAAGTAAATAATTACTTTATTAGCTAGACGTTATATACAACACTCACATATAAGTGACCGCTTCCCACTCTATCTATAATTTTGTTTCATTAGAAAACCTATTTGTCCAATTAATATTAAATGTATTGTAATAATTATCGACTAATGAGTATTCTTGTGCATTCATTAAATAAAGAGTATAAAGTTTTCATATAAAATTCATAACATTTTAATATCATCGTCTAATCAGTGAATTTGAAATTGACCTAGGTAGTTATTTAGTAAAAGGTAAACTCACATTGGAAGTCAAATAGATATTCAAATATTTTTAATTGATTGTCAGATGTGCAATTGTAACTGTTATTTTCTAGGTCAGATCATTTTATCGAATTATTCTTTGCAAATTATAAAAAAAAATCAGACATGGGATATTTCTGGAGTATATATAAGAATGTTTTAATCTGAGCGTTGGTTTAACTACCTTTTATGTATTTCATAGCTGTATTCAAATCCTTTTGAATGAGTCACTTATTTTCAGAAACAGCGACAGAATTTTTATAATTAACATGGTTTTATTTTAATCAGGTACATTTAATTATGATATCATTCATAAGCAGTAATGAATTCCACATTAATTAAAGTTAAAACTAATTTACGCTACCTTTTCAGGATCCATTTTTTATAAATTCGTTTTAAATAATAATTGTGAAATCCTACTTCAAAATATTTCATTTGTTCACGTGTGAGAAACGGTCGTTCTATTGGGGAGGGTTGAGAACATGGTCTTTACTCATAAAAACAACAAAAACAAGGACACAAAAATATCAACCACATTCACAAATGCCAAAAAATCTTCACTAAATGACAATGAATTTTATAAATTCTGCGACGTACATCGACTTAAGGAGTGAACAATATTTTTTTTCAGTCGAAGCAATAGGCTTAAGCATTGGATTCCTTGAGGTCGGTCAGCCTTGCGAGTTGTGCAGGCTCAAGTTCATCAGGTATGGAGGCGCGGCCGGCGCGAGGGGCGGCCGGGGGCGACTGCGGGGCTGTGGGAGGACCGGAGGCTACAGAAGCACCTGTTGACTCTCCTTCAGAAGCCGTCGAGCTCGACGCCGGATGCGGGGCAGAGTCAGCGTGGCCTTCTTCAGAATCACGCAAACAAACTGCTGTTTGCTCGGAAAGGGAGGATTCTTCGTCGTCGTTGTCATCAGGGCGATCGGGCTCCTCCGTCTGCAGTTCGGGCTGGGGGTCGCGCTCGGGGTCGGTTTCTGGAGGGGGGAAGGGTTGCTCGGGCTCCTCCATCATGGGCGTGGCAGCTGTGATGACTATTTGTGCCACGCCGAGCCCACAATCTTCGCTTGTGATTTCAACTTGTGGGGGCGCAGGTTTCGGCTTTGGGGCGGGGGGCAACTCCTCCACCTCCTGATAATGACAAGCATTTATAAAACATTTAATTTATATTTAAGTGCATTAGAATATCGTTACCGACCAATATTTCCTTGACACAATAATTAAAAAATCGCTGTTAAAAAATTGTTTCAGGAGGTAATTTCCTAAATTAATACTACGTAATTTTTTCGTAGTTCCATATTACCTGTTCGCTTATTATTAAATATAACAAGCCCATATTCATGCAGAAAGCCAAACATGCTGATGAATGTGTGTCCGGAACTACAAATATGCTATATTATAATACATAACACATTGTACCTATATCTTAAAGGACAATGTAAATAATTATATTATACCTATTCAAACATGTGCATATCTAAAACATGTACAAATATATATTAAGAAAAGAAGTTATTATATATGTTTTTATTTTTCTTGCTTAATTGATTTGTACTTACTAATTACACTTAAATACCTAAATACGTAGCAAATTATATATTTATTGCGTGATCGGTAAAAGATAAATTGCACGTAGCAGGGTGACAAATATTTATTTATGCTCCGTATCATCTATACAAGTTTAAACCTATTCCAAATAGCAGAAGCAGTGTAACACCAAGCACAATTATGTGACCTTCACCTGACGATCGGCCACAAATATCTTACAGTTAGGGACACTAAAATAGAGTAGGCAAAACAAAATACTATAAAGCTAAACGCGAGCTAATTATGACAAAACATACTAAGTATCGTCGTGATTAATGAAAATTATGACGGTCTCGCAGTGTTAGTTTGGCAGCCGCAGGTAAATATTTCGGACCGATTTAGGTAAATAAAACTAGAAGTATAAATGAATGAAGCTGACATTATCGATTTTGTGCCCGATCGCGTTCAAACAAAGCTTACATCTTGTGAAACTATAGACGTCTACAAGCTCTTACTGTCACATTTTTAATGCGCCACAATCAAGCGAGCCTAAACAAACAACGATGTATAAATATTTTGTAATTAAGAGCCAAACCTCCTCCTCAAAAATTTCACCAACAACCTCATCAACTGAAGCATGAAAAAGAATTTATTTATTATTATAGTAATTATATTAATTTTTTGTATGTTTGGTATTAAAATGTCATTATTTATATAAAAATAGAAATGGCGTTATTTTTTAGAGAATACAATAACATCGCTTCCATCGGTACTACATTTATATTATATAAAAAAATTGTGAAAAAATAGTTGAATTTTATTTTTGCGAACATCAAGTCGCTGTTATCATAAAGTGCTATAAATAAATCTATTAAAAAAGTGGCAATTTAAATTTCTGTGAATATTTTATTACACTTTTTTTAGATACATAATTTCTCTATCGTTTCTCTTCAACAGAGTAAAAATTTTATAAATTGTTTTATGTAAACTTTATATTACAAGGTATTTCACCTTAAACTTACCAACGATGGTGACTGGAGGAGCCATCGAGGGTGGCGCTGTGAATTGGGTATCATACTGCTCGTGTTGGTTTCTACTCAGTTCTAGATTAAAACTGAAGTCGGGCTGGCTGTCCATGGAGTCACCCATGTCCGCCGGTGGGGGTGGGGGCGGGTCCGCAGGTGGCGCGGCACTCTTAGTATTGTTGTTCTCAGTAACGATCACTGGGCAGCGTCCAAGGATATCAAATAATTGAACCATCGAATACGTTCAGATTCAGAGAGATCGAAGAGCGTGCGAGTTCATTAGATGAAAGATCAGACGTGAGAAGAAATCACTTGCAATAAACGGAATATCATAGACTCCTAGCATTTAAGCACATTTGATCTGATATTTACGATGAACTATAATACCGGCCTTATAATATTGCACTTTAATGTTATATATTATAGTACACATGTTTCCGACATAAAACTTAGCAATACCGATAATGTCACACTCGTTGTTTTCATGTCATTATGATTAAGTCAATGGTTAAAACAAAATTTTAAAATTAATGGATATTTAGGTATGTGAATTACAGAATACATCTATACGGCGAATGGAATTTGATCATTTAAACGTCTAATTTATATTCGTGCAAACTGTCATGCATTATGGCAATGTAAAATGGACCCTATGATATGTAGCTTATATTTTACCTACCAACAACTAGATTACCTTATCGTGCTTTACAATACTGTCAAACAAATTTAAGAATCATGACAATTGGGAATGAAGTCGATAACCAATAACCCAATCAGCCAAAGCTATCTATCGCGTATCAACCTTATTTAATACTGCGGCGGCTATATTTACAACAAATATGTTTAATTGCGTACAAAACATCAGCGAAAGAGATCCGCACACAGACAACTTCACGATAAAATTTTGCCTCAACAAAACATCAAGTTTTAAAATACACATTCAGCTTAGCTTATGAAGTTGCCAAGGCACGAAACAGTAGTGCAAAGAAGAAAGGAAACAGGAAAAAGTGAAAAACAAATGTATCAAAAATATTCTTTTACTTACTCTCATCATTAAAAGCGCCTGATGGTGATTCAGGAGGTGACGCAAATACTGGAGGTGCAGAGTCTGGCGGGGTCCAGTCATCTTCTCCTCCGCTAAGAGGTTCACCATTCTAGACGCATAAAAGAGTACGTTCAAGGAGTATTTTATGTAAAAGTATTGTGGAGCAATTTAGGAGCAAGCTTACCTCATCGCATTCATCGACAATAAGAGACGGAAAGTTGCCAATGACGCCATTGGCCTCCCCACGCCACCAACCATCATCTACACCATGTGCATCACGCGAAACTATGCGAATTATCTAGACAATACAATAAAAAATGTAAATTAGGCTATTAGTAATATTTAACAGGATCGTAAAACTATAGACAAACCTGTCCTTCTTCAAGAGTGAGTTCGTCCGCTTCTCCTTCATAATCATATAATGAAAAACAATATCCAAGAGTTGGTAATTCTTCAGTCTTTATTTCAATGTTCATTTCAGGTTCTGCCTGTGGTATTTCCTCAGTTTTATTTTCTTCAGGCTTAGCAGTAGGAGCAGAAATTACAGATATTTGATCTGGAGATTGTACAACTTCAGCATCTTCACCTTCTACTGTATAGTCGACAGACGAGAAAGATATTTGTGAAACCAACCCTGGTTGACTAGTGGCCTAAAAATTAAATGTTATTAATTTATTGACAAATAGATTATTTATTATTATTTTCGGGCGCCGATCAAGGTTAACAAGCAACAAGAGTCATAGCGCTGCGATTATATCTTCATATGTATTTACTTTGACTTGCAACACATTTCTCTATTCTATTCTATTGAAATTAAATTACCTGTTCTCGCTCAACATCAAGGTAATTATGGGGCACATAACCTTCTTCACCGCGATAGTTACGTGCTCGAAGCCATCCATCTCCATCACCTTCGCCAACTACTTCTAGTTGCTCACTTTCAATTATGGAAAGCTCATCTGGATTTTGGGCCTATATTCAAACATTTTCATGTATAAGTTTGCTAATTGATTATAATATTAAGTTATAGGGGAAGTACGTACAGAATGACATATAGTTTTGTTTTTATCATAACTTTTTATTGCTAGTTTGCAGCATGCTTATAATTTACATTTATCATCTTTGATCCTTAAATTGTAAAAAATAATAAACATTTTTAGCAAAAAATATAAAATATAACTATAGAACTAACAATTATGAACATTTAATTGAGATCAATCATAGTTCATCTTGTCCATATGCTTCGGACGAATAACTATAAAATTATTTACATAATTCACAAATGATATGCTTAGTCAGGAGGAGCTAAGCATATCATTCGCAAATGATATGCTTAGCTCCTCCTGAGAACATCAACACAAGAGCTTTTGGGCGTGCGGTCCTCTAAAGACAAGAGCGCGAGCTGCTGAAGTGGCTTCTGGTTTGCCCAAAGATATGTATATTTTTATTACGTCTTAGAAATCCATCAAAATATTCTTGTCCTATCTTTCGCTTTTGGATGTAAAATTTATGAGCGAAGGCTTTTTTCAGCCATCTAAAAATATAATTCTTGTACCGATATTAGACTCAATCTAAACTCTCAATTCGAACAAAACGATATTCAAGAAAATATATTTTTATATAAAATTTTTTGTATGACATTTTGACCGTTACTCGTGTATGTCATTTTATCAGTAGGGAGTTAAAATAAAACAATAAAATTAAAAAATAAGTACACAAAGACTTCTTTTTCTTAAATTAAATAATTTAATTTTAAGATAAATCTTTTAGAAATAAAGAAAATGCTACATAAACAGCAAAACCTTAACATTTTAACAAAAACTTTGTCAGTCTGAAAAAAACTCGTAACGTGTGAAGTGACATTGTACTGGGCCACTACATCCAGATGAAAGAAAGGGATGCGTTTAAAATTTGAGAGATTATAGAGTACTGATAACAGTACCCATAAGGTCACGTAGTATCACTGTAAATTTTATATTAAAGTCCGCCAAACTCAAAATAAGACGCCAATGTCGTTTACATATGTACATATATGTATGTAATTTTGAATGTACTTCCCCTACTTGTAGAAACAGTCTGTAATATAAATAAATAAAATACAGGAAGTGCTGTACTTACTGTGTAAGAATACAAAGCTGTGCATTTATACAAAGGCGGAGCTGGAGGCTCTGTGGCTTGTGGTGGTGCAGGTTCGGATTCCGATTCACCCCAGTTTACTTGTGTGGGGTCATCCCAACCAACAGTAAGCTGTTCAATGCGCATGCGCTCTTCTTCCAAAGCAGCTAGATTATTAATAAATATATTAAAATTATTAAAGTATGTATATATACATAATGTATCCAGCTTTGACATATTAATTATTTCTGATAATATATATATCTTATTTATTGATATTTTAATGTAACAATAAATTACAATAAGTACCATCCACATCTTCATCATGTTCGTCTTCATGTTGAGATCCAGATGTAGTGCGTTGATGACCTGAAGTGCTGGCAACAGCTGAAGTAGTAGCTACTTCTCCTTCGGTATTGTCACTGTCATAGAATGAATCTGAACTGGGCTGATCCTGGACACGAAAACAAATTCAACGTTAACAATTATTTATTATGTTTCTTAACTCTATTAATTGATAATTTGTAGATTGTGAATTTACAGCTGCTCCTGATGCGTCAGTACGAACACTAAGCAGACTACTACTTCTTGGCAAGGTGTCTTGAACAGCAAGCAAGTCGACTTCCTTTAACCACTCATCTACGGGTGCACCGCTGTTTCTTAGACACTCCAATCTAGCTTCGTATTTTGCCTTTGACGTTTCAGAGCGGCGTATGTTCGATTTTAATTCATCCATCCGTACATCAAGTTCAGGTCCATTGGGATCGTTGGGGTCAACCTGCATTTTATAACAAATAAAAAGGAAAGGTCAAATAACGTAAATTATATATATCAAGAATATTTTATTCATATAAAGAGAATTGCTGCACCTTTTGACCTGCATCTCGCATGGCTTGATAGAGATGTAATTTGCGTACAGCATCTCTCACTAGAGCTGTCTCTCTGACTACACGAGTAGCCCATCTGCGAGCCTCTTGTGCAAGGGTTTGAGAAACTGCGTCGTGTTCCATTGTCACCGTATCAATAGGATCATTATCACATGGTTCAAATTCATACTAAAAATATGTTTATTATTTGTTAAATACTTCTAATTATTTATAAAAATATTGTTAAATTGCAATTATTCTACCTGAATATGTTGTTTTAATACAGGGTAATACAGATAGAGACACTGTAAGTTATATTCTCGAGTAAGTTGTTGAGCTTGATCTCTTATTTTTCCGAATGAATGTTGTGTAGCTGAACATGTTAATAATTCAGTACGACCCATCAAGGTAAGAAACTCAGAAACCTTTTCGTAAACAGCTGATTCCATACTTTGCATACAAGTTTGGAGTTCAACAAGAAAATAGCGATTCTGAAAAAGTATTACAACCCTATAATATAGAGTAAAATGTATAAATTAGCTATTTTTGAATACTCATTGGAGCAGGTACGCACTTGATGAGCGTTGGCAGCTGAGATGCTCAATAAATAGTCATTCCTTGCCCCAGTCGACTTTTCTTCAAGTTGGTCTCTACGCGAGGACACCTTCGCACTATTTTTTTGTAATGATGTGATAGATTGAAAGAACGACCCTTTCTTCTTCTTCAATCTATATTATAACATTTGAGAACAATTAATCCCCTACATCAAAAAATGATAAATTCTATCGATCATAATTACTTACTTTTCTTCAATATCTTTAGCTTTGTCTCTGACGTCATGAGCAGTGTGTTCCTCGTCAAAATATAGTTTCTTAGTTTTATCCACATCCAAGACGGTTAATTGCAACTCTTTATGTGCTTGAGCCAAGGAGTCAGTACACTGTTGTTGAGAAAAAAGTAGTCGTAGTAATTATTAACAATAAAAGATATTTAGGAGTATAAATGATCCATGTTTCTAATGAAGTACTCATTTCACTGTTAAATTTTGTTAGAAGTTAAGTTAGCAAACAACAGGTTAACAAAGATTTAAATATTAAATGAAAAAAAATTGTACGTTTAAAATGTGTATTTCAGATCCATCTCTATTCTACCCCTATTTTATTGAAAAAATATTTATTGTATTATGTTATTTTTTTTTTTAATAGAAAGTACAAATTTATTATAAAACACAAAATATTTTTATATTAACTACTGAAATGTTCAATATAATAAATACTTAATGGATATTTCTAAAATCGTTGTAGGTACGTATTTGCCTTAGCTACGACCTATGAGTATAATCGAGACAGAAATTAAAGGGATTTTCAAAGCACTTTGATATCAAAAAGCGCCCTCGTCTTTTGATCTTACGTCGAGCCTTTTGAGCGTGTTTTGTAATAGCGTAATTGCAAAAATCACATAGTATTGCTTATAGTTCGCTAGCTAGTTTCAATTGTATTAACGTGTAGTATAAATAATCACAAATTAGGTCAAAAATGAAACTTAAAACAAGAAGCTATAATTTCATCCTATGCTAGCCCTATCAGATGCAAATTTGAAAAAAAAATAGGACGACATGAAGTGGGTCAAAATTTAATTGAAATGATCATAAAATACTGCTACGATACTATGTTTAATCGCTACAAAGGGGAGCCACAATATTGCGTATAAATATATACGATTGCAATATAGTGAATATAGACACATTAAAATCCGAAAAACATCCCTTGCTGGCTGCAAGGTTTTTCGGATTTTAAGGTATTGAAATAAGGGTTGAACATTTGTATAGAAAGAGAATTATAGAGTTATTACAAAACGAGAAAACGGAAATTAACTCAAGTAAGAAACCAAGCGATCTCAGGTACAAACATTGAATGATATTTAATTTGTAAACTTGTTGATTTATTTTGTTTCTCTTTAAATGCTTTGAATGTTATTTAAAATTAATTTCAAACGAATTGTATGCATGGCGTTGAACATTCATGACAAAACAATACATCGCCTGCTTCTGTAGTTTCTATTTAATATTAATTGTATTAATATTAAAAAGTATTTTTTTATTATTAATTGAAGCTCATAAATGGTAGACAAGACAATTCCCTAGTGCTTTCTGTCGTTAAGAAAACAAAAACAATAACAAAGTTGACCCACTGGACCATAAACTCTGTGTAGTGTGTTTGTTTGTGGGTTTTAATTTCCTACAACTTTATGTGTACGATTTTGATATATATCATGTTGACATCAAAGTTTGAATACAAAACTAGAAAAGCTTTTTTAAAATGCAGTACTTTAATTGTCTCTGTCTGCACGTCCGATGTTCCAGACGATTGTAATTTTTTTTGAGCTTTCAATATAATACTTTTCTCTCGGCAGGAAAAATCTGAGTGACACTCCGTGTCCTGCCATCCGAATACGAGCGTATTGCATATTAAATGCCGAAATTCCAAAACCACTTTGCTTTATCAGAGAGAAAAAGTGAAAATAATTTAAATATAACCACTCCGATGTGGGAGTCGAACTCACAACACTTTTGCTTATGCATATATTTGTAATAATAAATTGCTACTAATGCATTTATTTATAATAATAATAATAAATTCAATCAAATATAAGTTTTGCCCAGGGTTATTATATAAAAAAACAATTCAGCCAAATCACTACAGTATCTACAAAGATATGCGCGTACAAACAGACAAATAGACATACACACATACTGACATACTGACACTCATTTCTAATATTATAGATTCATATTCTATTACAATTTTTTAATCCTCTAAAACTATTGTTCCGAAAATATTTATATACAGCCACAACTTTTTTGCTATTCCAAATTTACTTTATATATGTTTGTTTTAAACTTAATATATAAAGTATGACCATATTGACAAAGTGTTCTATAGCCCCGTTTAAATTCATATTCCATTTTACTGTAGGTAGTGTGGTCATTATTGGAGGTTCTGGATTACAAAATAATAATATTGAGACTACTACTAAGTACTTTATAAGATAAAGGACGTAGAACCATATCACGTAAACTAATAAAACGTGGTCGAATCATATCGTAGTTCAATATAAGTATTTTTTTTAGTTTCGCGCTGTATCCCGCACACAGCAAGGTAGGCAGAGAGAACCTAGTGTTAAGACACTCCGTTCCCCACTTTCCGCCGAACTCGGAGGCATTGCGTGTTAAGTGGCGGAACATAACCCCGCGCTTTGCCTCGGCACCAGAGTGAAGAAAATGGAAATATTAAATATTTCCACTCCCCAATTGGAAGTCGAACCCACAACCAGTCACTTTGCTGTCACACTTTGTGATAGACGTTTCAAACATGATATATTATGATTCGTATGGCATTAGTTATAATAAAAATGAAAACTTGCCTTCTTTGCGACATTGAGCTTGTGCTGTCGTAAAACTTTCGCTTCGTCAGCAATCTGCTGCTGAAAAACTTCCACTGCCGCCAATCTTGCTCTGGCTAGCTTTTCATTTTCCTCCAACACCGTACGCCAAACGTTCCACAGATTCCTATTGGAAAAACAATGTAGACTTAGCTAATCAAAGTTAGTCGACTGAAGATCTTTACAATATAATATGTATGTACCCATCTACTATGTGAAATTAAAGGGAAAAATAGAATATAACATTTTTTTAAATATAGTAGCTCTATCAAACGGTAATCCTTTAATAGTATTAGTGCAGTACAATCAATAACAGACCATGTCCCACCGGCAAGATTATGGGAAATAGGATCATTACCTAGTAAATTTTTTGAAGAGCTTACAGAACGAGTTTAATATGTGCTATAAAATTGACTATATTATGAAAATAAATGTATAATTGACACTGAAATGCCACGGCGCGTCGTCCTTCATAGTTATGCAGGCATTTTTATCTCTGTTATGTTTTATAGATAATATTTTTAAACTTCGCCACTAAAATAAATAAATAGAAACAAAAAAAGTGATGGTTAAAGCTAGAGTATTTTTTTTTCGAACTTCACGCTTTATCCCGCACACGGCAGGGTAGGCAGAGGGAACCTAGTATTAAGATACTCCGTTCCCCACTTTAAAGCAAGAGTAAATAAGCATATACCTATAAGCATTCAAATAAGTAGTGAATTTTATTTCTCTCGCGATGCGATATTTAGATTTTATACTTTTACATGAAGACAGAGAGAAATAAAGTACATAGGAATAGAAATAAATATCTAGAGCTAAATAAAGTACTTTTAAAGACAAATCAAAGAAAATGAGACAAGAAAGTAAAAAGAAAAGAAGTACGAACCATTTTTCTTCGGCACCATCTACTTTTATATCTGGTATGTTCGGTATCTTCTTATTTAAATAAGCTGAAGAAATTTTCAGCAAAGCCTGGGAACAGATAGGTTTACAGTGATTACCTAGAAACTATATCACTTATTGGCTGAGTATAATATACTGAGGTAAATTAATTATACCCTTTCTGAGAATATAAATGACAGCATTGCCACTCGAACAGATGATAATATGGTACATTAGCATCTAAGAATATTTAATTACCTTTGATTGCTCTAACCTATAATTTTACAGCTGCAGTTTTCATTTTCAGTAACATTTAAATGTAATTATAAATAGTGTTAATTATTCAAAAGAAAGCCAATTTGGCTCAATAATATTTTTATATAATATTTTAATATATTTAATATTAATTGTTACTCACAAGTAAAAATTTTGTAACTTTTGCCATACTATTAATATTTAATAACAGTTTTAATCAAATAGTGAACCCATAATGTAATTTCGTGTTATAACTACTTCAAAGGTACCTAATACATTACAAAGGTCACAAAAATAAAAAAAACGAATTTCAATTCAATGAATGATAATGATCTTAGAAATGTGTGTACTTTTTGTAACATAACTAACTAGAAAGCAGTAGGGGCAGATTAATATAGATATTCTTTCTTTTTAGATCACGTACCTACCATAGCTCTCATATTATTTCTGAAGACCATCAGTGAAGCTTAATAGTTTTGTTAAGACGAAATGTGTCAAATGTCCTTTTAGAAGCTTATATCATTTAAGTCTTTCCTTTTTAGCATAGTTTTATTAATAATATTTTGGACGTATAACCTTGAGAATATCTATTTTTATTATTACCCTTGGGAGTTATATTGTTTAAAAGATTTGAGTTACCTTTTACCGACGCTGTTTATTGATTATTTATGTGTTATTTGGTTATTTTGTTATTCTTTACCATGTTCGTAGTTATGATGAAGTAAATAAAATGATTCATGTCTCTTTAACTGTAAGACTAGAGTCTAAAACCTATATTTTGTACAAGCTGTGAATTTATTCTTTATTTATTTCTTTATTTTCTATTAAGAAATATCACAAATTTTTACTAATAAAATAATAAATAATTTGTAAAAAGATTTCAGTTATTTAATATATCTTACCTCAGAATAAGACTTTTCGATGGCTGAACGCTTAATAGTATAAGTGCGAAGATCCTCCAATAAATCGCATTCATGTTGGTTTTTTGCGTGAAGCTTTGCAATTTGCTCCGTATGCAAATTCTTCAAAAACTTTGTATAGTTACTCTGAAACAAAAATAGATAGGCACTTTTGGTTTTCAATTTTTTTGTCTTATTTTCGCAAGAAAGTTGAGGCTGTCGTGGGGCAATGGAACAGCGCATGACTGGAAACGCGATGGTTGAGGGCTTAATTCCACTCGGGGAATGATTATTTATTATTTCTATCCTATAGGTACTAAAGACAAAGCGCAAATTCGGGCGAAAAGTGGAGAACGGAATGTCTTGACAATGGATTCTCTCTGACTACTCTGTTGTGTGCATATATGTCTGTCTAATCAACGTATTTGAGAAAAATCCTTTTGTGTTTATTTTAAGTAACGAATATGAAGGCATTCTTTAAATAGACAAAGGTAATTTTTCTATCATTGTTTTTTGTAACATAAAATGAATACTTTCGAAGGTCCACTAATTACATACACAATATCTCAATAATATTATCACATAATTGGCATAACCTATAAATTTTAAAGTAAACTAGTTTTAAGTTGATCCAATTTCTGTTTCAGTAACGTAATAAATATATTTTACATTGAAACTGTAGGTACTATACATATATAACTGTAAAATATTTACAGTCCTAAAACAAAAAGAATAAGTAATTGAATTTGCATATATTTTTAATACATTTTTAAACAGCAACTGTTGATATTCAAAGATGACGATTAAATTTTTAAACAGATAGGTATGTCTAACCCAAATAAACTATGACTTATTACTAATTTATTCGATAACAAAATAACCATATACCTTAAGATTTTTTGTTGTTGCTGTTCCTTATGATTTTATATATTCTTCCTCTCAACAATGTAGGTATTTATAATATGTATTTAAAACGTTATCTTTAAATCTCGGCAAGAATGTTTTAAAACTGCAAAGCTTAGGTACATGCAAATGAAATAAAATGTTTGTAATAAATCAAATTTTGTATTAATGCAAAATTCAATTTCATCCTTTTCTCCGATCTATATTTCCATCCATCTTAGGTGCTTGAAATTATTACTGAATTATAAAATTTGTTTTAAACTTTGCTTCGATCAGGTTCAAATCTACAAACACTGCGTATTCATGTTTTATCTGCACTACAGTATCTATTCATGAGTTATACAGTGAAACCTCAGTAACCGAGATTAACACGATCACGCTTAATATGATTTCTCGTCTAATATGCTGCTTGACGCGAGTTTTACGTGATCCATACAAGTCGTCATTAGTTTAATATGTCATCTTTAGCGAATTTGACATCATATTGAAAAGAATAATTGGTTTAATGTATTGAAAGAAAAAAGTCACTTGATTCGAGTCAATTGATGATTAAAATTAAAACGTGATTAACAAAAGCTCTGTTGCGGGCTGTTGATGTTAAACATCCCAATTTTGAACTATAACAGCGAAAACGCATTGCATTATTAAAATTATACAGTGAAAATTCTGATATATATGTCAAACTAAAACTAAGAATATTTTTAGTAATTTAAATCAGAATTAGTTTATTGTGCTATTGTGATGACAATAATGCGATAAAACGTATTCTATCCTTTTCCGACAAATTTACCATACAGAACATTTCATTTTTCTTTCTTACTATTAAGTGAGAAAGAGAGTACGTATCGATGCGATTTTGGTACTTGATCTTAAGGGAAACATATTAAACATGTTTTGCTGTATTTATAAAATTGTTAATAAAGGGCAAATTTCTTTGACTCTACGCCTGAAATGTTAAATGTCTTACATTGCTTTACAACAATTTTCTTTAATTATTATTTCAGTTATAGAAGTCGATAATTGATTTAATCACGAATCAATATTAAATTATTTACTAAAATTACAGAAAATTGACAAACAGCCTGACATAATGGCCTTTCCATTTGAATATTATACAGGTTTTACTGGTATTCTCCACTTTAACAATGAAACAACAGCAATTTGTTAACATTACCTACATGCTATCGAAATATCATAAATCGGAAATATTTGTTCAGCTGTCTTATTACTTAAGACAAAAAATTTACTGACCTGTTACCATACTTCTCGCCAGATTACATAAATTTTAAAATAATCTAACCTACACCTGTACAAGTCTTACAGTGTTACAAAAAAGTAGGAAGCTTCACTTAAGCTTAAGCATTTGCATATTATATACGAGTATACCTACATGGATATATCAATGTATACTTGTATATTTGTATACTTGTATATTTTGTATTCAATCTTGAGATGCTTTTTTAGGATAAGGACTTTATAATATCTCGTAAAAAGTACTTTCAATTAAATTTTTATTACTATTTAAATATCTAAACACCACGTATACATACGTTGTAAGTGTTTTTTTGCATTAATAAGTTATTTATTTTACATAACGCAACATTTTTCGTTTACAAATTTTAAATACTAGCCTCACAAAAAGCCTTTGATTATTTTTTTTTTAATTTATTTCCTAATCTAGAGTTTAGGTCTTGTAATTAGTTGTCTTTATACATACATAAATTACCCATATAAATACATTATAAATGAATATCAAAGTAGATAGTATAACTGTGAAGGATCAGTAATTGTCAGTTATTTATCAGCAGGCCTATAGGCACACAAGCTTGGGCGATATTACATTACAGCACAGCTCCTTTAAATGTAATTCTCATAATTGCTTTCGTCGTTGCCACAATTGTATTCGAGATCAGCTTTCTATCAAGTCGTCTTTTGTCGTCGTAGTAGGAGCAAGTCAATTGTTATTACAATAACTGCTTGTGAGACGTTATGATGGAACTGCAATTTCTCCGCTACAATTGTTGCATTGGCCTCATGAAATATTTTTAAACTAATTTGTTCAAGTGTCCCTTCTCTTGAGTTAATGTGAGGTTATGCGCATATTAAGGTCTATAGGCACTAACGGGGGCTTAGTATTTCTGAGTAAGTGTACAACACTTATCGAGAAGTAGGTACAAAGAGACTTCTGTGGGCACATTGTAGGTTGGACATATCTATTAGATTATCACTTCGGTGATTGGGTATGGTTAATTTTAAATTTATTTTGTAAGAAACCAGCACTAACCTTAGTATTAGAACGTTGAACTCAGAATTCACTGTCACAAGTTAGACGATCTATACCTACCTACTTGCCATTATTATTCTATATTGGTCATAATAGTTTTATCTAAAATTATTTGTATATTATTTTATTGTTTCAATTATATTTCGTCGTAGTATCGTAGAACTTAAAAATAATGTTTTTTATATCTATTTTCTGTTTGTCTATGCGTTTGAACACGCTAACCTTTGAAATGGTTTAAATGTAGTTTAACTATTGTATCTGGATAAACTTGTCTTGACACTTAATACTTTTTTGTATTTCAATCGGCTCATCTATCAAAAAGTTACAATAATTTAAATTCGAAATATAGACAAAATTTGCGATTTGAGGGAAAACCGGGCAGGGGAAATAATCAGGGGAAGAAATCGGATCGGGTAGTTCGAACAGGCATACCCGCGAACTGGTAGCCAGTTATGAATATAATTGCTTGTAATACAAAATATGTGATGCTAAAAACTTAAGTTCCATTGTAAAATTTAAGAAATTTCGTTACCAATATAAAACATAAAATTTCAATTGATAATTTCTAAAATAAGACCAATTATAAATTCTATTGACAGTATAAAACGCACTACAGGTTCCAATTTGTCCGTTGAAATTGTTTATTAACGTCAGTGACGGCAAAGGAAATGGAACTAAGGAACTTCAAGGAAACCATGAGATAGGGATTTTAATAGGTTTTCCTTTTTAATAGAAAATGTCGGAACAAAATTGAAGATGAATAAACATGCTAGTGTTTTTTAAAATATTTTCATATAATCATTACCTGAAAAACTAAATAAATGGTTTGAACTTCATTAAAATATAAGAAACGAAACGAGCGACATAAGAAAGATGAACTAAATTAATAAAATGAATATTATGCATTTATTTTAGCTTCACGCTGTGTCCCGCACACAGCAGGGTACGCAGAGGGAACCTAGTGTTAAGACACTCCGTATTATGCAATATCCACAACTTAAAATTATTGTTTTATTTCCTTTAAGTCTGCTGTAAATTTCAACAATATTTTATATTATGTTTTATGCAAGGAGTGCTTAAAAATGTAAACAGTATAATATTTCCTATTGTAAAGCTTTTTGATAGACTCTACTATACTATAGATAGATTTTTTTGAAAATAAAAATTATACACGTTTTCAATTGTATATTTGTTTAAATAAAAACTGGAATATGTTCTTATCTCCTTAGACCGTCGTCACCGCACTTTCCATAGAATTCTCGCATTCCCTCGTTATGGTATACAGTGCTTTCAATTCAACAAAAACGTGAGCTGAGCTGAGTGATATGTAGCTAAAATAATGTAACGTTTTTGAGTGTAACCTAAGCTGGATATACAGAAATAATCTTCTAAATCATAAAAACATAATATTTTGATGGAAATATAATATGAACTGGATACAACTTTTTTTAAGTTTAACATTCACAAAAAACGTATAAAAATTTGAACGCAGCGGGATTTGAACCCGCGCCTCCTGAATACCGTTCAGGCGCTCTCACCACTGAGCCATGCGTTCTACTAGCCGCTGCGTCGAAATTCTTATACGCTTTATTACAACTTATTTATGTTGTTAGCATCTCTGTAGTAATTCTATAATCTCTGTTATTTTTATACGTTTTCTTTAAATGTCTTTTTCAATTTTCCTAAGTGTGGAATAACACTTTAAAAATGTTTAAAAGTATTTAATAAATAGCATTCTCTCTTGCCAAATGATTGTTCGTAGAATAATGTTTGGGTAGCAGAAATTTGTAAAAATCTCTCTACAGAGATGCTAACAACATAAATAAGTTGTAATAAAGCGTATAAGAATTTCGACGCAGCGGCTAGTAGAACGCATGGCTCAGTGGTGAGAGCGCCTGAACGGTATTCAGGAGGCGCGGGTTCGAATCCCGCTGCGTTCAAATTTTTATACGTTTTCTTTAAATGTCTTTTTCAATTTTCCTAAGTGTGGAATAACACTTTAAAAATGTTTAAAAGTTTTAAAAAACTTTTTTTAAGTTTAACATTCACAAAACCAAAAAATCCCACGATATCCAAACCTACTTATGGGATTAAAAAATGGGAAAAGAATTACGCATACACGTACAATAAGGGCATCGAAAAATAACAGACCAGAAGATATGTGACACTGCTTAATTTGTTCAATGACTCATAAATTAAATACAAGTCTATCAATTCATAGTTTCAAGTGGATTGATACCTTGCCGTTACCGTGGACCTTAAACATTCCCGTGGCCACTTCACATAAACTGTTTGTTTTGCTAGATAAAATTATGGAGATATAATGGGGATCACTACATTTCTCAATAAGCCTGGGCGGAATAGGCTCAGTGACATTTTGTGACTGTGTGTTTGTAATCGTCCTACGCATCAGAATATTAGACAACAACAACGGTCTTATTAATAAAGGATACGATCAAGACAATTCTACTATGCCTGCCATTTTAACCTGATCTCTGGAATTGGAATGAAGCTAAAAGAACACAAATGTGGTTAATTTTATGCTCATTATTTTATATTAATTACATATTACATATTTCTATAGTAATTTTGAGCAATTTTGTGGTCAACTCGACTTGGAATGAGGCCATAATTCATAATCATATGATTAATCCAAACTGACAAATATGGGCTTAAAAAAATAAATATTATTTAACTTTATGTCTTGATGACCAAATTCTATTACTTGATTCCGACATAGTTTATCTATGTTATATTTCAGTCTACGTTAAACTTCCCTTAAAGTAATAAATAAAACATTTGTAAATATAATTTTAAAGATACCCGACACGCGCAAAGCGCAGCCTGGAATTGCGGGTGTTCGTATTATTTTACCTATTACCTATTAACTTTTTTCGTTTCCGGAATATTTAAGAAAAATGTGAATTTAGTTTGTTAATATATCGATAACTAAAGCGAAAAACTATTTAGAAAAACCAACGAGCTTTTTGTCTTTTTATGTATATATAGGTTTGCGTTGCTATCCGTGGGTTAGCGCAAATAACTACTATATAGAAGTTAATAAATTTGGAAACAAAATTAAAAATTCAGTAATAACTTCGAATCTGTAATTTTAATCTGACTTTTAATGCAGTTTTCGTAAGTAACTTTATATATTTACAATCCCACTTTTAAATTTAGTTAATTTAGTTATTAGAAAAACAACAAACAATAAATAGGTTCATAAAAAATATAATCTATTTAAGAAGAAACATTTACCTAGTCTATAAAGTAATGACATGTCGCGCTTTTTGTTTTCACATAAACGGCATTAAGTTCATTTCTATACTAATATTATAAAGAGGAAAAACTTGTTTGTTTGCTTGGACTTAAATCAAAAAATACTAGATCGATTTTCTCATTTCACCATCTGAAAGCTACATTTTCACGAAGTAACATTATATCAGCTTCACGCTGGATCCCGCACACAGCAGGGCAGTAAAGGGAAAATAGTGTTAAGACAGTCTGTTCCCCACTTTCAGTCGAGTTTTGGAGGCATTGCGTGTTAAGTAGTTGAACTTAACACCGTGCGAAGTAACGTAGATTCTTACTAAAACTTGAACATAAAATTGTTAAAAAAATTGACAAAAATATTTGTCTTTCATCTCACGCACTGCGAAAATTATTGATGATAAAATATAACAACTTGTAGTAAAATCACTAATATTAAATAACTAATATTAGAAAATAAAGAAAATATATTAAAGAACATATTAATGTATATAAAAAGCATATGCCTATCTCCAATGGACGTCTCACAATAGCTGATTTTATTATTGAAATTTTATAATAAGAATAAATTTTAACGAAGCTTAGTTAACTCATATCGTATTAATCTATATCTATATCAATTTGTTTATGAGAACAGAAATTAACAAAGAATAATTATTTCCACACTTCAAAATTAGTTAATTTTTAATATACTTATAGTTCTAACTGTATATAATTATATAGAGACTATACCTAGACACCGTATTCGTACCTAGAGTGTATTCATTTAGACTGTACTATGTTCGGGAGTCGGATTTAACTGTAAGCATTTAAAGCAAAGTAAGTAAATAGTGGCCTATTTGAATTTCACCTATCGGTTGACACCTATTATTTATATATTCGATAAAATATACTGTTCAACAAAATAATACATTTGAGCAAAGTTTATGGTTTAATCGAGAACTCGGGTTGACAAAAATACGAAATAACTACTGCGAGCGGGTTACTAGTTTACAATGTAATGAAAATATCACCAATACATACAAGTATTTTTTCAAGTCGAATAGATCTATTATAATTATTTTTAAAATGTAAAACTAAAATGACTTCGACTGAAATATAACGAATGAAAAGTGAACTGAGGCGAATTTAAGCAAAGCAAGAAGAAACAAAACTAAATGAATAAAACTAAAATAAGAAGCATCGCATAGCTTTAGAAAATGGTTATAATAGGCATACCTACGTACAAAAATAATTAAAAAATATATTTATAATAATTGTACATAAGAAAGTGCCACTCGCTACTCAGACTCGGAGTCAGTTAGAGAGACTTACTTCTTGCTATTTTAGCATGATATATACTTATATAGATATACAACCTTGAAACAGGCTCCTACGCTTAACTTTGTGATTTCTGTTTCACAGATTGATTAAAATTTACTAAACAGATACAGATTAATATTTAAATAAGCTATAGAAATGTTTTTGTATAATTTCGATCAAAGGCTATATTTAAATTTTATTACTGAGTGAGCTACGCAAGTCTAATGGATGGATCCATTACAGACAAACATTTGGATTGACTTTATATAAATAATTATTTAAATGTATTTGTTTAGTCAATTTGATAGCTCAATAGCTGGCGCATTTTATAAGATAAACTTGACTTTTATAAGTATAAAAGTTTTAATTGACATGTTGCTCGCATTATCGTTTATGTGGGCATTCTCTTCTCTCTCTTCTGTCTTGTTCTCTTAGTAATTCCGGGAAAGTCTAGTTGCTCCCCTCTACACTTCAAAATGAATGTACCTGTGAAATTTCAACATCCTACGTTCTCTAGTTTTGGTTGTCGTAGACGTGAAACTCGTCATACATACTACCCAGAGAGCGACCCCCTTCTGCCACGATGAGGTATCAGTTTGTGGGATGATTAATTAGGAATTGATCTGAGTCAAGAACAATTTCTAAGTACAAAAATATTTTTAATAATTTTTGTAATAAAATTTTTTTAATAATTTTTTTTTGATAATTTTTGTAAATGTCAAAATAATATTTTTAATAATTTTTGTAAATGTCAAAATAATGAATTTTTAGATAAACTTTTATGTTGTTATTATAGAAGTGCAAGTTTTTAAAATATCTTCTATTCTTCTTTCAACATTTCTTTATAATCTTAATAACTGTATAAGTTATCGATAATTGTTTGTATAAACCAATTCTTTAGTTTTATCTATGACAGTAAAAAATGCCGTTTATACGTTCTTATGTACTATTCCTACACCGCCGGTAGGCCTATGTGCCTACCGGCGCAGGCCGTGCCTAGCAGCATGAACATCACATTTGTATATTTTTCGATAAAATTTAAATTATATCACCTCAATATTCACCTCACCTTAAATTTACACGATACATTGCATAAAATCATAGAATGTAATTTTATAGGCGAACATTTTCTTTGTTTTGTTTTTAGTTACACATAATATTAAAAATAAATCAATATGAATTTTGTTCAAACAGTTTATAGTTAGTTTATAAAAAACAGGCAATAGGGACGTTATTCCATTATTATTACGAATTCTATTAATATATCATGACTATTATCGATATCCTTTGGAGACCGATCTACCGAATGTAATATAAGATTTGGTTTTATGTATATTCAGCCCACTGTGATCGCTATAGAACGACATCTCACATGCTGAGCACTGGACCAATTACTTAATCTAAGATCATTATATCAACTGAGAGTTGAGATCCACGAGGGAAGTGCTTGTTAAATGAGAATCATTCGGGTATTTCGTGTAATGTTATGTAATGAAAGAGATATATCTTTACGAGTTGAAAGCAAAAATGCGAACACTAGGGATTACGTTGACAAAGCGATACACGGCGGCACCACAACGGGATAGGCTTCGTAGCGCGGCGTAGCGAATTAGCTCGGTTTCAAGAACGTCGTTTGGCCGCGACCGCAGGCTCGGGCGGGACTCACCTTCCTAGGCGGGGGCTGCATGGTGAGGCGGATCGCCGCAGCGACGGCGGCCGACGGGTTTCGGAGCGCGGAGCGTGGATCGATGGCGACACTCGTAAGCGTGACCGTGTTCTGCCGCGTTCCCGTGTCGCACGCCCGAGGCGAGCCGCGCGCATGCGTCCGCTACGGCTACGATTGTCCCATTACCACCCATAGACTGCTTGCCACAGAGTAAACAACCATCAATATGAAAATAGCACTTTTTGAATGAGGAAATGCTTTAAATTTTATTTATATTCTAAATACATTTAAGCCAAATTATGAACTACTTTTAAAGGTTCATGAGTAATATAATTACGAGATTAATAATGGTAACTAAAACAAATAATATTTTCTAAAATTTCCCCCAGAATATGTAATAGCGACATCAAAATATCATACCTCCGCAGAATAAGCCCGTAATATGATATTACCAGATTTATTTATTTACTCGATTCATTTTTTCCACACCGTTCATAAAGTTATTTCTTGAGGTATTATTGAATACTAGTTGTGTATTCTGTTGCCTCTAAAGATATTATGTGACACAAAAAAATCTTATACATCCTATAACCGATATCTGGAAGAGCGTGTACAATATCATACATAAAATAAGTATAAAAAATATTCATAGAAAAGTGTAGTGATGAACTTTATAATAAACGAGATGATTACGTTTAGTTCTTCATTACATTTCTACTCTCTGATACTAAAGACAAAACGTGACGTTGAGTTCCGCCACACAACACGTTTCAATTACGGGCGATAAATGAACGACGGAGTGTCTTGACACTGTGTATCTGATTACCCCGCTATGCAGGAAAAAGGGTGATGCAGCTTTTGTTAAATTTATTATTTACAATTACCGGATTATTCAGTGAGGATGACAATATATTAATAAATAATGTATCAGAACCAATTTATCAAGTCTATCGTTTATACAATGTTGTGAGTTTTCATGTTACTTATTAAAATTTTTAATATCTATTCCTATTTTCGTACGATACAAATGTCATTTTCCCAGAAAGGTTTTTTTTTATATTATCAATCAATTTAATATTGTACTAAAACAAGAACACGCGTGTGGCACGCACATACATCATAGTAAACATTATTCAGAATGTATTTGTTTTATACCTATAATAAAACAAATGCTAGTTTGCTGCTGCTAGTTTTTGACGGCGTTGGGCAGATGCGCTACAAGCTCTTGCAACATTGTCACAAACCAAGTCAAATAAACCATTTACCCTCTATAAATGCATCACTATACGATATTTAAAAAAAAAAGAAAAAGTAATTTGACCGTCATTACTTTTTAATTTTGGAAAATGACTGGCATGTAATTTTTATATTCAGGTTGTAGCTGAATGGTCAGGTTGTAGATGTCCGCAACTTCCTTTACATAAGCTTTATAACTTTATGATACACTACTTTCATTTTACCATCTATTGACATTGAAATTTGAACCCATAATTATAATAACTTCCCAAAACACACCTACTTTCCGTAAAATACAAATAGCCCAAAACATACTTTAACTGCAAGGGATAGAAGTCATAAATGTAATAATTGCATTCCATCTTAAGCAGTCACAAAGAGACTTCATAATCGAAGACGTCCGTATTTAAATTCAGATTCAAATTTGAAGAATAAGTATAAGATCACTACATAAATGAACTTGAAAATGTAGTACCAATTTGGAAAAACTTATGAATGACTTTGATGAACTAAGTACAGATACTTAGTTCGTCAAAGTCATCCATACTTATATTATAAATGCATAAGTCTGTGTGTTTGTCTGTCACGCTTTCACGGCTAATCTACCGATCCGATTTGGATGAAATTTAGAATGAAAGTAGTAAAAGTGACTGGGTCTAACATAGGCTACTTATTTTTTCAAAAATCGACCTCTAAAGGGTTTAAATAGGGGATGAAAGTTTATATGAAAAATCTAAACCGCTTGACCAATTGTAATGAATTTTAGTATAAATATAGTTGATAATCTAAGCTTAAACATAGGCTACTTAATTTTTTAAAAATGCGCCCCCGAGGTTTGCAATATAACGAAATAGTTTACGCGGCGAAGCCGCTAGCGGGCCGCTAGTTATAAATAAAATGTAAAAAGTCGCCATTTTAAATGTAATTTAGATATTGACTTCATTCGTTTAAAACAGACTGAAAGCGAGAATAAAACCACGTGACCCAAGCAGTTGCAAATTAATAGGATTACTTCGGCAGACAAAAAGACAAGAACAAAATGCTTCACACTTTTTTCGTATAATAATTGCCACTCCGTTATTCACCCACCGCCCAAAATCGTTTACAGTCAGACGCAAGCTCACTGTGCCACGGCGGCTATATATATTTAGATATGTTAGGATTTTTTGTTATAAAAAAACGTATATGGTGCCTATGGCGGAATCGATACTATTCGATTACATCGGAAAAACCAGCTTTCGCCATGAGTGTTCACTCATGGCGAAAAATTAGTTCAGATAAACGACGCTCTACTTTACTGGAAATAAATCTTATATATTTAAACGAGTAATTCTTGTTTATATATAAATATATAATCCGGATCTCCGAGACGGCTCTAACGATTATCATGAACTTTGGTATGTAAGAGGTGTCGGAGAAGAAAAAGGGATCAAGCTGAGTTTCATTTTTAAAAAACGTCATTCCTTCCCTTTTTTGGGGAATTAAAGAAACAGCTAAAATTTCATTAGTATACGACTGTCAATTTTGCAGTATATCAAAGCGTTCTGGTAGCTAAGTCGGGAGGGCGGTTGCTTTTTATTGTTACTTTTTACGGTTTATCCATGATTCGGTCCTGATATCCACTCTATTCTTTTATTTTTTTTGTTTCATTTTTTTATATTCTTTTCTTTAATTTTTTATTTTATTTTTTTATTTTCTTATATTTAGTTATTAGATTTTTATTGTATTACTTTATTATATTTTTATTATAATCATTATTTTAAAATAACGACTTCTCGAAATATTTACCGAGCTCGCTCACCGGATATTATTTCTTTAAGCAACATAAAAGTTTATTTTTATGGAAGGACAAAGGACGAGAAAAGACCATATAGAGATGTTGTTAAATATCCAAAAAGATCCTTTTCGCTTTGTAAAAACCGTATTTTGAACCATTACAAACGATTATAAACGATTTTTTGATTTTGTAGTGCTAAATCCTGAACTGCGTATTTTATAGTTTAAAATACTAATAAAAAAAATAACTTCACCCTGTTTAAGCTAAGATAGCTTAAACAGGGTGAAGTGATTTTATTTTTTAACATTTCGGGAAAACTTCTCGATTTATATTACGCCGTGGCAAGCAAAAGTATTCGTCTATTTTATTAAAAATATATTGCATTATATTTCAATATCGATCGAGTAGCAGTTAGGTTGTTATGCTTTTATGATTTACGATCATACATAAATCTTTTTAAAAATTTCTTAAAAAACAAGGAAGGGAGAATTAAAGTTCCAAGTAATTTCTGTTTTCTTTATAGTTAGTGGAAATAAACCTAGAGAAAAAGGCTAATAAGAATTAGCCTTTTTTAGTATTGTACGTTCCAAAGTGGGGAGCAGATCGACTACCCTACAGCAATGTAACGATAGTTTCTATGCACGTCCCGAAAGGAAAGTAATTTTAAAACTGTCACAAGTTTAGGTTTAGTCACAAGTTTACGTACATTTACCTAGGTTTTTAGTTACAATTGTCTATATTGTTTATTCCTTTAATTTTAAATCTTATACGTAAACACATATATATTCATTTCCACGTCGCACTGAGGAGTATTTGACCGCAAAATCCGGTTATAAGTAAGAAAAACAAAAAAATGTATTAGGTACTAAATTTGCATTGTTTACGTAGTTAACTTACTAAGCTATCATAAACTAATTTCAAAAAGCTTGAGCTTATGCACTAGACACACAGGTAGTCAGAATCTAGTCGGAATCTAGTAAAATGCTCACGCGACTTTCATTCCGCTATTTTTTACATTAGTGACTTAACAGTTTGTGTTTTGAGATTAGCGGCTATTTTTGAAAATATGATCAATGGGTATTGAAGCTCAAGGTGTAACATTAAAATATATCACTCATTTGTAACATTAAAATATATTTGTTTTATCAATTTTAAATTTATTTTATAGATATAAAAGCTTTTTCTATAATTTTGACTAAATTAATTAAAGAAAAAAGTGTTTTCATTATACTTCCAGACCTGATCGGGCATATATTTAAATTTTGTAATTAACTATGTACCTTGTCTATATTATTAGAACAGAAAAATCTCACCCATCTAGCCACATTCTTTTTTAAATTTAGTTTATATTTCGCATTTTTTCAATGCTTTACTCCTGTATTTAAAATATAGTTTTTCGTTATAGGTTTGGTCTTGAAAGACATTCAAATGTATATGAGATGTTGCACACCGTAGTCCTATGGTAGATGAAAACGTGTGTAATGCAGCAACACATACAACCTCAACAATGAAGTGTTAAGTAAACTCCTCCGTGCGTCGTCGCCTTACGTCACTGTGCGATCTGTACACATCGAGTGTATGCTTCACTGAGGTTGACGCGGATCAGCATAACTTATATTATAAAATTTATCTAACTAAATCTCCGTAACAAGTTTAGACAACATATATTAGAAATTACATAGTCCATATATTTTACATATTATGTACTCACAGTTACCAGCGGCCTTTTTCTTTGTGTTCCATATTTTCTTTCATAATAACTCGATCTTCTTGCCTCCATATTATCAGAGTAAAAGTTTTCAAATAATATTGTTATTATAAAGGATTATTGAAAACACTAAATAGAATTGTAATTAATTATAAACATAAACATATGTTAACCTGTGTTGCTTTGTTGGATACAAAACGATCGCAATTGATAATGATTTGTAATCAACGCCTCGATAATAAATTGATAAACGTGTATAAGTGTGTAGAATATTTGTATTAAAGTAATATATTGATTATGAAATAGGTTTATTTCCACTAACTATAAAGAAAACAGAAATGACTTGGGACTTTAATTCTCTCCCTTCCTTGTTTTTTAAGAACTAGAAATTTTTAAAAAGATTTATGTATGATCGTAAATCATAAAAGCGTAACAACTTAACTGCTACTCGATCGATATTGAAATATAATGCAATAATTTTTAATAAAATAGACGAATACTTTTGCTTGCCACGGCGTAATATAAATCGAGAAGTTTTTCCGAAATGTTAATATATTTTTTAAACACAAGATACTCAATGTTAAAGATTGATTTAAAAAATACTGTTATGATGAATATATGGTAAGATTAAGTACAAACCAATTTTTGGAAATTAATCAAGACATATAGACCTATTGTGATTTTAGAGCTGTAATAATGAAATTTTATTCTAAAATTTTAAACATAATACAATTATGATTACTCAACTATTGTACGTAGCCGTAAGTATAATTGAGACTGATAAATAGAAACGTTCACGTTCGCTCTTGCTGGAGTTAATTCATAATACATTTAACAAGACAAAATCAAATATGGGCTTCGATGATCTTACTCCAACGTGACGTAAAATAATAATTGAAAAAGAAAATAGTTGTATATAACCGGACATTTACCCGTTATTTATTTAGATGGCCCGACTGCAGTAAATGAGGTCAACCGCTTCGTTCTCATTACATTGCTTGTCAAAAAATTATAATATAGTAGCTGACCCAGCTAACTTTATTCTGCCTAATAGTCAATGAATGAGCAGATTTACAATTATTTTTTTATTCCTAGTGGTGTAGTCAGAGAGAGCGCAGCGCCAAACGCTACGGTCTCTGCATACCTCATTCGCTTCGTCCACTGTCTTCAACCTCTTCATACACGCTCTCTTCACTATGACGGGTCCGCATGTTTTTTATGATCTTCCTCCAGTATCATCGATACCGCGAATTTCCCCTAACTTATTTATTATATATATTTTTCTTACAATTCTTGTAACACTCGTGCTCTCGAAGTGCTCAAATCTGAACACGTTTTTCTTCAATGATACTATAACATACTCACTTACGTCTACCATTCTGTGTATCTCCTCATGCGTATTTGTTCAATTAAGCTGACTTCTCACATTCTACGAACAGATCAAATCTCTACAACTTTCAAGTTTTGTTCTTCTTTAAGTATTTTTTTCTCGTTCTGCTATTAGTTACATTTTATTACATCACTAGCGGCCCGCTCGCGGCTTCGTGACGTGAACTACATAACTCTTTCGTTGCATCGCAACCCTCGGGGGTGAAAATTTGTATAATAAAGTAGCCTATGTTTAACCTTGGATTATCAAATATATGTATGCCAAAACTCATTACAATCGGTCAAGCGGTTTAGATTTTTTATATAAACTTTTACCCCCTACTTCAACCCTTTAAAGGTGGGTATTTGAAAAAATAATAGTATAAGTAGCCTATATTTGACACAGGGGTTTTTACTAAATCGGACCGGTAGATTAACCGTGAAAGCGTTAAGCGGTGTACTGTTTGTGGCACTAGAGAGCCCTTTAGCGTCAACTTCAATATCGACAACGTCAATTTAGGAGGAGGCGTACCTATCTGGAGCGCATCACGCATAACCGGAGGGAGGCGGAAAAATTATGCGGTTGTGAAAAAGCGGTAAAATATGTGGTAATACACAAAAAACAAAAAAAAAGATTGTAACAGTATATATGTACAAATATCTTGTCGTATATATGTATAAATAAATAAAAAACAGTATATGCATGTGCAGCAGAATAATTTAAGAAGTAGGTTAAGAAATTAGATGTAAGACAATAATGTAGAATATTACATGTATAAATAGAATTAGCATAGGTACGCATAAAATAGAAAATACGACTAGTTAAGTATTGTTAATTATAAAATAATTTTATATTAACAATAATAAAATAAGAAAAAAGCATTAAGTCATGAAAACTCCCGAATAAACTTAAACTTATTTACTAAAATAGGTAGGAATTTAGAAGAATATAGATTTAGTTAATATTATACCGTAATTCAAAATTAGCAAGACTCTTAGGAGAAAAATATGTGAGAAAACTCCCCTTCTGAAAAGTTAAACCAAGATAGAAAAGGACTCCGGAGGTTAGGCACATGTAAATGTAGTGTTAAGACATTCTATTCCCCATTTTTCACCGTATTTCATGCGGTTTAGGTGCCGGAATTTTGAAACGCCGCGCTTTGCTAAGAAAATGGAAATATCAAATATTTTCAGTCTTCGAGTGGGAATCGAATCCATAACCAGTCGTGTTTACAGTCACAAACGTGCCTCTGCACCATAACTGGCCTCTGTTATTTATTTTATTATTATTTTTTTGCTACACAAACAGTCGTTTACAGTCACATACTTGTGACTTTTTTATGTTTATTTTATTTAACTTATTTTCACACTAATAAAATAATTTACGTAAAATAAAATCCAGTATGTATCCACTGACAGGTACATATGCATGCGGATGCAGTTGTATCCATAACCATCACCTAAACAGCGTTGACTGATTGGCTGACGGCCGTGCCAAGAAACGTGAATTATCAGACGTTGCTTAGCTACTTTCGATTGTGTTTATTACTCGCGGACGCGATCCTGACATGTTAAAAATATAATAACCTACTCACAAAATACTTAAGGACTATCACACTCGTTTTCTAATGACCAAAAATATCTTTCTCCATACTATTTCCGCATGTGCATAACTTAGCAGCATATCCACAAGAACTGTTAAGACACACCGTCCTTTACATGTATTTAAATATCGTTCTCCAATCATTCAATACAAATATAATTATTGTTTTGAAGACTCAATTTAAAGATTTGAACAACCAGCACAGGTACAGGAAACGTGTTGCCCCATTTTACTCTACAAGTGGTATTGCTCTCACAAAGAAGTTATGAGAAAACATTTGGTAATTAATTTATTCCTTTACTGACTATATGTACAATGTATGTTTTATGTTTGCAAAGTATTCAAATATTATACCTACCTAATTTAAAATCTTAGGTTACTTAATTTAAGACTATACTTAAATTTGACAAAGGTATGCTTGTAATATATTTAGGGACAGGATTTCCACTAACTCTTAATGTAGTTTCTAACTACTTCACCCCATTAGTAGTATAATTTGCATAAATTTTAAAACAGTATCTTATTAATTTGTGATAAGCCCAAAAACGAAGTATCTTAGTTTTAAATAAATAATTTCAACCTTTTTTTCACTCCTTTAAGATGTTTATAGGTTTCATTCATAGGGTCAGAGCATGCATAAACTTTAGAACAGTAATATACTAACTTTTAATAAATAGGTATACATAAAACACAATTTGCACGTACGTAGGTAAATAATAAGTATATACTTCTTTTCAATCAGTAACTCAAAATGAAACATTGTTTCATGCTCCTAGCTTTAACAATGAAGGACATTCATATAAACTTTCACCCCCTCTTTGACTCCCTGAGGAGTCTGATTTCAAAAAAATAAGCAGCCTATGACCAATTACAAAATTGTTCCCCATTGAATGGTGAAAGTCCCAAAATCTACTTCGTTTATATACATACAGGTAGTAGGTACATTAGGTCAGAGATTCAATGAGATTAGTTACCGTATAGCACAAAAATAAAATTTAGTGAAGAAAAAATCAAGTGTAATGTGAACATTGTTGAATTCCTCTAGGGTTTCCCATGTACTAAGGAGGTTAAAGTTTAATTTGTTGCATCATTGTTTGTAAACAATAGGGACTTTTTAAGAATTTTTGATAAAAAAGGAAGACTATTTTTAACTGAGTATGAGCCATCTCAAATACTATTTAAATGATATTATGAAAATAATGAATATATGACTCGTTTATCTTTTATATCACTGGTTCACAAACAGTGGTCCGATTTTAAATGGAAAGGATGAAGTGGAAACGATTTTAAATTTAGCAGCTGTTGCTAACCGCGCAGTGAACGACAGGTGCGCGAACAGCAGATAGGGGGCGGGTACGCAGTGCCACGCCAAGTATAAATTATTTCGACGTATAAACTTATTAAAATACTTTAAAATAATTACACATTAATTCGTTGATTTTATGAAATTCGCAAAAAGTATTGGATTTGACTACTTGTTAACAATCCTATTAAACGTTTATGCAAGGTATACATATATGCAATCAATATGCTTTGCGCAGTTATTTGTTATAGATGAGTGTCAGTATTAGTATTTATTTTGGTAATTATGCAGTTTTCGGAAAAGCCCTCAGCTTTTCCAAAAAATGAGGGTAAATTTTTTTTGGCACTCTGGGGCTGTTACCTATATGGAGCATGACGAAGGATATTTCGTGGGGGGAGACTTATATTTTCCATAATTTTCTCATAAATTATGGTATTCAAAGTTCTCGCAAATACTTCAGAAAATCTCTCGTATATTTCGATACTTGCATTCGAGCACACAAACATGTATGTACTTGCAAACGTTAAAAAATTCATACATATGTACACACATGCATACACACCCACTTAAAATAAGAAAAAAACATTTTTTTTCTAAATTTTAAAAAGTTCTGGTCTCCCTCTTTTTTTTAAAATTACCTAACCTAACCTAAAAAATCGAAAAAGCAAAAAAAAACACTGATAAAAATTAATATTTATATAAATTTTTATTTATCTAGGGTTTTTTAAAAAAAAAGAAAACCTAACCTAAAGAAATGTTTCTCTTAATTTAATTTAAAAAAATGCGTTTTGTGTTAAATTTTCTTGAGTTTTTAATCAAAAATTTTCGTTTGATTATTATGGATTACTTGTATTATAAATGCATACATAGTGGTCCCCGCTAGCAAGAATAATGTAAAAATGATTGTTGATCAAAAAAAGGTTTGGTACCCCTGTTTTAGATAAAATGCAATAAACTTATATTGACTAGAATTATTACTTTCTAAAAATATTACAACAAAAGAAAATTTGATATAGTGGCATCCTTAATATATTCTTCAATAAAATCGCACCTGCGCGATACCAACAATCCACACTTCGCAACGCTTACACGGGTCATAATTTTCTCCCAATTTAAGTCGATCCCTAATTGTCGATTTAGGAATACTAAAGTTTCTAGCATCTATCTATATTTTACGTCCTCCATTTCGTATAGCCTCAAGAGTAGCCTTTAATTTTTCGGGGTTCCATAACTTCTTTTTCTTTGGCATAAATTGGTCCGTCTAATGGAAATAATATATAAAGCTAAATTATATCATATAAAACAGGTTGACGTAAATAATAAATACTTTTCACACTTGACAATTTCGCGCCCTCGACTGATAAAGCCGTGCCACCCAACCGGAATTATCAGACTTGATCATTTCGTGTTTAAACCTCAAAATTTTATGGAAAATATTATAGTACTTAAAAATGTTTTCTGACATTAATGTCCGCCTTTGATATATACGCACTGCATCTCAGAACTGATGGATAGTTTTGGAATTAAACTATCGCGCGGTATTATCCAACTCTCCCCTACTACGGGAAACTTATTCTTTTTAGCAACAATTTATGAAAATGAATATTGACTATATTATTCTTTATGAAGAAAGTGCAGATAACCACATTTTTCGTAATATTTTATGAAATTCAACTTGTGGCCATTGCCCGTCGTAGTTATTTAATATTTGTTTTACATGAACTGTAAAAGCCCCGGCGTAGGCATAGTCACTCACAGATCAACTAACAGCAGATCTTCTTTCACTATTTACTGCAATCATATGATTTGGCTCCGTTCCTAATTACATACTTTCTGTTTAAAAATATTTTATACTTTTATTTCTATTTCTATTAAATGCTTCCGTAGAAGCATATCTCGTGTACTGTTTTACTTAACTGCTTTCTATATGCGGTGTCCTCTCTTTTTTTTATAAAACTACACATTATATTATTACTTTAGCTCTGTTATTTTAACGTAATATCGAAGCTTTTCCCTACGTCCCTCTGCCTCTGCTGTATGCGAAAAAGAGTGTGGAGTTAAGTTTTAGGCTCCGTAAGTTAATAAATGAAATATAATGCAAACTACTTGTATTGGATATATAGTTTTACGTAAACTGGACTACTATTATCTATTGTGAAAAAGACAACACAAATTAGCAATAACAATACCACAAAACCATTTTTACAAAACCTTTACCTACCTTTTCCTCGACACCCGCAATACCAATGTTATTAGTATTCTGATAGAACACGCCAAGGATGTTGTGACGGAAATGTCGTAACACACATAAATAAAGGCCAAATATAAATAAAACATGGAAAATTTGATCTAAAAAATTTATTTAATGAATGAGGCGACTATGTGCACATTGAAAACACTTGTTATTTTACAAGTCCACTTGTACATTATTTACAACACCCGCGTTACATTTTCCCTCCGTTACACTCTGCCACATAGTATTATCCGCTTAAGTTACACACTGTACATAAGTAGTTTGTACAACTTATGAATAAAATTAATTTCTAACATACTAAGTTTTTAAAACATTGGAAATATTGTTGATCATAATACTTAAACGGGTAGTGGTATAAGATGTTAATCTCTTACATTTAATACTTATCGCCTAAGACATAAATAATCATATTATATGTATTTTACTTCACTTACGATAATGACTGGTACAAGTCCTCAGCCATGTTTTATTACTAACATTTATAACTTTTTGTGGCTGTGGCACAAAGTTACTACTAAGTTTACCATAATATAATGTAATTTTAAAATGTACTCAAAAAATCATAATAACATAAAATAAACGGGATACTGAGAGCAACCATATAATTGATACTTAGTGTTGCGACTATTTCATGAATCACTAATTGACAAAAAAATAATAATAAGAAAGAGATCGAAAACGCACTTTGAAGTCGCCACGACTTATATATAGTATATATGCTTACCTACATTAATCACATAAACCACATAAAAATATCAACAACACCGAGTACGTGCTCAGTAACGGCAATTACTATAAGTAACTAAATTACAAGTTCGTGAAACACTTAACAATCAACACTCAGTAAATTAAAATACTCAATATAAAATCATGCGCTCAAAGTACGAAATCTAAATAACACTCCTATAATAAATCATTACACTCACTTCCAAATAACTACATGTATCGATTTATTAAAAATATTTAATCAATTCAAAATGTATTATTAGATAGTTATTTACAACTAAATAGTTATAAACATTATTTCTTTTCAGTAATTGGAATCTCAATTATGAAAACACTACATAATAATCTTAAATATAATGTATAGATAAAACAAATCACAGTAAAAGGTAATGATCGACAAAATTGAAATGTGATGATTCTTAGCTCTTGCAGACAGTTTGTGCGCGCGTAAATGTCTCATGCATTTGAAAAACGCCAAAATTTAAACGTTTCAAGCACTAAACGCAGAGAAAGAAATTATACATGAAAAATATTCAATTTTGTACTTGCATGGAAACACACAAGTCGGAAGACGCCTTAAGTGTGATTTTGTTGTCAAAAAATCTCAATGTCATAGTAATTTATATATTTATATTAAAGTGTGGTGGAAATATAATTGTTAAAATTATAAATTTCAAATATAATATCTAAAATTAACTTATTACTTATATATGATAAGCGATGAGGCTGGTGACTGACTTTGATAGTTAACCAAAACAAAATGCAACATGATGAGTTGATTCTCCTACACTCAGGTCTAATAATGACCCTCTAATAAAAAAACTAAGGATTTTATTGTAATTTTATTACTAACAAATACATTTAAAAAAATAATTTAATACATAAGCGAAAGATATATTTTAATTAAATAAATCATTTCAATTTTAGTTCAAGATAACAATATTATTAACAAACAATAATTTTCTTACATCAGTCACCATGCTCGTGACAACGAAGACGAATATACCAAGATTCTGAGCAAACTTAATTTACATTACAAATTTTGTGAGCGCTAATACGATTGATGAATGTATGTACAAAAATTACAGTAATTTGTTTCTTATCAGTTCAGAAGAGTATATCTAATATTAGTAACATTAAAATTGCGAATACACGCATTACTATCCTTAAATATTCATATATAATTTTGGTTTCAAAAGGATTCAAAAACGTCTACGTCACGATTAAGCTCTAACCTGGGGTTTCTTGACGATTTATTAACAATGAAAACACGACACCTGTTTTAATTCAATACGCTCGGTTAAAATGAGTGAAGTTACGCGTGCAACGCATAGAATTAATTCTTTTTAAATATAAGTATTAATAATATTTATTATTATATTGTTAGACTAAATATACTAGAATAAATCTGTTATATTTACAGATGAAGTCTGCTCAGACCCTGTCAGAACGGAAGAAACAAACGAATAAAGCAACCATTGGACGAAGTTTTTCCGTCTTGAATTAAACATTGTTGTGCAACAGTTGTCATAAACGGACATGTAAACGATTGATACCGGCGTGTGCATGGGTTTTCAAACTTAACCACGTATTTTGACGTTTAGGGCTAATGATAATAGCTAAAATATCTGAAATAAGGTTGCATTATATATTGTAATTTTTAAATAAAAGCATATGTACAGAAGAGAATGTTAGTATATTACTAAGAGCTCTTTTTCAATCAGTACAGTCTCAGTGCCCTATGCAAACCAAACTTACGATAATCAGTGAAGAAAATTTGACATTGTAAATATATAGCAGTCTATTGGCTGCTACAAAACGACTACGAACAAGACAAACTGTTACTTAGATACTCAGAGTTTAACTCTTAATGTACAATAACGTCGCCCCACATTTAATACAATAATTATATTCAATGGAAAACATCTAATGGATCCACCAATTAAATAAATATCCTACTATTTGATAGCCATAAGAAGCAAAAATACACAATTGTAATAACTAAGCTACAATTGTATCCGGATATATGGCAACATTTAACACTCACATCGAATTATTTAATCTATTAAATATTAATGTGGGCTCGCGTCCCAAAACCGGCGTAACGTCGCGACGGCTGTCGCCCTTCCAGTGCCTCGAGCTCGGGGGAACTCCGCCTCTGCGGGCTCGTCATCGTACAGTTAGTACGTAATCAATTGGTATGACTGCAGCGTAATTAAGTCTTCCACAATAAGCGACATCAGCGCGTAAAGTATTGTGACATTACTACACTTAATCAATTTCAATTAAGATTTAATAATTCAATGTCTCGATCGGTTGTAGTAGCTCTAATTCGGCAATATCAGTATTACAGTTAAATACATAATATGTATACCAGGACATGAGCAAACTTCGTGTCTTGAAGATATATGTCGAAGAAAATACAATACAATATACAACCGAAGACAGAAGTCTAGCCCAAAAAATATTATACTAGACTTAAATATAATCTTAAAGGAAACGGTTCATTTGACCACAATTCATGTTAATTTAAATGTTAATATACTACGTCTTACAATAATAAATGCATAGATTGAAAGTATTTCTAATCTAACAATCTTTGAACATATCAAAATATAGAAGAATTGGTAAGCTACTGTGCATTATTTCAATATTATTTAAAATTTTAAACATTTTTTCATGACATATTTATAAAAAATAATAAAAAAATATAAAAAGATCACAAATGTTTAACAGTATCTCGTTCAAGCTAGACGCACGCGGCGAAGTTCTTCTGAACGAATGAGTGCCTTCGAATGTCATACATCTTCAATACACGTATCTGTACAATGTCCTTGAATGACGACGAAATCACCTTATGTAGTCCTTGTACGAGTATAATACCATCAACATGAATCTACGCTATGGTACGAATGAGGAAAAGCTATAGAAAAAGACATAAGAGTTAACTGAATTATAGAACAAATAGAAACTGTACCATTGCGTTAACTCACATTGATATTAGCAGCAGCTAATTTTACCAAGTTCTAAAGTCCGAAGACGTGGAGAAGAGAGGAACGATTAGATGGTATATACACATTATCATTGCGGCGCGATAACTGCCTTTCCGTACTGTACAAGATACACTCAGAGAGGAAAAGGAAAGGCGGCTAACGAGCCGTCAAAAGGTACTCAGGGACCCACGTATGCGGACCTTAGAATTTTTGCAGTTTAAAACGTCATTTACGTATGATGGCATTATCGATTGCCTTCTTTGCGCCTTAGAACCGAATATTTACAATATAAAATAATTTTTAAGACATAATTTATGCTTAACAAACATGCTCTTAAAACTAACACACCCTATCTAGGCCCATTCAACCTTGACTATTCCGATGAGTATTGCCAAATATTGCACATAACAGATGTAAAAAATATCGCATTATAAAATCGATACGCCAGTCAATCCAATATACAGTTATCTACAATTCCAAAATACTCCAATACAATCAATAATTACATTTGTGGTTAAACGATATGCAAATACAAATTGAAAATAATTTAAATTTATTTAAGAAACACAAGATTCCATATATCGCTGCAGACGGAGTAAGTTGCAAATGCAGCATCATAATTATTATGATATTTTGTATGGTCACAACTTGCCTTGATTGAATCTGAGCCATCAGCCATTACAGGTAAAGTGATAATTTACTAGCACGGCAATAGTACTGAAAAAAAACTTGAGTCGGTACGAAGATATAATAATAAAAAAAAATATTTAACTTAGAAGCCCTGCTCCTTTTAAAAAAAATGCATCCGTTTTAATAATTTGTAGAATTTGTAAAAAAAAGGCTTATTCAATAATTTTAATTTAAGTCTTTTAGGAATTAGCGGCCTGAAAGTTAAAAGCAGTGCTAGTGCCCCACCAGCATGTGATGTACATTGTGATAGAGCAGCTTTGAGAGTTATAAATACATTGACAATAATATACAATGTTAATATACTTAATGAGATTCCACATCATGAGGCACAAAGTAAAATAGTAACATTAACAAAAATATATAATATGTAATATTATTATTTACTTGTGCACCATCGTATGCACAACAATATACATCTTAGATGCATCAACATACGTGCACACACAACTTAGATGCACAACAACATACACCTTTAAGTTAATCATTGAGCTTTCGATTTATACAAATAAATAATATAATAAACTACATCAAGAATCAAAAGAGAAAAACATTAATTTAAAAAGTTCTTATTTACAAGTATTATCCTTATATTAACTGTATACTCGCGTTTATTGTTCGCCCGAAAATCGCAACACTTAGGCTTTACGCTTACGTGGTTTATATCACCTCACTTCACAATGTTTATTAACTGCGACCGACAGCGAGGCCGAGCCGGCCGCGGCAGCGGCGGTGCCCGTGCTGCCGTGCTGCCCGGCGGCTGGAGTGGACGCGGACGACGTGGAAGGTGTAGACGCTTCTGCGGCCGCTTTTTTCATAACGTACTCAGAGACGCCCTGAGAACTGCGTGCCAATTTTAACCTAATAGGTGTCACTTTGTTTGTGCGTATCCTGCGCATTGTGGACGCTTCCGCGCTGAATGATGGGTCTATAGCCAACGGATCTGGCGCCGTAGGGTCATAGTCGAAGGGGTCCACCGTCGGCTCCGGTGCCGCGGCCGCCGCACTCGCCAACGTCCCGCCTGCTGGAGGACTCGCCGCATTCCGCTCTTCGTCTTTAGTACGCATAATTTTAATTATTAATTTTGTAGCATTTTCACTTTCATTTATCACTTGAAGTTTCTCTTTTTCAGATTTCTTCTCCTTTTTCTTTTTGCGTTTCTCGCTCTTGTTGGGTTTGTGCTTCTTTATTTTCTCGTCTTCCTCAAAATCTGCCATTACCTTCCGTCGATACTTCATACTTTCTCGACGTAAATCCTCAAAGCTTGGTTTAGGTATACTTTGGAGGCGCTTCTTTGGCGGCCGAAATTGGAAGCCAGATGGTTCTTCACTCACTTGTTGAACTGTATTGGATCCCAATTTTATTTTTAATTTCGGAGCTACTGGTGATTCGGCTCGTGAAATGTTAGTTTTAGCAGTAACTCGGCAACGTCTTTTATGAGCCTGGTTGGAAGTTCCTGGCAGGTATTCAGATGGATCTATGTTCATGCACATTTGTAAATGTCTTAATTCTCGACTAACCCCACTGGTTATCTTTCGTTTCTTCTTTTCTACGACAGGATCTGTAATTTTATAGTCCTCCCGCGTAGGAATACTGGTCATAGATGCTACAGCCTTAGGTATAGTGATGACCGCGCGACCTAGCGGCTGGGGCACAGGCGGCGGCGCTACTCCCATGGTAGAAGCATTTGTTGGATCGTCCATGTTCATATCCTGGGTCCAATATTGTCGAAGTAATTCTTTCTTACGCATACGCCTAAGGTTAGTAGTTCCAGACATAGACGAGCCCGTAGAACTACTAGATGTATTTAAGGCATTTATATTTGACTCATGTGTCGGGGCAGGAGGTTGTGGAGCCACCGGTTGCACCGAACTCGCATAGTTGGCGTCTAAGAATGGGCCTTTAATCTTCACTTTCAGTTGATTTCTAGAATCACTTAATGACACTTTCGGTAATTGCGGCGTAGTTGTATCTTTTGGTTCATTCATCTCTTGCACTGAAGCGGCCGTACCTGGCGTACCCTGTTTAGGCTTACTAGCCATCAGCGCAGAATGCAGTTGTTTTTCCATCTCTTCGTCTATTTCTCCAAGTTGTTGCTCTGCTGTACCACTTGCAAAAGCCAGCAAATGGCTGTGGTAAGCATCAGTAGCGGGTGGTGCTGGGGTCTCAAAAGAATTATTGTACGTACGCATATCAACAGGTCCAGGTAACACTGGTTGAACTTGTGAGAACCCAGGACCTCTTTCTGTATTAGATTTACTGGATGGCGATTGCGCATCTTCAGAAGGTTCAGGAGTTGAAGTTCTTATATCTTTGTTTTCAATAATGGGACATTTGGTTGACGGAGAAATTGCTCGGGGAGACTGCGAAGAGTCCTTATAGGAGTGTTCGGATTTCCTATCTTCTCTATCAATTGACTTCCGTCTCTCTCGGAGTGGCTTAAGATCTACGCCGTCATTAGCAATATCTTCATTGAAATCATAGACTGTGCCAATCAATTTGTTTTGTATTGAATTTCTTAGGTAATCCGCCGGAGGATAGCCCTGTCCTCGACTCTTAGATCGACCTCGACCTCGTTGACTTCTGTTACTTTTATTACTAAGACGTTTAGTGCCTTTGGAAGAGTCGCTTTGCTTAGGTGAAATACCTGGACTCTTACCAGGTGATTTACTTGGAAATTTAGTGAGCAATTTGGTTTGCTTTGGAGATGACTTTGATGATGGTGGCTCCGACTGTGACAAACTCATATTAGTCTCGTTACTATCAGTAGACATTTTAGTTGGAGCTCTAGTATTGCTTGCTTCGTTGTATGAATCTACGCTGATGCTGGGACTCGAGACAACGTGTATTGACATTTTATCGCTACCTGTGACATCGATATCGTCACGGGGAGAATCGATGGGCTTCTGTGTAGGTGATGCTATCATGGCCGTAGTCAGTGCAATGTTTTGGGAGGAAGAAGTAAATGCAGCACATAGTGGGAATGTTTGTTTTGTTATAGGTTGCAATAACGGCGTAGCGAACGGTAAACCAGTAGCATAGAGGCCTGGAGCCGGTGAGGGCAGGGGCAGTTGAGAAGAAGCACATGCCCCAGGACCGAATAACGGTAAAGTGCCCATTGTACTCAAAAACGGTGACGCTTCAGGAGGATAACTTGTATATTGATTTAGTGGCATTGTGGGTTCTACTCGGCATGAATAAGCTGGTATTGGAGGGTAAGCTTCAATGTCAGGCAGTATAGGGCCTTGGCGAGAATCACCAATAAGATGGGATTTTATATTTGCTCTATGTGAACAAACCGATCCTTCAGAATTTGTACTCGAAGCTGAAGACCTCCGAGTTGTTATCTTGCTTTCTCCCCATTTCGAAGTATGTCCAATGTATGGTGACGATATTGTAGCACAGTCAGAATGTATGACAGAGTTATTATTATCATAAGTTTGATTATCTTGGGTTAGCTCATGATCGTTACTGTGTACAGAATGGTCAACTACTGACAATGACTGTGAGTCATCACTCTGTTTAGATAAGGAAATTGTATCCGCAACTTCTGATATTGAATGAATTGATTGAACAGTGGTAGGCTCTTTAACATCTTCTGTGTAGGAGGTAATTTCGCATTTTGATTCTGATTGATCCAATTGGGTCTCGTTATGAGATGTATATAATGCAGACTCATACTTTGATTCACTTGATTGATCCAACTGGGTTTCATTGAAAGATGTAAATAAGCCAGATTCATATTTAGGTTCACTAGACTGAACCAATTGGCTTTCATTATGAGATGTACTTAAGTCTACCCACTTAGCCTCATCTTTATTGTCTGTAATTATTTCTTTAGGTGCATCCATGCACTCTATTTGCTCTGAATATTGATTAATACTTAGATTCTCTTGGGGAGACATTCTTTTATCATTTGAATCAAATATAACATTCTTATTTTGTTCACTCTTTCCAGTATCTACATCAGCCTCTTCATCTTTTGATGATTTTTCTATCATCAAACCATCCTCTTGCATAACATTCTCAGCTGGCGCTTTCTTGCTTAACTGCATTCTGAGCCTATCAACTAAATTCAATGTTTCTTGCACACCTTGTTCTTTTGAGTCTTCTTGTAGGAAAATCTCAGGATATGAAGTAAATGGTTTCATCATTTCCTCGTGATTAAAACCTTCGTCTACTGCTAGCATATCAAATTCAAATAGCTCATTATCTTTCGGCTGAGGAGAAAATATCGTCCGATTTGGGAAAGGATTGACTGCTGATGGTATTTTGGCACTTTTGGATATTTCGACGCCCTGCACGTGGCTAGAATCTTGCGTAATATATTTCTTATCAGTATCCAACAGAGAACGTTTTCTTATATTTCTAGTAATTGGATTGTCAACATCCATTGATTCAATTGTTCTTGCGTCCATAGGAGTTTTAGGAGATTTAATCATAGTGTTCTCATTTAAATTAGCTTGTATTTTGGCTATCATTTTTATACTACTTTTATCTGCACAATCAGAATCCAGTAACTTATCTTCAGTCATATATTTCTCATGACCACCTGGTTTTTCAACAGGTGGCGGATGAATTTTTGGACTAGGCGCTTTTGGTAACCAGGTCTTATCAGAATCTTCGAATTCATCGTTGATTGATACATGTTTTTTATCAATTATTTCAATAGGAGTTGACGCTCCTAAAGCAGTATTTATTTTCTTTATTGGTGATACACAAGTTTCTTGATCTACTGGAGGAGGATCATGCCGACCAGAAGAGTGTCTTTCTGTTGATATAAGTTCTCGAGTTTCTTTAGGTGGTGACAGAGCTATTTTTTCTTCAATAAGCTCTTTAACACTCATTCTTCTATTTATTGAGGGTTTGTGTTTGAGTTCTACGCTTTTTCTGGGACTACTTCTTTTTAATAATACAATTTCATTTTCACTTGTTTTATTAATGTCGTCTTTACTGTCTTCAATTGAAACACTGACTGCTTTAGATTTTATCGGCTTTAAAATTTTCACATCATTTTTGGGACCAGCTACATCTTGAGCATCAACACTTTTCCTTTTTATCTCCTCGTCCGTTTTCCATTTCGGAGTTGTAGGTTCAGCGGGCTGGAGGCCCTCTTTTGAAATCTTATTGGGTGTAGAGGAATATTGAGGGCCGGTGAGGTCTCTAGATGGTTTTCTCTGTCTGGCATCAGACTTATAAGGCATATTTCCGCTTGTAGTAGTGCTTCGGGTCCGAGAACGTGTGGAAGCGCGCGTGTCATTGGGTCTGCTCGATTCCTCTCTTTCAGTAGGTGACGATGTAGCCCCACAGTCGGACCCCCGTTCGGAAGTTTTAAGCTTCTTGTCAGGGGCCTTGCGTGGGGACGTATCAGTTGAGATACTTTTTCTTTTGCGTCGTCTGCGGGGACGCTTTGGAGAGGGACTATCGGACCCTGAAAATCTCGATCCTTTAGAGCTGTCAGAATCACTCGTGGCACTAGTTGAAGACAGTGGTCTTGACACCTTGTCAAGAAAGGGCAAGTCCACAGTAGGTCTAGAACCAGGAGGAGAAAACATTGATGGCTGTCTAGTAACTGGTTTGATCTCACGAGCTTTTGCTGTAGGCTTCATGCCTGGCTTTTCAGGTTCATCGTCTGAACTAGACGATGAAGAATAGCTGCTGCTACTGCTATTAGATGAAGATGTCGAACTGTCTCTAATTGGGGATTTTGGACGCTTTAGTTCTTCTTTTTTCGGAGAGAACTTGGTTTCAGTCTTATCATCTTTCTTTTTATCATTTTCATTTTCCGCAACCGGAGCTTTAGACCCCAACCCCTTAATATGTGCTGCAGCTTTCTTAGCAGCTTGCCTTTGTGGAACATATACATAAGGTTCTTTATCTTTCGAGGACTTTTTCCGACTTATTCTTTCTGGAATATCCTTAGGCTCCTTTCCTTTAGATTTAACTTTAGGCTTAGATTTAGCATCATCGCCACTAACTTGTTTTTCCATACCTGATTCATCTTTTTTAACTGTAGTTGTAGAACGCATGTTTTCAGAAGCTTTTTTAGCAGCCTGTCTTTGGGGAACTATTAATTCTGTTGGATTATCTTTTTGTTTAGCAAATTTAATATTCTCTTTATTTTTAGCCTCATCATCCGACTCATTTACTTTAACAGGAGTTTTCTTTTCCTTATTTGAAGGTTTCCTACCTCTCTTTTTAGGTCCAGGTTTATCCCCTACATGTTGCAATTTCTTTTCTGGCTGTGTTGGAATAAATTCTTTCATTGCAGCTTTAGTACGAGGCAGGGGCTGCAGCGAATCATTTCCCTTGGGGAATCTAGTTTTGTCAGATTTAGTTTTATCATTTTTAAGTCTATTAGACTTTTCAGCTTTAGATTCCTCTTTTACGGAGGCACCATCACTGCTATCTGAATAGATATCGACCGGGAATTTGTTGTTTCTAGTAGTTCTTATTGGTATCAAGTCATCACTGTCAGTGCCAGATTGTCCCATTTTCCCAGCAGTCATTTCTTTTTCCATTTGTTGTAATGTCTTACTGCGCGATCGGTCCTTTCTCATTCTAGATTTTACATTTTCATCCTCACTACTACTTTCGACAACGGCCTTAGATTGTGGTACCTTCCGTTTCTTCCTCTCTGGTTTCTTTGGTGATTTTTTGCCTTTTCCTTTTGGCGAGATTTTCTTTTTAGGTGAAGTCGAAGGCTTTTTATCATCGTCATCAGTGCTTGATCCAATAGCACGACGATATTTCGAAGAACGAGTGACTTCTGCAGCACTTTCTTCACTTGAAAGCCCACTGTACATACTGCCACTCCTTCGAGATCCATTTACATAATGTTTTTTGTACGGATTTGTTGACTTTGATCCCCGTACAAGACCATTACGATCTTTCTTTTTGTCATCACTAGAATCTTGAGGAGCAATACGGGCCAAAAGATCATCAAAGTCATTTTTATGATCAGCAGCATTGGCATGGGAATACAGTCTATCATAGATGGAAGGCCCGTGATTAGCTTCAATGATAGCCGCCAAATCTGGACCAGATATATTAGGCTCAGCAGATAATACCGCTACTTGTTTATGAAACGTTTGTTCTCGCATACGAAAGAACGAGCGAGACAGTTTTTCCCTACGACTGACCATGTAACATAAATTACGCACACGCTCTAAATCTTGCCTCAGCTGTACAAACATTTTCATTTTATCAAGATCGGCTTGCTCTTGCCTGTGAGTTAGCAATTCATTGTCATCTGATTTTGGAGGTAACAGGGGACGATTATGACCTGCCCTTCGTTTCAGTTTCCAGTAATTATAAATATAGTTAATAGCATCTTGATCGACATCTAAAACATGTGTACTAATGTCTTTGACACTAACATGACGATCGAATTCTCCCTCTATTTCCTGCAGACGTGCTGCACGAGCTTGAGTTTTCTCCTCTGACGTCATATCCTTCCTACGTTTTCGCTTTACTTCTTCTTCTTCAGAGCCAGAACCAGGGCACTTTTCCTTTTTTGAGTTGACACTATGTTTCTGGCAGTACGAACGCAATTTAACGCCATCATCGGCATTTTCATCCTCAATGATTGCACGCATTTCTAGTCCATGTTTAAATGCACACGTGACATGATAAGCAGTCTTACAAGTTTTCACTGAACACTGAATACAAGCTCCTTTACGCTCACGACACAAAACACATACCAGTGACCAGCGTGATGCTGGAATAGACGTTATTTTAGTTATTGGTTCCATTTTCTCTGCACAACCAATGGACACTTCTGGAATCCAAAGTACACAACTGACATGGGCCCATTTATGACCAGATGGTGTGCACTTCATGGCCCCACCAAGATTAGGACAGAGAACACAAGTTGGCCGGATACCAGCGCCACAAGGACGACAGAGCCATTGACCTGAAAAAAAAATAACAGTTTTTATTTTTAGAGGTTCTGTCTTAGTATTTTCAAGTAAAAAAGAACATATGCAATGAATGAGAATGTTGCTTGAATTAAGACTCAAAGGGAACTTTTATAAAATTTATTTCTTTTTAAAGGTAAGAGAGTTTAGTAGGTAACACATGGAGCTTACTTAATGTTCATATATCCCATAATTTTAAGTATGCTAAATTTTATGTTTCTTCATTTGTAAAAAGGGATCAAAAGGTTTTCCTTGACATATTCATATATAGATTCAGATGTTAGCAAATTTAAAATAAACAATGGTGTAATAAAGAAAATAAATAAATAAAATAATAAATAAACATATCAATAGACCATGTAGTATAATAATAATAGTTTATAAGTAATTTACAAACCATCTGGTATTACAGTGATGCCGTAACAAGCTTGGTGCACGCAAATATTACATGAGTCGCAAAACACCATTTCGTTTCCGTCCTCAGAATCTGGTGACCGGCAAACATCGCAGATAACGTTCTCATCGTATTCTATACCCAAGCCTTCTTCTGATTTCATTATTGCTTGGATTTTGTCCCAAGTGCGCACCTTAAATTAAAAATTTTCAGTCATTAATATCTTAGTGTTTGCAATAATATACTGTAAAAAATAACTAAAAGTAATTTGTTACTTGTAGAATAACAGAAGTGCCAATTGGACTATCTCATTAAATCTATTACAAAAGGACAATTAAATTAAGGGATGTCTCGAAACCTCTCTAGAAAAAGAAAATATGCAGTGAATAAAGGAAGATTTCTATAACCTTTTCTTTGGTTGAGATGATACCTAAAAGGGAATGTTATAAAATTTTAACTGGTTTTTAAGGTTGTTGGATGTACTATTAAATTTGGATATCATAAACTTGTGTAAGTTAAACTTTTAAAAACCATGAGCACAATGTTATATGCTAAGTTTTATGTATTTATATAAAATGCAAAATGTGTTGCTTTAGCAATGTGTATGTCACTTTATGCAAAATAATACAATTGCTTATTTTGTATTATAAATATTTATATAATTATATATTAATTATAAATAAATATTTACTATAAAATATAAACAATGTTCTATTAATTTAAGATATTTCTTATAGGGTGGTCTGGAATTATTGGGTTTCAGCCTTTCTTCTTTATGTGTTCCAAAACTAATGCATTGTTTGAATAGAATAGAAACACATTTTTTAAATATTTTTTTTATTTTGTATTTAAATAATAAAGCACAATCACAAGTTATTTATGGAGAATACTTAAAATGTATGTAGTATGATATTTTTTCCTACCCCTGTAGTATGATATGCCTTTAAATATGTAAATTTCGTCTTTTTATCCGTAAAAAAGAATCAAAGTTTTTTTTAACTTATTCATATATTAGAAATTGTTAATAGCCTAACCTAAGTTATTAACAATTTCTTATAATACAATAACCAATACTAATATAGATAGCAAAGAGACAAACTTTGTTTGTAAGGGGGGTAACCTTTGTAAACACTGAACCGAAATTCTTTCTCAATTAGGAAGCTACACTTTTGAGGAGTGCCATAGGCTATATTTTATGATTGAACGAAAAGTTCAGAGAATCCTAAAGGGGCTCAGATAGGGGATAAAAGTTATCGCGGCAAACCCGCGAGCGTATTGGTAGTATAATAGAAAATGGTAAAATTAAAACCTAAAATTGTAATATTAAGCAAAAGTGAATTAGTTACTACTTTTATTAAATAATATAGTAAACCCACTCAATGTACACTCGTAGTAGTGGTAATTTGCACCCACTTACGATGATTGAATGCAAACTTTATGCACATCCGCTTTTTACTGAGGGAGCACATAGTGCGGGCAGCACTATCTCGTAAACCTTTTAGCTATAATATAATTGTATTTTAGAGTTATTAATGCCCTCATAATTTATTTATTTAAAGATATTAGTAATTAGGACAAATGGGGTTGTTGGTTTAAGTTTATTAATAGGTTTACCAAATCTATCTTAACGTTAGTTAAAGATCTTGTGATATAAAATTATGAGGTTCTATCACACGAGGTAGAGGAATTCCGATGTGTACGGAAACAATGAGAACAAAACATATCGAATGTCATTAAGAGTCTAGGAAGACGAAATATAGCTGTCGTGCCCCGGGACTTATAAAGACAATAGAATAAGGTAGTCGGGTCAAATAGGAATGTTACAGACATAGACGCAAGTCATAACTAAATTTTTAATTCGGCAATACAAGAATAACAAATATAAAGTTCACGAAATGAGCTTAGAAATGACGTGTGTCAGTTCTGTATCACAATAGCTGTAGAACGACGTACCCTGATTCAAAATTGGTCTCCAGCATTGTTTCAGCTCTATAAAAGCACTTTCTTATAATAAAGTAATTTAATAATAAGATAGGGTAAAACCATAGAACAAGACTTGCCTCTGAGAGTGAGAGTCTGTTAGAAATCACATGTTAGTCTTTCAGTAGCAAGAACACAGAAATATAACTACCAACAAATGATTAATAATGTTCACGAAAGTAGGTTTTAAGATATCCCACACAAAAGCCTCCCTCAATTTTGGAATCAGCTCCTGAGTGGACTTTTATAATTATCACAATATAAAATCCCTGAGTATGTGGGTATCTCGGTACAGCGCCCGACATTTTCTAGTAATTTTGGTACAACTAATAGTTTCGTGGAAAACTTTCAACTTACTAAGGCTTACCAGGAAAAGATTTAAATTGTATAAAATTTAATTACAAAGAAGGAGAGGCCTTATGGCTTAGGTCTTCACTTAAGGCAAGGTTAGTGTAAGTCCCAGGCGCTGCCACGAGCTCCTCCCTGCGTAACATGATGGGCAGGCGCACTATGAGACCATGAAATTCTAAGAAGTATCTTCTCTACTCATTTAATAAACATCAATTACAATTATCCAAGCTACCAAGTGAAATTTATTAAACTCAATACCATGAAGTCTAACAAAAATCTTCTAAGAATTCTTTGTGATAGACAAATGAAAATAATTGATGTATAATTGGCTGAATGATATACATATTGATTAATAACTATTAATATAGTCAATGAAATATTTCTGTATATATTAAATTATAATGACCACTGAGGAGCAAGAAAAAACCTGAAGTATTTAAAATATTGTTTAAAGAAGTGTTATTTTTTCTTAATATATACTTAGTTTGTTTATCACATATATTTATGAAAAAAATATCCTAAATATTAATGAACACAAATGAAAAAGGTATAAGATAGTGTCATTTGCAATAAAGAAATTATTATGGTACTTGTAAAATTGCACTGATTCAAATAGTGCAATAGTTTGCAATCTTTTTTGTATTTAGCAGTATACTAAAACAAACTTAAGCTCATATACAAATGTTATTATATTTATATGTACTACATAAAAACAATATATAAATTTGCTTGTCAGAAATAAGTTTATTAAAACATTTAATTTTAATATTTAGGTAAAGCAACTGGTTGTGGACCGTTGCGGTGTTCCACAGGGGTCGGTATTGGGCCCGATACTGTGGAACGTCGGTTATGACTGGATCCTGCGTTGCCGCCTTCCGCCAGGGATGAGTCTCATATGTTACGCAGATGACACTCTCGTTACAGCCCGGGGTTCAACTTACCAGGAGGCAGCACACTTGGCTGAAGTCGGCACGCGCATTGTTGTCGACCATATTAAAGCGTTGGGTCTGAGGGTCTCCGTGCCAAAGACTGAGGCCCTCCTATTCCATGGCCCACGTAGGGGACCCCCCCGTAGGGCTACTCTACACATCCAGGGCCAGGAGGTGGAGGTACAGGCTCAGATGAAGTATCTGGGTCTGACTCTGGATGGACGATGGTCGTTCGCGTCGCACTTCGCTCAACTTGCGCCGAAGCTTGTGAACGCCGCCGGGGCCCTTGGCAGGTTACTACCGAATGTCGGAGGGCCGGATTCTCCATGCCGACGGCTCTATGTCGGTGTGTTGAGATCCATGGCATTGTACGGTGCCCCCGTGTGGGCTGATGCTCTCACCACTCGTAACAGGGCCCAATTGCGGAAAGCGCAACGGGTCATAGTGGTGAGAGCAATTCGGGGATACCGAACGGTGTCGTGGACGGCGGCTACTCTTCTGGCTGGCGATCCACCTTGGGAGTTGCAGGCGGAGGTGCTCGCTAGAGTTCATGCGTTTCGCACAAGTGAGCGGTCGCGAGGCGAGCAACCATCGACGGACAGTATCGTGCGGATCAGGAGAAGAGCGGACGAAGCCCTGATCCGGCGATGGAAGGAGGACTTGGGGTCCCCGGTGGCGGGCCTGGCGACAGTGGAGGCGATTCGCCCTCACCTAGAGCGCTGGGTTAAGAGGAGTTTCGGAGTCCTGACGTTCAGGCTGGTGCAGGTGCTGACGGGGCATGGTTGCTTCGGCAAATACCTGCACCAGATTGCACGTCGGGAGATGTCGCCGGTATGCCATGAGTGTAATGCGCCTGTTGATTCGGCGTATCACACTCTGGCCGAATGCCCCTCTTGGGCCCCACAACGTCACGCCTTGATGACTGTAGTGGGTAGGGACCTCTCACTACCCAGTGTGGTAGGGGCTATGCTGGAAAGTGAGAGGAACTGGTCGGCGATGGTCTCTTTCTGTGAGTCAGTCATCGCATTGAAAGAGGCCGCGGAGCGGGTTCGCGAGTCCAGTAATGCAGGCCCGCTCCGTCGTCGGAGGCTAGGGAGTAGAAGAAGGCAGTATGCGCGTCTTCAACTCCCCCTACCTTAGAGGAGCTACTGCGGGAGGGTCAGGGTGATTCTCCTGCAAGTCATCAAGGCTGCGGGTGCTCTGTTAGTGACCCCGGAGCACCCTGAAGACGACGGTGGCCCGCAATAGGCGGGCTGTCCACCGACGTGTCGTAGCAGAATGCGCGAGCGAACCTGCGACGTCTCACAGGGGTAGAGAGGGTTTCCGCTGGGTTTTAGTGGTTAGTGTCGACTTGTCGATGAGTCATCCACAGTATCATTGGTACGTAAGGTATTTCTGCCTGTCATATGTACGAATGGTCTGCGTAAACTGCATTTCCCAGCGATAAAAAAAAAAAAAAAAAAAAAAAAAAAAAAAAAAAAGTCCCAGGCGCTGCCACGAGCTCCTCCCTGCGTAACATGATGGGCAGGCACACTATGAGACCATGAAATTCTAAGAAGTATCTTCTCTACTCATTTAATAAACATCCATTACAATTATCCAAGCTACCAAGTGAAATTTATTAAACTCAATACCATGAAGTCTAACAAAAATCTTCTAAGAATTCTTTGTGATAGACAAATGAAAATAATTGATGTATAATTGGCTGAATGATATACATATTGATTAATAACTATTAATATAGTCAATGAAATATTTCTGTATATATTAAATTATAATGACCACTGAGGAGCAAGGAAAATCCTGAAGTATTTAAAATATTGTTTAAAGAAGTGTTATTTTTTCTTAATATATACTTAGTTTGTTTATCACATATATTTATGAAAAAAATATCCTAAATATTAATGAACACAAATGAAAAAGGTATAAGATAGTGTCATTTGCAATAAAGAAATTATGGTACTTGTAAAATTGCACTGATTCAAATAGTGCAATAGTTTGCAATCTTTTTTGTATTTAGCAGTATACTAAAACAAACTTAAGCTCATATACAAATGTTATTATATTTATATGTACTACATAAAAACAATATATAAATTTGCTTGTCAGAAATAAGTTTATTAAAACATTTAATTTTAATATTTAGGTAAAGCAACTGGTTGTGGGTTTGATTCCCGCTCGAGTGGAAAAACTTAATATTTCCATTTTCTTCGCTTTGGTGTAGAGGGGAAAAAAGCGCGGCGTTAAGTTCCACCGCCACAACACGCAATGCCTCCGAATTCGGCGGAAAGTGGGGAACGTAGTATTAAGACACTCCGTTCTTTCTGTTTACTCTGCTGTATAAAAAAGATAACTAATTTTGTTTATTTACAAAACATGTAAACAATGGCCATTATTGCATGTGTATTACATATTTGTAAGCTATTTTATAATATAAAAATTTAAGCAACAAATTTTAACTAGGTATCTATCATTTGTATAAAAAATTATTGAAAAAATTAATTGAAAATTAATGTAATCACAATGTAACAAGTAACAACAGTTCTTAACAATTACGCTAACATAATTGTTAAAGATGAATGAAGCATGATGGTTGTTGATCAATGATAAAAATATTATTATTTTATTTTTACATTCTTTGACATTTGTACAGAATGACTGCAGGATTGGAACAAATTTTAGGGTTACACTTATGATTACATTGACATCTGTAATCCACAATGTATCGTATGTAATCGACGTTGTTATATAGCAGAAACATGTGAGTAGTGTAGAAGAATGAACTATAAATAAATACAGTAAAGATAGGTTTTGCAGAATTTTTGATTTGAAAAAAAAAAAAAAAGAAGTTTCACTGAGTTTCTTGCATCTGTTCCTTCTCAGGTCTGAAGCATTAACTTTAGTTATCAAGTGGTAAGCTATTTGACATACATATAAAAATTGAAGCATGTTACTTTTGTGTGTGGAACTTGCCTTTTAAAACTTGATTGAAGAAACTAATAGAAAATTATTTTTCTTTATTATTTTTGTTATAATTAAAATCAAATTGAAAATTATTATAAGAATTAATTAGTAATTTGAATTAGATTTATTGTAATAGTATAAGGATTTCGGATTTTTGGAGTGTTCAACACAAGGTTCCTTCTGCCAACCCTGCTGTGTGTGGGATACAGCGTGAAGCTATAAGGATTGCGTTAAGCCTAACTTACCTCCAGTTCTTCAATAACTTTTTCAAGTTGATCCTCGGAAACTGAAGATGCCCCTGCTCGGGCTCTTTCAGTATTCAACAATTTCAACCAAGAAATATCAGTGGCATCCAAGTCATAGCTGCAGCAGGCTTCTGCCCGTGCTGGTGTTGAACTTAGATGATGCTTGTCAGCTAGATAGTGAGCGTCACGCGATAGGTGAATGTATTTGTCTTTAGGCCTGAAATTTTTTAATACATGAGTATTAACGTATAAAAAAAATGAAACTATAATTTTCTTTGTAGCTAAACTTTCCTTGGTGAGATTGAGTATAAAAAAGTATGTAAATGCTTCTGGGTCAACAAGATAATTATTTTAAAAAATAATTCTAAATAAGAATAGTTCTAGCCACTGTGTTTCTTTTCTTTTACTCCTATGTCATGTTATTTAAACCAAACTTACAATACTTAAATATTACTGCAATTAATTTAAGTTATGTGTTAAAAATATGAATATAATAGGGTTTTAAAATGATTGTGAACTAGAATATGTTCACTAATATATTCAAACTCACAATTTAAAATCTTGAAAGTTGGGCGGCCGGGGGTTAGAAGTGCTTTGAACATTTGGTGCTGGTAAGGAGTCAGGATTGACAGGCACTTGCACACCTCGCTCCCAGTCTTGTTTCCAAGTGTCAGTAATGACCCAGTACTCACTTGGAGTAAGTGGCTCAGAATCTGGTAGCTTCATTGCGCTGATGAGATCTTTTCTGTAATTATTATGCAAACTTGTTATGGTATATCTTTTACATAAAATATTTAGTGTTATATTTAGTGCAATAATATTTAAACATTGTTTATATTGTAGCCAAAGTAACTTTATTTTGTAATTAAAAACATTCATTTAAATAAATAAGTATAATAAAACATTCAAATATTCAAAAACTAATTTTACAAATGCCTCTCCATATTATATATAGATTTTTTTTGTAATATATGTGACTATCCAACATAATGGTTGATGATACAAATACCTATATGTCATAAATATATATATACATCAGAATATTTTGGTTTTACATGTAAATTATGGAAAAATTACATGTTAATAGATTCCTAACTAATTAGCAAAAGAATAATAATATCACGCATACTTACATATTTCTTTAAAATTTCTTATTTCTATATGTTTATTCATAATTTTATTTAAGCACTAAACCTTTTACATTTGTTACTTATAAATCCAAACTGCAAAAAGTGTTATCTTTTGATCTTAGTACACAGGTATTCTTAGTAAAAACAAAGAGATGAACACTTTTCACATCATAATAGTACATTCGCAGAAGTTTGATTGATTATTATACATGAACAATAAATGAACATAACAGCATAGCTCTATGATTAACAATAAATACATACACTTTTAATTTTACTGACAAATATGGAGCTAAAAACTATAAGTTATGAATATAACACTAACTTTATATAGTGACAGAATTTCCAACAAACTTTTGTATCATAATGATAATAAAATTGTTTAAGTGTTTATACTCAACATACTTAGTCTTATTCTATTTCATTTTATAAATTGTTCCAAAGTCACACAGCAGCAGTTTTTATAAAAAAACTTTTGTATAATTATCAAAAAAAAAATATAAAGTTTCTGTTCTTAAGCTGTGAAAAAGATTATTGAGTCATAAAACTTATACATAATTCAAAAATATGTGAAAATAAACAGACTACATTATTGTGATGTAGAATGTATATCTACGACATCTACAAAATAACATATAATAACTCAATATAACAATCACATATTTTTGAAAGATATCAGTATATTCATTGCAAAGCTTTAACGCACAGCTATTAATTTCAATTAATATTTAAGTGTATATTGCAATAATATACTTGTTCAATTTACACTACAGATTTTCAATAAAATAAATTAATAAAGTTTATTAATAAGACAGCAATAACTAAAACATTTTTACATGAATAAAACACAATAGCATTGCACCTTAAAGTGTAAAATTTCTATAAATATGACAATTGAAAAACAAACTCGCATTAGCTGATTGTTAAGTAATATTTTGTATATTAACCCTTAACTAGAATACTATCTATTTGTGGATTAAAACAATACACCAACCTGAATAGTTCAGCAGGTGCCTCAGAGGCATTTCTGTTATATATAGATGGCATTTTGAGGTCACTGGTAGGCCGAAGTTGCCAAAGTGCATCTTCGGGTTCTTGTCTACGACGTTTAGATGTGCCTGCTTCATCCCCTCGCACACCACACACCCTCTTTGTGCCTCGCAACGACATCTTTTAAAGTTTTTTCACAACCTACATGTTCACGAACCCTTCACTGCTTTACACTTTGAACGAGGTAGTAACATTGTGTAGAATGTCACATTATTCACATGATGACATTTTAGTTTACAAACACACAAGAAGCACAACCTGCAAAAAAGTACATATTTTAGTTATAAATTAGTAAAACAGGTACATTTTTAATCTAAAAGTGCTAAGGAAATTCATGCATATGCACATTTGTATATTGATGTACGACAATAGTAAAGTAGTGTTTCAGAAAACAGCTTTTGTTATAAAGTTACGAAAATAATTTATATATCAGGCAGGTATTATAAATGAAAATGGTTATCATTTTAAATGAAAAATTCACTTTATCGGAATAAATATGTCAATTTAGCACTGAGCATCGATTAAGTGAGAGTAAATAAGTATCAAGAAATTAAGAATTAGCTTTTATCAATTAGTAATAATTAAATAACATTACAAAAAGTGTTATCTTTCTGTAATAATGAAAATTAAACTACCTACATTTGACGTTTCACTATTGCATGAGTAAATTATATGGCGGGCCTGTAGATTGCTAAGGGGACCCGAGAATAGAGGCGGCAGAATTGTAACATTGGTTCCCACTTACTATATTGTAGTCCTTATATTAAAAAACCAAAAAGAACTCGCTTAAAATCACAAATGAAATCAACAATTTAATTTTCCAATGCCTTTTCAGTAAATATTTATCACACGGAAAGTCTTCCATTAGACTACATAACAAAATTGACAACATAGAGAGCAGCACTGTTTTGTTGCCAGATTGACGTGAGTCCTACGCATCATTTTATTCCTGTAGGTTTCGGTACAGTACAGATACACATATATAATTATCTATAGATCGATATTCATTACTTTAGATAAATTGAAAGGGTAGAAAGTAACTTATGTTTTACGTACATTTTCTGTAATAGTCATTTGGCGCCATTGATCTGCAAACCACTTTGGTCACGTGACTATATACGAAACACCAACGCAAGCCAAGTAAAATGGCCAAAACGCACATCGAGTTCATATAATGTCATTGGTTTTGTAATGAAATTATCGCACAACATGAACATGGAGATTAGGTTGTCAATAAATTAAGTTTCGGAGTAAATTAAACACAAACACATTTTCAATAAACATAAGATTTGTCATAAAGTAGCACAAATAATCGAGATAATACAATATGAACCCCAGCAAGAGATATCAATAAGAAGTTACAGCTATTGGCCACTAGTTGGCGCATCACAAAAAATGTTTAATAATGTTGCTAGTAATAATATAATAATTTGGAAAAAATTCTTACCTACTTACTTCCTACATTTATACGCATTTTTAATGTATATAATAAAGATAATATAATTCATGTATTAATTAATATATTGTTTTCACTATTATTTTTAGATAAATTAGTGAAAAAAAACATTATATACGATTTTACTTCACTAAGCGCAATGACCCTTTGTCATCATAATTGTACTACTTTGGCGTCATGACACATAATATAATATTAACATTTATTCAATACCAATTTTAAAGTACATTTAAATGTACAGATTTGTATTTTAACAAAATGGTATTTTAAAATTACTGATTAATTGACAGGCTTAAAAAGAGCAAAACTTCATATATGGTGCATCCCTAATCTGCCCCACATCAATATCTATGGAAACCGTCTAAATCTACACAGGCGCAGTAGAGCATTATACAAGAATTATAGATATGGTTACCCGAGAGTTCGTTTTTTACTCGAATTCCTTTTCTATTATTATTTTGTTAAGAACTTTTTACGTATTTGTAATATTACTTGAGGATGGATAGTACCATAGGTGCCGGTCATAACTCATAAGCTGACTATCGCTTTGTTTGATCCTTGCCTTTTCCCTACCATGAAAATATGTAACAGAACTTTTTTACAAAACTATTTATAAACACCATTTTTGGTACAACCTATGAATGTAAATATTAAAATAAAATTATATTAACACTCTTACTTTTGAGAATTAGGAGCTCCATTTGTGTGTCCGTACCTTTACCTCTTCAAAGACCTTATTATACATGCGTAGGATTACTTACATCGCAACAGGATTTTAATTTACAAAGTTATAGTCGGTAGATTCGGTCGGATAGATTTGTCGGTATACCCCTATTTCGTCATTTATAAAACTGTATCTAAAGAGTTTTGTGATCTTGTATTTACGTTGTTACATAGTTCCGTCTTTTCATATGCAGGGGGATCCATTAAATTAATTATAGCCATGACTATACCTGCTCAAAATTTGGATAAACATATGACACATGACTTACCAAAAAAAATATATACAAAAAAAATCTATATAATGTGTGGCACGATTGGTAATGATTAAGTGGATAGTTATAATTTAAATGTGTTTTACCTTCGTTGGATCATGTTTCGTGCGTATTAAGACGGTTGATCTTGATATTTATTGGGTACTAGCAACTGCCCGCAACTTCGTTTGAGTGGTCTTTATGACTATAATATACCTACTACTTTTCTATTGCTACCTTACATTGAAATTTGGTGTCAAAATTATAATAGGTTGGCGAGTCCCTTTAAGACCGAAACAAACATAACTTTGTATACTTTATGTTTTAAGTATACATATTGAAAAGACTTATGTTGAAGCTCAGTTTGCGTGGACCTCATGACTTCATATATCGTACTACTTCCATATACTACGTTGACATTGAACGTTGAGCCCAAAGTTATAACAGCTACACTTTGTAAAGACACAATTTATTACTATTTCATTATAGGAAAGTATTTTTTTCAGCCTCACGCCTTTTCAGGGACGTTCCGACTTCCACGTTGCACCCTAAATTGAGACATTGCGTGTTGAGGGGCGTAATTCAATACTGAGCTTTGTAAAGACAAATTTTCATTTCTTCAGAATGAAAATTTAAATAAAATCATTCCCACGAGTGGGGATCGATCCCACAACCATCGTGCTTACTGATTTCTACTATATTCACATTGAAACTTAAGCTCAAAATTATAATTAAAGTGATAATTTTCTTTCTCTACGACTTTTTCAGATATAACCCATAATATACCGAGATCCAACTTAACGTTTTTGAAGACGAATGACATTCCATTCTCCGACTATACCCCAATTCGAGATAACGTACATTGTATGCGGCTACTAAACGTTTAAATATAACTATTTCATTACATGGAAATCGAATCCACCATAAACGCTGTCCCATCCTGACTTGCCCTATCATTTCGCCACAATGGCCTCAATATTTGATTATTTTTTATTTATCCACTAAAACTGCCTGTCGTATGTAACAATTATACTCATACGGCATTTACTCATTTTTTATAGCTCAGCTGGTCAATCGTGGTTATTAATTAAGTTTTCGAGATCTTGAATCTATTTCACTAATGACAAAAAAAAATATGTCATTGCAAAATGCACATCACGTTGAACAAATTTGTTATGGCGGCTTCTACGTATATATTATATTTAGGCAAGTCTGTTATGGTTCTACGTCAGGTATTCCATTCTTCGAAATTAAAAATAGCCGATAACCTGCTCAGGTTTAATAGCTATAGAACAAAAAAAGTTTCATTCAAATCTGTCCAGTAGATCAAAAGCTGTGCGCGTACAAACAAACAAACCGACAAACAGACAGACAAAAATTTCAAAAATGATAAATTTGTATTCTATTATTATTTTTAAGCCCCTAAATTGGTTTTTCGTAAAAATATTCTATGTACAGACACAACTTTTTACAGATTTATTATAGTATATAGAATAGATTTCAGATATTTGAAAGAAAGAATTTGGTAGAAGAAGAAGAAGAGTTTGATAGATATGTATCTAAATTAAATGCATCTAAAGATGTTGAGATTATTTTTAAAATTAGTTTTCATAAAGGATGGATTTAGAGTTCCTTGATGCTCATTTCTAAATTACATTTAAAGGAAATATATTTAAAAATAATATAGCATTGTATACTAGCGGACCGCTCGCGACTTCACTTGCGTGAAGTACACAACTATTTAAGTATAGGCACGTGCCGCAGGGCCGACGTCGCATTAGAAACCTCTAAAATTATCAGTGTTTCTCTACTACATGATACATGTATTATACATATAAACCTTCCCTTCGAATCATTCAATCTATTAAAAGAAACCGCATCAAAATCTTTGCGTATTTTTGAAGATCTAAGCAGTAAGTAATTATATTCGACGATCTTTTGCATCATTTGCCTGAGGGTGTGTATGTGATCCATGACGCTAAAGCCTTTTTGAAACCTAGTCTGCTGTACAGGTCAGAAGTCATTAAATTTTTAGGCAAGAACTCTCGGACGTTTATTCATATTAAAGATATTCTCCAGCTAATATATTAAGTGCCAAATTAATAATTGTAAAGTGTATAATAATTTCTTTATATCCTTTTCTTAATTTCTGCATGTGATCTTTTTTATACAATATATGTGTTTGTAATCTATTGTATATAATATGCATACAATTTTAAATGTATTAAAAAATATTATTTTGGTCCACCAAAAAAATTCAAAGTTTGGATATGGCCCGTAGCTAAAAAAGGCTGGTTACCCCTGCATATCAATGAAATATTGATATACATCGAGATTAAAGATCTTCTTATCTCCCAATATACATACGTATGTATATAATAACATACAACTAGTAACTTCCATGTTGTGAAGCAATATAATTTTGGTTCCAAGTTTAATTTCAACGGGTGTAAATTGAAATAGGTACCTATAGCTATAAAGGAATAGGTCATAAAGTTCACACAAACGCAATTACGGGCATCAACTAGTAATCTATAATAATATGAGATTTTTTTTTCCTGTAACGTTTTATATATTTTGCCAATAGTCAGGTAGAAGTCAATATATCTTTTTTTTTCTTTGGTATTCGACATTGGTATATTATAATTGTTTTTGTTGGTTAAAGACAATTGGAGATAAAGACTTTTTTTATCCCTCAAAAGAAAATTTGGTTAGTAATAAATCATTTTCAATACTACGTTTCTTTTCTTATTTATGAAAAATTGAACTCGATTAGAAGGCTGAAGTTGTGAAATTAAAAAAAGAAGAGTTTGATAGCTTGTATTTTTACGCAACTTTTGAGATACAACCACCTATAAGATTTTCCCCTTTAACATACTTTGAATAAAGCGTACAATATCAACCCACCCTAATATACATACATACATAAGTGTTCGAGTAAGCTCAAGGTAAATACCTAATGATTTGCAAATGAATAATTTCTAAGAACTTAAATTGTTACAGAAAAAGATTAATCAACTTATTATGATCCGACTACTTTAGTAAAGAACACTTCACTAAACAATTGTCAATATCAACATTTTTTTTATTTAAGCCTTCCTTTAATCAATAAAAATATTATCAGTTGCCCTGTCACCTTGTATTGCATTATGATAAATTCTTTGTAAAATAACACATTTATTTGTTTTATTCACATTGTATTACAAACGTAACGAGGTAAAAAACTGTTAGCATAAACAGTGAATAGACTCGTGGCCACTTGCACTATTGATTTATAGTTCGCTTGCAGAACAGTCGTCCTTGCATTGCCCTTGTTTGCCCTGAGATCGATACTCACCAGTACTATAATATTTATAAAATTTTAGGCAAACTGACGTAAAATAGTTTTCACATAATTTACTTTATTTGCATTATTAAATTGTATTTGATGTACGTATAAAAGGAGCTAAACTATTTTTTTCTTCCATCGCAAGTTCTTTTAGTTTGTTAATCTATTTAAGTAAAATCGATAAGCACGACCGTCTTTTTCCCTTTTAGCTTTATCATGATATTCCAAAAAACATTAGGTAAGGTCTTAGATACTCAAATCAAATATTTTTATTTGAACATTAATGTAAAATTGAAGAGCCAAATAAATCAAATAGCAATGGATTGGATTTTAAGAAATGGCGCCACTTAAGAAAAAGCTCCTATATGTATTGTGAAAGATCACTTTTTAATAAAATTTTTGTGTTTCTTTACAGTATTACTAATGAACTTTAACTTATTAAGACAGAAATTAAAAAAACAAAACAAATAAAAACAGTTAATAATACTCATTTTTAATAAAAATAACATGGACTCCCAGTGCCCAAGAGAATGGGGTAATTAGAACCAATGATAGGGGTAATAAGATCCATCGGGGCAATGGTAACCAAGACCAGAATACGTAACAAAAATTATAGTTTCAGTAAATATGTATACATGTTTAGTAAATATGTAATTATAATTTCCATGTGAAATGTAATTATACAATATTTAGAAACATAAAATCGGTCTTATAAATCAAAAAAATAATTACTGGTACAAATCACAAACAATCTCGTCGGAATAAGCGTGGGGTATACCACATTTATTCGATTTTCTAGATTCACAAATCGTAGATGTTCTATATATTGACTGATTCCTGAAATTAGCTGGTATCGTCTTTTATAAAGAATTTATCAGGCTTTTTCTTTGCTTTGTTAGTATTATTATTCTTCGCTTCTTTAATTGTTTTTCGCTTTTGCTTCCGTTCTTTATTTTATTTCGTGAGACGTTTAGCTTTCTTTATTCATATGGTTTTACAAATGTCTTAAAAATGCTGTAACCACTTAAGAAATAGACTTTCATTGGTCCATCCATTTTCTGAACAGTCATAAATTGCGCCAGGAGGACCATCTTTCTCTAGAAGAGACGCCAAAAGTACTCATTGTACAGATCCCACGTCTTTGTTATTCTGCATTGATAATGAAACGTCTAAAAAGAAAAATATTGTTTAAAATAATTTATAAAATATAGTTCGTTATTTACATAAATGGATGTTTCTGCGTTATTTTATAATAATACGTCTATAATTTAAAGCAGGAGATACTTACAGTAAAATAGTTTTAATACTTACAATTTGACGTTGAAAACAGTTTAAAATTAGATCGATTTGCTGAAAAACCGACATGCAGTCAGTTTGCACAATAAAAGCTCACTAATTCGCGATACGATGAATCATATCAAGCCCTCCCACGTCCCTCTATGTTATACAGTAAAGAGATAGGGCCTAACTTGTTCAGATTCACGTAAACTCAAGTGGTTCCCATTAGCCTGTGGCTCCGATTCCCCCGTGTCCCCCTACAAATAAGTTAAGATTTGGAAGAAATAAAACCAAGCTTGTTGTTGATTAAAAATGATACGTTTACTTTTATATTTATAACATAATATAGGGTAGGTACAATATAACTTCATTATATAGGCTGTTGTTTCTATTATAAAACAAACAACCATTTAATAAACAAAACAATCTGAAATATAAATATTTGTAACCACCATCTTACAAATCTTGCGTAATAGCTTTATTTATTATTCTTTAAAATATATTAGGCACAATAACATTTAGATTACCATTCCTCGATTACATTCAATCATATGCAAGTTAAAATTAAGCTATTATAAAATGTCTATGTACTTTACATTATAACAATCTATGATTCCGATAAAGATAAATAATATTTATGGAGGTGAAGTTGATCAGTAAGGAATAAGGAATAAGGTGTATAATCTCAACAATTTCAACTTATGTAGGTTTAGAATATATAATATACTAATGAATGGTTCATCAAAACATGTGAACTTATATTTTTTTATAATAATGACGGCATTAATAATACTCAATAAATCTAATACGCTTTTTTATAAAACAAGTAAATTATAACAAATATATTCTTTAATTACGTAGAATAATATGGCGCTCTATGAACTGTGTCCATTGTCCAAACAACTTAAAATAGTCGGTTATATATTAAATAACTCTTTACAAGAATAAATTCGAAATGGAAAAGAGATTCTGATTAAAGTGCATTATTAACTGAAAAAAATATCATTACTTACCTAATTTGATAATATGTACTACTTAACTAACACATATTGACACATAGAACTAAAATCGTTAATAGAGTGTATTGAAATTTATTAATAATACTTAGACTAAAAGGAATTAGATGAATCTGTTTTTTGTGCAAGCATTTAAATTTAACTTTAGGAGGACGATCCCGGATGGAATCGACAATGTAACTATTCAAGTAAAGAATGGAATGTTATGAAGGTTTTGTTTAAATTTTATGTTTAAGGAATTGTATCAATGTGGAGTAGACGTTGAGAGAATTTGTAGTTTCAGATTCTACTATGGCCAATGCATGACCAGCTATTACAGACAAGGATAACCGGCCGACATTATCTAATGGAGATGCTCCTCCAGTATCCATGATGGCAGATTATCTGTCGGTAGGAGTTATCCTATCCGCAAGGCGTGAAACCAAAAATATACAATATTGTAATCGTCATTGTTTATATATGTTATATTTTTAAAATATTGGTTGAGGGGTGTAAGTATTGGTAATATCAAATATGTGTTGCAAATCTGTTGTGATTGACCATCATTTGTGTTTAAATAGATATTTTATTTATTAATTCCCGAGTATACTACAAGATCTCATTCATATATTGCTGCTATAAATATAAGGACTATAAAAAGAGTTGCTTTATGTGTCCTTTTTTATTGGAAGGATAGTAAACACTAGATTTAACTAAAGCCCTTCCACTATAATTATTTGTTCAGTACTTTATAATAATTATAAAAAAGTATACCTTTAACATTTTCATCTAAGCTGAAATTTCTGTAGATATGACGAATTTAGTAAATTAACTTTTATAAAGCGAAAATCATATAAAAATGGTTACCCTAATAAAGTAGATATATCTAATCTCGTCTTAAAAACTAAGACTGCCTTATACTGTCGTAGCCAATAAACTTTTCTACAATATTGTCATCCGATCAGACTAAAATAGTTGTTTATCTGGAATATAATGAAGACAAAAAGTTGTTTCTTTTTAGAATTTTGCATGTATTTTATATATGCAATTGACATGTAGGACATGTAATGAAAAGTTGGGCGGATTTTCTAAATGCGAGGCCTGGAATGGCATATATTTCGAATGTACAAGATAAAATGTAAGGATAGTAATGTGAAAATTATATTGTACTGTGTATAATAAATGATATGATATTTACATAAGAGTAATACAACTAAATGAATATAAGCGATATTTTTTAAATTATTACAAGCAAGAATAATAACCGAGTGGAAGACAAAATAAGCGACATCAATAAGAAGATATGAAGTAAAATTTAGTTTCTTCATAATTTACTCAAATTATCCTATTTTCTAGATTAAAAGCTAAATCTATGCGTAGGTCGACTCTTGGTTATATTTGGTATACATGCATTTTTTTATATCTTAATATAAACCTAAAATACATTAAACTCTTATATGTTATTTTCATGTTGTCGTGTCATACGATGTTTGCGCAGAGACCAAATCGGTCCTTTTTAAAATGCATATTTTCTACTCTGCCAATGCAATGTATAATTTAACTATTCTACCAATGCAAACATTGGTAGACTAGTAAAACTATACAGGTCGGTGAATTGACGCTTAAAAAAAATTACTCACGACTACCTTTTTGCACACCAAAACTGAACAAAAATATATAAAGTACAGGTAATTGTTAACATTAAATCTATAAATATTTAAATGTTAATTGTTATATGCCATGTAGAAAGTTGTAAACTTCGGTGGTTAGTACAGTATTTTAATTTTAACTGGTGTTTGGCAAATCCAAGAATCGCGTTGTATGTTTATTATAATATTATAACATCAATATACAAATTTTAGAATTAACTATTACTATGACTACACAATTATTATTTAGAATTGATTAATGTATTATCAATACCATTGTTACAAATAAGTTAACTTAATATATTAAGTAAGTAGGTGTTAGCTACACCTTCAACGTGGTAAAAACATTCGTCTTACGAACACTTGTGCGAAATGTACTTTCTTTTCACACTATTATTATATTATCTTATAATGTAATATAATTACGTTTTGTATAAAATTTTAATAAAATTTACATAAAAAACATTAAATCAATACGTAAGATTATTATCAAAGGATAAATTCTAGATATGGTGGGTGAGAACAATACAAAATCAACATTACAGTACACAGTTAGAGTAGGGCCGATGTTACATTTTAACTAACTTTTATTTATAATTGCGGGACTATAGAACAAGTTTTTCAGTGTATATACGTTTCCAATTGTTATATCCGCAGTTTATTTTGTATTGTAATAGCGATTTAGTGTGACGAGACCTTAACAGAATATATAAATATTTGCACTTAATCTCAGGTGAAAATCTATTTATCTATTAAAATTGTATAAAAACTTATTTGGCATTTAATGTTATTACATTTATGGGTACTGCGACCGCTACTTAAATAATAAATATAGATTTTTGATTTTCCAAAAGGAAATCTGTGAAAGCGTTCACTGGAGCTATGGCCTGAAGTGACATTTGACCTTTAGAAGGCCACGAAAGATTTGGACCAAAAACAACAGCTAGGTTACCACTCGTCATTTTATTTAAACAGCTCCTATCTTGAACCTGTAAGAAGTGCTCGTTTACACAACACGAAGTAAAAAAAAATCCAATAATGCACTAAATATTCTTACCTTCCATAAAAACTGGAAAATGAATTTCAGTAATTTATAATTATCCAAGGGCAATCTTTCTAAGATAAGTATCTTCACTTGTCGTGGTTTTTCCATATTGGACCAAGCTGTAAATGATTTCCCACGTAAAAAATAAAAAAATAAGCTAAAAAAGAATGTCTCAAAACAAATACTATTAATTTATATAAATTATTTGCTTAAAATGTTAGTAAGCGTTCGGGTAGTAACCCGTGTGTTTAGTACAAAGCTTATGTAAAGTACATCTAAAAGGATATTCCACTATTAAAATGAAATTAACGAAGTAATCGCACTTACTTTGGAACTTCAGTATCTCCTCATGCAAATCAAATGTTAATAAAGGTTCTTCCAAATCTCTAAGGAAAGTTTTAAGTAGAACTGCGGCATTGTGCGGATCGTTTCTGAAAGATATCGGCTCGCCCCTATTGCACAATCTTTGTAGTTCCTTTATAACCAAAATATTTGCCGATCTACGAAATATACCCTCTGTTTCCAAAGCTAAAATAAATAAGCTTTAACATTATAATTTGGCATTTACAATTATTAAAAAATATATATTTAGAGTAAGTTTAATTTGCATCAAAACAAACACAATTGACTCACCGTCGGGCTGTGAGAGAAACTCCACGCACTGTCTTACGACTGGTGGAATAGAATCTATTATACTCGTATTGTTTTCTATTATAAATTGAAGTGAAACCCCAAACTGTTGCGTCGGTGGGGGTAAAAGGCTTTCTTTCGCAATAACTTTAGAATCGCTTTCATCTGGCAACTTTTCGAGCTTTTCGGCTTGATTACGAGCTATTTCAGCAGCTTTAGGATTTTTAGACAACAATAAATTGTTGTATCTAAAATATTGAAATCAATAAGCATAAAAAAACATGAATGTATATGACATAATTACAGAACGCCACTTACTCTAACACAGGTTCTGGTATACAAAGCTTCTCCAGATCCAAATATTGCTGTAACTCATGTAAATAGTTTACGTACATCATCTTTCTTCCAAATTTAACGCTTATCGCAGGCCTGAGCATTTGCCACACGACTCGTATAAAATTCGTTGGGTGAACTAAATACAGAGCTTTAAGATTTTTCTTATATTTTCTGTCGAATGCTTTATAAGCTTTCCATAGCCAAGAAAGAGGAGGTTTGTTTTTACTAGTTAATCCGTAGTGAAAATAGACGACGCTATAGTCCTGTTCCACAAATTTGTCCAATGTGTACATTAGATATCTGTAATGGAAGTAGGTATTGTTATTTTGCATAAAGCATCGCTCGGAAGCTATTTAAAAAAATGTTACCTTAGCAGCCGATCTGGATGTAAGTCTTTGCTTGATGGAAGGCGACAAGCAGAAACTATAATGATTCGACGGCCGATTTCATCGTCTCCGCCAACTTCTACCAATCCCATACCCGTAAGATCGGAAAAACTATCCTCATCAAGAGACGAAGTTGCAATCTATGTATAAAATACAATAAATGCATTTAGCAACTAAATTTCGTACGTTAGATCTACAATAATATTAAGTTATCTTTCGTGTCATCATTACCATTATTAAAGACATCAACATACGTGTACGGCGCTATGACGCAAGCCGGACAGTTGCATAAAATCAATACTGTACTAGGAAGTTATATTGTAACGCACTAACCTATATAGAAAAGGTCAATCAGCAAGAATACTTGTATACCTGACCTAAATCCTTTTTGTCGGTACCGCGAGACCTAGATTGCAATATTGATCTAAATTTTGCTATCTCACAGAGAACAAAGTGCAAAACAGAGGTATTATCAATGAGTTTATCAGACAAATTAACAAATTATAAATAGGTAAATACTTTCACAACAAATCAAAAATTATATTTCTTGTTTATAATATTACAAATAATAAAACATTGTCAACAATTTTTACCTCACCATATACCTGCACTACTGGGGCTTTAGCAAGTTCTTCCTCAAAGTTTTCTTCTATAGTACCATCACTAGCTGAACGTTGAAGTAAATCGTCAGGAATGTCAAGCAATTCAGGTGGTAACGGTGCTGGAAATTTGATACAGAAGTAAACAAACAGTTTTGATTTAGATCTAATCTAACACAATCTTAGATTACGATTGACAAATTAATAATTAATATCCTATACAAACGTCGTAAAATGATTGATCAATTTCGTACAATTAAATGTATTATTCAATGCACACAAACTAACATAATATTAACGAGAAAATAATTTTACTTTTTCAATAATGCAATAATTAAATATTTTTAATTTATATTTCATATGAAAGCAAAAAAAAGTTAGCCGGTAGTTGATTTGATGGTATAGCATAGCCGGTAATTGCATTTGTGTATTTTAGTAATTTAATGACGATAACACAACATGCACTATTTCACTTAAAGAGTAATGTTGTTGCTATTCTATTACTTATATTATACTTTAGGCATATTTGTCATTTACTTGCTATTTAGCAGTTTTAGCAGCAAAAGTAGCACAGATTATTGACACTATTGTATGATGTAAATGTAAAATATTTTATTATTTCATTTATTAAGTTTAGGTTTTATATCTATAATGATTAGTTTTGTTGTTTTCTTTTAAATTATTATGAGTTGTTAAACGAAACATCTAGTAAAAAAATCCTTCACTAAAACTTAACAAGATAATAACACCACAACTCACCAGGCAAATCTATTTCCTGCTTTAGATATACGTATGAATATCAATTGGCCTCCACTTGTAGTTTCATTATGCAATCAAAGTTGAATGAACATAAATGTGTACCCATATGTATTCTTATGTATTTCTTAGTAAATGTTTCTGATAGCTTTGCTTATAATTTTAATTATTCTAAACATTAAAGCTTTTTCTAAGCAACTTTGATTAAAAGTTTTTGTTTTATTTGGGAACTATGTTTACAAGTTTAATTAAAGTGGATATATAAATACTAACATTCTGAAACTTACATTTTCATGTCTCTTGAAATAGAAATGATTTATTTTAACTACTAATGAACCTACAACACATGTTGTGTTAGAAAGCCTTAGATAATAATATAAAAAATCCTTAAATATATAATCTTAAAATCTATCCAAAATAAAATATAAATTTGAATAAATAGAAGAACTTGTCTTCAGACTAGTTCTTAAGATATGCAATGTTTCTACTAAGAGGCAAAGTGTCTAAGATTAGCTGTCAATGTTAGAAAAAAACAATAATTTAATCCTTAAATATTAGATAGATCAATAGAAAAAATTAAGTGATATTTATTTAAAAATTAGTGATATTTAAAACAAGTCCGTGTTTTTATCCTCATAATTAATGATCAGTTTTATATATAAAGAATTCAAGAAAAATTATTGAGTTGAGCGAAGCAGAGCTCTTACTAATCGATAGTGGGGTTTGTTGTGGTTTAACTCTTCCTGGGCTATTTGTAGTAGCCCTCTGAAATTTGGCAGGGATATCGAGCACAGTGTCTTGTGTGCTGTGAAGTTTTTTGTTGACAATTGTAATTGTAGTTTTAGAATAAATGGTAATTAAATGGTCAAAAAGTGCCCTTAGATTTAGGAATGTTAAGTTAAGTGTTATGTTAGCGTTAAGTGTTTGCTTTTCAAACTTTTTATAACATTAAATATATACTTTGTTCAGCTCTTCCCACCATTTCAAATAAGATCTCAAATTTCAATCTATAAATATGTAGTGATAGATATGAAAATGTTATATGATTTATTAGAGTGATTGCTTAAATACTCCAGTGGTAGTTCTATAACTTGCTTAAATATTCTAGATTCTGTATAGGTGAACTAGTACAGGTGGAAAAGTTTACAAGTAATGGAGAATTGTTGAACATAGCATTTTCTTTGAATAAAGACAAAATTACAACCTTAAAAGGTGTGTTTTGCACTTGTGCCAATCTTCATAAAACAAACACAAAACAAACTTCATTGATATATAAAACAATTAATTGATTTGTGAGATTTTTGGTTTAGTGACAAAATGAAAAGAATTAATGAATTAGAAAAAGTATAGTATATATACTTTATCTAACGTAGTAACAAGATCTGGCCACAAGACTTTTGGAAATTCACTATCGCTTCTGATTTTGAAAAAGATTTTTACTTTATAGAATAAGCTTATTATATAAATAAATTCCTTTGTAAATAGTGTTTGGAAAATGTTCTGAGTCATCTTAAATTGTAGATATGAGAGAAATTAGTGCAGTAATATCATATTTCCTACCAGATGATTCTATCCAACGATCATCAAAATAAATAATAATAAAGTAATATGTAATAAATGATGATTTACCTTGCTAAATAATTATCATTTATCATCATAAAATATCACGAAAAAATAACAAGGTCATAAAATATCATGGAAAAACATGTTAACTACATGTTTTATAAATGCTTATATACTTTGAATATATATATATTTTTATGCCAGATTTCCTGCCCTACCCTAACTAACATGTTTTTTGGTAAGCAAATATCATTTTTTTCTATTTAAAAATAATTTAACCATTTATAGGATTTACAAAATCAATAAAAAAATACTTAATTTTTTTAAGTGGAGTGGGTATTTATCGAATTATATTTATTTTAACATACCTAAACCGCTGGCTTGAATCAGTTCTGAATCATCAAACTCTAGCCTTGGTTCGTAATCATGATATTCCGAAAGACTAGTGTATGTATCTTCTGGCTCCATATTATTTGCTTGAAGCACTGCTTAAATCGAACTTAAATTAACATAGTTATATTAACATTTAAAAACACTACTATCTCTTTAAGTAAAAAAAATAGAAAAAAAAACAAAATATGTTTTTACACTTGATGACAAATACCTTGAAAAGCTTGGAAAGCTCTGATTGGATTTAGTTTGGGTTGATGTTCTGACTCCATGTTTCTGCGCAGGTGCTAGATATTTTTTATCTGGTTTCAGTATGTATAAACTTATATACTACTGTAGTATGTATCCCTCACAGAACTTTTTTTTCATTAAAATAGCAAAACGTCATTCATACTTTGTCCATAGAGATATAATTCATGTATAATAACAATATATAATTAGCTAAATATATACATAGACAAAAAATGCAATTTGTTTTATTCAATATACAATTGTTTTATATAGTGTTATATATATATATAATAGTTTTAATACTTTTTCTATTCGGAAAACCAGTACATTAATATTGTATTTTATTTATATATAGACTTTTAGATTAACTAATTAATGAGTCTTTAAAATTTGCTATAAAATAAACTACAACGTAATTTGCTTTAGAATTATATAAAATTATAAAAAATATATATTCTACAATCTACATAAATCAACAGGACGATAGTGATAGTTTTAGAAATAATATCATTTTCATATATTTTGTGTTTTTAAAAGAAAAATATGTAAACAGTAATGTCCTGCGCTCTTTATCTTTATTTAAAAAAAGTGTCCAAAGATACTCATCTTTGTATCAATCACACAGTCTAAAATTACAGAATCTAATGCATATTGCATATGCTCTAACAGCTTCTGTCAGCTGTCAAACACTAAACGTATAGAAGCCTGCTTCAATATTTTGTTTGATTGCAGCTGGATATAGTGTAACATTTATAGATTGCAAATTGCTATATATATTTAGCATTTGACTAAAATTTAGTTTATTTCGACTTCATAAGATTTTTTTTTTGAGTGGCATACATTTACACATTTAAAAATTAAATAATATTCATTAGCACTAACTTTTTTCATTTTAATTTGTTAAACACAGGAATTGGTAAAATGCTAAGCTATGTTAGTGCTGGTATTCCTGATAAGACATGGCAGCCTCCAATTGCTGTACTAGAGACAACGTAAGTATTCCAAAACCGATCATACTACGTGAAATAATATTATAAATACTAATATTTACAATTCTAAAATGTTTTTTAGGATGGGCACTATAACAGTAGAAATGTATTGGAAACATACTCCTCTTACATGCAGAAATTTTATGGAATTAGTTAGAAGAGGTTATTACAATAACACAAAATTTCACAGAGTCATAAGAGACTTTATGATACAAGGTGGTGATCATACAGGAACTGGCAAAGGAGGCCAATCCATATATGGACCACAATTTGATGATGAAATAACTTCTGATTTAAAACATACTGGTGCAGGAATATTGTCAATGGCAAATGCTGGTCCGAACACAAATGGATCACAATTTTTTATAACTTTAGCACCCACTCAATGGTTAGATGGTAAGCACTCTATATTCGGAAGAATTCAAAGTGGCATGACAGTAGTAAAGAGAATAGGGCTAGTCGAGTGTGACAAATATGATTGCCCTGTTGATGATATAAGAATCGAGAGAGCATACATACCAAAATAAAGATAATTTTTGATAACATTCTTTTTTATTTTTATACATATAAACCCCAAGTTCATAACAAAATAAGCATTATTTGTCTATACAGTTCAATATAGTGCTTTTGTGTTTTTTGAATAAAGTTGCTATAATTATTTGTTAAAAAAATATTTGTAATTTATGGTCTCCAAACTGTGTAAAGTATGTCCACATCTTGTGCCATCTTTCATATATCTGAATTGATTAATATAAATTCCAAAGACATATTTGACTTTTTCTTTTAAAATCTTTTACTAATTAGTATAATTGGATTATGATGCTGCATCAGGTGTTCCAGCCTTGATTATTTATATATATCAAGGTAAAATGCTTACCATTTTAAAAAACTTCACTTGTTTTTTTATATCTAGCTTAACTATTAGGGTTCTTTATTAGAAGTTCCACTCTTCAAAATCAGTTTTGTCAAAGCTCATGCGTAGCCAAACCTAATACGCTATGCAATAATAAAGGTATCATCCAAATCTGCCCAGTAGTTCTGAAAATATGCTTGGAATCTTTCTGGTACTCTTTTATTATAGCTTTCAAAATTTTGCCCGTTCCTATGGACCCTTCCAGTTAGAAGAGTTTGTGAAAATGCCTGTAGAAATGTATCTTTCGTTTATTAATAAACTTGTCAAAAATATGAATAATCTGAAGAATATCTCCTCTTTAGTGAGCTATTTAAAAAAGAAACAGCAGCAGGCTCGTTGAAAGATTTCAAAAGTTGTGCTGAATACGAAAATTAATACAAATAATAGTTTCTGAACTTCCCAAATTATTATCCACATTCCTATGTGAAGTCAACTCATAATTTTAGTTATTCACTATCAAAAGCGAATAAATTTTCGTGGAGTTAAGTTACTTCATATATAAATGCAAAATATTGAATGCATTAACCTGGTAAAAACGACCTGGAGGTAAAATAACAAGTTTTATTTTCGTTTTCTACATGATCCGCCCCGTGGATCCGATCCGATGGAAAGTGCATCTCTTGTAAAATTAATTAGCATTACAAAAATACTTTAACTGTCATCTGTTTTCTTGCCATCTTTATATTTTTTAATTGTCTCTTGAATTGACTTTTTGTACTTTAAAATCTATTATTATATAGCATATGCAAATTTTTTAAAGTATTAATTCAAAAAAGATATATATGTCGTGGTCATATCGTACAATCGACGACTTCATGATATTGTTGACAATATCATGAAATGGTTGCAGTTCATGAAATGACCAACTGAATTTGACAATATCGTTGATTCGTCAACGTTTAACGATTTCCTCATCGGCGTTTGGTCATATCGTAAAATAAGGTCTCCTTATAATATATTTAATATAAATTTAGAATATGTTCGTAAAACGATCTCATTATATATAATGACGATGTTCTTAGACAAAAACACTTTCAATCTCTAAAGAATCCATTTATTAAAAAAAGTTTAACCTAACTTAACCTTAAAAATATTTTATGTAATTAGGTTTATTTTGTGTGAAGATACTTAAAATCTATCAAGATAGGTTAGGTTAAACTTTTTCTATTTAACAGATTCTTTAATATATAAAAGTAGTTTTTACCATATAATTTCTTAAATTTATTATTATTATATTGCACATTGACTTGAAAAAAATTAAAATAATTTTATATAAATACGAATATTTTATTAAGAACATTCTTGTTACTTTAAATAAACGAATAATTAATTCTGATTTTAATAAAAAAACATATTTAAAACTAAAATATTGACTTTGTTACGAACAGCTGATATACAAAAAGCGCTCCTATCGCCTTTATTGGTTGTTAAGGTTTCCGATTTGACGATTTGGTCAAAGAAGATCGATGATTTCATGAAGTAGCCACGCGTTGACCATATCGTTAAACGTTAGGCTGTCATTGATTTCGTCAAACCACATCATGATCATGATCTGGCCAAACGATAACTGGTCATTTCATTTCATTTCATGCGACCGCTTCATGATATAGTCAACGATTTCATGAAGTCGTCAATTATACGATATGACCACTACATATACATATACATTTTTTTTATGTGTTTTGGTTCTTGAAATGTCCATACTTAAATAACTTTTCAAAAGTATAAAAAGTTGTCTAATCAGAACTAACAACTACAAATCAATCAATCATATTCAATTTAGAGGTAATACTTAATTTTTTCAGGTTGTTAAGTGCACTATCATAATCATTAAATTTATTCATGACAAAGTTCTTTCCATAAAATGAAAACAATCTGAAATTAACTATTTTACGGTAAATATGATATTAAATTTATATTTTAACATAAAAAAATACCTTGGTTATTATTATTATTATATTGCAAAATTAAGCTAGGTGAAAATAAATATTTCTTTTTCTTTTGTGAAGAATTTTTACCCCCAAACAATTTTTTATACCCGCCAAGTCACGCTACACCACTGCTGGTCACATTCAAAATAGCTTTAGCGATGTGTGCAGACAGTGCGGAGTCTTCATTTAGACAAAATAGGAATTGAGTTATGGCATAAGTTTAAGATATTGTTAGTTGACTGCCTCAAAGATTTTTTTTGTAAAATGTAGTTTTACAAAATTGACGAAACTCCTTGTTTACGCTGTAATTATAACGATTCTCTTGGTTTGCTGTTAAAATTTCAGGCATATGTTATAGCAATGTCCCATTAATTGTTAATATGACTGCGAGATTATTTTAGTTTATTTTATGAATTTGATATATAACCATAACATATTTGTAAAAAATATACATAATATGTCGTATGTATAAAATCTGTTCTTGTTGTTGTGCAGAATCTGTTTTAAATTCGTTACAACTTACAATTCACGGTTAGTCAGTTACCCTATGACCTGTGTCCACAGAACACATTTACCTAAAAGGAAGAATGTCCACTTCATACAAAAAAGTGGGGGACAAAACTGAAACTAACGCCATCTATTATAGACCCACTGGAAACAAAAATGTCAAATTCGGCGGCAAATTTCAAATTTTTCAGCGGCAAATTTAAAAAATACTAGCGGGAAATTTCAAATTTGGTTTTAAAACTTTTATTTTATTTAAAAACCCGAATGATTCACTCTTTCAAAATCATGGAAATATTGATTTAAATACCAATACTTCCAAATGATTTTGAAAGAGTGAATCATTACAGGTTTTATAATAATAAAGAAATAAAATAAAACAAATATGTGCTTTACAATATTTTTATTGCTAATAGACATAGTTTATATATTTTTACAAGTAGTATTCCGATCTGGGGAATCGCTATTTATACAGTCAAACAGCTTGTCCATATTTGATACTATATCTGCAGTACCTGTGGCTAGCAGTTCCCCCGGGTAGCAATCCTAAAAATTACAAAAGATAATTAATAAAGGTCATTTTACAATTACTGGCATTACTAGAATCAACATGTTATTGTAAGATGAATAGTAATATTTATTTGGGTAAGCAATAACAATACAAACCTTGAGATATCCTAGCAAACATCTCTGCTGCAACCGAGTGGCTTACCACTCGAGAGGCAAGATTCACTCTCAGTTTCTGTTTAGTGTTTGGACACAATTGGACTTGTTTTAATTTGGATGCGAAAACAAAATATCCATCACTATTGGTATATGTATGAAGAAATTTTCAATATGTTCCCATTTGCCATAACCTGTAATGACATTTTATGCAAAAAAATGTTTTTTCATGTTTTATTCAGATTTTATTAGACTAGAAACTCCTACTATTAAGTAGGTTATAATTTTATTTTCTAATTTGATTGAAACATAAAATGTTTATACCATTTGGTAGATACATACAAATTTTTACCTATTTCTAATAATTAAAATAATATAGTAAATACCTTTGCCTTTCTCGTTGTTTGAAGGAATATTCGTATTAAATGTTATATTATATTTCTAAAGCATTTTAGTAAGTGAGATGGATCAAAAACTGGAACAACTTCAGTAACAATAAAAGTAACAGGTTGCTCGCTTTACAAGCAAATCGGCCATTTGTAAATTACAATGTTGCCCTGCCCTATGAAAAGACAAAGCTACTAAATGTCTTGATTATTTTTAGATAAATCGTATACCATATCAGTTGAAAGCGCTTTGTTACTAAAATTCAATGCTTATTTTTTATTATTATTTTTTATTTATAATGTATACTCAAAGCTTAGCCCATCCAAAAAAATCATATACGTCTATTTAAAAATATAAATTAAAGAAACTACTAATTAGTAGTTTTTTTTTTAAATATGGCAGCACCAAGTAATTTTCAATCCCCTGTAGGTATGTCGCCCAAGCCCCTAAGGAAGTCGACCGGGCCTGCCTGTGTCATCAAGTTCATCAACATAAATATTAAATAGTAGGGATAGCGATGGTGAATAAGCATCGATGTTCAGTATGAAAACATTGATGTTTTGACATCGATGTTCCATAGTTTAAGAACAAAATATCGGAAACTGAAAATACTCTGTAGGTTTAATTATAGATGGAGTGTTTATTACAAGCTTGTTATTTGTTAGTAAAAAGAACCAAAAATACAAGACTATCTAGGTGGCACTAATAAGCCTCCGGAATTTCAATTTAATTTTAAAAAATCCAGTAGCTATTTTAAAACAAGATCCGTTTTTTATGAAATGGGCTAGAATCTATCTACCCCACCTTATACAAATTTGCACTAAAATATTTGTTCCATAGCTCCAGAAAGACCTTTATCTAAGTCGTAACAACTCCTATTCTCGCAATGTAAGAAAAGTGGGCTTAAATAATATTGAGAAAGTTAATTCATTTTTCAAAAAATACACATAGTGTTATTGACTACCGAAAAAAATCGAAGTTTTGAAATATCGATGTTTCTTAATTGATGTTTTACAAATATTGATGTTTTTCAACCGATGCTAACATTCATGTTAAGGTCGTTGTTGTTCTATATTCTATACAAGGTAGCTTGATATTTTTGAGAGACGGGCTAGTGATGGGAAACAGAAAATATCTAGGAGTAGATTGACATATTTCAGCCCATGTTTCTTTGGAAAAATTGTTTGATCTCATGATCTCAACCACCTATTGGAGGTACGAGAATAATCGTGTATGTAAAAAAATAAGGTTGAAAAATAATTTCATTTTTAAAATAGTTTTTATTAAGGAAGAGGAGCACAGTCAAGATCACCATAACTAGAGTCGTCGGAGCTTGTGTCATTATCTCCAACTTCAATTATTATTTCATGTTCAATAAAATTGTCGGAGTGGATGTAGCGTATCATTAACCATCATCTGATGTAAACATTGTACAAGCGTCTATTACTTTCAGTGTTCCTATTTAAATTTTACTTTGAAGCAATAAAAGATCAAAATTTATCGGATAACACTTGAATTTTTGGGGACATTTGTGTTATGTGCATTTTTTTTAAATTAATAATTTAAGAAAATAATATGTTGTTGCAAAGCTATGTCGATCAGAAAAATTACATCAATCAAAAATATTAAGCTATGTTGTACAAGACATTACTATTTGTTATGTTTGATGGAAAAGTAAAGTACAAAGCAGTTAGCTGAGCTGTCGAATAATAAAATAAAATATTAACAATAACGTAGCAAATTAAAGAACAATATATATACAGATAGACCGCTAGTGTGCGTTTTTTATGCATTTCATATGGATAACTTTGACAATCTCTACTAGCTATGTTGATATTTTTAGTCTGTGAAAATTTTGATATTTATTTTCTATGAGTTTTGAAGTTAAGGAGAACCAAAACATATAACGAATATCAGATAGAACTGCTGATATTTTTAAAACATCGAATTCATTTTCATACAACAATTTTTGTAAGACATATCAATATCGAAACACGTTGGTAATCCATATCATAGATCAGAATAAATATATAACAAAGTGATATATATCTATACAAAATGAACTTTAATTAACTAAAATTAATAAAGTGTACGATGTTTTGATTTTGATTATAATATGTTATTAAAAATATTAAAAATGAAAAATTATTGCCAAAAATATCTACGTGCATAATCTACATTTTAATATTAAGCTATCATGTTACATAGCTTCACGCTTCCAAAAAGTCTTATTACAAAATATCGATATTTTAAAATAACAATATCGATATTTTGATGTATCGATATTTTATCAACAGTTCTAGTGTCAGAGTTATCTTAGCAATACGTAAAGCGCCGAACGCGGTTACGCATTATTTGTCATGATAGTGATGAAGACTTAACAGTTACCGGTTTAGGTATTTCTTTACATTATTGAAAAAAATTACAGATTATTCATAAATATTACATTAAAGTACAATTTTTACGGTACAGTGGTGTAACGGCCTTGTTAATAATTTATTTTGACATATTCTGAGGACGCCATGTTTGTCACGTTTTTACCCGTTGTGAATTTACTTTATTTTTTTAGGTAAATGCGGTAACCACACAAATTCAGTTAACACTTCCAAAATGAGTTCAACAAACCCATCTAAGAAGATTAACTTGTCGAAAGATGATGAGAATAAGGTATGTTGTTATGAAGTTCCCGCTCTTGGCGACTTATGGCCTCACGCGTAGTTGTATATTTTTATATTTTTTAAGCGACGCTTTTTGTTGCGATTTCTATTTTAATAATACATGCAATATTTTTGTTTAATCTTGTCTATTAATTATGATCTGTATGCATTGCAAACCTTGGTGGAATCAGTAATGCTCTAAGTTTTGTCAATCGGCGCATATCTGCCGAGGCGCCACATGCAGCCTGTATGACGAAGTACATAACTTGCGTACAAAAGTAGTAATTTAGTGTTTGAAAATTTACTTAGGAAAAATGAAAAGCTTTCAAATTTGGCTTGGAATAGAAAAAGACTCAAATTAAATGTAATTACAAGTACTGCTTTTTGATGTTAATAAATTGCAGATTTCAATCAAGATCAGAGAAATCAAGTAATATTACCGTCATGGTAGGCCCAGATTATTTTCCCTGTCCTTAAACATAGTTGATATTTTTGTGATCCTCATTCCTACAGACTGATTGCTCTAGTTCAAATCAACTAACATCAAAAACTATGGAGCTGCTTTTATAGAACCATCTGGAATTGATGGCTATAGTTATCTTAACAACCTCTCTGTATTGTAGGAAATGGTCCAGGATGATAGAAAAGAGTTACTTATTTAGTGGTTTTTTTACATGTATCTGTATATCATAATGTTCTTTCTGTATTGGTCTGCTAAAAACAGCAGCTCAATAATCTATAAAGATTAGCTTTCTTCCTATGTAATTGCCTTAGCAATATAAAAGTTTCAGTTAAAAATTCTGTTTCTAAAGTCACAATTTCTATGTATGTTGATGACACTACTTTCTTAGCAGTTGACAATGATCCCAAAAATTCAAGTAAAAAAGTGCTAAAACAATTAACCTTACTTCTGATTGGTTCCAAAAGTGGTAAACCCAACCAAGTGCTCCTCTGCTGTACAACCCACACTCATGACCTGTGGATAGTTTTTGCGACATTCTGTCAGTATGCTTTCGACATTGTTCTCTATTATAGTTTAAAAAATTGTGGAGGATATATCACATAAATGCTGCTCTGCAATGACAAAATAAAAATATTATCTGGCTTCTTGGCTCTCTGAACATGGCTTGTCGCTGTCAGTTGCTAAATGTCAAACAATACGGTTCACCAGGAATATAGTAATTCTGAATTTAGAACTAATCTATGATAACAACTCCATTTGTTTTAGCAATAAATGTAAAGTTCTTATCTAAGGCTTAATCTCGAACAGGATTTTAGGAAATTGCACATGCATTAAAGGCATTTGTGTAAGACCTGAAACTGGTGTGTGGTGTGTACTCCACCCTTATACTCAAAAACTTCTGCGCAATGCTGTAATCTGTAGCAGGGTTTGGTAAACTTTGATTGCAATCAACAATTATATATTGACAATTGATCATTTGTTTATGTACTGTAAAAATCTAATAAAATCACAATTAACAATGAATTCATTGTTAAATTTAGTGTAAAAATTGAGTTCATTTTCAGGGCAGATTTATGTGGTATTGTCACAAACAAATAATAGATTATTAATATTTAATTGTTAATTGCAATTGAGAGGCCAGTTCTGGCACAGGAGCACGAAGTGTGACTGCAAAAATGGTATTTTGCAGTATTCTCCTATGCAGTAGCCTCCAATATGTATAAAAAAAAATATTATTCAATAATTTTGATCTTAACAAAAAATCTTTAAATGATTGTTTGATATGGTGGATTTTATATTTGCCTTAACAGATTAATCTAGTTATGTGATATTACTGAGCTTTTAATGTTAGGTCATCTTTGGCATTTAGAGATTAGTTTACACCTTTAATTTTTTCCACATATTGACCTTGTATTTCTCGAGGTAATACAACCACTTGTTTATTCTGTTTACCTTGCGTTTTATGACTCGTAAAATCCTTTTACATATAATGCTACTAGCGGCCCGCTAGCGGCTTCGCCGCGTGAATTACATGACTTTCGTTATTGCAACCCTTGGAGGTGGGTTGTTGAAAAATAAAGTAGCCAATGTTTAATCTTGGATTATTAACTATATTTATGGCAAAAATCATAAAAATCGGTCAAGCAGTGTAGATTTTTCATATAAAATTTCATCCCCTATTTCAAACCTTTAGAAGTTGTATTATGTATTATAATGTATTGAAAAAATAAGTAGCCTATGTTGGACCCAGTAGTTATTACTACTTTCATTCTAAGTTTCATCCAAATTGGACCAATAGATAAGCTGTGAAAGCCTGACAGACAATCGCATTTGTAATATAAGTATGGATTACCAAAATAATGTACAGTGCCTGGAATTGGTAAGAGTGACACACCTAAAATAATAATGCAAACTATTAATAGAAAGCATTGTAATAAGCTGGTTTATAAATTTAAAGTTTTGTATCATTTATTTTTGTAATTTAGTTTCTGTAATAAATAGATACTGATGTTAATTTAATAACATTACACAAGTAATTTACTAAATGCTGTTGTTGCGTGACCCCTACCCCTGCTGTGTGCGGAATACAGCATAAAGCTAAAAAAAAGGTCCTAAATTCTTATTGGAACACCACAAAATCTTATAAGGTTAAATTTTGCACTTGATCACCTGGTGAAGAAAAAAAGGCTTGTATTTCCTCATTTTGTGTGAATGTGGTCTTGATAAAGGAAATATATTCTCGTTGATTGTTACTAAGCTGTGTAGTCTAGTCTCTATATAGTAGTATAGTCTCTATGATGTCCTTTCTCATAAATTATCTCATTTTTAATGTTTGTATCTAGTTCAGTATCAAAATTTTTATGGTAATATATTAGACAAATGGCATTAAATTATTAATGTATATGATAATTATTACTAATAGACTTTATTATGTAAAAATGTAATACAAATGTATAGTATTATACAAATATCATGTTAATTTATTTTTCTTTGGGTAAAGAATGTCGAATTTTAACTGCATTAAATTGTCATGAAATTTATGAGGAAAAGTGATCTATTATAGATAACTTTTCCTCTTTGTAACCGAAGAACCTCCATCTTGTATTCTCGATACAACAAAACATTGGCTAAGAGATTTGTGCATAACAAAAGAAAGAACTGAACTTAAAAAACTGAACTGAACTGAATATCTTAATATCTTTTAGGCACATCCGGATAATCACACAAATTCAGCTTATACTTACAATGTGAGTTCATCAACTCAAGCCAAGAAGCTTGAGTTCCCGAATAGTGATGATAATAAGGTAGGTTGTTACTAAGTTCTCGCTTTTGGCGACTTCCTGACGTATAGATTTATTTATGTTTTTCAAGTGACGCTCTTTCCTGCGATTTTAATAATAACTATAATATTTTAATATAATCTTTATATTTATTGGTATAATTAAATAACATACAGGCTATTCATTCACTATTAAAAGTGCCTAAAACATGCAAAGTTATAATATGTAATTTTGACAAGCTTATTTTTTATTCACTTTGAATTACGATAATTTTTCGTCAAAATTTAATCGTTTCAGAGTATGTATATGATTCCACCAATAAAACTAAGTTAAATTAGACAAAAGATGATTGTTTGGAGATTTATGTACAATTTATTAAAATTTTAATGCTTAAAACTTGATTTCAATATAATAATAGTACATTTTTCAATCTTATTCTCTCTCCCTGTAAAGAAGGGAGATATTAAGAGAATAAATAAACCATAACTTTGTGCCATTTTGTTATTATAGGACTTCATAATTACGTGGAAATATATAAAATTCAAATCTTATTTATTAATGAACATGATTACATTTAATTTTAATTAGAGAATTGAAGTATAATATTGATGAAATGAATGACATGAAATATTTCAGGTTTTAGGTAAACTTTTAAATGAGTAGTCAGATAGTCTTAGTTTAAATGCTTGCGGCTGGGCTAAAACAATTATATATTTTTGTATTTAAATGTCTGTTAAGTTAGTTTGAAGATGTTATAACTTTGATTTTTGATTTGACAAATAGTTTGCAACTTTCAAAATGTGTATACAGTTAGAGTGAGTTCGATTCTCATTAGGAGGCGACGGAAAACATGAATATTTGAAATGTTCATTTTATTCTTAGTCTGCTTAAACAGTATTGCGTTCTACAACCTTACAAGCAATGTCGTTAAAAAGTTACTAATAGAGTGATTTGTCACTTTCGTTGCGTTCATTTACAACATGTGGGTGAATGAATGAATATATAAATCGATTTGATTTTGTCCTTTTCTGGCTGAGGTATGTGATTCATTAAACTGTAACACAATATTAATATAAAAATATATATATATATATATATTAATGAGTTTCTCATAAAATGATTTAATAAAAAGTATAATAGATTTATTGATTTTATTAACATTATATCTCATCTGTGCTGCAATGATTTTTCATTTTTGTAATTGCTTGAATTAAATACAAGTTTAATATAAAGTTTTACTATAGTTCTGTTGAGTATTATTCTTTAAATTATAGTATTTTTATGTACAATCGTTAAAGTACATATATAAATAAAGTGTAACAGCTTTGCGCTTTTTCCGCGTAGCACGCTGCCATGTGGGAGCAGGATATTACCACATTGCATGTTGATTAGCTGAATTCAACGCCGCACTTTCTCTTCATACCAGAACAGAGCAACAGTTTAAATAAGATCTTTTCTCCGAGTGGGACTCGGACGCATGTGTAGTACGCTAATCGTGTTTACAATCAGAAGCTGTTCCACTGTGTCAACATAGTGCATATTATATCAAAGAAATATTGTTATGGATTTTTTTAATATAATTATGTGATGTTTTAATGAAACTTTGAAAACCTAATCATTATGATATCTTATGACTTGGAGTTAACATAAATAAAAAATACAAATTAAAACAAAAATTTAGTAATTTTAACTTGTGAAAAGGATTTTTCTAACAATTGTTTTGTTGTACATTTTATTTTTTATTATCTCAATTGCAATATCTGCTAACTTGGTTTTTTTTATTTTTAAAATTGACTGTAATGTTGATTATTCAGTTTTAAAATATTTCTTTTAAGTCTTTTGTTGGTCAAATGGCGAGCACAATGACACGATTGTTGCCAAATAGAATCACAAAATGGTTCAGCACTACATCAAATGCAAATGGATCAACGCAAATGGCAGAATCAACAGATTCCTCAACAGAAGATGAGTCCACTGATGGTCCGTTGCAGCCACCCGCAAAACGAATGCGTTATAATATACCTGGTCCTTCATCACTTTACACTATTCCAGAAGTGAGTTTATCATATTGGACTATCTCACTTAAATTTATATTTTGAATGATTATTTTAGTGGTAAATGAATATAATATAATTCCTTATATTTCTTACTTTATTGCAGACAAGAAGTATTAGTACTAACACTGAACCAACTGAATCAAGTGATCATTTGGAAAATAGAAGTATATATAATTTAAATCTGACTTCAAAACCTTGTGAGGAACCTTCAGTGGTGCAGAATGAAATAGAAAAATCCCTCTACAATTTACGTGATTCCTTGCCCACTTCTCGTCAGAAAACATCTAGAAAAAGGAAATCACTTGATATAGGTGCAAGCTTAAACCAACTTAATGAATCATATGGTACTTATCCATTTACTTATTAACTAACGACTTAGTCATTTAAACTCACACTTATGTGCAACATCCAAGACTATTCAACCATGCAATATTATCCAAAACTAAAGGCAGATGGTTTAATTAATATTTTAACTTTATATACCTTATTGAAGAACATTCTAAACAATTATTGTGTTAAAAATTATAATTCTATTTAACTATTATTATTAAGATATAATTTGATATTACTTTTATTTTGATGAAGTAATCAGAATGCAAACAAATGCTGCACATTTTACAAGTATTACCATGAATACCACTAGAGTACATATATTTCGGTTCCCAGTTTTAAGTCACTTTCCTAAAGTCTAATCTTTCAAGTCACTTTCTCCTGCCCTGCCCTTTTCTTTTTTAAATTTCATAAACTATAAGTTACCAGTGAACTCATTCAGTTTGTTTTACAAATAATAAAATTATTTTTATTTGTTTAGGAATATTACATATAATAATACTTCATTTAATAATAAAAGTATTATTATTAAATCATTTTATAAATGAGAAATGTTCAGTGCACATGTAGTATGTTTATAAAAAAATTATACCTTCATATGTTTATGTACATACTATATATGTGCATTGAACTTTTTACACACATTTCAAATGGAAATAATTTATGAAAATCATTCGATTAGTATATCATTTCCTATGATATTTATGTTTGAATATATTTTAACATTACAGAAAGAGAATTTGGTGTATTAAATGAACATAAGCCATTTTTTAGAATTGGCTTGGCTGCAAGTTCTCCTTTTTATAGGGGAAACACTAAATATGGAGGTACTAATAATGTATATGTAAATCAGCCAAACATTAAATCACAGAAAACTACTTGTATAAATAAGAGCATGAATAATAGTGAAGCTGCAATGAGTAACTCTACAAAACGAATTATGGATTTATTGGACAATTTTTCTTCTCCAACAATTGAAGCTAGAAGAATCCCTCAAATTACAAATACATCTATAAATAGTGACAATTCAATGAATATTAGTGCTGCAAGCAAAAAGAAATTGGGTTTGTATTAATTAACATGATATATTGTATAGTATAGTCTATCTTTATAGATTATATAGCATAGTCATAGTCTCGAAAATATATTTGACAAATGTGCCTTCTAATTGTTCTTTGATAAACCCTATTGCTTAATTAATGAGCTCATCTTATGTCCCATTCTTTAATATTTTGTAATCTCAAATATTGAATTGCCCTTAGAAAACAAATGTAGAAGTATATTTTTGGATATTTTCAATAACAAAAAAAAATAATGAAACACCATATATAATAGCCATATATAGTATAACCATATATAGTATTTTAGTCTCAAAATTGAATTTGGTATTTTTTTCAAATACAAAACTATGAATATGCGCATTTTTTTTATACTTACAAGCTGTAGTACATAAATTGTGGAATTTCAACATCTTTCATTTTTAGTTTCCAAAAACACTGAGCTCTATATCCCAAGTATGGCAAGCGTTTTAAAACTGAAAGAAAGGTCAAGGCTAATAAAAACAACCAGTGTTGCTCGAAGAATTATAGCATCACAGAGCAGTTCAAGTGACATTTGTCCAATAGGTTCCTCCAAAAGGTAAATCTACTTAATATTTTTCTTGCTATAATTATTCTTTAAATACATATAATACGCATATATATTTTGTTCTTATTTCCAGTGATAGCGCAACTACGCCGGACTCTAAATTTACGTCTAAAATTAGATCCAGAGTAACGAAAAATAATCAGAAGGATTTGGAAATGGAACAAACAGTCACGTGTGTGAATCTCCCAACTGCCACGTTACAAATCGATAAAGACAATTTGCCTAAATTTTCATTTCAAATTTCCTTGCCGGAGTCGGGAACACGTCCTCATCACGAAACTGGTATTCCTGCACCTATAACATCTGAACCCAAGAGAAATACAGTTCATTCTTCAGACCCAGAAGTTGTATCAACAGAAAAACCAACTAATAAAAAAGCAACTGATGCACAGGACTCAATGGATAGTAATACTTTTAAATTTTCATCTCCAGTTAGAATATGTGTTGAAACAGCAGAGGACCCAAGTTCACCACAAAAGTTTGCATTGTGCAGTCCTGAAAGAAATGTTGAAGATAAAACCCAACATAAAGCATCAATAAGTGAAAAGAACAATCAAAATACTAAGTCACATAAAATTCATCTAGAGAAAGAGCAAGAAAAAGTATATAATATTAAAAAATGCACAGAATGTGAAGCTGAGTTGAACAAAGAGCAGGCTGTAAAATGCTCTGATTGTGAGAAAGCAAAACAACCTAAACCATTGCCAATTGTAGTCACTTCAACAAAATGGAGATGTGGGGACTGTTGGGTTGACAATGACGAAGGAAAGGATAATTGTGTTTGCTGTGGTGGAAAGAAACCATCTAAAACTAAATCTACTAATGTCTCTCAAGGTGACAAGGAGAAAGATGACCTAAAAAGTAAAACACCTAGTGAAAATAACATCAATAAACCAAAAGATGCCCTTCTATCAAATGTTGCTGCCACCACTAAATCAAATTCTACACTAAGCCATATTGTTAAGCAGCAAAGTAGCAAATGGGAATGTTCAAACTGTATGGTACGCAATGACAATAATACAAGTAAATGTGTTTGTTGCGAGACAGAGAAACCAGGAACAGTTAAAGAAGATCAAAGTAAATCTTTTAATTTTGGGATCAGTCCCAATAAATCGATTTTCAAATTTGGTATTGACCCTAAACAAAATATTCCTACAAAGGAAAATACGAAGTCAATAGAATCTATGGAATCACAAGACAAACCACCAGAGAAAAATAACAATGTGTTCTTTGGCAGTAAAATTGAATTTAAGTCAGCTGAAATAAAATCTACTGAAACTACCACAAAACCAACTGAAACTATTAAACAAACTAGCGATACCCCTAAATTTTCGTTTGGAATACCTAAAGATAATCTCGACAATACTTTTACTCCTATATCAAGTCCGGCAACCTTTTCATTTGGCTTGCCAAAACCATCAGAGAAATCTAAAACTGAACAAAATGATAAGACCAACACCATACCAGGGATGGGTTTGTTTGGTATAAAGCCATTAAGTAACGATTTGTCTCCAATCACTAATACTACATTGCCGCTTTTGAACAAGCCATTGGCTGTCACGCAAACAAATACATCAACGACAACCGAATCAGTAGCACCACAGAATACATTCTCTTTTTCATCAAGCAACTTTACGCCTTCGATAGGTTTATTTAACACTACAAAATCTGCAACTTCTACAGAAACAACAGCTACTCTGAGTAATCCAATAATCTCTACTTCAGCGCCAACTTTATCATTTTTCTCTAACAATACTACTTCCGGGGCTAGCGCACAGCCTATATTTTTTAAGAAAAATGAACCAGAGACGTCAGGTACATTACCTTTGTTCTCAAAACCAGAATCTACAACAAGTTTGTTTGCAAAACCAGAACCTACAACAACACCAAGTTTATCTTTATTTTCAAAGTCAGAATCTACAACAAAGGAGGCTACTCAGCCGCTTGTCTCCAGCTTGCCTGTCTTCAGCTTCGGTAGCAATGTGCCACAGACCGCACAGCAGCCCGCAGAAAAACCTAAATTTACATTTACTTTTGGTCCAAATAAATCTGACTCTCCAACGTTATTTAATGCGCCGCCGCCTTTTGGCTCTACTGCTGATAAATTCCAGTTGTCATACCCTAACCCAATAGGAAGTGGTCTGTCGGGAAATAATGGCATTAGCAACAATTCAATGAACAATCCAACCCTAAATGTAAATACATTAAATAACAATGTCTTGGGCAACACCACAGTGAGCACCAACATAATGGGTAGTGGTGCCTTAGTTAATAATGCTATGACTAGTAATCCTATAAGTGGGAACGTCATGGAGAATAATGCAATGGGTAGTAATGCTATGAGTAGCAACAGTATTGGTAACAATGCTATCAGTAATAATGCCCTTACTAACAATATCTTAGGTAATAACATCATGAATAATAATGGGTTATCAAACAGTAATGGTTTGACTGCTGGTAACCCTTTGGCTGGGTTAGCTTGCGGCAATGGACTCTCGGCTGGAACAAGCATTGGAGGAGATAGTTTACCTAGTACATTGAATTCCACTTCAGCGGCAAACCCTGTCGGTGGTAATATATTTAATAGAGCACAAAAAAAAGATATGTGGTCCGCATCTAATAGCTCTGGAAGTAACATTTTTGCTACAAATACAGCAACTAGTACGGTACAAAAGCCAGCAGCTTTCGCATTTTGTGGCTCCACGTCTTTCAACACAAGCAATGCGACTTCCACGACGGCGTTCGGCACCCCGCCGCCGCAGCCGTCGCAAGGCTCACAGGCGGCGCAGGCGGTTCAGCCCACGTCCAACATTTTCGGCAATACCTCGAACAACCCGCCGCTATTCCCTAGTGCCGTCCCCACTCAGCCCCCGCAGCCTAATGTGTTTGGAGCGGCACAACCCTCTGTGGCTCCTATGGGACTATTCGGATCAACAGGGTTCGGTGCGCCCAACACGTTTGAGAGTGCTGCCATGAATCCAGCGCAAGCCCCAGCATTTAATTTTGGGGCTTCAAACAATCAGCCGAGCATGTTTGCGTTTACACAGGTATTTATTAATTGTATTATTCCATTATTTCAACCGGGGGCGGCCACTTTTTTCCCAAGTTAGTTTATTTAATTTTCCCTCCCTGATTTAAACTAATATAAATAAAATGTTTTGCCTGTTCTATCTACATATGGTAAGTTGTAACAGCATACAATTAAATTATCGTATAATTTCAGCGTCCCCAAATGCAACAATCTTCGAGTGTGTACAACTTCGGCGCCCCCGGCTCGTCCAGCACGCCGCAAGTGCAGTTCAACATGGGCAGCGCGCCCGTCGCCGGACGGCGCGTCAGGAAGGTCATACGCAGGACTACGGCCCGATGAGGTTCAACTTACGACAAGTACATGTGAGTGCACTTACTCGTCTATTTATGATACGTGCAAAATGTTATTTATGGACAAACACTTTTCGGTGGTTAATAAATTTCAGGTGATGTTTATGTGGCTTCTTTTTCTGTCTCGTGTAACTAAGAGATTTACGTATTTTTATTAGCAAAAAAAGAACTACTTTAATTTATAATGTATAACTGGATTATTAATATCCATGCTAAACATGTTCATCTTTATATTGTATATTTTTTATTTGTTAATGTTTATTATTTTTTAATTTTTCTTATCAATGATGACAAAAGGTATTCAACAGAAAATGTGTTATTATTCTTCGACATCTACTTATTAAGCTTAATTATTATCGAATGTCTACCACTGACGTGTGACACACACTCGCATTTATTACAAGAACCTTACAAAATGCGACTATTTATTTTGCACATTTCTACATGTTTAAATGGAGGTTCCAATCAGTAGTGAGAAAGTAAGAAACTTATTTAATAAAAAAGAAACAAAAACAACACAATATCATTTTTTTTAGGTCTTTAAGTAAAATTCTTTATTCCAAAAAAAAAAAAATGTATTAACAATTCCAATAATATTATTAAAACAAAATTAGGTTAAAAAATAATTACATTCGAGTTTAACACTCCAATTATTAAAAAAAATCTGCTTCACCGTTTCTTCTGCATGTGTTAAGGCATCACTCTCTACTTTCCAACCATCGAGACAATAGTAATTTTAATTTTATGAACAATATTATCAATCATCTTGATGTTAATCACCTATAATCATGATTAGGTGTGGTGTGTGTAAATTTTGAAAAATAGCTTCTAATTAGAATTTACTGAATATATTCTGATATTATAGTTGTAATATAGATATTCCGATGTTAACGATTACTTAATATCGATATCAAACCATCAATGTTCATTAAACAAACATGAAAAAAAAAACATAAATTTTTTTTTCTTTTTTTTTAAGAGACAGTGAAAAGATAAACTGACAAAAGATGCTGATTAAAAGAATACTATCTAAAATAGCGATTATCCGTACTTCAAATTACATTTATAATTTAGTGCCTTTAAGCATCAATTGTCTTTCTCGTGTGTAAGAAATTAGTATTTATTTTGGTGTGTAATAATAGAAAAATTAATTCACACATCTAGTAAAGCATATGTCTATCCTACACTTCATTGCAGTGTCATACAGTAATTCTTACCTTGATATGAGTGGTAAAATAATATTATTAATGATATTAGTGAAAAAAGAGATATTCAATAATATTTTCCGTTAAATAATTTCACCATTTAGTAAGTGTTATATGTTAACAAGGTAGCTAAAATTGGACCTGAATTAGACATATATTTATGGTATTTTTTGTTAATTAGAATTTTGTGTTTTTTATTGACAAAAGTTAAAAAATGCCTTCATATTTAGAACTTGTGTTATAATAAGAAGCAATGAAAGAAGAGAATAGGAATAAAAAAACTCACTCATCGGAAATATTAATACAACACAATTCAGTTATTGTAAAAAACATATAACTTAATTTTTTTTATATAAAAATAACTAATCAATCTTTTAAAGTAATTTTGGTTTTACCATTATATTAAAGCTTGTTTTATATGTTTTCTTTTTCTATATTTTTATTATATATAATAATAAATTAGATTTATCAATTGAAACAGTGGAGATAAAAGTTAGTGTTAGTTAAGTAGAGTACTTATTAAACTAAATTTCGTTTTTAAAAAAAATAAATAGAAATTCATTGAAACAATATTTTTATTATAATAATTTCAGCAGTCGCAGACGCAGGCAGTGCCCTGGATGATGGAGCTAAGGCGTGCCTGCAGGCTCGGGCACGCCGGAGTGTAACCCTTATATTTCGTGTTCGTTACTTATTTAATGATTGTAAATATGGCGTGGCGGCGAATACGTCTAGCTACATTATAGTAGTAATTATTTTTGTTACTTTTGAGAAAATTTCTTTGATTCTATCTGATTGGCCAACGGATTGTTATTATCATTGCTTATTTGTGTGCTATTTTATTAAAAAATTATTCATATATGTAAATGAGACGTTATGGACGTATAAGTGAGACAAAAATATAAATGATATTCTACTAGTAGGAACCGAAGACAAAAATTTCAATATAATCGTTACGGGCTTGAAAGAAATATATACTAATATGTCACTTTCTCTCTTAGTAAGTTATATATGTTATCGTATTCGTTGCCATTCTTACTGTCATTGAGTTAGTAATGTGAAAATTGTTATTTGGATTTAAAGTAAATAATTATTACACAGTAATAGTTGTGAATGGTTTATAGTACCCGATTAATATTTAAGTAGATAATATGTTGTAATTTTAAAATCTTAATTATTTTACATATAAATTTAATAACGAAATAACGTAGTACAATAGTTACGATCTTTATTGTCGATCGTCTATTGGCGTCTCCTTGAACCGGATTTAGGGCGATCAGTCAATATTGAAAATAATACGAGCATTTAAATTGTTTTAAAGTTAAAATGACTCTTAAAATGTATAGTCTTAAGACGTATATAGTTAGTTATAATTTGTTGTTGTCATAGTTAACTGTGGATCATATAATTCATGTGAACATGCGTAGTAGTGTAAGCTTCAGTTTTTAGTACAATAGATTGAGAAATCTGTTTTTAGGTTTTGTTCTATAATTGAGCTTGTATTAACCGACAGGCTCTTGTATTCTTTATGAAGTAATATTACATTTATTGTCACTTTTCTAGGCCCAATAGAATAGACAAGGTTACACATCACATATCTATTTAAATTTATATTATACAGCACGGACCGTAGCTAGCGCAAGATAATTGATAATTAACAGTTGATTTATCTGTTTAGTAAAAATTACAGTCCTTAATGTGTTAGAAGTGTAAGGAAAGCAATTTTATAATGTATTAATGCACGATTGCATCAGTCTTTGATTATGTATGGTTTGTGAACGGAGTAATACACATATATAATTAATACTAGTAAAGTTCCTAATTACAAATATGTTGTCAAAATAGTAGTTTTAATAAATGTATATGTAAATGAGCATTAAATAAAGTAACGAACATGCTTCACTATTCGTTTGAAAATATACGTCTTGTCGTTAAATGGATCTATAAAATTTTTCATTCTTGTTCATCTGAAGGTAACATAAATTTCCAAATGTAAATTAGATTATACCATTCTATCTCTCCCTCTCTTGTTTTTCATTATAATATACAACTAAAATCATGTTTACATTATCTCTATGTCCGTCGTTGCCAAAGTATGCCATGATGATTGACTTGATATTTAAATATGTAAAAATTATGTTGTAAAGTAAAAATTTTGTCCACCTTTGAAACTAGGCAGTATGGGTTTTGCAAAGTAAATGTAAATACTGTATTGACAAATCTTTAATATAAATATTATATAATGAAATCAAATAGTATCCATAGTAAGATCCTTTGCATTCGCAATTTTTACACATTTTGAAATAAAACTATTTTTAACTGGATTGATAGTGTGTGTGGGCTCATTTTGCAATAATATGGGGCATACGCGAGGCTATTAAGGATTCGTTGGCGGTAGATCAGTCCACCTGTCACCAAGGACTACTGTACTGTTCGAAACGTCATGTTTTCTAAAAATGTATATCCGAATACTAAAAATACGTGGTTACTCCGGTTAAACATAGTTTTATTTCAAATAGTACTGCGCCAATCTTCCATAAATATAATATGAAACGAAAGTTTCATATTTCTGTACACAACTTCAATAATATTAAGGAATTGAATTTGAGTTGTAATAAAAAACAAAATAAAATATAATTCACCCATTCTGCCTAATAGTCTATAGCTCTAGCAGCTTGGAGAGAACGGAACCTCACGTTACTATGCCTATATACTTCTTTTCTTCTGCCTTTTATGTAACCGTCCCCCAATATCCAATCTGATTATCTAGTTTCAAATTAATTATTTTTTTCTAAACAAAATTGGATATGTTATTTTAGATTCGATCGTGTTAATTTTCATACGGTACAATAATCTTCAAAACTAAAATATTCTTTAACTTTAAGATTATTAAAATTGGGCTATTCATAGAGTTGGAAAATTGAAGAAGATATTTTTAAGAAGCATATAAAAATTTAAAGGTGCGTTCTGCTATCAGCTGGGGTGAAAAGATGTTGCAATAAGCGTATAAGAATTCCGATGCAGCAAGAGGTATTGGAACGCATGGCTTAGCGATCAGGCCACTTGAACGGTTTCAAGGCGCGCGGGTTCAGATCCCGCTGCGTTCAAATTTTTATACATTTTCTAAAAATGTTTTTTTTTCTATAATATTGATAAACGATTGAATACCAATCTTGTCCTCGCATGATCAAAATGGATTATTTTCTAGAGCACGTCAAAAACGTATCACCCAATGCTCAAGTGACTTACTTCAAGTTTCATTTTAGAAGTCGTTCATATAAATATAGCTTTTTTTCACTTAACATAGTGAACTGGGCCACTGGACGTTTTTAACCTGAAATACAATTTTGATGAAATATTTTTTTATTACCATTACAAATAAAATATGTTTAGATTTATTTATACAATTTTTTTCTGATTTTAGTTAGCAACTTGTATAGTTCTAGCCATCTACTAGCCGGGTACTTTCCCTAATATTCTAATTTTTAATGATTTTTAGCTACACTCATTAAATAATATTTGTATTACCAAATTTTACCTTTTAAATTTTGTTTTTAATTTTTTTTTGACTGTTTTGAAATAATCTAATGATTAAATCAAAATTTTACCTATTTTAATAATATTTGAAGTCTTTACACAAAAGACATGCTTGTAATTATAAAATATAAGATTACATACCGTAGTATGTTAAAATAAGGTTGATAAATGAATGTGTCTAATGAATTTGTGATGTTTATTTTTTAAAATCTTATTAGGAATAAGATTAGTTTCAGTGCTGCAATAGGTTAAGCTTTATTTACTGTACTACAGTCTTACTTTCTGTAGTCGTAATTGTATTTGAATCATGTAAATTGTAGCTATGTATTTAGATTGTATGAGAAGAGTCAACTCGGGAAATTGTATGCAAAGTAGAAAATGAACAATATGAGTATGTATTTAGATAAATGTAAGTTTAGGCAATGCCAATTGATAATCTTAGTTAAATATATTTAAAAGAATCTTCTCAATTATTCACTAATCTAAATTCATAGCTGTGGTGGTTCTACATTGTATGAACACTAATTGTATAAATTATGTAATACTAATTAATTGCAAACATTACAATAAAGAATTATTAAAAAATTGGGGAGCAAAACTAACTTATTGTCTATTCGCATATTTGTCTTTGATATTTAAAAGTTTATAAATGGAATGAAAATATTGATTGCTATTTAATATAAATAACATTAGATTTGTTCCTCAATGAAAATGGCCATCAATTTTTGTAGTTTTATTTTATTGAAATTTCTCATTGTAAATTACTTTAAGTGGATGTTTAAATTCATAAGAGTGCAGCGGTTTTATTTAATTTTATCTCAAATAATGCTAATTATATTAAATTAATTGGTAATCGCTAATGAACCACAGTCTGTATTGCTAATCACTAATTTGGCGTTTTCATTGTAGAAACCAGGATTCGTATATGTTTGTATATAAAGTATGAAAATATAGTTATAAATATATTTTCATACTTTATATACAAACATAAATTTGTACATACATTAAACAAGCCGAAACACACAACAATACATAAAATTCAAAAAGTACTTGCCCGTGACAACACAAATCGATTAGACGGGGTGTGGAAACATTGAACAGCTGATTAAACTAATAGAATGCGTTGGTGCGCTGCTTTCCTTTGTGCGTCTGATTCCACCCGCTAAACAGACAAAGAAATAAAATACCTAATTCAAGATCATATCCCACAAACCGATGGGACACTTCTAACCATATCGCACATTGAAAACTAGAATGGCATACAAAAATTTGCATTTGGCTTAGGTGACATGTAAATCGACCTATAAATAAAAACATGTCAGTTTCAAAGACATTTGCTTTAATATTTGATTAGTTTCCGATAGAAAACAATCAATTTATTGCCGTTTTTGCTTTCAATGTGCGATATATAGTCGATTCGTTATTCAACGTAATCGGCTTCGGGCTGCTTACGTGGCTGATAATAATAAGTAGTTAAGGGAACGAACAACTCTTATTTTGATAAAACAGTTTTATAGGACATACACGTTGATCATCAACTAACTGTGGCGAGACTTATCCGTACCAGGCAGAATTAAAAATTCAGAAATGAAGAATTCAATGCAGGCATTTTAGAGCTGAATTTTATAAGAAAATATTGTATTTTATTGTTTAAATACCTACCCACCCTATACCCACAACCAGTCGCTTCACAGTCGCACTGTGCCACTGCGCTACGACTGGCCCCAAGGGAAGAAATTCTGAGTAATATTAAAAAACTGTAAATACAATTCGACTTATCAACCTATGTACCCCTGTACGGATATACATACATCTTCTTCATACATCTTCTTTAAATGTCTTTTTCAATTTTCCTAAGTGTGGAATAACACTTTAAAAATGTTTAAAAGTATATACATACATGCTTAAGATGAAATTTATATTTATTCAACCTAGTAGTAATGTTAACACAATAAATATTATGCCACTTCACAAAAATATTCTGAGAATTAACTTCGTAGGTTCACAGAATGAGTCGTTATTACATAGATCTATCTAAAAAGATGTAGAGTTGCCAATATTATATATGTTACCAACTCCAGGCGCACATTAATTGAATTATATCCTATGTACTTATAATATAACTATCGATCGTCTTGGACGAGCTGGCTTTCTGGAAAGAAAAATTGCATCCCAGATGCCGTGGTTCCAGTTAAATAATTGGATAAATAGTTTCATATTTTACTTTTCTTTCTCTAATCCTTTTAAAGTGTGACTTCTGATGTATTTCATCCATATACTATGGTATTACCGCTCGTAGTAGGATCCAATTATGCAAAGTGCAGAAATCAAAAATCCTGATCCGACAATGGAAGGAGGACCTAGGATCCCCGGCGGCAGGCCCAGCGACAGTGGAGGCGGTCCACCCACACCTAGAACGCTGGGTTAAAAAAGGAGTTTCAGGGTGCTGACGTTCAGATTAGTGCAGGTTGCTGCTTCGGCAAATACCTGCACCAGATTGCGCGTCGAGAGATGTCACCGGCGTTCCACAAGTGTAATTCGCCCGTTGATTCAGCGTATCACACTCTTTCCAAATGCCCGGCTTGGGCCCCACAACACCATGCCTTGATGGCTGTAGTGGGTAGAGACATCTTGCTAATCAGTGTGGTGGGGGCCCCGTTAGATAGTGATGGGAACTGGTCTGCAATGGTCTCCTTCTGCGAATCAATTATCGCACTGAAGAAGGCCGCGAGGTGGGCGTGATCCCGTGCCCCGTATAATGCTGACTCGCTCCGCTGTCGGAGGTCAGGAAGTAAGAGAAGGAAGTACGCGCATCTCCTGCTTCCTCTACCTTAGAGGAGGCTGTACCTGCAGGAGGCAAGAGGTGATCCTCCTGCAAGTCATCGAGGCTGCAGGTGCTCTGGAAGAAACCCCGGACCACCCTGAAGGCGACGGTGGTCCACATTGTTCGGGCCATCTACCGAGGCGTCGTAGAAGAAAGCGCGAGCGAACCTGCGAATCCTAATTATAAATATAATTATGCGAGGGTGGAGAAGGTTGCTGCGGGGTTTTAGTGGGTAGCACCGGACTCAATGGTGATTCCCACAGTATCATCTGTTCTTAAGGTAGTTTGCCTGTGCGTACGTACGGATGGTCTGCGTAAACTGCATTGCTTAACCCTAGGTTCCCTCTACTACCCTGCTGTGTGTGGGATACAGTGTGTAGCTAAAAAAAAAGAAAAAGTCGTTTTTAAAATATCAATGAAAGAGGGCTCTGTTACGTACTTTATTAGGAGTATTTTATAAAAAAATCTTTAAAAAAATCTTTTAATATTAGTTTTTTAACAATTTTAACGCTAAGCCAAGCGTTCAAGTTCATGCAAGAATATATGGCTTAGCTTTTAAAGCGCTTGAATAATTCCGTTTCAAGTTCAAATACCGCTTCGTTCTAATTTTTGCTTTCTAAAAATGCCTTCAGCTTCAATGTTTTGGCGTAATAATTTTAGCTGCATGCCTTAGAACGGGTACGTTTTGGCGCTTGGCGATACGTTCGAGGCGCGTTAGCCCCGTACATGCATACCGTCAATATAAAATGAAGGAAGAGGCAAGGACACGTCTACTAGACTGAGGCACGAAATGTTTGATTTTTTTAATTAATAAGATTTTTAATTATTTTGGAGTTACTTTAAGATTATGGATCTGAAAATTTTAACCAACACCTACCAATTGCGTTTTTTTAATATTTTATTTCTATAATTAGGACTTTCCATGTCCTATAGTTGGAAGTTTTAGGATCTCATCGATAACTAAGTCTGTATCAAAGTGATCAACCTTTACTTTGGTTAATATGTCTCTACCCCATTCAAAAGCACGCGATCAGATAGACGACAAAATGGCCGCGCTTTTATGTACAAGCGTCAAGCTGACAACAACAGGTGACACCCTTCGCAATTCGCTAGAATTTTTTTCACTAGAACTCAAGGCGTGAGGCAAATCGCAGCATTAAGTTCCGCCACTTAACACGCAATGCCTCCGAATTCTGCGGAAAGTGGGGAACGGAGTGTCTTATCACTAGGTTCCGTCTGCCTACCCTGCTGTGTGAGGGATACAGCGTGAAATTAAAAATAATAATACTATTAGTATACCTATATCATCCGTCATGATTTTTTTTTGTATTTCCGTAAATACAAAAAAATCTCATGACGTAAATAAAATGTTAATGAAAGACCTAATAGTCACAATAAGCAATATCAATCAGGTTTTTATAAATAAATTAAGGAGAGGCCTTGCTAGATACCGTTTGTAGCACTTATTCTTGGTATGTCGTTCAGTTTGCCCAGGTCTAAATAGTAAAAAGCTTGTTAACATTATTTAATCAATAACCCATAACCACCGGTTAGATATTGCGAAAAACCGGTACAGAACATCTCAATTATGTTGACGATTAGGGCACCTGTCACGGTAAAAGACAATTTTCGAGTATATGTTAGAATTAATGAATTGTGCTGGAAATCGAAGTAGGTCCCAGGTTATTCACACCGTGCTTTTGTATAAAGACAAAGATTCACATATAGACTGTGCAAGCTATAGGACTGTAGCTTGGGTAGTAAAATTTATGCCAAAATTTTTAGAGAAAAGAATGATAGAGAGAGATCTGAGAGTATGATGTGGGAGGATGTAGTAGGCTTGAAGAGGATATATGTGTCTGATTTTTTCCCTCTGCATGATCACACAAAAAAATGTGGCTGTTAACCAAAAAGTTTTCTGTTGCACAAAAGCTTGTGGATTTGAAGAAGGCTTTTGTTAGAGTTTTCCGAAATGTTATGAGAGATACTGCCCCGGTACAATTTGACCGGACAAGGATCCGGCCAAATTGTATCTTAGAGATCATGGAATTTCAAAAAAGCGATACCGATTAAATGTGTTTTACGTACTTGTATATTTATAACTGAATTAAACATGTAGATCATCTTTAATTTAGTTTAATACTTACGTTTTGTTATATTTTTATAACCAGCATCACTATGGAGTATGAAATAAAATCCCCTACTGGCGTCTCTCCGTGTGATTAGATCTTTAAAAATACGTAACAGATTTTGATGTTTTTTTAAATAGATATAGTAAATCAAGAGGAAGGTTTATATGTAAAACATATGCATTAAATACCTGTGCGAAGACATGGCGGGGCGCTACTTTACAATGCTACATAAATTGTATAACCTTGTCTTAAGTAATTTCTTTATAATGCCATTTGTGGCCATCTTTCGTGAATCGATCTGTAGGTTATTTTATAAAAAAAGCATATAGCGATCCTAGATCTTCAGAAAGCCTCAGGCTGCGTGCCTCGTTAATGCATCTGTTCAGCAATGCGATCCAAAGGCCAAAGAACCCCGAGGCCCATATTGACATTAACAAAGATACGTTTCAATGATCAGGATACACAATCTGATTTTTTTTCATGTACCTACTGTATTTTTAAAAACATAAATTAGGTAGGTAAGGAGTCTTTTTTAAATACTTAACGGTATTGCTATGTTCACTTACATAAATATTTTGAGGTGAAAGTTAAAACACACTTAACGACACACGGGTCTTGTACGTACAGCTTGTAAATATTACAATTTTAGGGGGCATTACAGATCTTACGTTTTATTTATTCAGATGCAGATCGTAGACCAGATGTACATTTCTTAGATGTTTCTCTAAAAAAATATTATTTACCATTTACAATGGAAAGTATCACAAATTTTATTTATATAGTTGCCTCTATTGCAGTAGGTACAATAAAAGGATTGACACACCTTCAAGTTCTGTTGACATTTACCGCCTCTACCGTTACAAAAAATAAAATTGTATTAGCAGTCGACGAGAAAATGTTAGTGATATTTAACAACATTTAACAAAAAATCATACAGAAAACTTCCTGTACGAATTTTTGTCACAAAATTATCTATAATGCAAGTATGTCATTCTATTCACTAGTTTCGTCTCAATGCATAATAGAGATATGGCTATTTTATTGAATTAAATGATTTAAGACTTTTTCAGAAAGGACTAGGAAAAGTAAGTCACATACTCGTACATTATTTCGCTCTGTCAACCCTATTATCACATAAACGGAGAGAGACTCTTATATTCTGATATATATTTCCATTTTATATTGGAAGTAAATGTGTATTTGAAAATATATGCATTTTTGAACAAAATTAGTAAATATATGCATAATATATATAAGTATTTTTTCTGAGAACAAAGCATTATTCGTAAATATTCGTAATGACACTAGAACATGAAAGTTTGTTTCATCGTTGAATGTATAAAAGAAGTCATAGTCATGCGTGAAATGTGTCGAGGAGTCTTTTATTTAGACAAAACAATATTCTGTGTGTCGGTAATAAATTAGTAAAGAAAAATGGACAATTTGCCGCCACTGTAAATCTGCCGCCCTAGGCCATAGCCTACTCATCCTGCTGGTAAATCCGCTACTATTGTCTGTCGTCTACAGGCTATTGTTTTTTTTGATGTGTGATTAACATGTAGACAATGGATACGAAAACATAAACAATATATATCTATATATATATATATATATATATATATATATATATATATATATATATATATATATATATATATATATATATATATATATATATATATATAAGAATAGATCGACAATTACATTTAACGGCAACTATGTTGTTAATAGTAGCTAATATATCTATAACATGTACATTATAAGGTTGATAGATACATGAGGGATACCGCACATCTTGAGTGATGACTACAGCCGCTACGCCGTAGCTGTCTGCATTCAAATTACAACTCAAACGACTTGTCTATCTTAAAGAATTATTGAATTAGTTTCATATAATTAGACAAGGTTTATGAATGAAATAATATATATTTTTTATAAATCATCACTAGTTTTATATGTAAATATATTAAATGAATAACATTGCTAACGGTTACATAATTAGGTAAACTACTCTAAAAAGATTGATTAGAAAGAATTCATAGGTTCTGGCAAAATAGCTCCGATAGTTCGTTTTTGGTTACTTAAGAATACGTGACGATGACCTTGGCCAATGATTCCACAGGTAATATTTTTGACGCTGTAACGACCAACTCCTGGCCATACAATAACGCGCTTGTAACCTGGCGGTTTGTCGTAGCTGCTATTAAAACCACATTTATTCTGTGTAAATATTTTCTTTCCTCTCAGGTTATAATGAGCTGGCCCAGGTTCCTCTGGTCTTCGAATACACATAGATAGATCCGTTAAATAATTGCGACCCCTGTATGGGATATTTCGATTTGTTTTATTCATTTCACCAAAATGAGACTTGCTGTATTTAGTTAGAGTACCCTTCAGCGCAATAGGCCAAGTTGCAGCGGCACATTTTAACGATGTATTGAAATGATTTTTTATTGTACTACCGTCACGTTTACCAGTAAACAGATCATAAGGTCCTCGCAAGGAGACAATTTCATTTGATTTTTCTTCTATGCTATATTTATCAACAATATTATAACGGTTAACTGCCAATGACCATTTTGGTGACATATCTTTAAACCGGCATGGTTCTTCACGTTCAAAAGTAGGTCTTACGGAATGAGGACCATACTTACTTTTAAATGGATTAGTTTTGTGATATGTCCCAGGCCCTGGCAATTCATTCTTTGATGCTCGAAAACGTGAAGTTCTACCAAAACCAAGGTTTTTACAAGTCGAAACAAACGTGGAAGTTTCTGATATTTCGTGCCACGCTGGCCCTAGAATAGAATTGAACCATTTTCGCTGTTCTAAGACTTTTTGATTCCTGTAGCCTAAATTTTTTGCCCAATCTTCTAATTCAGATTTGTATCTCCAAGAGTCTTTTTTGCTTTTTCTATTTTTATTTATAACAAATATTTCATGTATGGGTTTTGGATGATAATAACACGGATCACAACCTGATGGTCTTTTTGTATAAAGACCGCTTGGATCTAAATTCGGATGTACGGTTATTTGACCAAAGCGCTTAACTTTTGAACCGAAAGGAGCGTTATTATGTTTAGTTATGCTCATTTTCAATACAAATTTGTCTAAATCTAATTTTTATATTGTATATAGAACTTGGCATTTTTTATATGTCAAAAATATTTTTTATTATATATCTCAAAGACTATAGTGTCGTAACATAATAAGTTTGTTTGTATACATATAATTTTATACAAATAAATATAAAAGTTACACGTATACACCAAAATTGTGATGGAGGAAACTATACAAAAATAATATACCTACATTATATTGTATTTTTAGTATAAAATAAGTTTGTTTACAAGTATCCCTATTTTTGTTTACAACGTTTTGAGGCGCCGCAGAAGAGAACACAAGGATCAGGTTTTCTCTGTCTACTCGGGGAGAGTGGTGCGTGCAGCTGAATGAATTGCATTTAGGGGCTTGTACACACGCTTTTTTATATTATATCAATAACTCTCATAAAAATTTAAAGTATATATACATATATTTTTTTTGTTGAATGTGAACCATTAAACATCACGATATTTTTGTCATTTGTAACACTAGCGCTTGTACGAAAACCCATATAATTACAATTTGGCTTGATTAAATAACGTTAATTACAAAAAAAAAACCCTATTTTCGTCATAGTTTTGCAAATTAAAAGCAACAGAGTATGCAAGAGCTTCAGAGTATATGGAATCTTACATATTTCTTAGTAGGCATCTTTGGGCGTAGGATAACTTTTAAATTGAAAAAATCTAAGGAATGGGGAACCGGCAGATCTCTGCATTAGTAAATACCGCGCCTTAGGTAGCGTACATTGAAAATCGATGGGAGAGAGAAGGTTGTCCGCGCTTGCGTCTGGCGTGTTCCGGCCGCGTGTCGCCGCCGGACCGCCGCCGCCGCCGCACGCCCCCGACCTGTAGGACGCCGCTAGACTTGTTGCGAAGGCCACCTGTTAACACATGGAGGCGCCGTGATTCTAAGGTAAGTTCGGTATATTTTAATATTCTTACAGCTTACAGCTTTTGCGAATTTTACTCTTTTGATAAACCATAAACATAGCGTTTCCGGTGGACTGTCAATTTGGCGGGATTTCCACGCTGACGTTTTAAATGTCAGTTGTTTGTAGAGTGGTTCGCGTCATAACAATCATATAATCCGCATTGAATGTACTTGGTAACCTTACGTGTTTTACATTTTTAAAAAGAATAGTTAAAGAACTACATTTTTTTGTGGAAGTTAACCTCTACAACTCTATAAGAATAAAACTTTGATGATATCTACTTTCAAAATACCATCAAAACAACCAACAGAGTATTAATTACTATGTAACATACTTGAGATTGAACGCTGGCAAAAATGTTGTATATTTTGTTATTTGTATATCTAGCTTTTGAGATGTACTTTGATATATAAATATTTTCTTATTCTTTGTTGAAAGTAACTGATAGCCAAGTATTCGATAGTTAGTAAGAAACATCCAAAGTGATTAAAATGAAAATATTAGATCCTTTTAATATCTTATAATTTGTATTGTAATTTGCATTCAACGGAGGCGGTAATTGTAAATTCATAATTTTAAAATGTTAAGGCTTTTAAAATATAGACTAAACTTTTTAAAATAATGAAAAAGTAGATGATTTTGTAAACATTTTTATACATTTACACGCGCGTATAATGACGATTTACTTACTTATGTTTCACTTGACTAATGTATATAATTATAAATAAATTATAATTATATTATGTATATATATTATATGTATAATTTTTAAATAATGTTTTCTGTTTCTTATAAAAATTAATTTGTTTTAATATTTCTTTTAATTAAATAACTTATATAACCAATATTAAAATGCGAAATCTAATGCTATCCTATATGCAAACTAGCCGTTACCCGCGGTTCGCGAGTCACTGATACGAATTAAAATAATTTCATCACACATGAGTATGCTGTCTTCCCGGTGTAATTGTCGTGGTCATATCGAAGATTTGACGACTTCATGACATCGTTGACAATATCATGAAATGGTTGCAGTTCATCAAATGACCAACTGAATTTGACGATATCGTTGATTCGTCAACGTTTAACGATTTTTTCATCGACGTTTGGTCGTATCGTAAGATAAGGTGTCATAGGTAGATAATATATTTAATATAAATTTAGAATATGTGCGTAAAACGATCTCATTATATATAATGACTTTATTTTTAGATAAAAACACTTTCAATCTCTAGAGAATCAATTATTAAAAAAAGTTTAACCTATCCTAACCTAAAAAATCTTTTACGTAATTAATTAGATTTATTTTGTGTGAAGATATTTAAAACCAATTAGGATAGGTTAGCTTAGGTTAAACTTTTTCTATGTAACAGATTCTTTAGTATATAAAAGTAGTTTTTATTATATAATTTCTTAAATTTATTATTATTATATCGCACATTGACTTGAAAAATATTAAAATGAGTTTATATGAACAAGAATATTTTATTAAAAACATTCTATTTACTTAAAATAAACGAATAATCAATTTCGCTTTTAATAAAAAAACATATTTAAAACTAAAATGTTGACTTTGTTACGAACAGCTGATATACAAAAAGCGTTTCTATTCTAGCGCCTCTATCGGTTGTTTAAGTATTTATTTAACGATTTGGTCAAATAATATCGACGAATTCATGAAAAAGCCACACGTTTAGTTGACCATATCGTTAAACGATAGGCTGTCATTGATTTAGTCAAACGACATCATGATCTGACCAAACGATAATTGGTCATTTCATGAACTGCGACCGTTTCATGATATAGTCAACGATTTCATGAAGTTGTCAATTTTACGATATGACCACGACATAATGATGAATAATGTACATCTCACAAATTAAAACATGGAACTCAAGGTAATGCTGATCGTAGATAACGTGTATGTAAGCGTGATACACTTGAATTTTAAGCTAATCAAAACAATATTATGTCTTTCTATTGGATATAAAATCTGAAGATTTAGGCAATTGGAAGAAGCACAATCCTTCTGTCAGTTCAGCTCCACTACATTTCCCCTTGCGCTTTGTTAATTATCACTCACAGTTTAATAGGAAATTACTTAATTTATATTGAAATAAGTGTTCAGAAGCACAGTAGTAGTAAGTAGAGACATTAATGGAATTACTTATTTCTACACTAAATTATGCTCGGTGGATGATTAAATGTACCTATACATAATCAGTCTTCCGCGTAAGAATTGAACTGTGAAATTGAATAAGTGATCAGTTGTAACTGATCAATGGGCATGTGGTAATTTATGTTCTATGTCACTCTCCAACCGCCTAAGTATTTGCATCTATAAATCGTAACATAACATCGCTTCATTGCGATGTGAAAGTTGAACACAGAAACAATGAAATAAAGCAAAAAATGAATAAATTTTCCCGTTTATAATATCAGTATGCATTAATTCGGCAGTAACCTTGCGTCATTGTACATAGCTGGAAGATTTTTTTAAAATTCAATTAGGCACATACAGCTCGGACAGTGTCGGTAAGGTCTCTTTCACACTTTTCTCCCTATAGCAGAATGATCAAAGAAAATCTAGCGTCAGGACACCATACTGTCAGCCTGAAGTCGAAAAGGTGTTTTCTTTTTTTTTTAGCTTCACGCTGTATCCCGCACACAGCAGGGTAGGCAGAGGGAACCTAGTGTTAAGACACTCCGCTCCCCACTTTCCGCCGAATTCGGAGGCATTGCATGTTGCTCGAGTGGGAATCGAACCCACAACCAGTCGTTTACAGTCAAACGCTTGTGCCACTGGGCCACGACTGGCCACTTATATTTAATAAGTAATAGGAGTATTTAAAATGGAAATGATATTACTCTATAAATTCTCAAATGTAAACGAGCACAACCTAAGCGTCATACAAACGATAGATGCGCCATGGTTAAACAATGGCATTATAGAGTATTTGCCAAGAAGACCTTCTCTAAGCTAGCATATGCATATACTAAGCCTCGAAGTGAAGTCAGCAAAGGGAACTTGTTTGCTTTGGTTATTAGTTCTGTAGGAAGTTAGGAAACTCGATTTATGTTATTAATTATTTAATCATTTTAATGGTAATGGTGTTTGATACTTGTTTAGCAAAACAAACCCCTATTTATTAAGTATATTTAAATATTTTAAGTATGTTAAATATGTTAAGTGCTATCCGATAGGAAGGACGAACATTCTGATAATTTAACGACTTTTCTACAAAGTTTTTAACAACAAAAAATAATTTTAGCAAACATCGCTACATTTTCTAAATGTATATAATCTATTTTATACATATCTTATATACTTTTTTTAACGTCAGCAAATCCATTACGGCTACCAGCTTCATTAGGGAGTCGGTCGTGGTTATGTGGGACTCCGGACTGAGCCGTCCGTATACCCACAAAATCCTCATGGTGTTCCTCCTCGAAGACTAATAGCCGAGGCCACGGGAACCCTAATCTTCCGTGAACCCGGGCGGCACATATTTTTATATAACGGACGGCTCCTGAGTGTTTGTTATGACGCTTGATTATACAAAAAAAAATGGTTAAGTTCACTCATTTTTTCCTGTGTAGCAGGGTAGCTAGAGAGAACCTACAGCCAAACCACTGCGTCCTTCACTTTAATCCCAAAATCGAGACATTGTGTGTTAAGTAAGGCACTTAACCAGTTGTGCCAGAGCGAAGAAATGAAAATAATACATAACCTTTCTCCCGAGTGGGAATCGAACTCACAACCGTCTTCAGTCAGTTACAATGGGACTCTGTCACAATGCGACAACTGCAAATATAAGTTCAATAGTGTAATATTAAAAATTAATTTACATTAAAAATGTCTTAATTATTTTAATAAAATACTATTTACTTTATTAAAAAAGTTTAAGCCATTAATGCGTCTTATTATACAAAAGTTCAGTAGGTATTATCAGTTCGACATAAAACTTTTATTTAGGCCCTCGATAGGCAATCTAAAATATCTGGCAAGAAACTTGGAAGTCGCCTAAGACGGAAATAGATTAAAATATTTACATATAATATCAATATATCACCAAGGTTATCAAAATAAAAGAATGTCAAATAATAAGATTAATAATCTCTATCTCTATATATAATAAAAGAGTAGAAAAGTCAATTCTGTACATGAAAAATTTCAGAAAAATTTTAATTGGGTGCGTTAATATATCGATAACAGAGGCCAAAAATCCACTCAGGAGATTTTTTGTCTGTCTGTCTGTCTGTCTGTCTGTCTGTCTGTCTGTCTGTTAATTTGTTCGTCAATCACGCAAAAACTACTGGATAGAAATGAATGAATTTTAGTATGGTGATAGCTTATATTCCAAAGGTACATATAGGATAGTTTTTATCCCGGATGTAGTTTTTTTGAAAAAAATAAAAAACCGATATAAGTAAATTATTTGTATTCTGATATCTACCGAGTAGCAATTAATGAGTTTTTGTATGGAGTTAGCTAAGAGGTTAGAGCAACATATGGGATAGTTTTCATCCCGGTACAATACAACTCCCGCAGAAAAATTAAATTTAAAAAAAAAATCATTAAAATTATGTCGATAGTTCACGAGTGAAGCTAAATTTGTTTCAATATCACTAATTTAAATAATTATAAAATAAAATAAGCATAACATTTATTAAATATACATTTGACCGGTCTATAAAACTTTATATAATCTATATATTTATATAATCTATATGACAACAGATGTCACTACGTTTTCTGCAACGGGTAACGCCATTTGTTATTATATAATTGACATTGTATTAGACATATCCGCACTCATTAAAATTATTATTATAAAAATGCAAAAATCTGTATCTCTTCTATTTGTTATGTTTTGACGGGAATTCGTAATGAAGATTGTTGAAGATGCAGGGTCATATAGGCTACTTTATAAAAAATCAAACCCTAGGAGGTTGAAACAGTGGATGAAACTTATGTATGTTTAGTATATAGTGAGAATGAAAGATCTTAACTCCTTGACTGAAATGAATAAATTTTCTCAGGAAAATAGTTAATGAGGCAAGGTCAAACATAGGCTATCTCTCTTTTTTTAAAGTTTACCCTGGTATTCAAAACAGTTCCCGCAGAAAAGTAATAAACTGGCAAAGTCAAATTGCATTGATTATTTGCAAGTAAAGCTATTTTTTAATATCAATAAGTAACACAATTGTAAAATAAAAAGCGTAAAATTTATTTAAGATATTATGACCGGTTTATAATATTATATACCAGAGGGTATATATGTACGAAATCTACTATCATATGATAGCAGATTTCGTACGTTTTCTTACTAGAACAGTTATCGCTATATGTTATCAAATAATATAGACATTGCACTAAATGTATCGATGATTTTCTCATGAACATAATTAGTGACGAAAGTCAAATATAGACTACCCTCCTTTTACAAAAAAAAAACCAATCCCAAAGAGGCAATAGAGGATGAAAGTGGTAGTTCACGTGGCGAAGCCGCGAGCGGGTCGCTAGTAAGATAATAAGAAACTTACGTTTTAGATATTAAAGTTGACTTGATGGCTCACGTCAATTTACAAAAACATGTTTAAGTTTACACTGGTGGAAGCGTTTTCCATATAGATAGTACTTCGTTTTATATATTATAATGCTATTGTTATGATACTACAAGATTGCATAAAGCCGGTATGATTGTTCAATAGCTAGGTCAAGATATAGGCTACTTTTTACCGCAGAAAAGGAATTGGAAGTTTGTAGCTCGAGCATTCGATAAAATTTCAGAATTGTTTCAACGTAAGTCATTTGAGTCGCCCCGTATCCTTATTTTACATTCAATAAACAAAAATTAACTGCTTTGCAAATAGTTATTTACTTTGTTTATCTTTATTTAACTTCAAGTAATATAGACTCAAAAATTGTTAGTAACAATTGAGGACTTAAAAAATGTTAGTATTAACATTACTTCACCATCGCACTACAAATGGAGCAGCAATGATTAACATGATTATAAAGATGTAAATAAGTGATTAACAGATTGATATTAAGGATAAAGAAAAGACCTTGGCACTGAGAGAGTGAAAAACGTAAAAGAGGTCCAGGGGAATCCAACTTTATTTAATGTAGAAGAGCACAAGAAAATTTAAAGAATTATTTACTATTTTATAGTGAATGTTTTTAGTGTACGAGTATGGTAAAGTTATTACGACAGTAATATTTTAGTCGAGTGGATTATCAATAGAAATCGTTTAATGCTGTTCTTAGTGACATTTTTTTTTCTAGCTTCACGCTGTATCCCGCACACAACAGGGTAGGCGGAGAGAACCTAGTGTTAAGACACTCCGTTCCCCACTTTCCGCCGATTTCGGAGGCATTGCGTGTTAAGTGGCGGAACTTAATGCTGCGATTTGCCTCACGCCTTGAGTTCTAGTGAAAAAAATTCTAGCGAATTGCGAAGGGTGCTTAACGCCGCACTTTACCTCGGCACCAGAGCGAGAAAATGGAATTATTAAATATTTCTACTCCTCGAGTTGGAATCGAACCCACAACCAGTCGTTAAAGTCACACGCTTGTGAATTAAAGCTTAATTTTATGTTAAGATATATTTTTAATTTTACTATGATATATTTTATACTTGTTATTATATAATACATATAGAAGTTATTATTGGAGGATTCTTTAAGAGTATTGAAAATCACTATCAATGATTCAATGAAATAAAGCACAAAAGTGCTAAGAAAATCGAAAAAGGCATTTAGAAAACCTATAAAAATTTGAACGCAGCTGAATTCGAACCCGCGCCTTCTGAATACCGTCCCGGCGCTCTCACCACTGGGCCATGCGTTAAACGCTGCGTCGAAACCTTATACGCTTTATTAAAACTTATTTTTGTTTATTACAACTTATCTTTGGGTAGCAGAAATTTTTAAGTCTCTCTACAGAGATGCTCACAACAACAATAAGTTCAAATTTTTATACGTTTTCTAAATGTCTTTTTCAATTTTCTTAGGTGCGGAATAACACTTTAAAAATGTTTAAAAGAGCTAAGAAAGTCATATGTGGCATCATAATATTATAACTATTTTTTTCTTTCGCCTCGCTCACTGTCATCAACCTCTTCGTACTTTTTACGTGACCTTCTTCCAGTATCGTCGATACTGTATTTTCGAAGGTCAACTGAGGTCCCTGCCTCTTATACCGCTCACCTTTGCTTCCTGTATCTTTTTTACCATTGTATTAGCAACGCAATGTACACAACTACGCGTGGGGGTATGCTCACTTTCCGCCGTCACATTAATGTAGAGGTTTCTTTTTACTATCATCTTGTGTTCTGTTCTTTCTTCATCTCTAATATTATTTTTTTATGTAACCAATAATAACTTATATACTTTAATAGTTTATTTTAATAAGTAGATGATGCCTGACTAAATTTTGCGAAAGCGGTTTTTCAGTATTTCTTATATTCCAATTCAAAGCTGGTCTAGACCAGACTAGAATCATACTAGTATGATTCTACAATAGTTATTCAGTCTTCACATTTATTTATTAAAATTCTGCCCAGGGTTAACATCTATGCATCAAAAAAAGTTGTACTCAAATCTATCCAGTAGATTACAAGATGTATACATAGACATCTTTTTACCAGACAAGTAAAAATGTTAAAAATGATATATTCCTATTGCGTTAATGTTTTTCATCACCGTAATTTTTTTATAGTAGCACAATTTTTTTATACTTTTATTATAATTTATATTACACTGGTCTACAAAATTTTAATTTTTTATGCCAAATTTTGAACATACAAACATAAGGGCCTTGAAGGGCCTTCAAGCAATAATATATCAAAGAAAAAAATGACAAGTTGGGATTTATGGTATAGAAACATTTTACTTTAAATTCTACTTTAAATAGAAAAAAATTGCTACACTTAATGCAAATTATTGTTAAGTATTATATGTATATAAAAGACAAATTTCATTTTTGGGAATATTTAATCTTTTAAGATTTCTAATCTTGAAAATAATCCTAAGACTCCATTTCCCCTGGTAGCGCTTCTCCATTATGAAAATGTACTCCTCTCGCCTTGTGCGTCACTTACAGCAGCTGGATCCTAAATATTCATCCTGTTTTTTGATAGATTCAAATCACGTATTAAATAATTTAAATAACATTGTGTTTATAGGCCCCCGTCTGTTATTACCCGTCTTTTTTGACGATTCATGGCTCAGAATTGAAAGTTTGATTGAGTTGACTGTGAACAAATTCAACACTAGAAGTAGAATCAAAAGATAATTCCTCAATGATTTAGACTTTGGAACCAGAAGGTCAGTACTATGTCACTGACAGCCAACGATACGTTTGGATAGTGTGTTTAGGCTTCGTCATAATACCTTTTGCTTGAGTTAAAAGAAGATATCGGTTATATGATCTTCTAGGTTCTATTCAAATCATAAATGTTTTGGGCTCTTCTTTGCAACACAATACAACAACAGTGCCATACACGACACGCAACAAGTGGAATCTCCCGGATTACTTTGATATGACACAGGAAATTCAAAATTATTTAAATAGGACTATTCAATTATTGGTGTGGAATTTCTACGATGAGTAACGTTTCTCATCGTCAACTCTCCCCACACATAATAAAAGAATATATACGTCGGCACAAGGTGCAGCGCCATCTATTATAATTTCAGTGAACTATCAATAATGATATCTAAGATGACATGTATGACGTCACACAATACTAGTGCGACCGCACTACCGGTATGAGTAATGCGTGGTAGCAGAAACTTGTTAGTAAAAGGGGATAATTATAAGAACGGTCGTTGGGCTGTCAGTTGGATAGTTGTTGTGGAGCTGCGGTACTGTTCGTTACTAGGCGGGACGCCTTATCTTTGTGTGACTTCTATCGTAACGTTATTATGTGTTAGTTAGGTGGTGAGAGGAGCTCGGGCAGTGGAGTGTTTATGCATTATAAAGAGATCTTAAGCCTGCAATTGGGTCACAAACCCCAGACACTGCTTCAGAGTTCTTCTCCCTGCTATCACTACGTGTCCCGTGCCCCTGGTGTTAAGTATCTGTCGGTATAGTTAATCATGTATGTCCGCGTAGTTTATAACGTAATTATATTCCCTTGCCCGCTGCCTACGACCAAGAACTATTCCTGACGTGTATCGATCTACCTACATATCCGTTTACGTGTTTGCGTGATCAGTATATTTATTACTTATCCGCACTATAAGTGCTCCTGAATATATTTAATATCCTTCGTCAGAAGTGGAATATATATTATTTTACATATTCTACATGTACTTTTAAATGGGGAGTTATCAACATAAACAAAAATGATCACGAAGTTCATGTGACAAAAACAGTGTTATTAATAAGTTACACATATCACATTATATCGTAGGTACATTGCATTGTTATTATTGTTGCATTTTTTGTATTCTTTGTATTTTTTTATAGTTTATTATAATACGAGAAAAGTTGTGTACATGTATGAAATACCTATTTTATAAAGTTAGTGTCAACGAAATACTCATTTGATTTTAATATGTAATGCTTTTTGTTTTTCTAATTAGCTCAACTGATAAAAAATAAACATTTAATTTGGCCTCCATTTTATTATTAAAAACTAAGAATTTACAATGATAGCTAATGACGAATAGTGACAAAAGTTCAGATTCTGCTTAACTTGTGTGTTTTCCATCACTTGATCCAACATGGATTCAATCACGTTATTAAATATGAAAAGACTTTCAAAATTCACTATTCTACAGTCCTAAATATTTGAAAACCACTTAAAAGTACATATTTATTTGTTAAATTTATAAATACATAATATACATCCTTAGTGACGTAGTGCACAGTTAATATGCAGCTAGTTTTGTAGCATAAACGTACATATGTCATGTTTATGGGTTGGATCCCCACTCGGGGGAGTGACGATACTCTAAATATGTATAGAAAAATACTTTAATATTTTCCTCCAAAATTCGTAACACGGGAGTCGAGTATTTTTTTAGAATTTAGCTAATTTACTCTAAAATATATATTTAGAAGTATTCTACATATTTCTCTTGCAACTACTTTAACTATAAACAAATCACTAAACTAAACTGAATGCAAACATTATTCCAAAATGGAGTTTGAGGCACTATCACTTGAGGCACAGTCACTTTATACTGTATGTGGTACTGATGAGACATGTTATTTGTTTTACTGAGGCATTTCAACTTCAGTACGATGATATCAAGAGCAAATTAAATACTAGGTTTCTCACATCAATTTTTAATTATTATAGGAGATAATTTTGAATAACCATGTCATTTTGTTAAGATAACAACTTTACCATGTTTTAGTAGTAAAATTATAAAAATTGTTTTTTTAACTCATAGTGTTGTCGCAAATATTAATTGTAAATATTTATTTTAACATAAATACATCAGACCTACCTATATTCCTGTCTCTAAATTTGTATCTCCTTCTAACTTCCGTTCAATAGCACCCACACGGTTCCGGATTTCCTTTTTCCAGTGATCAATATTACGAATAAGCTATCTGATCTTTAAAGATCGTAAAACAAGTTTGACAGTTGATTTTCTATTCGATTTTCTTAAAACGTTAATCGAGGTTTCAACCTGAGTCAATTTTTTTATGTTTCAGTGTTATGTTACCATCTGAAACTATTCATGCTTTCATTTGAATTTCCTATATACATAGAGAGTAGGTATAGTCTAGTCTTTTAGAATACCATATTCCAAATATAGACGATCATAATGTAGTAACTTTTTGCAAATATTTACCTAGGACAGTACACGAGGGATCGATTTCGAACGGTGGAAGCAGCTGATTGCATTGTTTAATATGTTAAGTGTGTTTTTGGCTACTTAAGTCTGTCGAAATGTATTTTTTCAACCGTATCTATATACAACACAATACTTTACAAATTAGTGAATTTTATTTAGTCAAAATGCTTTAGACGTAGTGTATTTTTGAACAGAACTGATATGTTGATGCATCGCCCTTAAATCTGATCGCAAAATAGTTAAGTTTTTAAGCGACTTCCAAAAAAAGGAGGTTATCAATTCCGCTATATTTTTTATGTGTGTTACCGCCAAACTTTTTACTGAGTGAATCGATTTTGATGCTTCTTTTTTTAAATGGTTGAAAATTTTTGCAGTGTGGCTCCATTTTTTTTTTCAATCTGATCTTACTAAGTACTTTTTTGGCAATATAATTGCCAAAAGGGGAAAATTTACAACTCGACTGATTTTTATTTTACGCATCATGCCGCTTGTCTTTTTACTTAGTGAATCAATTTCGAATTTTCTTTTTTTATTGTGTAGTTACATTACAGTTGTTGGCGGGTTTTCAATTCGAGTCTTTTGCTCATGTACTTTACAGCATATCTTTTTAATAAGTGAATCAATTTTCAAAGTTATTTTTTATATGAAAGCTAATACTTGCCGTGTATTCACATTTTATATATTGTAAATATCTGAGAAGTCCTTTTTAACCGACATCGTTAAAAGTTAAAATTAAATTGTAGTTTTTCAAAAAAAGTGAAAAATTTACAACATATATTTTTACTTAGTGAATTAATTTAAATGGTTCTTTTTTCATGATAGCATATACCTCTTATATAGTCCCGTTTAGATTCAGCTCATAGACTACTATTTAATTCGAAAAACAAACTATAAAAAGTGAAAAAAGAGGATGAAAGTTGGTATGGAAGTTACGATTTTTTTATAGCTAGAAGAAATTTGCGTGGATGTAACTACAAAAATACTAGATCAGTTTAAGCATTTCTTTCACCATTAGAAAGCTACATTTACACTGAGTAATGATGCTATAATTATTTTCAGAAAAAATAAGGAATCTTTAATAAAATTTCGATAATGTAACACAAGGTTTAAAAAAATGGCCATAAAATGTCTATCACCGCATGCGCTGCGAAACCATAGATGATGATAGAATAAAACAATGCGCTACAATATTAAAGAACATATTAATATCTATAAAAATGTCCGAGACAGTATATAGGTATATACTACTACTCTGATCGACTTCGTACAATAATTAATTTTATTGGTAAAATCTTGCTTAAAGGTTTATTTAATCCATATATTGTATTAATCTATGTTTTTAAAAATATCCATATTAGACACCTAGTATGAAGACATCTAGTTTTAGATATTTTTATAAACATATTTAAAAAAAATATGTTTATAAAAATATGTTTCGGAAAAAAAAAATAATCCAATATAAGAACAGACATTATGGCGTTGAGTTCCGACACTTAATACATGATGTCTCTATTCAAAGCGGAAAGTCAAGAGCGGAGTATTTTTTAGTAAGAACCTGGCCATTTACAAGGTCCACCCACATTCTGAAAGAAAAAAAATATTATTGAACTTAAAATTCACTAAAAATCAAAAAATTATGTTAATTTTTACAAAAAAAGAAAAGCGTTTCAAATAAAATGCACCAAAAAGCAAAAAAATAATCACATATTCAGTTTACCAAAAATGAAAAAAAATCTTTTTCCTTGTAAAAATTAACTTTATTAATTATAAAATTTTATTCCATACTAGCGACACGATCGCGCCTTCGCCGCGTCAACTGCAACTTTTAAAAAAAGATTTTTTGATAAACAGATGGAGTCTATGTTTGACCATGCTTTATCAACTATTTATCTGAGAAAAATTCCTTCACCCACTGCCTCAACCAGCTCGGGGGTGGTATTTTTTCCAAAAAGTAGCCTTTGTTCAACCCTGAGTCTTCAACTATTTTCTTTACGAATCCCATTTATTTCGGGACGCCAGATTAGCTGTGAAAGCATAATAGACATATGGAAAGACAAACTTTTGCATTTATGATATTAGTAGGTATGAAGACATCTAGTACAATGTCAACTATATGATAACAGATGTTCACTACCTGTTCTAATAAGATTACGTAACGATATTTGCTATCATATAGATGATATAAGGTGATAACACTGTTATAACAGTGAATCAGATATTAGTACTACACTAAAGCGCGCTACGAAGTCATCCCCTATGACATCGGCTAGCGTAACGCTTGTCTACATGCTTGTTAACATACTTGTTACCATTGTCCCAACTTTGATCTTCCACTCTCTCTTTTCATACCACTTTTTTATTATAATTATATATCGTTTTATTTATTATCATTTTTAGTAAATCGTAACGAGTATCTATAAATATTTATATTGTGATAGATGATGCCTGCAATCCCGTTTGCGTGAGCTTTGTGATATACTACTTTCATTTACTACCTATTGGCGTTGAAACTTGAAACTTGAACCCGAAGTTATATAATATCTTCCAAATTGATTATTAGTCTACATTAGGCGTTCCACTCTTCGAAATCAATTATACCCAATTATATAAGTACTGCACAGGGTTAATAACTGTACCTACTCCAAAAAAACCATTCAAATCCGTTCAATAACTAATAAGATATACGCGTTCCGACTAATCGAAAAAAAGCAACGACACGAGTGTGCACGCTCCCGCTAAAATAATGTTTTAACCCGGGCTAAAACGCTATAAAATAAGTGTAGTGCATGTGATTTATGTTTGTTCTATACCCACGAACCAAGGACAGTGCAGTGAAACAGTGAAACCTGGTCCAGACTTAGAAGCCATCAGCTATCGATGGTACGAGGCTTCCTAACCGCCCTTCTCTATAATCGCATTCCGCATCCTCAATGGTAGGTTCCTTTTAACCAAACCAATTTTCTGGTACTAACCGTCAGACAGAAATGATAAAATTCATAGTTTCAAACTCTTATACTGGACTTTAGGTAAATACATTTTAAAGTTTTTTAAAGTAAATTGTTTATTAAATTTTGCCTAGCGTTGCGTGTTGATAAAAATTAGGTTTTACCCTACCGCGGGCCATCTGTGATAAATTCCATTACAAATAATCGATAAATTATCCAAAAAACATACATTTATACAGATAAACAAACGGACACAAAGAAGTTACTTTCATTTTTTAACTGAAGTGGGAAGTTGTGTGCATATTATTCAAATTATTGAAGAGAATTATTTAATAAACGAGTTTAACATAGCGCATTCACTTATCGTGTATATACATCTACATTATATATCGTGTAAATACATCTACATTAAATTTTCATTATTTACAAATGTATCAATATTTATAAAGATTTGGTGAATATTCTATGACAAGTGTTTTTACTTACGTTTCCAATATAATTATATTTTTAGAAGTAATTGTTTCTACATATAAGTGATATGTTCTTCAGGACTTTTATTTAGAAGTATTTAATCAAGTAATCCTGTAGTACATTATCTTTGTGTAGCTCCAGCACACCAAGATGGCTCTCAGAGAGCACAAATTTTTAATGGTTAAAGATTCACCAAGGTATTCACTTACGGCCATAGACAGCCAGTGCTTGGCCGTAAGTACTTTTAGATTTTAAATATTAAATTGTCATGGGGACTACACTAATAGACGTAAGTACTATTTCCTTAAACCTTCTTATAATTTAAAATATATTTTGTAAATAAGATTTGCATGTTAAAATTATGAATTTTCATTTTGTTTGTATTTTTAAATATTAACTTTCAATTAATTTTTTATATTTTGTTTTCTATTACGGCACGGCGTTAGACTGTAAATGCAAGTGATTGTGAGTTTGAATCAGGGCAATAATTATATTTTTTATTAATTTATTTAAGTGTAAGGGAAACATACAGCTTTTTAACAAAAAAAATACATATAAATAAAACAATAATACCAACGCCAATTAAGTTTCCACTACAAACAAAAGAAAGAACGAAGTGAATTCAAAACGAAAAATCTACAATTACAATTCTCAAAACGATATAAATACATGAATTAATAATTAATATGTAGTAATAAAAGAAAATAGAATTAACTATGACTTTTTAAAAGGTGAACAAATTTATTCAACTCATTATTGAATAAATCTATGTTATAATATACCCTATTACCTATAGCTATTAAAACTTCTTATTATAAACGAACTTTGACGATATAAAGCTCCGCCATTTCACACAGGATATCTCGAATTCGTGCAGAGAGTGGACAGAGTGTCTTGCCACTAGGTTTTACATGACCACCTCGCTACGATGGCAAAAGCGTAAAGGTACAATAGGAAGGAACTAAATATTTTCTCTTAATAAATAAGTAGTACAAATTATGTGTGTTAATTCAGTTTTATTTAGTTGCCCAATACACAATATCTCTTAGTATAATATATAGAGTAGTAGTAGTTAAAAAATCTAGTTATATATCGTAAAATTCCACAACGAGACGTGAAGTTGAATACCTTTTGTGACCTTATTAAATTTTTTAGTTACACTTCATAAGGTATTCAAGTAATAGTCTAGTCTACAGGAATTTTAAATAATTATTTTGTGTCTAGAAGAAAAATTACTATAAATAATTAAAGTTATGTAGTAATTTTAATAAAATGTGAATTGAAAATATCTTATAACTTATTTTCAGATTTAAAATATTTTTACATTAATGAGATAGTTATAGAGTTAGCTTTATAATTACTCAACAACTCCAGTAGTTTTATGAATCAGATGATAGCGAATCGAAAGAAACTTGCAATATCAATTAGAATGACTACTAATGTCCGTTACTTACTTTTGTGGATTGGACAGACTGGATGTTATATATTATTTCTTATGTTAATGTAATTGTTACAACTACACATAGTGACATCTATGTATAATTTATGTTAATACGAAAGAAAAAACTAAACCCCATACATATTTTACAAAAATGATGCAGACGGACGAACAAGATAAATTATGCTCAAATTTACATAATATATAGAATAGAATAAGTGCAAAAAGGCAACTCATAATTGTGAAATAGAAATAAATCAAATTAATATAGTAAGTATCACACACACCCATGAGTTTAAAATGTATTTTTGTACAAAATGATATATATATATATATATATATATATATATATATATATATATATATATATATATATATATATATATATATATATATATATATAACGGCGCGTTTACAATATTGAGTCGTTAATAATTTATTTGTGTGAACTGTGTGTAAAATATCATTAATAAAATTGTATTAAAATAATATTACTTTAGAGCGGTTAACACCGAATGGAGTTGTCAGTGTGTGACTGTTGATTTTTGAAAAAGAAAATAAGGGTCGCCATTACGAGTTGAATTGTCACAGTACACGCTGTCAAAACCATTGGCTCTATCCATTTATATTTTAAACATCTTATATTGTTTTGTTAATTTTGTAACTAAATAGTTTTATTAAATATTGTAAGTCAACGTAACAGCGTTGTTATTTACGTAAAACTCTCGCATACGCCCACTATGTTGGATCTTCATGGCGACGATGCGAACAATCTTTCGCCCGTGGAGATGCCTAGACGATCGTTCACTCCGACATCAGAAGTGGGATAAGAACTCATCCAGAGCAGGAACAAATAGCAGGTCAGAGTATTGCTAATAATCTTAGTTGTGAAAATGATCGATGGAAAATTATGTTTGAAATGCAACGACAACAAATGATAGAATTAATTCATGCTATAAAAGAGCCGAATATAAGCGATTTTAAGCTAGTTCTCCCCGAATACAACCCTGATTGTCGAGATAGTGATGCATGCGCGTGGTGCAACACTGTAGATATCGAATACGAGAAAAACAAATAGAGGGTAGCAGCTTCATTATAACCATGAGTAAAGCACTCAAAGGGTCAGCGGCTACTTGGCTTCCTCAAATAAGTTATGCTGGTATAACCTGAGCCGAGTTAAAGGAATTATTTCTTGTCAGATTCGATCATGTAGAAACACCTGCAGCAACATTATGTAGAGTTTTTAATGAAGTTCCCGAAGATGGTGAAAATATGTCATCATATGCAAGTCGTTTTCTGAGTACTTTGATGAATCAGTGGCGTAATCTCTCAGTCGAAAAGATTGCGATAGCTGTAACATTGGCACAAGCAGCAAAACTTGACCCTCGTTTACAATGACTAGCATTTACTACGAAATTGACGGCAGAGTTGAAATACAACAAGAACTTGTGGCTTTTAACTATCGCAAAAGAGCTTCAAGAGAAGTCAAGTGTTGTAAACGATTCAAAAAGATCTCGTTTGGAACAAATTAGAAAATGTTATCAATGTGGACAGTCAGGACATTTCGCACATGAATGCTTATACAAAAACATTCGCGAAACATCCAATAATTTGCGTTCTCAGTTTTCAGGAACAACTATTCCGCAACAGTTGGAGAAAAATCTACAGCCGAAAAAAATCTCTGCCATCATTTGTTTTTACTGCCAGGAGCCGGGCCATATAATTACACATTGCCCGAAGAAGATTAAAGAAACCCCTACAGCTAACGAGACTCGCGTCGAGCGCCGAGTCGATGCATGTACCATTAAGCCAGCGATGGACCAGCTTTCGAGTGAATTGGGTGAGAAGTTTTCATGTTGTTTCGATTCCGGTGCCGAATGCTCTTTGATCACAGAAAGTATAACGAGTAGGTTTCCCGGTAAGCGATATTATTCTGCAATCTCCCTATTAGGCATAGGTGAATCTTGCTTACAATATCACAGCCAAATATTGTCCACTGTCGGGATCCAAGGATATTCATTACAATTATTATTTCATGTCGTGCCAGATCATTGCCTGTCATGATAGGACAGAACTTACTCACATTAGGATTTTCTGTAGAAGTTTCTGAAAAACTTTAGTGGTCTCTGTTTGTAACTTAGGTACAAAAGTTAGCAGCTTTAATAATATTGATTTATGATATTCCTATTAAAAAATAGAAATCAGTTAGTGTCACTGCTGCAAAATTTTTCGGATAGTTTTGTTGAGGGTACTCCGACGGGTAGAGTTAGTACCGGACAACTAGAAATTAGGTTAGTAGATCCAAGCCGTACTGTGCAACGCCGACCATATAGTCTTAGCCCTGATGAGAGACAGGTAGTGCACACAAAAGTTAAGGAACTTTTAGACGCAGGTATTATTCGGGAGAGTTGTTCTCTTTTTGCAAGCCCCATTTTGCTCGTAAAGATAAAAGATGGTTCCAATCGGTTATGCATTGACTACCGAGAGTTGAATAGCAACACAGTACCGGACAGATATCCACTTCTACTTATTGGGGACCAGATACATACTCTCGATATGGCCAGCGGCTATCAGCAAATACCAGTTCAATTGGGGTCGATGGTGCGTATTGCCTTTGTTACACCGGATGATAGTTTGAATGTTTAACGATGCCATTTAATTTGCGAAATGCTCCTTCAGTTCATCAACGTGCAATAAATAAAGCGCTCGGGAGTATGGCTGAATCGTTTGCACTGTGTTATATCAATAACGTCATAATTCTCTCGCGCACAGTTAAACAAGGTCTTGACCGCTTATGTCAAATTTTAGAGGCATTGCAAGGGGTTGGTTTTTCATTTAACATGAAAAAAATGCTTCTTTTTGAAGATAAGTAGAATTTTTAGGTTACCACATATCTGCGGGTGAAATCCGACCAAATCCGCGCAAGATCAGAGCTTTGACAGAGCTTGCACCACCCGAGACCGTAACCCAACTACGCCAATTTATAGGGCTGGCCTCGTACTTCAGGCAGTTCGTGCCAGGTTTCTCTCAAAAGACCGCTCCTCTCTATCGACTAACATCTGGTAAAGGTAAAATTCAGTGGACACCACCATTAGAGAAAATACGGCAAGAAATTGTTGATATTCTAACAGACTCACCTGTTTTAGCAATTTTTGACCCAGACTTGCCAATAGAGTTGCATACTGACGCCAGTGCTGAAGGTTACGGTGCATTATTGATGCAAAAAAAAAATTGACGGAAAAACACGCGTGATAGAATACTATAGTCGCCGAACCTCCAGTGCTGAGTCTAGATATCACTCGTACGAGCTGGAGACCCTTGCAGTCGTTAATGCTATAAAACATTTTCGTCATTACTTGCATGGTCGAAAGTTTGTAGTCGTGACTGACTGCAATGCGGTTAAGGCGTCAAAATCTACAGTAGACCTCACTCCCCGAGTTCACAGGTGGTGGTGTTTTCTTCAAACTTTTGAGTTTGATATAGAATACCGCACGGGGAAAAATATGAGCCACGTTGATTTTCTGTCACGGAACCCTTTACCAATGGGGGCTACAACCTCGGGGCAACTTATTACAAAAGTGGAGCAAAAACGCATCCACCTAACAGAAATTTCCGATACATGGTTGCAAGCAGAACAACAAAAGGATAGTGAGATAAAATTAATAATCGATAAGATTCAATCAGGCGATCTGAACAATGATAAAACGTATGAAATTAGACGTGGCGTTTTACATCGTAAAGTTGAACGGAATCGCAGGAGTGTTTGGTTACCCATAGTGCCAAGAGCGTTTCAATGGGCTGTAATAAATCACGTTCATGAAAGCATAATGCACTTAGGTTGGGAGAAAACTCTAGAAAAGAACTTTGCCACTATTGGTTTCCAAACATGAACAAGTATGTTCGTAAATTTGTAGAAAACTGCATAACGTGTAAAATTTCCAAGTCGCATTCGGGTAAGGTTCAATCGACGCTTCATTCTATTCCAAAGGTGACTGTACCTTGGCACACTATACATATAGATGCAACAGGGAAGCTCAGTGGCAAAAGCGATACCAAAGAGTATGTGTTCGTGACTATAGATGCTTTCACAAAATACGTTCTCTTGCATCATAGCCTAAAAATTGATACCAGAAGTGCTATAAGAACTCGAATTAAGCGTATCCCTTTTTGGTGCTCCCGTGCGTATAATGCTGGAAATTATTTCAAAGAATTCTGTGCCGTACACAATAATAGCTTACATTTGATCGCTATTGGTTCTAGTCGCGCAAGTGGAACGTGTGATGTCCTCCTTAAAAAAATATGTTGACGGTAGTCGAGTCTGGGGTAAACAAATCATGGCAGACGGCATTACCTGAAATTCAACTTTCTATGAATTGCACCATGAACCGTACAACTAGGGCTCGTCCTTTTGAACTTTTGATAGATAAAATTGGCGAGACCTCTTTAATTGATGACTTTGGTTACCGACGAGACTGACTTAGGAACTATCAGAGAGCAAGCGGCACGGGCAATAGAAGTTAGCGCATCGGCAGATAAGGTTAGGTTCGATAAAAACAAAGCCAAAGTTAAGAATTACAGCGTAGGTGACTTTGTTTTAATAAAAACCTTGCAATAAAATTTTGCGCAATAAAACAAAGTTAGAACCAAAGTTTAAAGGGCCTTATCAAGTTACTGAGCTACATGTTGGTGACAGAAGTAGAACGTATAAGTATGCGCATGACCGCTTACGACGTATGCCAGAATGCTACGTTCCTTTAGAGTTGGATGCTGAGTTTGAACCTCCTATTAACAGTATAGAGTCAGGATGCAGTCAGGATGCCAATAACGGCGCGTCTGGTAAGTACAGCTCATTTAGAGAGACACAGTGCATTGATGTTACAATTTATATTGTTCCTTGCATCGTTATCGTGAAATATTTATCTGAGTAGTGACATCAATGTTGCGTAACTTTCTTAAGCCTGTGTGGCAAAAGAAGCCTGTGTGGCAAAACTTGTCTGTGTGACAATATAGGTCTGTGTGACCAAAAGGTCTGTGTGACCAAAAGGTCTGTGTGACCAAAGGGTGGGTCTGTGTGACCAAAGGGTGGGTCTGTGTGACCAAAGGGTGGGTCTGTGTGACCAAAGGGTGGGTCTGTGTGACCAAAGGGTGGGTCTGTGTGACCAAAAGGTCTGTGTGACCAAAACGTGTCTGTGTGACCAAAACGTGTCTGTGTGACCAAAACGTGCCTATGTGGCAATACGAGCCAGTATGGCGATGCGAGCCTGTGTCGCTGTACGAGCCTGTGTGGCTGTACTTTGTCTAGGTAATGTAATGCGCCTTTGTGGCAATAATTTGATTTTGGTATATGTGTAATAGTGATGTAATCTTTTGGATGAATGTTGGCCTTCGTGGCATACAATGATAGAACTGATGATAATAGTTCCAATTTTGGTAATACTTGATGACATTTACGGCAGCAGTTGACTGAGTACGCGCCTAAGTGGTGCTTTTAAAGCTTGGGTTTTATTTATTTTATTTGTGAACAAAAAGAAGTGGGGAACGAAAATGTCTTAACATTAGGTCCCCTCTGTTTAACCTGCTGTGTGCGGGATACTGCGTGAAGGTATATATAAAGAGTACATGTTATTTGTTTTGAATGATAGAAATTTTAGTGAGCATAATTATTTGTCAGAATGACCGAGTGCCCAGATGATGTTAGCAAAATGCTAATTTTGTTTGTTTGCAGAAGGAGAAAGATCCCACGAGGACGTGTGAATACGCAGGACGGCCGTAACGGCGCGTTTACAATATTGAGTCGTTAATAATTTATTTGTGTGAACTGTGTGTAAAAAATATCATTAATAAAATTGTATTAAAATAATATTACTTTAGAGCGGTTAACACCGAATGGAGTTGTCAGTGTGTGACTGTTGATTTTTGAAAAGAAAATAAGGGTCGCCATTACGAGTTGAATTGTCACAGTACACGCTGTCAAAACCATTGGCTCTATCCATTTATATTTTAAACATCTTACATTGTTTTGTTAATTTTGTATCTAAATAGTTTTATTAAATATTATAAGTCAACGTAACAGCGTTGTTATTTACGTAAAACTTTCACATACGCCCACTATGTTGGATCTTCATGGCGACGATGCAAACAATCTATCGTCCGCGGAGATGCCTAGACGATCGCTCTACTCCGACTAATGTATCTTATCATAAGTATTAATAATAATCTTTATGTATATATATAGATATATATATATATATATATATATATAGAGATATATATATATATATATATATATATATATCTATATATAGATATATATATATATATATATATATATATATAGATATATATATATTATATATATATGTATATATATATATATATATATATATATATATATATATATATATATATATATATATATATATATATATATATATATATATGTCAAGTGTCTCGCTGTATTCTAATGAATACCGAGAGAGAAAAAAAAAAATAGTTTGAAAATGGCAATATTCAATATTTTCACTCCTCAAGCGGGAATCGAAGCCATCACCAGTCGTGTTTGCAGTCAAACGTTGTGCCCGTGCGCCACGACTGGCTTCGGTTATAAGTAACTTAGGAGTAAAATAATAACGATATACTGAACGAAGCATATAGCATTGATAAGTTGTAATTGAATCGCGTTTTGATCCCGAAGCCCCTTATATTCCTCGCTTGAAGGTACCTTCAGAAAGTTCAGCAGGCAAGGATTAGGGACACAATAGATTGTAAAGTAAAAATCGACAATAGCCGAAGTGCAAACCTACGTGTGAAAAATTCCTTAAATCAGATTTTTTTAAATTATTTGTTAATAAAATATTATTTGTAAATTAGTATGTAACTACTGAGTCAGTAATAGTACCTACGTATTTTATTAAATAATTTCTATTTGTTCGTACTAATAACACTCTTTATTTCGTCATAAGGTTAGTTAATAAATAGTTCCATTTAAAATGATTATGTGCAAAATAAAATTTACTACATTCCTTAAGATTCACATATATTATTTTATAAAATATTGGGTAAAATACGTGCGATGTTTGGACGGACGTGTAGAAGCATTTGGTTATAAAAACCATACCTCAAAACATTGTCAGTTTGCAAACTATAAGTGTAAAAGTGTAATATTAAAGGATATTTGCATCGTAAGAAATAGTTTTGTCACAAAGGAGAAAGGCAATGATGGTGAGTTGTTTAACATTCGCACAGTTAACAGTGAGCCTATGACGGAAACTGTTTGTGTTCAGGGGATGCCAATGAAGTTTCAAATTGATAGCGGATCGGCCGTTACTGTGATATCAGAAAAAACATATTTAAAATATTTTAATTCCGTTAAAATATTTAAAAGTTGCCAACGATTATTAACGTATAACGGCATTAGTCATATAAGCATTGCGAAGTTACGATTTACTTATATGAATAAAACGTACGCGTTAGTTGTGTACGTGATTCGCGACGGCAGGCCACCAATATTAGGCAGAGATTTTATTTCTATATTTAAATTAGAAATGTTGCCCTTAAATAACTTTGCGCAGGGGCAGTATGGTTGAGTTTATGCTTCTAGCCAAATTAAACCAATAAGGTTAATACGAGGTGGGATTATTGCTAGTTGAAACCTTTAGATACATCAATTGCTTTGTTAGTTTTTTAGATTCTTAACTGGTTGTATGATAAGTGAAGATGAGAAAAAGAAGACAGTAACATGGCACCCTGGGCCTACTTATACTTGAGCAAACAAGTCAGCAAATAATCGTAGCCTTGTAGCAGTTGAACTTGTAGCGCTTTTTATCTTTTTGTTGCAATCGAATCTTTGATTGTGTGGTAGTAAGTACTAGTAATAGTCATTCCAATACCGAAGGCTTTCAAAACACTATCAACTTGGTAGTCTGCTCATCCCAATATATTAACTCTTTTAACAATGAGCTATAAAAACATTAATTATCAAAATACTTGTAGTAGATATTTTTGTTTAATTCCAATTAGCCTGCAAGTATATAAAATTATGTAATTATAGTTTTCATTTACCAATATGTATGGTTGAGTCGGTACAGTTCAATTATCGAACAAGCCGGTTGCCCCATCTCCCATGTCCCCTAATAAGTTTGGATATTTGACGCTCTACAGTATTTCATTACCTCGTTATAAACAAAACAGTTTTCAAAATCTATGTGATAGACATAATTAATACAAAAATGTCTTCAATTTGTGCTTGCTGATATAATCTTATCTAAATTGTGAATTAATTGGCGCGTAGCTAAGTGTAAAAACTATATATATATATATATATATATATATATATATATATATATATATATATATATATAGATTTATATATATATATATATATATATATATATATATATATATATATATATATATATATATATATATATATATATATATATATATATATATATATATATATATATCCCGCTGCGTTCAAATTTTTATACGTTTTCTTTAAATGTCTTTTTCAATTTTCCTAAGTGTGGAATAACACTTTAAAAATGTTTAAAAGTATTAAATATATATATATATATATATATATATATATATATATATATATATATATATATATATATATATATATATATATATATATATATGTATATATATATATATATATATATTAATACTTTTAAACATTTTAAAGTGTTATTCCACACTTAGGAAAATTGAAAAAGACATTTAAAGAAAACGTATAAAAATTTGAACGCAGCGGGATATATATATATATATATATATATATATATATATATATGTAAGTAGGTACGTATGTACATATATATGTATATATATATATGTCGGAGTGAGCGATCGTCTAGGCATCTCCACGGGCGAAAGATTGTTCGCATCGTCGCCATGAAGATCCAACATAGTGGGCGTATGCGAGAGTTTTACGTAAATAACAACGCTGTTACGTTGACTTACAATATTTAATAAAACTATTTAGTTACAAAATTAACAAAACAATATAAGATGTTTAAAATATAAATGGATAGAGCCAATGGTTTTGACAGCGTGTACTGTGACAATTCAACTCGTAATGGCGACCCTTATTTTTCTTTTCAAAAATCAACAGTCACACACTGACAACTCCATTCGGTGTTAACCGCTCTAAATTAATATTATTTTAATACAATTTATTTAATGATATTTTACACACAGTTCATACAAATAAATTATTAACGACTCAATAATGTAATCGCGCCGTTACGGCCGTCCTGCGTATTCACACGTCCTCGTGGGATCTTTCTCCTTCTTCTGCAAACAAACAAAATTAGCATTTTGCTAACATCATCTGGTCATCACTCGGTCATTCTGACAAATAATTATGCTCACTAAAATTTCAATCATTCAAAAGAAATAACATGTACTCTTTATATACCTCCACGCTGTATCCCGCACACAGCAGGGTAGACAGAGGGGACCTAATACTAAGACATTTCGTTTCCCACTTCTATTTGTTCACAAATAAAATAAATAAAACCCAAGCTTTAAAGGCACCACTTAGGCGCATACTCAGCCAACTGCTGCCGTAAATTTCATCAAGTATTACCAAAATTGGAACTCTGATCATCAGTTATATCATTGTATGCCACGAATCCATCCAAAATATTACATCATTATTACTCATAGACCAAAATCAAATTATTGCCACAAAGGCACATTACATTACCTAAACGAAGTGCAGCCACACAGGCTCGTACAGCGACACAGGCTCGCATCGCCATACTGGCTCGTATTGCCACATAGGCACGGTTTGGTCACACAGACACGTTTTGGTCACACAGACCCACCCTTTGGTCACACAGACCCACCCTTTGGTCACACAGACCCACCCTTTGGTCACACAGACCTTTTGGTCACACAGACCCACCCTTTGGTCACACAGACCCACCCTTTGGTCACACAGACCTTTTGGTCACACAGACCTTTTGGTCACACAGACCTTTTGGTCACACAGACCTTTTGGTCACACAGACCTTTTGGTCACACAGACCTTTTGGTCACACAGACCTTTTGGTCACACAGACCTTTTGGTCACACAGACCTTTTAGTCACGCAGACACGGTTTGTCACACAGACATTTTATTTTTTTTTTTTTTTTTTTTTTTCACACAGACGTATATTTTCACACAGACAAGTTTTGCCACACAGGCTTAAGAAAGTTACGCAACATTGATGTCACTACTCAAATAAGTATTTCACGATAACGATGCAAGAAACAATATAAATTGTAACATTAAGGCACAGTGTCTCTCTAAATGAGCTGTACTTACTAGGCGCGCCGTTATTGGCATCCTGACTGCATCCTGATTCTATACTGTTTATAGGAGGTTCAAGCGCAGCATCCAACTCCAAAGGAACGTAGCATTCTGGCATACGTCGTAAGCGGTCATGCGCATACTTATACGTTCGTTTAGAGTCCAATGACTGCAGTAGATATCTGTCACCATCAAGTAGCTCAGTAACTCGATAAGGTCCTTTAAACTTTGGTTCTAACTTTGTTTTATTGCGCTCATGATTTTGTATCAAAACAAAGCGTAGTTTGTATCAAAACAAAGCGTAGGTGACGCTGTAATTCTTAACTTTGGCTTTGTTTTTATCGAACCTAACCTTATCTGCCGATGCGCTAACTTCTATTGCCCGTGCCGCTTGCTCTCTGATAGTTCCTAAGTCTATGTCAGTCTCGTCGGTATCAAAAGTCATCAATTGAAGAGGTCTCGCAATTTTACCTATCAAAAGTTCAAAAGGACGAGCCCTAGTTGTACGGTTCATGGTGCAATTCATAGAAAGTTGAATTTCAGGTAATGCCGTCTGCCATGATTTGTTTACCCCAGACTCGACTACCGTCAACATATTTTTTAAGGTGGACATCACACGTTCCACTTGACCGTTAGCACGACTAGAACCAGTAGCGATCAAATGTAAGCTAATATTGTGTGCGGCACAGAATTCTTTGAAATCATTTCCAGCAAAACACCTTCCTCGATCTGCTATTACACGCACGGGGGCACCAAAAAGGGATACGCTTAATTCGAGTGCTCTTATAGCACTTCTGGTATCAATTTTTAAACTATGATGCAAGAGAACGTATTTTGTAAAAGCATCTATAGTCACGAACACATACTCTTTAGTATCGCTTTTACCACTGAGCTTCCCTGTTGCATCTATATGTATAGTGTGCCAAGGTACAGTCACCTTTGGAATAGAATGAAGCGTCGATTGAACCTTACCCGAATGCGACTTGGAAATTTTACACGTTATGCAGTTTTCTACAAATTTACGAACATACTTGTTCATGTTTGGAAACCAATAGTGGCAAAAGGTCTTTTCTAGAGTTTTCTCCCAACCTAAGTGCATTATGCTTTCATGAACGTGATTTATTACAGCCCATTGAAACGCTCTTGGCACTATGGGTAACCAAACACTCCTGCGATTCCGTTCAACTTTACGATGTAAAACGCCACGTCTAATTTCATACGTTTTATCATTGTTCAGATCGCCTGACTGAATCTTATCGATTATTAATTTTATCTCACTATCCTTTTGTTGTTCTGCTTGCAACCATGTATCGGAAATTTCTGTTAGGTGGATGCGTTTTTGCTCCACTTTTGTAATAAGTTGCCCCGAGGTTGTAGCCCCCATTGGTAAAGGGTTCCGTGACAGAAAATCAACGTGGCCCATATTTTTCCCCGTGCGGTATTCTATATCAAACTCAAAAGTTTGAAGAAAACACCACCACCTGTGAACTCGGGGAGTGAGGTCTACTTTAGATTTTGACGCCTTAACCGCATTGCAGTCAGTCACGACTACAAACTTTCGACCATGCAAGTAATGACGAAAATGTTTTATAGCATTAACGACTGCAAGGGTGTCCAGCTCGTACGAGTGATATCTAGACTCAGCACTGGAGGTTCGGCGACTATAGTATTCTATCACGCTAGTTTTTCCGTCAATTTTTTGCATCAATATTGCACCGTAACCTTCAGCACTGGCGTCAGTATGCAACTCTATTGGCAAGTCTGGGTCAAAAATTGCTAAAACAGGTGAGTCTGTTAGAATATCAACAATTTCTTGCCGTATTTTCTCTAATGGTGGTGTCCACTGAATTTTACCTTTACCAGATGTTAGTCGATAGAGAGGAGAGGTCTTTTGAGAGAAACCTGGCACGAACTGCCTGAAGTACGAGGCCGTTGGGCGTTGGGTTACGGTCTCGGGTGGTGCAAGCTCTGTCAAAGCTCTGATCTTGCGCGGATTTGGTCGGATTTCACCCGCAGATATGTGGTAACCTAAAAATTCTACTTCTGTCTTCAAAAAGAAGCATTTTTTCAGGTTAAATGAAAAACCAGCCCCTTGCAATGCCTCTAAAACCTGACATAAGCGGTCAAGACCTTCTTCAACTGTGCGCGAGGGAATTATGACGTCATCGATATAACACACTGCAAACGATTCAGCCATACTCCCGAGCGCTTTATTTATTGCACGTTGATAAACTGAAGGAGCATTTCGCAAACCAAATGGCATAGTTAAATATTCAAATTGCCCATCGGGTTGTAACAAAAGCAGTACGCTCAATCGACTCCAATTGAACTGGTATTTGGTGATAGCCGCTGGCCATATCGAGAGAGGTAAAATAATGTGCACCTACCAAGCGTTGTATCTGGTCCCCAATAAGCGGAAGTGGATATCTGTCCGGTACTGTGTTGCTATTCAACTCTCGGTAGTCAACACATAACCGATCGGAACCATCTTTTTTTTTTTACGAGCAAGATGGGGCTTGCAAAAGGAGAACAACTCTCCCGAATAATACCTGCGTCTAAAAGTTCCTTAACTTTTGTGCGCACTACCTGTCTCTCATCAGGGCTAAGACGATATGGTCGGCGTTGTACAGTGCGACTTGGATCTACCAACCTAATTTCTAGTTGTCCGGTACTAACTCTACCCGTCGGAGTACCCTCAACAAAACTATACGAAAAGTTTTGCAACAATGACTCTAACTGATTTCTATTTTTAATAGGAATATCACTATCAATATTATTAAAGCTGCTAACTTTTGTACCTAAGTCACAAACAGAGACCACTAAAAAAGACTTTAGTACAAGTCGATCTTCAGAAACTTCAACAGAAAATCCTAATGTGAGTAAGTCCCGTCCTATCATGATATTATCAGAGAGGCAATGATCTGGCACGACATGAAATAATAGTTCTAATGAGTATCCTTGGATCACAACAGTGGACAATATTTGGCTGTGACATTGTAAACTAGATTCACCTATGCCTAATAGGGAGACTGCAGAATAATTGCGCTTACCGGGAAACCTACTCGCTATACTTTCTGTGATCAAAGAGCATTCGGCACCGGAATCAAAACAATATGAAAACTTCTCACCGAATTCATTCGAAAGCTGGTCCATCGCTGGCTTGATGGTACAGACATCCACTCGACGCTCCACGCGAGACTCGTTGGCTGTAGAAGTTTATTTACTCTTCTTCGGGCAATGCGTCATTATATGGCCCGGCTCCTGACAGTAAAAACAGTGATGGGCAGAGATTTTTCGACTGTAGATTTTTTTTCCTTCGGCTGTTGGGGAAATGATGTTCCTGAAAACTGAGAACGCAAATTATTGGATGTTTCGCGAATGTTTTTGTATAAGCATTCATGTGCGAAATGTCCTGACTGTCCACATTGATAACATTTTCTAATTTGTTCCGAGCGAGATCTTTTTGAATCGTTTACAACACTTGACTTCTCTTGAAAAGCTCTTTTGCGATAGTTAAAAGCCATAAGTTCTTATTGCATGTTAACTCTGCCGTCAATTTCTGTAGTAATGCTAGTCTTTGTAAACGAGGGTCAAGTTTTGCTGCTTGTGCCAATGTTACAGCTATCGCAATCTTTTCGACTGAGAGGTTACGCCACTGATTCATCAAAGTACTCAGAAAACGGCTTGCATATGATGACATATACTTTCACCATCCTTAGGAACTTCATTGAAAAGTCTACATAACGTAGCTGCAGGGGTTTCTATATGATCAAATCTGGCAAGAAATAATTCCTTTAACTCGGCCCAGGTTATACCAGCATAACTTATTTGAGGAAGCCAAGTAGCCGCTGACCCTTTGAGTGCTTTACTCATGGTTATAATTAAGCTGCTACCCTCTATTTGTTTTTCTCGTATGCAGATATCTACAGTGTTGCACCACGCGCGTGCATCACTATCTCGACAATCAGGGTTGTATTCGGGGAGAACTAACTTAAAATCGCTTACATTCGGCTCTTTTATTGCATGAATTAATTCTATCATTTGTCGTTGTTGCATTTCAAACATAATTTTCCATCGATCATTTTCACAACTAAGATTATTAGCAATACTCTGACCTGCTATTTGTTCCTGCTCTGAATGAGGTTCTTTTGTCACTTCTGATGTCGGAGTGAGCGATCGTCTAGGCATCTCCACGGGCGAAAGATTGTTCGCATCGTCGCCATGAAGATCCAACATAGTGGGCGTATGCGAGAGTATTACGTAAATAACAACGCTGTTACGTTGACTTACAATATTTAATAAAACTATTTAGATACAAAATTAACAAAACAATATAAGATGTTTAAAATATAAATGGATAGAGCCAATGGTTTTGACAGCGTGTACTGTGACAATTCAACTCGTAATGGCGACCCTTATTTTCCTTTTTAAAAATCAACAGTCACACACTGACAACTCCATTCGGTGTTAACCGCTCTAAAGTAATATTATTTTAATACAATTTTATTAATGATATTTTACACACAGTTCATACAAATAAATTATTAACGACTCAATAATGTATCGCGCCGTTATATATATATATATATATATATCTATATATATATATATATATATATATATATATATATATATATATATATATATATATATATATAGTTTTACACTTAGCTACGCGCCAATTAATTCACAATTTAGATAAGATTATATCAGCAAGCACAAATTGAAGACATTTTTGTATTAATTATGTCTATCACATAGATTTTGAAAACTGTTTTGTTTATAACGAGGTAATGAAATACTGTAGAGCGTCAAATATCCAAACTTATTAGGGGACATGGGAGATGGGGCAACCGGCTTGTTCGATAATTGAACTGTACCGACTCAACCATACATATTGGTAATGAAAACTATAATTACATAAGTTTATATACTTGCAGCTAATTGGAATTAACAAAATATCTACTACAAGTATTTTGATAATTAATGTTTTTATAGCTCATTGTTAAAAGAGTTATATATTGGGATGAGCAGACTACCAAGTTGATAGTGTTTTGAAAGCCTTCGGTATTGGAATGACTATTACTAGTACTTACTACCACACAATCAAAGATTCGATTGCAACAAAAAGATAAAAAGCGCTACAAGTTCAACTGCTACAAAGGGCTACGATTATTTGCTGACTTGTTTGCTCAAGTACAAGTAGGCCCAGGGTGCCATGTTACTGTCTTCTTTTTCTCATCTTCACTTATCATACAACCAGTTAAGAATCTAAAAAACTAACAAAGCAATCGATGTATCTAAAGGTTTCAACTAGCAATAATCCCACCTCGTATTAACCTTATTGTTTAATTTGGCTAGAAGCATAAACTCAACCATACTGCCCCTGCGCAAAGTTATTTAAGGGCAACATTTCTAATTTAAATATAGAAATAAAATCTCTGCCTAATATTGGTGGCCTGCCGTCGCGAATCACGTACACAACTAACGCGTACGTTTTATTCATATAAGTAAATCGTAACTTCGCAATGCTTATATGACTAATGCCGTTATACGTTAATAATCGTTGGCAACTTTTAAATATTTTAACGGAATTAAAATATTTTAAATATGTTTTTTCTGATATCACAGTAACGGCCGATCCGCTATCAATTTGAAACTTCATTGGCATCCCCTGAACACAAACAGTTTCCGTCATAGGCTCACTGTTAACTGTGCGAATGTTAAACAACTCACCATCATTGCCTTTCTCATGTACTATCTCCTTTGTGACAAAACTATTTCTTACGATGCAAATATCCTTTAATATTACACTTTTACACTTATAGTTTGCAAACTGACAATGTTTTGAGGTATGGTTTTTATAACCAAATGCTTCTACACGTCCGTCCAAACATCGCACGTATTTTACTCAATATTTTATAAAATAATATATGTGAATCTTAAGGAATGTAGTAAATTTTATTTTGCACATAATCATTTTTAATTTTGTTTTTTATTAACTAACCTTATGACGAAATAAAGAGTGTTATTAGTACGAACAAATAGAAATTATTTAATAAAATACGTAGGTACTATTACTGACTCAGTAGTTACATACTAATTTACAAATAATATTTTATTAACAAATAATTTAAAAAAATCTGATTTAAGGAATTTTTCACACGTAGGTTTGCACTTCGGCTATTGTCGATTTTTACTTTACAATCTATTGTGTCCCTAATCCTTGCCTGCTGAACTTTCTGAAGGTACCTTCAAGCGAGGAATATAAGGGGCTTCGGGATCAAAACGCGATTCAATTACAACTTATCAATGCTATATGCTTCGTTCAGTATATCGTTATTTATTTTACTCCTAAGTTACTTATAACCGAAGCCAGTCGTGGCGCACGGGCACAACGTTTGACTGCAAACACGACTGGTGATGGCTTCGATTCCCGCTTGAGGAGTGAAAATATTGAATATTGCCATTTTCAAACTATTTTTTTTTTCTCTCTCGGTATTCATTAGAATACAGCGAGACACTTGACAGCTTGATTTTTTTTCCATCTTGAGATCTCAAAACTAGAAATTTTAAGCTTTAAAACGCTTATTTTTTAATTTCAATGCGACCATTTTTTGGGAAAATACAACCACTTAAAGAACGTCAAAAAATTTGGAAAATTTTTATGATCGTTTAATTATTTCTGCTAGCGTATAACGTTGTTATATCAAACTATATTAGTCATGAAAAATTAAGTTATAAGTGCCTAAAGCTACAAAAAATAAAAAGTGAAGTGATGACTAGGACGGCAGGTTGATGCTGTTATTAAATTACCTATCGGCTTCGGTGGTGTAGTTGGTTAGCCGTATATTCAAACGCTTGGCGTTTTGCTCTTGGGCATTTAAAGTTTATTAGCTTAGCTACGGCCAATATGTCTGGCTTAAAAAATATACTAAAAATAAATATTAGAAAGGTAAAAACGAAGCCCGTCGTGGCTGAGGCGCACAAAATGTAACTGTAAACGCGACAGGTTGTGGATTTGATTCCCACTAGAGAAATAGAAATGTCTAAAATTTCCATTTTCTTTGCTCTGGTATAGGGGCAAAACGTAGCTTTAAGATCTGCCACTTCTTCGGCAGGAAGGAGATTCCTGCTAAGTTACGCCACTTAACAGGCAATGCCTCCAGAATTAGGCGGAAAATGGGAAACGGAGTGTCTTTACACTAGGCTCGTTTTGCCTACCCTGCTGTGAGCGAAATAAAGCGTGAAGCTAAAAAAAAGAAAGATAATATAAAGGCATAACAAAAATGTTGTCTATAACACATAATTTGATTATATTCCAAGAAGTCATCGGTGCAATGTCAAAGACTAGTGGCTATACCGCTCAAGCATCCCAATAAGCTCACACTCGATTCTTACCGTGCAGCCAGTCGCGTGGCGACCAGCCTGGTTTAAGCCAGACCGAGGGTAGGTGAAACCAACTAAGACGACACCGTAGGTTTAGAAACCAGAATGTAGAAAACAGGCAGTATAGATTGTTTTACCATTAATAATGTAATTTTAATAGCAATCTTCGTAGATATACAAAACAAACCTAATTTTTTTATTTGTGAACATCAAATAAAGATGTTCTCGAAAATATTCGTTCACTGGCACAACACGTCAATGCTTAAAAAATACTAACATAATGAATAATAAAATGAGTATAATCTTTATTAAGACTAAAATTAGTAAATATAATAGAAATATACTTCAATGCATCAAAAAATGCATTGAAAACGTAGCATTTAGTTCTTTGATCACATAAAAGTAGGAGAGAGCTTTACTATCAAATGTTGCATAGTTGGTGAAAGCCGGTGACAGATATAAGTACATATATGTAAAAGGTCGATTGTAAGCCGTCGGATCGAATTTGTCCACCTGCATATTGCATTTTTATAAAGTGATGAAATATTTCATGTTTATTTAAATGTTAACAGGCAAATATAATGGCTGTTTCTATATTTATATTTGCATCTGATTGTAAACGTGATGATGCTGGGTTTGCCCTCCCCTCGAAGCAACTCAGATTCCAATTCGGGTGAAAATGGATAAACAGAGTTCTAGGTTCTCTCTGTTCTCCCTTAACATGCTGAGAAAAGCCTGAAACTGAATTTTTGCTCTTACATAATGACATGACAACAGAAAGTAATATTTATGACATTTAAAATGTTCTTATAAATATCACTTATATACCTACTGTCTTTACTATAATATACGTTATTATTTTTTTCTTTACTTAACAAAAAGGAATATGATAGCACAACTATTACATGCAATAATAGTAGTTAGGTAACTAGAATACGATGCCAATTACGATAGGTTTTGTTTTTCAAGTTTTCAGTCTTCTTTGCCTATAAATAATGAAGGTAAAAGTTAACTATAAGGAACTGCTCTTATATTCCTTTTTTTGCAATTAAGTTCCTACTTCATGCGTATAACTTGTCAGCTATACGGAAAATATCATAAATTCGGTATAATAAAGAGCCTAGTGACCAGACATGCCGCTCTCCTCTTTCCGTCCGAACTCTATCGCCGCGATCTAACGCTGCACTTTGTCCTAGGTACCAGAGCAGAGAAATGAAAATAATATATAATTAGAAACGCTTTATTATGAGGGCCCGCCCCATGGTAGAAATCTTTTGCATTTAGCATCGAGAAATCTAGTAAAATAACTGAGGCATTATAACACATTCTCCAATCTAATATTAAATAGTCTTTAATTTTCAAAGGAATATAGCTACTTCACATTTTTATTAAATGCCAAACATGACAGTTCCTGTTTAAAACTTGATAGAACATGTCTTCTTTATTATGGCCTTTGTTCATCGCAGCTATAACAATATAATCACTCACTAGTGAGGGAAACGAACCTCTAAACATTTACACGTTTATTGTAAGACACTGTTTAAGCCACGATAGTCTCGTTTATTTATTTATAATCAAACTTAAGTTAGCATTTGAACATACAGTGTTACACATCATGCGTACTTCTAAAAATTCAATATTGTCCAATTTGTGTTTATTGAATGTTTACAATTTATTACATTTAAACTTTTATTAAGCACAGCTTCATAAACAATCAAAGTGAAATATTTACTCTCATCCCTCACAGTACTCCCTTTAGTGCTTTATTACATTCAAAATTAGGGTGAGAAACAAACCCTATACACCTATACATGCTTAAAATTATCTAATATAATTTTAGTATTGCGTAGCAATTTTTTTCAATTGACAGGATATATTTTTTTGCATTATTAATAATTACTACGCATTGACGTAAGTATGTTTTTATACATATAACAAGATATGAAGAAAATGTGGTATGACTTGAGTAGGTAGAGTCTAATCTTAGGGTTTTATATGTTACAAGTATTACGATAGATGTTGCTACCCTATTGTATAATAAAGCTTAGCGACGCAGAGCAAAGTTGCGGAAATAAACACCCAGTGCGGTGTGCATTGGAGATGCCGTATTACGTGAGCAATATATTTCTTTTTTCTATTAAATTATTAAATGCTTAAATCGTTTCATTGAAAATGAAATTACATAATTAAATAACATTATAAACAAACCGAATATGAATAACTATAAATTTCTTTTAAAGCTAGTAAATTCAATAACATACGGCAAACAACTTTAAATAATTATATCACATAATTAAAACTAGGGAAATAGGGAGGAGTAATTAAAACTAGGGAAATAGAGGAAATATCTTTGGTTGTAGTTCTGTTTGAAGATCTCTGAATACAGGGAGCTTTGAAGCGCTTGAATTGTGTAGACTACAATAGTCCGAAAGGATTTATCCTTGAAACGAAACTATGCAAATCTTTATAAATTCTTAAATATAATTGAAAAATCGATACACTGCCTTGGTAACATAGTAATGATACAACGCGACGTCCATTAACCATTATGCATTATAAATATGCAGAAAAATACAAGAAATATGATAAAATTTTCTCAAGTATTTTTATAAGGCTCTTTATAAAAATTGTGACTTCTATTTTATAAACCATTAAAACAATCGTAATTTGTTATCTGAATAGTTTAAAAATAGTCTATAAAATTGTATTCAAATACTATTCTTAAAATTTTGTCCCAAATTAAGTTTTCCCAGTAAAAGCTTTTTTATTACTATAAATTTATCGCGTCGCTTCGGAAAATTCAACAGCGTCCATTATATTAATAGTATCATTTTCAATTTGTGCCCTGCTAGGAGTTCGTAGAGCTCGATATACAAATACCTGGCGCGTCAGTGCATGTAGCAGTGGCTGCTCCTGGTGTTTGATAGTTTAGAGTGTAACGCAGCGTCGATGCCGTCGGACGTGTACCCGGACACGCTGAAACTCGCGTCGATCTACAGGTGCAATATCGAAATTGTACTAGTGCTCTCTTCATTGTAATATTTTCTTCATCTGTTGATATTTAACTTATTTATAAATATTATTTAATCGGAGAAAAACTGCTTTCTCTCTACTTTTTCTTTAGTTTACTTGATTCTAAAATTTTATGACTTAACAATTTTTTTATTATTAATTTATTAAAAATTAAGTAGAAATATAGTGCTAAAATTAAAGCAATTAAAGACTTGCTAATTGTATATAGTGACATTTAGTCAGTGTAAGAAACTGTTTGTGTAAAAAAACTTTGTTTACCAAATCTAAAATTAAACGCTTACCTTTCTTCGGTGTGATGACTATTGAAGTACAAGACCTTGTGTTTTATTTACAAAAGAGGAAAGGAACATAAGTGTGTGTGTGTGTGTTTGTTGTGAATAGAAACGAATCATTCAGTGAGCAAAAGCTACTAAACTGAACTTAATCACCAGTGATTTTCACACTGTTTGAATATTGAAGTTAATCCTCTTATCACCGGAAGCTGTAAGTGTAAATATCAGATATATTTCTCTATTGACAATTTTATTTAAATTTTTATTACTACTTATCCGTATTTTTTGGAATATTTTCTTGTATGATAATTATAGATAATTGTAGTACGTATAACTTAAAAAAAGCGCATTTATGTTATCCTCTCCTCTCCTACTCCTCTGGTACCTATACCTTTGTCTTGGGAACTTAACGTCACACTTTGTGAAGTTAATTCCGGCGGCATTAATTTCGGACAAAAAGGGGAGAACGGAGTGTCTTGAGATTAGATTATCTCTGGCTAACCTGCTATATGCTTTTCACATCTTCCTGTAAATAATGTAACTATAACTTGAGTATTGTTCGATTTAACTCATAAATTTAGTATTGTTCAATTTAACTCATTAACTCATAAATTAACAAATAAATAATAAATTCCTTTAATTTATTATAAGAGTTTATAAATTGATACAAAATAGAGAAATTAATGGGAAACAAGTTAACAGATTATTTCATATTAAATTTCTAAACTAATATACATAATAGATAATCTGTTTTCATTTATTCTATCTTACCTTCCTTATCTTCCCACTAGCTAATGCGAGTGTTTATTATTTAATATTTAGGTGACATTTTGACGGTGGTTTCATTAAATTATAAATTCTTCATATATAGAATTACTACAGCGCTACAGCTAAACAGTTTAGTGGGTTTTCATTAAGCCGTTCCCTGTAACATGGTTGACATTATCGAATAATATGCTATATGTAGTTTGCAGTTTTACGAATTTATTAATATTTACTACTAGTTATTTTACTAGTTATTGCGGCCAGTCGTAGTGCAGAGGCACAAAGTGTGACTGTAAAGCGACTGGTTGTGGATTCGATTCCCACTCGAGGGGTGGAAATATTTAATATTTCCATTTTCTTCGCTCTGGCGTCGAGGTAAAGCGCGGCGTTAAGTTCCGTCACTTAACACGTTATGCCTCCAAATTCGACGGAAAGTGGGGAACGGAGTGTCTTAACACTAGGTTCCCACTGCCTACCCTGATGTGTACGGGATACAGCAATTGTGAAATTAAAACAAAACAAACATACTACTAGTTACTATAACTATAGTTAAAAAGTCTTGAAAGTCTATTTAATTTGATATAGATTCACTTAAAACATTTTCTTAAGTTCTTTCTTTACATTAGTAAGATTTTGTATGCACAGCAGAGTTTTCGCTTTACCATAAAAATATTTTTCCTGCTATAATATTTGACTTGATAATGTAGAAAAAAATGTATTGGGACTTACAGACGTGCTAGATGTATATAACTTATCCATATTTTTAAAGATTTACTAAAACTAACTGCTGTACAAAATCAAGCATTTGTTATCATAAAGTGAATAAATACACTATATGATTAACCAAATATTTAGTTTTCGAAAATTGTTTGACACATATTAATTATATACCTTTAGTATCAAATATATTTTTTAATTAAAATATTTTGCAGCTTTACAAACGAAATCTAATGTAACAATCAACTTCTATGTAATCGTCAAAACTTTGGAAATTAAAATCACGCCATACAATCGTTCCCTTTATCGTTTGAAATATCAAACTATTTCGATTTTTTTAGTTTATATAACGCTTAAGAGCATATATATGATCTTCAAATAAACTTTACTTTTAAGAAATGCACTAAAGACATTTTTCTTCTATGTTTTATTTTTATATTAGAAATTGAAATGTAAAAGTAAGAAGAATATTTTAAATAATATAGGTGGTCCTAAGTAGGATTTGTGACGTAATGTTATTAAATTTATACAGTTTAATAGCAACCCAAATCAATAATGGACCTGCTTCGTCTACAGATCATCTATCTATAAACCAAAACTTTACTCAGTATAGCTAGGCATGACGATCAGTTTGGGGGAGCTTTTCACATGCGGATGGTAGACGGACGTCCGTCTACGCAAATTGGCGAATGCTATTTACACTAGCAGCTTCCTATAGCTATAGATGCATATTGACGTTGACGTTGATGCCAACGTAAAATTTGTATTGTACACATAAACTACCATGACAGTTATCTGAATTTCACTACTATCACTATATTTAGTGTTTGATCTAAAATGTGAAAGGTTTCTTTTTTGTTATACCTACTATCAAACATTCAGTTACGACGACGTCAGACATTTAGTGAGATTACTAATTCTTATTGATTTATGCGTCATTCAGATCTCGTCCTACAAATTTGAAATACATTTTATTTAATTAGATATAAACGTTTCATGTGCATTTTTTTTGTGGTATACACATAGTTGCCAAATTTGACGCAGTAGGCATAGATAAAACACTCCTTTATGGAATGCCATCGAACTCACAATGCGCTTTCAGTTGCTTCCGATCTGCACTACAGATACAAAGTTACGTAAATAATAAGAAAAGTATAACTATGTGAAAATAGTAGCAGTCATAGAGATCAGCTATATTGTAATAATCCTTTCGTGCATTGAAGCACATCTATCTGTGCATCACTTAAAATACTACGAAATAATTTTGAAGTTCCGTAACTTTCCTGCATGTGTTGACTTGTTTCTTTATTACTTCGCATGTTACCGGCTCTTACGAGCCATTAGTATTGCGAAACTACATTGTGAGAAGATTTTCACTACGACAACATTTTTAGTCAATCATATCAAATATCGAATATTTTAAAAAAAACTAGGTAGAAAGTTGTGACTTTAATTATATTTATATTTTTAATTAAATTACATGAATTAATTTCTTTTTAATTTGCCACAATTTTATTTTATTTGAACAGAGAGGTATTTAGTTTTAATTGTTACGAGGAAAGTTTTTTAATTTTGTAATAAGTTACACAAAAGTCCAACAAAAGATCTCCAAGAAATGAAATATCTAAAGTAATAGACTGAGTATCGAGCACTTGTTGCTGCACAGCAGTTACTGGATGTTCTGAGGAGCAATAAACCGGGTCTCAAGTTCTTAAGGGTTTATTTTTAAGTTTGGAAAATGTGTCTACAAACTAATTTTATATATTTTAGTTTATACGTTGTAAGTTAGATTCTTTTTTATTGATAAAAAAGAGGCTAACGAGCAGAAGGACCACCTGATGGTAAGTAGTACCTCCGCCCATGGACATCCACAACATTAGAAAAGTTACATGAACATAATGTCTTTATAGCTAACTTACAATGTATAAACTTAACGTAAATTGTTTTAGAATTGTAATAAAAGATTATTTCATTGTTACTATTCCTCCTCTTATCTTAAGTTTAGTCTTCTTAGATGTTTTTAATTATATTTGAGTATATATACTTAGACATACATATATACATTCTGAATTACTACATACTAAAACACGACGACAAATTTACCTGAAGTAAGAGAACTTTGGTATGGTTCCTGCTACTCGTATTTCTAGAATTGGAAATTCTAGATTGAAAGGCAATCTAATAATATTTCGAAACGAAAGCTTCTGCACGGTTCTTGGTAAGAAGTCTTACGCTTTGAATTTATCAAACTTTAATACTTAATATATATACATATTTCCTATTTTTTACTTAATAATTGTGAAATATACTTCTTGAGTAGAATATTTGAAATGAAAAATCTTTGCTGCAATCGATAAAGCTACGACTAATTGCTTTATACATTTTTACTCATAATTAATTTATTTACAAACTAATTAGTTAGTAAATATACTCTAATTAGAGGATATAATTACCCTGCACGTTGCAAGCTTTTAACCTAACGTAATCCCCGAATATTAATAAAAATTTAAAGGTAATACTTGAAAATGAAATTGATGGCAGGAACCACTTTTTGTGCAATAAATTGGAGCTTATGATTCTATTTTGAATCCACTTTCATAAATGCTTAAATGAAGTAGGGGAGATTCGGGTAGCCCCGGACACTTGAGATGAAATGCAAATAAATAACAGAAATAAAAGGTTTTATGCCTATTATTTCATATTTAACACAAGATTAGAATCTTTTTAATCAAATACTTGTAATTATATCATATTTTTCTATAAAATTTACTACGAATAAGTTAGCCTAGTTTTTTTTGTCATCTAAAAAGTGGCGGGTAGCCCCGAGCACAGTAATAAATGATGGCCCAACTGGTTTTAGGCTTACTACACATCAGTTATAATAACCATCCGATACGTCTATATAAAAGCAATCTTCATGGGCTCAGTTTTCACTTTCTTTCGGGGCTCATTAAATGTTTCCCCGCATATAATGCATTCACTCTATTTTTGCGGTGTTCAACGCCTCCTTAGCTATTTTATGTTTTTAAATTTCTGTTTGACCTTTTTTATTGTATGCCACTCTTTTTCCGATTTTCCTGCATTGCTTTTTTATAGGGTGAAAATGTCATTGTCTCGCTTTTTGCGACTTTTATGTTAGCGTTAAAAATATAATATTTTATTGCAAAAAGAAAAGGTGATAGCTGTTTTGAAAAAAATGGATTTATTTCATTCTATTTTACTCTTTTCCTAATTATCCCCTAGAACATTGACCTATCTTATGTCTTTGTCAAAGATACTAATTACATATTAAAAAGTTTTAATAAAGTACATTTGACAAAAAACTAGAATAACGATTTGCATTTTTAATGATAGGAGCGTGTCTAATAAAAAATCTTACGATATATGAATAATAGGTTGAAGCATGTTTGGGTGTCATTATCGTCATCATCATCGTATCCGAGGGTACCCGACACTATAGTGTCCGGGGCTACCCGACAAATATCGATTAACAATTTTTAACGGACTTTGTAAATATACTATAATTGTTTTTTTTTTTTTTTTTTTTTTTTTTTTTTTATGTAAAAAGGACAAGGCAAACGAGCGTTCGGGTCACCTGGTGTTAGGTGAACACCGTCGCCCACGGCCCCGTGTAACACCAGAGGTGCTACAGGGACTTTGCCGGCCTTTAAGGTGAAGGTAAGCGCGCTTTTTGAAGGTACCCATGTCGTATCGACCTGGAAACACTGCCGCTGGTAAGTCATTCCACAGTTGTGTGGCGTGTGGAAGAAAATGGCGACGGAACCGCACAGTACTGGAGTGCCAGGTATCCAGATGGTGTGGATGATATTTCAATCTGGCACGTACTGTGCGGTTGGAAAATTCAGCGGCAGGTACCAAGTCAAACAGTTCTCCAGAACACTCCCCGTGATACATGCGATAGAGAACGCATAACGAGGACACGTCTCTACGCAACGCCAAAGTGTCAAGCCCAGCACAGATTCTTGGGTCCCTGACAATTCGAGTGGCTCTGCGCTGTATGCGATCAAATGGTTCGAGCTGATACTGGGGGGCACCGGCCCAGAGATGAGAACAGTACTCCATATGAGGCCGCACCTGGGCCCTATACAGGGACAATCGGTGTTTGGGCGTGAAGTACTGTCTAGCTCTACCGATGACACCTAGCTTCTTAGAGGCCAACTTGGCCTTACTCTCCAAATGATCACGATACTGGCACTCACTCGAAACTTTCAGGCCCAATATGCTAATGCTGGGCGCGGCATGAAGGGGAGTGTTCTGGAAAAGTGGCGATACGACAAATGGGGATTTCTTAGTGGTCAACGCGCAAACTTGTGTCTTCTGGGGGTTGAATTGAACCAAGTTCCTTTCAGCCCATAAGGAGACATTCCCAAGGGATGCCTCAACGGAAGACACAAGTTTTGTTCGGCTCTCGTCGACGTTTTCCCGAGAAAAACCTGCACGGCCGGTGTATACGGCGTCCACCGTGCTGTCATCTGCATAACAATGAATGCCAGGATCCTCTAACATGTCATTGATATGCAGAAGAAATAGCGTAGGGGACAGCACACAGCCTTGCGGGACGCCAGCGTTCACGGGCAGGAAGTCTGAGCAAAACCCGTCGACAGCGACCTTAATGCTACGCCCAGTGAGAAAGTTGGCGACCCACTTGCATAAGTTCTCGGGGAGCCCATAAGATGGTAGTTTCGCTAGGAGCGCCCTATGCCACACTCGATCGAAGGCTTTCGCCATGTCCAAACTAACTGCCAGGCCCTCTCCCTTGCTTTCAATAGCAGCAGCCCAGCGGTGCGTTAGGTAAACCAGAAGGTCACCAGTTGAGCGACCATGGCGGAAGCCATATTGACGGTCGTTAATCAACTGGTGATCTTCTAGATAACCCAGAAGCTGGCTGTTTATTATGCTCTCCATTAATTTGGAAAGCAGGGAGGTGATAGCGATAGGCCTGTAGTTAGTCGGATCGGAACCATCGCCTTTCTTCGGGATCGGGTGGATAAGAGCGCTCTTCCACGAATCTGGGACTACGCCGGTTGAGTAGGAGAGCCGAAACAAACGCGTTAGCACCGGCGTCAACTCAGGAGCACATGCTCGGAGCACTATAGGAGAAATGCCATCCGGACCACTCGCCTTTTGGATATCCAAGGAAAACAGAGCTCGACGAACAGCCTTTTGGCTAAACTTAACGTTAGGCATTGATACTATAATTGTTATAATGACTATTATAATATTTAAATATATTAAATTTTCTAAAACTAAATAAAAGTCAATTAGGAACTATTAACTATTGTACTCAATAGTCTTTAATAAAATATGTAACTGTCTTTAATAATATGTAAGAATATAATTGTTCGGGGCCACCCGCCGTCCGGGGCTACCCGAATCTCCCCTACTATTCGAAAATTCGTTGCATTTCATTTTTGTTTTTATATTGTTGCTTCGTTTTAAAGTGGGATTAATTCGATTATGTCGAAGCTTTGATGAAAAGAAATCCTTTATCAATTCCAGGATTATTAGTTTATGAAATTGCAAAGCTTTTGACTATTGTACGTCGCACAAGATTAACATTTCTATCATTTTCACGTTTCGCCTTAAGAAATTAAATCAATATTAATGGTATATTTTAATACTATAGTATTAATGTATCTACTTGCGAATGAATATAAATCAACTAACATATTATAAAAACGTGTATATTTACATAATAAATATTTTTCGAACAGCGTGGGCCGCCATGCCGCGCTGCTACATGGTGAAGAAAGATATCCAGCGTCTTGATGGCCCGCCCCCATGCAGCCCCACCGAGGCCAGTGTTGCTCCGCCTTGTTACAGCCCGACAGAGGACTCTGCGGTCACAGGTAAATACTTTTAATTTCTTTTATTTATTTATTACAGTGTTTAGTAAGTTCCAGTACTAATAATACATCGCGTAATCGACTTTATATCTTTATGCAGCAAATGAAAATAATTTTTGGCTAGGTGCTTAGTAGCTTATTTTGCTCAATTTCTTTGTATTTTTTTGTATATTTCCTTACATATATAACGCACAATTCGAATTTATCATTTATTCAGTAGATTCAAGTGCAAAATTGTATGCTATTCATGTCGTAATAGATCGACGACCGACAGCAAGCCATATTACGTATATAGCTTTGCTATACAAAGTACAACGTAATTGGTGAGTGAGAACTCTAAATAACGGCTTAGACGAAACTAAGAATATTAGAGGAGAATTATACTCGTATATGTTATTTTAAGATACATAAGTACTTTAAAATAGCATATATAGACAAAACGATAATATAGTGGAAAGTGGGCACCCTTCGTGCACGGGGCTCATACATAGAGTCGTTATAATCACAAAAGAACAAGAGCGCGGACGTTCTTTTTGTAGGCGTTTTAAGTACAGTATAGTCGCCATCAAGCCATCATAGTTCCACGCCATTTGCACCGGCAAGAGGTTTTTTTTTTACTCTTAGCTAGTATTTTTTTACCAATTTTGATGTAAATCAATATACTAAATATCATATATGGCTACGCAGATATTTTCCAGTAACCAGTATCTTTAAGATGGGAAACTTTAGGGGAACATCCGTGTAGGATGACGTAAGGTAGATTCGTACGTGTACGAATATACTATCCTCAATGGGTTTATGTATATGTTTCAATATTTCCTATATGTCATTTATTTAAAAAAAAAACTTGAACTAATTTTGTATTAAATAATATTTAAGAACGTACAAATAACTTTTTGTAGGAGGTTAGGAGTAAATAAAAAGTCCGCTCGGTTTTGAGCTATTATTATATTAAACCAAAAAACAAGATCACTATAAAAGACTGCTTATCGTAGTAATGTTTAACAGATACTACAACAATAAAATTGGCGGCAAAGCCTTTCATAGGGGGTAGTCAAATCACATACTATTTTAAAAATACTATTGTTTGCCTATAATACTTAATTGACAAACTATAAAATAAGATTATAACTTGTAATTCAATTGACCAACTATAATCAATCGATATTCCAACACTTTTTAATATATAAAAGTGTTATTCACACATTTAGAAAATGTATAAATATGAACGCAGTGGGATTTGAACCCGCGCCTTTTGGAAACCGTCCGTTACGTGGGATAGATTCGTACGAATTCTAAATTAATTTTAAGTAGTAATTTATAGCTTTGTCTAATATAATAAACCAAAGTCTTTTTTAATTAATATGTGATAAATACTAGTACTTAACACGAAAAGCCAGTTCCGACCTTCCCCTTCATGTTGTAAAGTGTAAATACACTGCAACGAAATTTAATAATCCCTTAAAAGGGTTCGCTGCATGTAGGTATATGAGTAGAACAGGTTGGTTCGTAATCCTACCCTGCAAATAGTACTTTAAGCCTGCTATGCATCAGCCTATTGTAAAAATTCAAAGCGTGCTAAGAGGATATGCCTAAAGTGATTACTGAAACAATGTCATAAAATTCTTAATGGTAAAAATTCTACAGCGTAATATTCAAAAATCTTCAACCATTCATTGTGTTTCTAAGGTACATTTTAATAAAAAATACATTTAAATGGTATATAAACTAAACGTCATTACAATATAATTAATAAACAAATAATCTGTAACGTGTGTGAAACGTAGTGTCAATCTGTTAAGACAAAATGAGTGATTCAATACCTGAAATTGGATACATATTTTTACACATTAAGAAGATATATACGTACATATTCCAGTCGTGCATAGTGGCCAGTCGTGGCCCAGTGGCACAAGCGTGTGACTGTAAACGACTGGTTGTGGGTTCGATTCCCACTCGAGGAGTGGAAATTATATTTCCATCTTCTTTGCTCTGGTGTTGAGGTAAAGCGCGGCGTTAAGTTCCGCCACTTAACACGCAAGCCTCCGAATTCGGCGGAAAGTGGGGAACGGAGTGTCTTAACACTAGGTTCCCTCTGCCTACCCTGCTGTGTGCGGGATACAGCGTAAAGCTAAAAAAAAATATTCAAGTTTTATAACGCATACAGGTAACGAGTAACTTCGTACTAAGTACAAGTGTTAACCCATCTCACTTTCTATTTATACGTACTGCGTAAAGTTTACGAGTAACCGTTGCACGACTATGTTAAAGTACATGTACGATATATATTGACTTGGATGTTGTATAATTTAATTATTTTCATTTCTCTTTTCGTTATTAGTTTCGTAGGAATTTCCTTCCACACAACTGTGGAATGGCTTACCAGCGGCAGGGTTTCCAAGTCGATGCGACATGGATACCTTCAAAAGGCGTTTATCTCCACCTCAAAGGCTGACAATGTAGCTCCTCTGGTGTTACAGGGGGCCGTGGGCGGCGGTGTTCACCTAATATCAAGTGACTCGAACGATCGTTTGCCTTGTCCTTTCTATAAAAAAATAAAAGCTATTGCGAACAAGACAAAGCGCCGCGTTGAGCTTCGCCATTGAACACGCAATGGCTTGAATTCGGGCTGGCAGTGGATATAGAAAGGTTGACACCTTATTTTTCTCGACTACCTTACTACACTACTATGTAAAAGGGTGAAGCTGAAAAAAATATTCTAGATGTTGACAACGTCACTTCCGACTTTTAAACGTATGTACATCTTAAAATCCTCGGAAACACTTCCATTTACCTGTTATCTACATAATATCTGAAGTGAGGTTAAAAAAGTACAATGGTCTGGACCATATGGTGTGGACGTTTTGTGGAAGAAGGAAGTCAAGACGTTGCGTATTGAATACTGAAACTCAATGTAAATTCATCTTACTGATAAAATGATAAGTGTATAAATAAAACCATTGTGTAAATGGAGAATCGAGCCAAAGTCGTATTTGACTGCACAACGATGGCCATAATGATCTTTAATGTTTTTTTTTTGTTCACTAAAACTACTCATAATTAACTACTTATACTAATGCGGCATTCAGTTTTAATAGATTGGTCATTTAGTCTAATATTTAATGTCAGATATTGTTAAATAAAATAAAAATAAATAAAATTTCAAAAACTCGTTCCACTTTGTTGTTATAATACACCAGCGCCCCTGACTGAAATTGGATGGAAGATTTAATACGTTTGACAGCACCATAATATGTAATCATTGCCGTGTTCCTTATTTTGTAGGTTTCTTTCATTATTCGTACAACTATCTAGATAGAAGTATGGATAGTACATGTACTCGAGTATCGAATGACTACATAATTAAAATTATTCGCGTTCGCTTGTTACATCCACCCTCACCGCTAGCCACAGCCGACCCTGTTGGGGGTGCTTGGGCAGTCGATGAAATTAGGATTCTCCTTAATAATCACATCTCTATTGGTGTTCATAATGTGTCTATGCTGCAGTTGACATTGTTAGCGTTTATATAATATGCAATAAAGGTGGATCGTAATTAATGTATCAATTATCCTTAGATTTGTGAGCTTATCCAAATGTTATAATATCTAATAAATATTATATTTTTGTTCTGTTGCGGCACTTTCTGATTCACACAATGCAATACAAAATAGTTTTATCTATTCCTATTCTTTGTAGACACGAACAGGTTGATCAGTATGATAATCTAGGCAGTTACACTTCTAATAAGCATCGGTACAACGTTAATTTGTATAGGGAATTTCGTTGTATTAATTTAGCTAGTCGCAGTGTTATAGCATAAAGTTAGTACGTTACTTTATCTAGTATAAACATCACATAAGATAGCACAAATAGTAATGCACTATTATAATAAAATGTGGGTATTTTATTTCAGTAAGTCTTTCTTGATTCTTCAATTAGAAAACTAATTAGCACTGCTTTTATGAAAGCTCTTATTTTATAATATATATTGTATATTTAACAAACGTAAACTAAACTATATTGAGCACCATTTAATAGAGCAGAACCCCACCTGAAAGTGTCACCCCTATGGTTCCTACCTCTCTGTGAGCGGCGGTTGCCCGGGGGATGCTCTCACCTATCATGGTGTTTTAAATCAAAGCGGATAAAATACGAATTTCAGGTCACGTTGAAATTTAAGTGCTTGTTTTATATACTTTGACCTTTAGGTACTCTGTCTCAATAAGCAGCAAATAGCATTTACTTCATGCCTGAGAGCAGCCTACAAAAATAAATGAATCATTTAATCTTTCACGAATTCAATAAATCTTTATTTTATTGACATAGTTTGGTTTTACAATGATATTAGAGATAAGTCTTTGTTAATTTATACTATTAAAATGTAATGGTCATTTTTCTGCGAATAAACATTCTTTTCTATGAGTTTAAATAAAATTTCCTCGAAAGTCGAGTTCGCGTGTGTTCCATGGAAAATAATAAAATATAATCTCATGAGAGAGATTTTTTGTATTACAATTGTTATTTGTTTGTATGTGCACGTCACTTGCACTGTACTATGGTTCGTGAAATATTAGTTATCTTCGTACTCTTTCAAATATTTGCATTTGGTATATGATTTTGTATGGACACAAGCAACGTGTAAGCATAGAGACAAGCAAACATGCGACGTTGTAGCGTCACGAATGTTGCCTTGCTGGAATACGGACAAAATAAGCATTTCTCATTCCTGTTGACTCTTCCTCCTTGACCTATGGCCGCTGACAGTCATCATAATATGATCTACATCAACGCCTTACTTTATCCATTTATATATAACATGGCAGGCAACTAGGCAGAAAGAATTTAGCTTAAGACACTCTCTATTGCAAAACATAATGTCTGAATTAATTTTTATTAGTACAATTTTAACAGATTGGGCGTAATTGGGCGTCACATTTATTTACGCCGGTTCTTCTCAGGTCATGCATTAACTTTACTATTGAACAAGTGGTAAATTGTTTGATGTTGAAAAAATGAAGCATGGAACATCTTATTTTGCATAAAATTATTTGACTTTGACTTTAGTTGACAACAATGCTGGGTATCTCAATCCATCAATATTTGATATTTTAATCTTAACTTAAGATTCAGAGTATTTATTATTGAGTTTATATAGAATCATAATATATGCAAAAAAAACTATATGCAGGGAAATAATGATGATATATGAAGGTATTCATTTTTCATATAAGAAAAACATAATCACCAACTTCAAAGAATCCCAATACCCGACATTTTGCACATTTTCAATGCACATTGCAATATCAAAGTGGCTTGCCAATTTATGCTTTCTTATAAATACTAGTAATTGGTGTGGTATATAAAATGAAAAAAGATTGTTTTCAGAAGCAACCTCACTAATGAGACAACACTAAGCTACTATTCATTGTACTTATTCAAATAATATTGAGAAGCTACTACGCATGGTTTTAGCTGCTTTTTATTTACAATGAGTGTCTAATGAGACACTTAATATTATATAAAATATTTTTATAAGGCGTCAAGGTACACCCTTAATAATAACCTTCGCAATTTAGCAGTAATTCGCTTTTATTTTTGTCTTTCATTCTTTATGTTCCCTTTTCTCTATTTCTCTTAAATCTATAATCGGAAACTGCTGTAGTAGTTAGACCAGAATTCATAGGAAACTTCAAAGCGAACAAGTCTTGATCACAAGTAAAATAGTTTGCATTACTGGACGTAAATCCTTTAAAACCTGTGAAGATAACACAATTTACTTCCTAATTTGATCATGGTCAGTATGGATTCTTTCTGATTAAGGGACATTTATCAACTAGATTAAGGATTTTTTGAGCAGATATTTTACCTCATTTCTAAGTAACAGGAGCTGCTGTCTGATGCTTACTTGTGCACCAAGAATTTAGTAACGAAATCAGTAAGAGCAAGTTCACGATTTTCAAGAAATTAATTTCCTTTTTGTTCTGGAATACGGTTACCTTTTTAATTTTATAATTTGTATATTAAAAATATAAAAAAAATGCCTATATAAAATTATATGTATTATAAAATTTATTCATAAGATATTATTTAGCTTTTAGTTTTAGACTATTTTCTTTAATTTCAAATATTACGATCTTTCATCTTTTTGTTAAAAATATTACCATATCAAATAACGTGATATGCTTTATTTTATTTAGTTTTATGTAAAATATCGAATGATCACTCAAGTCCACATTCGAATTTAATATAATTAAAGACTTTCGATTTACGGGGAAACACACTTATATAGGTCGGGACTTTTCCATATCTATTACACTGATATCTGAATTTTCTATTACTACTTTCATTATATTATTATCCAATACAACGTATGTTGACCATTGTATTTGCGTATACTTACTACAAGAAATAACATATTTATATCTTTTTCAGACATATGTTTCATTTGAATTCTATAGTCTTTATCCGTTTAAATATTATATTATATTATATTTAACGTCCACTGCGCATAATGAGAAACATTCATAAATACGTTATCGGGTTAAGAAGATAAATATTAAAGAATATTTTAAACGATCTCATTGGTAAAAGTATCAACAAGTTACATTGCTGAATTTTGTGACATTTTGGTAACTTTGCACAAAAGAAACCACCTATGAAACCAAAGATCTAATGTGCCAGATAGACACTACACAAGCCACTGGACCAGGCCGGTTCCAAAGACTCATTTTGTGTACCTCAATGAGCTCCAGCTGAGATGGTGCGATAGTGTAGATGGATTACGTATGAACGTTATTAAATTCATATGTATTCTCGCTTATAATAATAATATATTATTATCAAAGTAGGTTAACATAGCCTTTTACGACACTAAATGTATCCTCAATAATTGTGTACATAGTGTATAGCAAATTTATAATAGAAAATTAATAGCACGCGCTAGCTGCACCTTAGGTTCTCTCGGCCTACTATCGGGCAGCCGTTCGTATCCCTATTTTTAATTTAAATGACTTAAGCATCTTCTCTTTCTTTGCTTGCTACATAGTGCAAATATAAAATTAATTATTTATGTCTAGAAATTTCACAAGCATTATGCGTATTATATAACATATTCAATTTTATTTCAAGTTATTTTAAAAACGGAGCCATTTTTTTTGTGTAAATTAGTCTAAATACATTTTTAGTCAAATTTACCATGCAAAAAATTGAAATTACAGTTTTAATTAAAATGTTAGGCCTTTGTGACATAGGAATTTTATACATTATCGTATTTAAATATAATAAGATTTTACACGGGAAACTTTTATCACGGGATTTAATTAAGACAGGCCTGATATACTTTTAACTCATTAATCAAATGAAATTCTCAATTAATGAATTTTCACTGGGCTATTTAATGGTATTTCAATATGCGTTGTTTATAATCCTATTAAACTACATTCAGTTATGTGCGGGATACAAAGTGAAGCTAAAACAAATACAATTTAGTTTCACTAGAAACACTAAATCTGAATACATAAAAAAGCTCATACAGGTTAATTAAACAAAAAATTGAATACGACAGAAAATTATGACCTTTTATCATAAAATATGAGAATATATGGAGTTCATTCTCTGAAAAGTAAGTTCAGTACTTATATGTAAATCATATATTACATTACGGTAAGCTGTTCGTGCTACTTTCATATCAAAGTTTATATGTATATGTATATATTGAACTGGCCTTTTATAAACTTACATAGCTAAGAAATGTAAAAAATGTTACTTAATTTTAAACACTTTAAAGTACACTCATTCTTAGTACTACGTTAATAATATAAACACCATACTAGAATATTTATTTAAATTTAGCTGACTCGGATAAGTTAAGTCAAAAAAATATATACTAACAAGTGTATATTTAGTGGACACTAAATAACAATCAATACACTGTATGGAATATAATATGTAGAATATAATAAAATACTTGGACCAAATATGTATCCATATTTATATTGTAAATGCGAATGTCTGTCTGTTTGTTTGTCACGTTTTCACGGCTAATCTAGCGGAATAATTTAAATGAAATACGGAATGAATATAGTTCAAGATCCATGTTCAAACCTAAGCAACTTTTTCTTGTAAAGGATTGAAATAAGGGATGAAAGTTTGTAAAAAAAATCAAAACCGCTTGACCGATTGTAACGAGTTTTGGCATAAAGATAGTTGATACCACTGAGTTAAGTATAGGCTGCTTTATTTTTCAAAATAAAGTATGGTAGTGGTAGCTTAAGTTTCTTTTGATAAGCTGTTGATTGTGTTTACGAGAATTTCAGCATGAAGAATAACGAGGACTAAGATAAAACACAGTGCACTAATTGGTTTATTACATCAAGTCAATTGCCAACCGTGACAATAGATCGATACATCTACTTTTAAGACCAGGAGTAGGACTTTTCCTGTGTGCTTTACCTCCATATCTACAAAAGTCAACTTTCTCTCTAAAAAGGCGATGATCCGCCAAACATTTGATGATGTGTTTCAGTTTAATCGCAAGTAGGCAAGTTATCCTACCATTCCCATCTTTCCTCTCTCCTTGTCTCCGTCACTATCAATGCCGGCAACGCATCCAAAACGCTTCTGACGTTGTGGATGTCCAAGGGCGTAGGTAACCACTTACCATCAGGTTGTCTTTCTGCTCGTTTGCCTTCTTTACTTAATAAAAAAAGGTTGTACCCAAGAGCATCTTTCAATATGTATAATCCTATTTACTCGTTTGTGTCTATCCAAATAATGTTCGTATTTAGATAGATTTGCTTGAGCTTGCAGTATTTCTGCCCACTGTTTGCAATATGTTAACAATAGATAATGTGTTTGATCTTACTGTGATAATACTACATTATAATTATAACAGTTCACTCCTGCTTATATTTGATATAATATTAATTTATATCCGTATTTACACATCCGGTAGCTAGTCCTTTGGGAGAGATAGATCTTCGCAAATATGAAGGCTACTTAAATGTATAATGTCAATTTGAAATCTTCATTTACATTGATAAATATTTGAGACAACAAAATAGTTAAAAGCTGTGTATGTTAACATTCAAATAATAGGCATAAGTCTAGCTTAAAGTATTTTTGCCTATGCTAAAACTTCGAACCGACACATTTAGGTAACTCGGAAGTACATTTTTTTGTCCATCTCTCTTTTTATTGTATAGCAAGGTAGGTACACGGGTTCAGCCTAATGAGACGGGGAAAATAAATTTACTTTTATCAATTCTTCGAGTGGGAATCAAATCCACATCCAGTCACGTTTGCACGCTTGCCTCGCTACACAATACAAATTGTAAGTTTGCGGATACAGTTGATTTAATTTAATTAGCACAATAGTTAGATATCTTTTTAATTCCTAACATAGTTTTTCACATTATAAGTACCAAAGTCTGTATGTCTGTTCTATTTCGCGGCTAACGTACTAGCTCGATTTGAATGGAATCGAAATAAAAATATTTGAGAACTGACGATCAACCATTGGCATCTTTTTTTTCTAAAAATCAACCGCTAAAGTTCGAAATAGACTATGAAAGCTTGTATGAAAACTACAGTTTACATGCAGTCTAGGCATACATATTTAAAAAATCAATTCTTAAGAGTTAAACGTAGGGAAAGAAAAACGCGCGAGTTAATAGTACACGAGTATAAATAAAAGCACAGGTGTGTAGGACTTATACAGGCGACCCATGTCATCAGCCATTGGACGTCCACTGTTGGACATAGGCCTCCCCCAAAGTACGCCATTTAGAACGATCGGTCGCCTCCCTCATCCAGCGATTTCCCGCAATTCTGACGAGGTCATCGGACCACCTTGTGGGGGGCCGTCCAACGCTGCGCCTTTCAGTTCGTGGTTGCCATTCGAGAACCTTTACTCGCCATCGGTCATCGGTTCTTCGAGCGATGTGGCGTGCCCATTGCCACTACAACTAGCAAATTTTAAGAGCTATGTCGGTGACTTTGGTTCTTCTGCGGATTTCTTCATTGCGAATTTTATCACGCAGGGATACTCCGAGCATAGCTCTCTTCATAGCTGGTTGAGCAACAACAAGTTTCCTAATGAGGCCAACAGTGAGAGACCACGTTTGAGTGCCATAAGTCATCACTGGCAATACGCACTGATTGAAAACTTTAATTTTCAGGCTCTGTGGTATGGACGACGTTAAGAAGCCTCCCGAATGCTGCCCAGCCGAGTTGAATTCTACGAGCGACCTCTTTGTCAAAGTTGAACTTACCTAAACGGGCAATTTGTCCTAAGTAAACATACTCGTCTACAACTTCGATAGTATCGTTCCCAACATTCACCGGTATAGGTGGGGCATGAACATTATACATAATTTTAGTCTTCTCCATGTTCATCTCAAGACCTAACTGTTGGGAAACTCTACTGAGGTCGTTGAGCATGGTACTAATATCCCCGAGCGACTCCGCCATTAAGACTATATCATCGGCAAAACGAATGTTTATGATGTACTCGCCATTTATACTGATGCCCAGTCCTTTCCAGTTCAAGAGCCTGAAAACATCCTCCAATGCGTTGGTAAACAGTTTCGGAGATAGGACATCTCCCTGTCTCACGCCTCTCTGCAATGGAATTTGTTCCGTACCCTGGATCTGTAGTTGGACTGACATGATGGCGTTGCTGTACAAACACTTTAACACTTCGATATACCTATAGTCAACTTGGCATCGCTGCAGAGACTGTAGTACTGCCCAAGTCTCGATGGAATCAAAGGCTTTCTGCTTATCCACGAACGCTAGACACAGCGGCGGATTGTACTCCTCGGACTTCTGTACGATCTGCCGCAGCGTATGCAACCATGTATGGTCCACGATGGTAAAGCCTTTTCTGAGCCCGGCTTGCTCGGGAGGCTGGAATTCATCGAACCTCCGTGCAAGACAGTTTGTAATGACTCTCGAGAACAGCTTGTATACGTGGCTCAACAGCGAGATAGGTCTATAATTCTTTAATAAGGTTTTATTACCTTTTTTAAAGAACAGCACCACCACGCTCCTGTGCCATGCTTCGGGCGTTATGCTCTGCGAGATGACAGAATTGAATGGCTTCTGGAGGACTACAAGTATCGGTTTATCACCCGCTCTCAGAAGTTCAATAGTAATTCTGTCTTCGCCTGGTGCCTTGCTGTTCTTAAGCTGTTTGAGAGCCATTCTAATCTCGTACAGGCTGATGTCCGGGATGTCTTCAGTATAGTGTCGACCCATAGGTGCTGAAAAACAAATATAAATTAAACGTATGTATAATGTTACATTTTTATTTATTGTTTAGCAATTTACATTAAAAGGAAAATATTTTTTAAAAATAACTTCATCTAAATGTGCTTCATTTTGTTCTTGGCACTCCTGTAAACGACCACTAAAATTTTCTATCACTGCTCATCTGAAATGCTTCATATTTCTCGGATGTTTACTTTTAGTTCATCAACTGACCGCGGCTTAGTTTCGTAGACATTAGACTTAAGGTAACCCCATAAGAAAAAGCCCATTGGACTCAAATCCGGGCTGCGTGGTGGCAAGGATCTCCTCTTCGAGATATCACTTTGTTAGGGAAAGTTGACGGACGACGGTCATAGCGGTGTTGGAGGTATGTGGTTGAAATACGGAAAATTTTGCAATTTTCATGTAAAAAAATCCTCGATCATGGCCACATACGCTACGAAGTAACAGTAATCGCAAGACCATGTTCGTCCTCAAAAATGCCATGCGCTGACATAGCCGCCCAAACTGTAACTTTATGGCTATTAGAGTAAGAGCCTTTGATGCTTGAGACGTGGGTCTACGCTACTCCAGTAGCGACAATTTTGCCTATCGACATGGCCGTTGACGTGAAAGTGAGCCTCATCAGAAAATAAAACATTGTTAAACCAAGTAAAACGGTTCATCATTTCATTTACGAAATTAAGTTTATTGGTAGGATCAGTATCTTATAATTCCTGTACTAACAGAATTTTGTATGGATGAAATTTCTTATTATACTTTAAAATGCGCTGTAACGTCTATGTGAGTATATTTCATGCACTGGAACGCTTACGAATGGATTGAGATGAAATTTCATATATATATATATAGGCTAATTATTAAAAGTTAGTAAATACGAGTTGCACCAATTTAGAAAGTTCTAAGTTAGTGAAATAAAAGTTGAATATTTGTAAGTAATTTCGTCATTTTCAATGTTAGAAACATAAAACTTTGTTTACTGGTTGCTGATTATAAATTACTAAACTTCTAATCCTAATCCCGTCATTTTTGATGTTAGTAATATGGAACTTTGTTTATTGGCTACTGATTAAGAATTAGTAAAAACTTAACATTGCGTTTTTGGAAGTTCTACCCGTAAAGTAGGTAAATATGAAACTTTATTTATTAGTAGCCAGTGAATAAGTTAGTGCATATTCAGTCAGCAATTGTTAGCCTTTTACTCTTTGTAACCTAAATAAAAGACAGAGAGTTAAACCTTCTGCAAGGTAGTGATCGCACCAACGAAGGTTGTGGTCTTCGGTGCGGGTGCGCAAATCTAAAATGAATGTACTACTTTTTGATTTGTTTTGCTCTCGGAGATTACGGGTAAAAGAAGGCAATGTACATCTTCTTCCCCGGCTATACTAGAGGAGCCACTACGGGAATGTCGGGGTGATCGTCCTGCAAGTCGTTGGGGCTATGGTTTTCTCTGGAAATAACCCCGTAACATCCTGAAGGGAATAGTAGCCCGCAATAGACATCGACTTCCGCTGAGTTTTAGTGAGTGTTATCGGATTCATTCATGAGTCCCACAGTATCCATCCATTGGTATGTATCGTATTGCCCAGTGACACGAATAAAAGCTTTAACGAAAATCCGTTAACTTTGCAGTGAAGAAGTTGGAACTTATTAAAAACACAGGGGTCTAATGGTGGGCACCAAACTCATGTGTATATTTATGATTTTATTATTTATTCTCATTGACCGCGTGAGCGAAGCCACTCCGCCCTCCACTTTCTGTTAGATGGCACAACCTAACGCCGTGCTTTTTCTTACGTACGAGAAAGTGGAGAAATAAAAACTGTATATAATAATTCCCTCGAGAGAGATCACCCCCCACCCCCCCCACAACTATCATGTTTACAGTCAGACGCTTTCCAGTTGCGCAACAACAGCCTCATACTTTTTTAAATATATAGGTACCTAAACATACCTAAAATCTAAATCATATTATAGATGGATAGACATGCATTCTCTATAAAGGAGCACTGAAAGCCATCGTTAGCACAAAGCTGATAAACATGCATCCAAATGTAGGGATAATTGATTTCTGCCGCAGATTTCATTGCTGGCAGAGGCTCGTAGATTTAATTGGTTTGTATGGACAGTCGCCGGCTGTACGATACCATCGCCAATCATTCACCGTTTCCACTAATTGATAAGATTATGCTGAAGTGACCGAAGTAACCGCCTAAGGCAACACGAGTGTTAAAGTGCTGAGTATTCGTATTTATACATGAATATATCATGTATGTACGTACTTATTGTCCCATTACGTTACTATCATATGTAACGATTGTTAAATATTTGTTTAAGAACTGTCAGTTTATCTTGTTATAATAAAAATCTATATGTTTGTGTATGAGTATACTCTTATATATCTATATATTTTGTAGTTTTAAGTCCTTAAAACTTTTGTAGTTAGTATCGAAAGGACACACTATATAAAATAGTTTGCTGGATAATCCATACAAATGTTATAAATGAAAGTCCGTCAGTATGTTGAGTTTTCACGGCTATTTTACTGGACCGATGTTGATGAAATTCAAATTGAAAATAGTTGAAGATCCCAGGTCAAACACAGACTACTTTTTCATAAATCAATCCCGGATGGAAATAGGGCATGAAAAATGTTATCGCGGCAGAACGCGGGTAGTCGAAAATACGAAGCATTGGTGTTTAAATAAATTACATATTCTGTTTACATAAATAATGTAGCCAGTCGTGGCGCAGTGGCAAAAAGTGTTACTTTCCCCCTCGAGGAGGCAATATTTAATATTTCCAATTTCTTCGCTCTGGCTCGGTGCCAAAGCGCGGCGTTAATTTCCGCTACTTAACACGCAATGCCTCCGAATTCGGCGAAAAGTGGGGAACGGAGTGTCTTAACACTAGCTTCCCTCTGCCTACCCTGTTGTGTGCGGGATACAGCGTGAAGCTAAGAAATAAATAATGAGTACGCATTCAAATATGAAATTTAAAAGTATTTTAATAATAAGTAATTTTAACAAGTTTCATTAAGACTCAATTACAATGTTGCATTGTTTTCTTTATATTTAGTGAAAAAATATTAAATACCGGTTGGTTGTCTCAAAATATATTTTCATATTATTTAAAAATAAAATAATGTGAAGCTGTAAAAATAATAAAAACTAAACAGGATTTTTTTCGAATTTTCAATCTCGAAATCGTAGCTCCTTGCTACGCGGCCGGTCTCGAGCTTAATGTATTTGGCATTCCGAATGTTCCTTTGTACTGCTTCTCATTGCCAATGTTTCATTAATAAACTAGCTGTGTCCATACGTCCGCGTGGACACAGCTAGTTTATTGAACATTGTTCAGTTTGTTGGTTTTTTTTTGTATTTCGCATGGTATATAATAAAATTACAATTTGCATATGTATTATAGCATACATATGCAAATTGTAATTTTTTTTTTCTACTCTGCGATTATATTGTAGGTTTTTGTATATGTTTCTTTTGTAGATATCATGAGTACTATTCACTTCTAGACACTATCTCAGTCTGAAATAATCATTTTTTAAACAAAGTGAGGCTCAACCGTTAGCAATAGTTCTGGGCCCGCGCGACAGGCAGCATCGACATGACGGCGTAGTGGCATGCACGTAGGCTACTCGCAGTACTGGACAGTACCTACTTGGACATTACTTTATTTTTCAACTTATACATGTAGCAAATTAAAAATTGAAATATCTCTTTGTAATATTAAAATAATTGCTTTAATATTAAAATAATAAATGCATATACAATTTTAGTATTATATTTTTTTTGTTGAACTCAAAGCGGATGACACCACAAGCAACAGCTAGTTCTAAAATAAAAGTAGTCTATGTTATTTCTTATTACTTCAGCTATCGACTTTAATAATAGATTATAATTTCAATTGGTAACTGTTTCTGTGTGATTTACAGTTAGGTACTTATAACAATTTTTATGCTGATAATGTCACGAACACAATATTGCAAAGCAAGTTCAAGGCCACTTTGCTCGACTTTGCCTACGATTCCATTGTGAGACCACACAGCACTGCCCTGTCTTTGATACGTCAAGTGCAGACACATATGTTAAAAGAACACAGCGAACCTTTCCACAATATATTATTTTCGTTGATACTTGTAAATATTTTAAATTATTTATTGAGCTCGGCCCACTGTGGCGCATCATTAAAAAATAGTTATTGAGTTGAGCGAAGCGAAGCTCTTGCTGGTCAAAAGTGTGTTTCGTTGTGGTTTAACTCTTCTTGGGCTATTTGTAGTAGACCTCTGAAATTTGGCAGGGATATCGAGCACACTGCCTTGTATGCTGTGAAGTTTTTTGGTGATAAATTGTAATTGTAGTTTTAGAATAAATGGTAATTAAATGGTCAAAAAGTGCGTTATGTTAAGTGTTATTAACATAACATTAACGTGTTAAGTGTTTGCTTTTCAAACTTTTTTATTATGTAATAACATTAAATATGTACTTCGCTCAGCTCTTCCTGCCATGCAGAGCAAAGAGGCGGTTCCTAGTATTAAAACTATTTTCAGTTCCCAATTCTCGTAAAAGGATGTTTGGTCTCGCCACACAATGGAAAAGGACAGTGGAGAACACAATGTATTAAGTTCTGTTTACTGCTAGTCGTTATATTTTTTATTTAATTACCTTAATTTAGTTTAGACTGGCAGTTATCATTATTTATTAGTATTAATAAAGGAAAATAATAAGTTGTTATTTTGTGTATTTAGATACTCATTTTAGATACTCGTTCTATTTTATATCTACATAAACAATTATATTAAATTATGAACTACTAAGCTGAGTAAAGTATGACAAATTTATAAGTAGATAGTAGTTCGCTTTGAGAAGACGTAATACAAATTAATTAGAACGACAATTTTATAAAACCTATTGAATTAAGTATTCTTGTGCATGGCTATCGGGCACTATAATTTAATCAAAAAGAGACCGCAATTTTGTTATTTAAAAAAATAAAAAAGATGCATTATCTTTTTGATTAGCTGCAAGAGTCAGCTTTTGCTGACTCTTGCAGCTAATTGATTTTATTACTTTGGTATGCACAGATACTATTAAGAAAGGAAAATACGTCGTAAATGTTATATTGAGTTTTAAATGAAATAGATATTCAAATATTTTGATGATTGTTTTTTAGGTTGTTCTCGAAATTAAAATAAATGATAAACTTTATTAACACAACTTCTTAGAATTCAATATCAGTTCTAGCATAAATAATCAGTGTAACTAAAAAACTAACGTTTATAAAAAATCGTAAGATTAAAATTTATAAATGTTTTTAAATAATGACTTTCTTACAGAACCACCTCCTCGCCCGGCTGAACATGCGGAGCTCGAAAGTACACCGGTGGCAGAAAGGTCGGCGGCGGATACGGAGGCAGCGCACGAGCTTCTCTCGCTCGCGCAAAGCCTACCCCCGCTGCCGCCGCCGGCCGCCGTCGTCACTGTGCTTCCACCACCTGAGCCACCCATCGTCCCCGTATACACCTACGCTTTACAGCCCACTAGCATATACATTATCACGGAGGAACCACCCGAACCCGTCTTTACCATGCCTACAATCACTCCACTACCCCAATTCGATTATACTGTTGAACCTCAGTTAAGTTACCTCGCTTATCAACCTATGCCAGAACCACAAATCCAATTCGTGGAAACTATGCCAATATCTATGCCAATGACGATGACTGTGCCGATGACGATGCCTATCACCGTGCCCATTATCGAGACACTTCCTCCACCACCGCCTCCTCCCGAGCCGCCCAAGCCACCAAAAGCGCCTAGGCCTCCACGTGACCCAAAACCCGCAATTATTAGATCACCTTTTCGCCCTAGACACAAACCAGACAGATATGATTGTAATGAGTGCGGCAAGTGCTACGCTACCTCGTCAAATCTTTCCCGTCACAAGCAAACACATCGAAGCCTTGATTCTAGTGACGCCAAACGCTGTGAAGATTGTGGAAAAGTGTATGTTTCCATGCCAGCACTAGCGATGCACGTTCTTACGCACAGAATGGGCCACGTATGCGGTGTGTGCGGGAAGCAGTTTTCGCGACCATGGCTCCTTCGCGGCCACCTGCGTTCCCACACTGGTGAGAGGCCATACGACTGTCCGGTTTCGGGCTGCGGCAAAGCCTTCGCAGACCGCTCCAACCTGCGAGCACATCTACAGACACACTCGGCCGATAAAAATTTTCAGTGTTCGCGTTGTCACAAAGCATTTGCTCTAAAGAGCTACCTCACAAAGCATAAGGAAAGCTCGTGTCAACGCTGCGTAAATCAACCGTGAGGGGATGGGGACGATGAAAAATAGCAACGAATAACTTCTCTATGAACTTCTCTACATCTTTATATTTGAGAACAAAATATTATTAAGGCAAAATTTCGGCGGCGCAAAAAAATGATAAGCAATAATTGTGTACCTAATATAGATATGGCTCTTTCTATAAGAAATTAAGGAAACATATTTTTCAGATTAGTGAAATCCAGCTTCGACGGATTTAATCATGTCAATTTATGGCAAGAGCCTGAGATGTTATTAACATAAATTATTATACGTAGTAATTATTAACTATAAGGTAAGCTAGCGCCACGCGAGCAGCGAGACGATTTAGGTAGTAGTTACGGTGATACGTAGAGACTTAATGAAACCGTCGAGCTGTGGTACAAAGAGAGCAATAAAATAATGTGAGTAGGAGAAAACGATAGGAGCACGACTAGCGTGTGTTGTGTAGTCACTAGTAAGTAGACCCGTGGGCGGCCGTCCATGCCGTGGAAGGACCAAACTGTTGCCTGGCACGCTTGGCCCCGCGCCACCCTCGCATCGTTTGTACTACCTACAGTATCCACGTATTAACCTCTAGATACTCTTTCATTTCAACGCATTCCTCTCACGTTTTTATAGATTGGCGTTTAATATCACTTTTATCTGATCTGCTCCATGTCCATACATAAATATACGAACGTTGAAGTTTTCTTTTTGTTTTAATTGACCATAATATCACGTCTTTATAGTAATCTCGTAGTTTTTTATAAAATATTATTCTTTATTTCCAATTACAGATTCATTATATTCCAATCACAGATTAAAGCGTATTTAAACATGTCTTGGAAAAAGTACATTTACAATCATCATAATACGTTATTATATATTGCATTAATACATTTAAAATCTTGTTATAAACAACGCAAACTATATTTTTATGTATACTTTAGACTTATATTGAGAATTCCTTTTATTAATCTAATGGGAAAAAATTGGAATTGTGGAAATTAATTTCCTATGATTGATTTCATATGTACTTAAGACATATCCTTAGAATTTTTTTTAATAAAAACCATGCACCTGTATACCAAATGTAGAAAGTTGAATGGAATTAAAATTGACAAAATATTGTATTTATAAAATGAAATCAAAAGGCTATTGAAATGCATATATTTATATATTATTTATTTACATACCATGCTTTTCCATTTTGGATTAGGTTAGGCGGAGCAGATCACTGTAAAACTGTAAACCAGCTCTCCTAATATTTGTACACTTAAAAAGTTAGCATTTACTATATTTTCGTTTTGACACAACATATAGACAAGGTAGATTGCTGTTCCATTTATTTACCAAATTACTGTCAATTTCGTTGCTACATGTGAAAGAAAAGCAACACGTACACAAATGCACCAATTATGAAAATTTATTCGGATTTAATCAAGGTACGTCGATCCAATTTTATGACCGTAAAACATTCACAACCGCTGTTTTCATTTGTTCAATGAATGTCAAAGCGGAATAAAGATGCGTTTGTTTAAGCGCATTAAGTCAATTGTATTTATTTGTGGGCGACACTCCGTGTGCTTTTAGTGTGTTATATCTATTACCAAATACAAAAAATATATATTTTAATACATATTAGGATATTTTTCAGTTTTTACATTTTTGACCCGTAGTAGACCTTAAGCGCTGATTTAGAAATAAAATTAAGATGAGTAGAAGAGTAAGATAGAATATCCGTAACAATACAATAATTATCAAAACTGGGTAACTTCACATCGATTATTATATATCAATTTTAAAATTATCTTTTTTTATCACTGTAGATAACAAAAATGTATTTTAAGGGGCATCCACTGCATTAGCAAAATAATTTTTTTAAATATGAATGTATTAGTTTCTTAAGGAAAATATTTTTATAGTTACGTAGTGTGTTTGAAAGGTGAAGTGTTGTGATGTAAATTCTGTGAACATTATTATATAAGTACATACATATATGATAAGATATTAGATTTTAGTAGCGTAAAATTGGAACACGTTTCATAATTATTCCTACGATCATTAAGCCAAAGAAAAAGAAAACGATACATAAGTTGCTTACCAAAACTTAAAAAATAAAAAGCACAGCGTGATAATGTAGTGTAATTATTGTAAAACTTAATATTATTTAGATACTTAGATGCAAGTCAAGGCTTATACGAAACACGGTTGTAAAAACAGGATAGGGACATTCTCTAGTCATAATTTACTAATAGATTAAGGTTACGCACGTGGTTGTTGAAACAGTAAGTCCAATGTAAATTTATGATTAATGTTTTTATTAACTTACACATTGACTGTACAGGAAAAGAACAGTTCCGATATTGTTTTTCTTGATATTTAGTATTCGTATGAATGTACCTTCTTATGATACCACATTAAACTTCTAAAGATCTACACAGAGAGAGTTTAGGTAACATACGAGAATCAACTAGTGAAGGATTTTAATACGTTTCGCAACGACCTATGAGCGCTGCGTAAAAGTAGCGGGGATGTTTGTGCAGGTGTACAATCGCAAATAACAATGCTTACACCCAGATTATTTACAATTAAAGGCCTAACTATACATAAGCTATTATGCCGTCGTAAGTTTTACGTTTTATCAACACTACACAATATTTATTATACAAATAAACCGCAAAAACTAAACACAATAAACAAACAGATAGCAAAAAAAATACTAGCCATAAAGTATTTGCGCGCGACTATACTTCATCATCCGGAGAGCCATTTCTTTTTTGTACGAGAGTTATGAAATATATAATATTAGATAATATATGTGTTACTAGGTTACTTGTTCCAAAATTGAAAATTAATAATAAATATTTATTACATATTTGCATAAAACAAATTTGTTTTATGTTGAGCGACAACACAAAGTACTGATAAGTTTATTACGGAGTACATAAACAATCCTAGTCATTTCTAGTCCACAGAAACATTTCATAGATGCACGACTATGCAGTATTCCTTTTTCTATGTCATTTTACATAATTAAACAGAAATGATTCATTTCGTGTGCATCGCGTTGTGTGTATTAATAATTTTAGATATGTTTCAAATTATCTTAGGGTTATGAACTCTAGCACTATATCTTTAGAAATAACCTGTCAATTTCATAATCATTTGTCAATTTGTCATTAAAGTTTGAAATATAATTTAAGTAGCGTAGTAACTTAAAAGTTAGATATTGTTTTAATTGAAGTGTCCTAAGGCGTAGGTTATTAACGCGGTCAATTTTGAAATAAGGAGGTGGGCTTCTAATATTTCAAAAAGGTAGTTTTGTAAAGTAAGAAAATATTTGAATACGGTTTTTGGATGAACCTTTAAAAAGACTGATAGAAGCGAGCTGTGTTGATGTATCATTGTATTCGTAAGATTTGAGGAACCGAAGTAAAGAACTCAATTCAACGAGTCAAGTCTTCCAAAGCTGGAGCTTCATGTTGCCCTCAATGCGGTGTGTTCGCGATATCCTCTTAAGTGAGTAGCCGCCCGCGTCAACCTCTCGAGTACACTTCTCATATCTATCTACCTTTGATACAATAAAATGGTTTATTCTGAAATTATTTAAAATAAAAAAAAACGTATGAAACGTTTTTAATAACTTTTCGGAAAACGATCTTTTTCTACGCTTTACAAAGCGACGTAGTATGCTATGATTGACTTGTTTAATCTGACACATGATTTTTGCACTATTTAATTTATCATTTTCATCATTTAATTATATTTTCTATTATTACAATAAATTTACGGTAACAACTATAAATTGCTCGATAAGTTTTATCATGCTAACTACTACAATGAGATACTCGATCTAACAACAAAGTTTTATGCAATTTCTGTCTTCTTTTCAACATAACTGAATAAAGGAAGGTAAAAGTTTGGAATGCAATAGATTTATAAACATTAGCAACTTAAATATTCGTTTGAAGGCCCACAGTATGTATTAATATTTTAACAAAATCGATCTTAAGTATATATTATCGTTGATATAATATATTTATGCATGACTACCATCTTTGCTAAAGTCCCGTTTATTTGTTTGTACTACTTTTTGGCATTTCAACTGTAATAGGGGAATATGATCATAATGTAAGAGCGATTACTACATATTTTAAATGATTACTAGTTCTACTGTACTCTTAGGTCATCACGTAAGCATTTTGCACGCCTACTTTAAATATATTAAATAGGTTTAGTATTAAGAGAAATCAAAAGCAATACTTTCTGTACAATTTTCTGTAGAAAATATAAGGATCAATTATATTTTATCTTGTATTCATGGATTTCATAGTTTATAGATTGTGAAACTTTTATCAAAATTGTTACTCTATGATAAGGATATTTTAACTTAATGAGGTATGATGTATATTTGGAAAATGAAAAAAACTATTATAATCTCTGTCATTATATAATTTAACTAAACTGAATATAGTATTGGAATGCAAATTGATCTTCGTAGTGGATATTTAAACAGTCGTAAAATTAATAAAGTTATCTATTTTAATTTGAAGCTATTCCACTGTATATTATACGACTTTGTGCAGCTAAAACGTTTATAGCTTATGGCAACCATATATTGGTTCACATAATAAATACACATTTTTCGGTTCAATCCATAAAAAATACCATTTGCATCATTTCAAGTAAATCTAAACCAAAGGCAAGTCTTATATGCTACTACTTTATATATATTTTTTTTTACAACTTGCAACCGAACTGTAATTATGATAAAATTTATATAAATATTGTGCCATTTTATACAATATCAACACAAGTAAGTACCCTCATCTACACAAGAGTTTTGTCACATTCGTATAATATTTAGTCACCACAAGTGCTAACAAGTTTATCGTTCGCTATAGAAAAATAAAATTAAGTGACTACGGAACTTTAGTTAAATAATGAATTGAATTAAAGACAATATGAACTTATATATTCAACATTTGTAGTTTTAATAAACAAAATGATAAAACTCCATAAATTGTTAAATTGATTACGTCATATTTGATAATTAATTATTATATATACATTTATATTTACAGTCTCGTGATATGTTACCATATTTTCATATTACAAGTACATATTTACGACATCGTTAACAACGAATATTTGCAAATTGCAGTTTAAGTACAGTGATATTTACACAATTTTTGGGTACAGCAGAGAGTGGCAAAATGACAACGATTACGAGCTGAAGACATTCTACCATAAAAAATGTAACAAAATTATTTTATTAGGTGTTTAATTAAGATATAGTTTAAAATATAAGTAAAATTCCGTTGATAATGTTAACAATGCTTATATGTATAACCATACTCATACGAGTATAATGTATGTTGAAAAATCACGATTATTAGTCATAATAATAATAGTAAAGTGTACTTCGACGCTTTTGACGAATATTGTTGAGATGTAACATCAAACTATTTAGACATTAAGATTCAACCATTTTACATTTGATATGAAATATTCTAAAAATGTTAATATGCAACAATTAAAAAGAATCATAGTTATACATTTTTTAACGTGTACCGTATAAACTATTTATATAATAATAGAATAATGTTTAGAGACATTTTGTAGTATTTACTCATTATTGCTCCTAGATGTTATAAATAGTATTACTGTACTATTTTAATTATATTTCGGAATATCAGTACTTATATTTAGTGGATGAACCAAAAAGTTTAATAACATCATATGTAAATAAAAATATATTGAAAATAATGATTTTCCGAAATATTGTAATGTAGATAATATGATATTTATTACATTTTATGTCAAAATTGAGAAGCACTATCATGCATGCGTATTAATTATTAGATGTGTGGAAGCTACACGTAACACGCCTTTTGCCCACAAGTCACATTCATCTAATCAGCTTTTTCAGATAGTATTTCTCAATGTACTAAAATAAATATTCATAATTATGGCCTCTACACTAGCCTAACAACTTTTGTAGACCTTAAATTCATTAATAAAGTATATAAAATAAAGAAAAAGTGTCTGTAAATTTAGTACTTTCTATAATTAAGAAAAATTGAGAAGAACACCAAAATTATGTTTTAGAAAATGAAATTCAGAAAGAAAATTAAGAATCATAAATGTTAAATTGTTAAAGTTTAATTGATATCTTCTAATAAATCTAATCTTTTAAAAAAAATTAACAGATAACTGTTAAATTTTTTGGAACGCTTACATTTGAATGATTGATAGAAATTTGAATTATATAATATTTTGATAACATTTAAGTTAGTGTGAGTTAGTTGTGAAAATATTGCACTAGAATCAACCCATAATTTGTGTAGCTTCCGTTTTCCATTATTTAACACTATGCACTAACTATATTTAGGAAAATACATAACTGTACCATAAAAAATGACCGTTTAAAATGTACGGCGCTAAAAGTGAGTACAGCTTTGTTATGAGATTCATATTGTAAATTAGATAAAAGCATTATTTGTTGAAATAAACTGTAGGACACTTATATGGCTCTTATTATTGAAAACGAATCGTTGTGGTCACTACAAGTCTACCGTAAGTATATATATATATATATATATATATATATATATATATATATATATATATATATATATATATATATATATATATATATATATATATAATCCGCCCCGATGGATGCAAAATAACGAAATAGTTGTCGTAGATAGGGCGGCGATGCCGCAGGCGAGCCGGTAGTACAACATAATTTGTGATATAAATAATAAGATTCCAAACCTAAAATTTCACGGTAACCTGACATAGTTTCAATTACTGTGTGAAATAAAATATTTCACATTTACTATATAAAATCTTTATACCCCCCTTAAAAAGCCAAAGAACATGAAAACCAAGAACTCAAAACTAAAATAAGTTTCCGCCTGTTCTTATCACGTCTGAAGAATCAACTTTAGTCAACCGCAAATTATTTGTCGTTATAAAACTAAGCAAGCATATCTTCTAATTTTTAGTAAAATTATTTCAGTGGATTAGTATGCTTATTATTGCTTATTAAATACAATATTAAAGATAAATTAATAAATAATAACTAATAGTAATAAAAGCCTTCATAAAAATATAAACCAAGTGTGATTATAATATTTATTATATCTGACAACATAGAAAGAAAACGAAAATTCAAACTCTTATAAAATCTCTCATGTGTTAGCCCTTCCATCTGTCACAGCCAATACACTCTGAAACTACTGGACCAGGGAATTTCAAATTGGGTATTTATTCCTTTCCACAACGAAGATATACTTAACGTAAGTACTAAAATTTCAAATTGAAAATTAAAAAAATGTCCTCTCGAGGTGTATATTTGATATAAGGGCTTGTCTAGGGATGTTAAATATCATTTTGTTATATGTCTACGATATAATGCAAAGTTTTACTTCAAACTTAGAAATTGATTGACATATCCTTCCCCTCTTTCTCCATTTCTCCGTAATTGCTGAACTCCTTCAAAAACAGAAAATACATCCTTCTTTTTTTTAGCTTCACGCTGTATCCCTTGCGGGGTAGTCAGAGAGAACGGAGCGCCAAACGCTACGGTCCTGCATACTTCTTTCGCCTCGTCCACAGTCATCTAAAATTTAACAAAAATAATAAACGAAATAAATGAACCTACATTTCCCATAATTACTAACTGGTTTCTTATAATTACCACACTTATAAGACCTTAAATTAGAAGATAAGCTTGGAGAACCTTCTCCACAAAAGTATACATTTAGATATTTTTTTTTAATTTGAAATCATCACAATCAAATATAAATTTTATTGTTTTATTAAAAAAGTAATGTGCTGAATTGCATATATGATTTTGAACTAATCATGTTAATTTCAAAATCTGAATTAGTAAAATAATTATCATGTAAAACTTGAAATAAAGTTTTTAACACGTGAAAGTGTTGTGACATCGGTGTATGTTTTATTTTGAGAGCGTAAGTAATGCACGAGCGTGAGCGCTGTGGGTGGTGAGTGACGAGCGACAAGCGTGCGTGCCGACGAGGATCCGCACTATTTCCACTGGTTGATTGCGAGCAGCGAGTTAGGTCGCGACTTGGTAAGTATCGCTCCAAGTTGGCAGCAAAGTTTGTGCGGCATGGCGCGACCACCCGCCGCCCCCATCGATCGAAGTGGCGGCGCGCGCACCACCCGCGCCCGATATATACCGCGGGCCGCCGCGAGCACCCTCACAACGCAAGAGGACGCGCGCGATCGCCGCACCGCCAGTCGCCGCCGCTCGCCCGGGGCACCGCTCTTTCTCTTTTCTCTCTTTTCTCTGTTCGTCTGTTTCTCGCTGATGCGGTCGCGCTGAGGCCGATGCGGGCGCCGCCATGCCGCGCTGCCTCATGGCCAAGAAGTGGAAGGCAGCTCCGACGACCGAGCTGGCCGACGAGTCGGACGAGGAGATCGACGTGGTCGGCGAGGGGCGCGGCCGGAGCCCCGCGCCCGCCGCCACCGCGCCGGGCCCCTCTCCGCGTGATCCGGAGCCCACTCTCCTCTACAACGGTGAGCACTTTTAATTTATCACGTTTTCTTACCATTTACATTATTGCTACTCATCTTTAAAGAAGCTACACATGTAGGTATGCACATTTATATGTACATATATAAAGAAATTTGTATGATGTTACATCAATAACAATAACACGTATAAGGATGCTTAAAAACGAAGCCAGAATAATATGATCAACAGAAGCGTTTTTATGCAAAAGAGATATCGAATATAATTACTATTGAAACAATCAACGCATTGGAGTCGACGCTGGCAGTATTCGTCAGTAATTCGAATCAATTACAAGCAAAACGATAAGAATTATAAAATCTTTAATGTGTATATAAACTTAAGCTAACATCGCTCAGTATTATATTATATATTTTTCATAAGCTTTGTTTACTGCGATTGCAAGTACCATTTTATTGCGAATTTAATCTTTAATACATTAGTAATTGTAACGCTATGCGCATGCGACGTAGACTATTATTTTCTTCGTATGAACAATGTTCAATGTTCCTAAAACTCTAGCAAAAGTAGTCAAAACTATATCTTAGGGCAAAACTTCTTCAGCTACTTTTACAGTAGATACAACAGACACAGTCACATCACCCGAATTAAATTACTTACATAATATCTTAATACGCACGAAAAAATCAACACGTACGGATGACATAAGTAGTAACAGTAGTTGCACATATATTCAGAACAGTTTAAATATTCCTCCGTAAAATAGTTTTTCATTTACAAAAGGAATGAAATACGAATTTCAACGAATTTACTCCGTAGAAACTACCTAGTAATAATCCTAAACTTCATGCTAACCGTACACGCCAACAGTTGATATTGATGAACATGTGTCTTTATTAATATCAACTTAATAAATAGTCGTAGTCTAAATAACAAAAATATTACTTAAATCTGACACTGCCCATTATAACGTAAAGTTCTACAAAGCTTTATAAGCAATATCAGTTCTAGAACGGTTTAATTTCACTTTGGATTTCTCTGAGTGTCTTTCGCTGCTTCTTTGCTTAACTGAGGCACTTCCTTTGCAAACTTTGATAGAGTTTAAGTTTCAGCAAATATGTGTAGTACCTACTATCATATTGAATTAAAGTGTGAAGATCTCTTCTACCACCGTCAAAGGTAAAGAATATACTTCACTAAATGCAATAAGTAACATGATAATCGAGCCATAATATCTTAACTTTATAGTTACATGACGAACATGATGTCCGTGTTACTCTTGAAACTGAAATAAAGCCCCATTAAGTAATAATTGTACCCCTGACCCTATTAAAAGGCAGACGTATAAGTAATAATTGTACTCATTCTATAGTTATATATTTCAAGTCTACCATATTAATATTAATGAATTTCTTGAAATTATCAGCAGCACAAGGCGCATAATATATGTTTCCAAACCTCACATTCATAGAAGGAATCAAGTGTTTAACACCTTTTTATACTTTGAACTTGATTAGTATCAGGTTACATATATCTACGAACATGTCTAACTATATTAATTAATTTGATGTATAAGAGAGTTATACGAATTAACTTTCTTATAAAAGTATCTGCACGATTAACACTAAGCCTACCGACACTTCATATATACCTATTACTACCAAACCGGGTCAAATGACCCGACGTTTAAATGTCATATTATATAGTACGATTTCTAATGCATCTATACAAATTAGGTTAATTCAGTACATAAATAAAAAGAGGAGGGAAAGAATATGTATTTAAGAAATCAAAAACTTGAACTAACGCAAAAAAATATTCTAAGAATTAAGAAATAGAAAAATATTCTTATATTAAGAAATCATGTTTAGTAATTTCATGGGTTTCCAAGGGAACATTTTGCACAGATAGGTATATTTGTTGCGTATGAAATGGATATTGAAGTTCCATTTTTTTTTTTGGAAAAATCTGTTTGCTGGCAGCAAGAATTTTTGCGACCGTAGTTAAATTTGTGGCCAGCTTAAAAGATAAATGTAATCTTTGAAGCTGGCTTTCTGTTTCTAAACGCAATTATTCTGTCAAACCTGAAAAACCATAACTTTACAAGTTAGTTAAGTCACACTTTATCATACTTTTTGAAAATAAGCTATACAAGGGATTTCCGTTTAATGATCCAAAGATTCAATTCAATTCTTGAAGATACATCTAATCTAAATTTTAATTAAAGTCGTAAATATAATTCACAACTTGGATATGTTATTTTCGAAAAATTCTAACATGAAGTTTAAAATAGGTCATAGTGCTAAAAATGTTTGTATAATCTGTTAACCACATAAATACATTCGATATTTATAATGGTTTAATTAAAAAATACTATAGCAATTTCGTCAAATTGCCGTAGTATTTTTTGGGACGTTTCCCACCTGTGAGAAAGACGGGATAAGTTTCACGTTGTGGTGTAAATAAAGCTGTATTGGGCTCAGGAACTAGTTTTAGGATTAACTACGTTTTAACTAGCTCATGAAATAAATTAAGTGACAAAAATATTTATTTATTTTCTTCATAGTTTATCTGAAATACAGTCATACTCATTGCTGATTATATTTAATTTGGTACTTAATTTATACATTTTTGCCTTTATTGTTCTCTACTTTCCGTTTGTGATTTATGATATAGCATAGTTGCCATAAAGTAGAAAATGCCAAGCCTTGTTTAACCTGACAAGGTAAACGAAAATATTTTAAATGCAAAAGGTACAATTTGAAGTCATAACTATGTGCGTTCCAGAACGACCTGAGTACCGAGGCGTCTCAGTTTTTTTCTTATATTTTAAGTATATTTAACTACTTTTCATTTAAAAATAAGTAAAATTACTATAAATCAATTTTACATTAGCAAACGCAGAACATTTTAGTATTGTAAAATACAATCGAATGAAAATTCCTTTGATAAGGCGGATTAATTATCCATAAATTCGACGCAAGTGGTTGTGTACATATCTATCGTGTGACATCCCTGTCATAAAATAATTGTCATCGCTGCCATAATATCCACGGCCCCAGACGGACTTACTCGCTGCGGATTATGTACATATACTGTTATATTCATTCAGAATGTTTTTGAAACAAATTTGAATTAAAATTGAATTATACGTTTACTGATTATAAAATGTTTCTATTTTCAATATGTTACATATTATACACACAAATACGATTGAAGCCGTCTTAGCGTAGTGGGACAGCGTTGCGTAACGCGAAGGTTTCGATTCCCACTCGGAGAAATCATTGAATTAAGATTACAGTTTGTTCCCTCTGGTACTAAAGGCAAAGCGCAGCTTTAAGTCCAGCCGCTCATCACGCAATGTCTCGATTTCGGGCGGAAAGTGGAGGGGTGGAGTGTTTTGACTCTAGGCCCTCGCTGACTACGCTACGCCTTGTGTATGCACCTGTACAATTGTTATGCAATAACCCTTGAAATTTTAAGACATGTTACAATAGGAGAATGTTTAGAATTCTTGATATTTCACATAAAATTGCAATAAAAGCTGCAATAAAAGTCTGTCTAATCTCCGGCGCTCTAACCAGTTAAGCCATACTTCTACTCTTTCATATAATATTATAAAACTGTTATTTGTTCGAAGTCATCACCCGGTCATAGCGCAGTTGAATTTATCTACATATATATCGATGTTTGTGGCTTAGAAGTAAGTATTAGTAGAAAAAGACATTTTGATTAAAATATTTTCATCTGATGAAACCACTTGACGTGTAATGTCTCGAATTCGAACAGGAAGTGGATGATAACGTGACTTAGCACTAAGTTTACTCTTCCAACTTATATGAAAATAAGTGTGAAGCTACTTTTTATTAAACTTCTTATTATTAAATCACCAGTATAGTTTTCCTACATCAAAAGTTACAAAATTATTGCATTAAAGTATTAGACTGGTACTATAAGAAAAGTTATATTTTATTGAATGCACTAATGTAGAAAGTGCCTTTTTCAGAATTTAACACTTCACATGATGAAAAGGGATGTTGAAGTTTGAATGAAAATTAATAGTACTTACTGGTAGTACAGAGGGAGGTTAACTTGGCTGAACCGTCGGATCGGATAAAATTTAATAATCTTTACACTTGAACCGGTAAACGGTTTTATTGATGCCCTTATCGTCATGAGCAACACCAATAACGTTTTTAAAAACAAATCGGAATGCTTTTAATATAATTAATTTGTTTCGAAATATTGCAATGTAATAAAATTTCCTCAGTAATTTGCTTAACTAAAATCGGGAAAGTAATCGTTTATTGTTGAAAAAACAAAATGATCAGCGTAAACTTGTGGGTCAGGATTTACAACCTTAATTATTTATTGTCAGCTTTAATTTCGTTTTGAATTTCGTTTTGGGCAAGTTTACTCACAGGCAACAATTATCTTCATATTTGTAATTATGAATAATTTCAATGTATGTAACCTAAATAATAGCGTTTAGGTAATCTACCATACTATAAATGAGCAATACATATATAGTTATTGGAGAAGTGATCGTGGCGCAGGGGGACAGCATCTAACCGCAAATTCAGAATAATGACAAAGCCAAAACGCGGCGATGAGTTCCCATATTCAACTCATGTCTCTTACTCGAGCGGAAACTACAGAATAGAAAGTCTACTATATTCTCTCAGACTACGGTTGCGGTGGAGCTTAACTCTTTTTCCCGGGTAGCCGAATTCGGCTACCCGGGAAAAAGAGTTAAGCTCCACTTTAAGTAACTGATGCACAAAATGAAATATATTTCTACTAAACAAATATATATTTTTTATCTTACTGTTCTTAATAAATATTGTGTACGAATTTTTCACAAATGTATGATATGTATTATATTCGCATCGACATTATGTCAACCCCGTGCTATGGCTTAAAGATTATACAGAGTTCACATTTGTTCAGTGAAGCAAAAAGCTTTTATACCAGCTCGAGTAGTTGCTTTCAGCCGACCTACAATGCTTCCGATTGACAGAACAGGTAGTAGTCGCGGAGGCAGCAATGCACTGAGCCTTTTCCGTGAAAAGGAAAGTCGTGTCGCATTTTCGACGCATCAGTACATTTTATACATTGAAATTGATAACATTATACTTCATTTCAAAAGGAATTTTTAGAAAATGGCCCAAGGTCTTTTTAGTATGCATTTTATTTTATTTTTGGGTTACGGTGACTTCACACATATGCATATATATATATTATAAAGTATTATATAGTATTTGTATTTTCCCTTAAAAACAACCAATCTATGAAATGAAATCTAATGATCTGTATTTTCAAGTATTCGTATATGATGAATATTGCCTGTATATATGTATGTCGCAATGAACTAACAATTACATAAGAGATTCTATTATTCCATTATACTCTGTCGATACAGTGCGCTATCGGTGGCAATTAACCTCATTTGCCCGCTACTTAAACCATGTTTTACACATACACATATATCCATTTTGCTTGTTTCTTTCTCATTTTTACTGTACCACTGCTGCGGAGTCGGAAGTAAAAGACTAGCAAACGTGACCTTTTTCTCTTCCCTTATACTTTATACGTTTAAAACTTTTTAAAAAAATGTGCTAGTCGAACTACATATTGTTTGTGCTACTTGCCACTGCCCGACCAATTAATATCCTTAAAATACATAATAATATTTAATTTTATTTACCGCACATGATAAATCATTCACCTAATTAATGCACATGATGAATTTTGCGAATGTAATTTTCATACAAACTTATCTATTTACTTAATGGACGCTATGAATAATTTTATTATGATTTTTTTTTCTATTTCGTTCAAATCCATCCTGTCTGAAATCATTAAAATAAAATCGTCGTCCAATTACGTGTAAAATAATTTATTGTCAATTTGATATTTGAACACAAAGCGATGAAAAAAATAACACTTGTAGTAGTAAAACTCCGAGTGTACCACTCTCCCTTTGGACGTAACGTTGCGGTGATTTTAATGAAATTACTTTTATGCAATATCGACAACCACAACTTAATTAAATTTTCCTTTTGAGTAAAGATACTTATAATTTAGTTTATTTATATATAGAGATATTTGTTTATATATAGTGTATTTTAATTAAACAGGAAGAAATTGGTAACAAATTTAATGAGTATTACCTAAAAATGAATGCTCTTGAATGTACTTTTTAATAAGCTTCGATCTTTACTATTTTTTTATGGTTTTCCCATAAAGCAGTGTACTCTGGGGTAACATAGCGTCGAGTCACTCCGTTTTGTAGCTGCCGCCTGAAATCGAGTCATGACATCACGTCCTGAGTGGCGGAGGTCAACGTAACGCGCTTAGTCTTACCAGAGCTGGGGAATGAAAGTGAATTATAAATAAGGATCAAATTATCAATCAACTATACAGTTGGACACCGATCTCATTACGTCACAATGGCCTCATTCTGATTTTTAAATGATAAAATTGTAGAAAATGTAATAAAAAGTAGTAAATAAGCAAAAGTGACGTGATCTTTGACTCTACTACTGTATTACTATATATTTTAAATTAAAGTGTATTATTAATTTAATTATATATAGCTAACAAAGTTGCAGTCGGCAACCGCTTGGGTGGCGAACCATGAAACGAGGGTCATTTATTGATTTTCTGGTCCACGCCGCATGTAGCCAATTACCGAGGGCTGATTTAGTTTCGAAGGCAGCCCTTAATTTAATGCGTATTAATTGCTCTTTTACAACGCAATGCGCCATTTTAATAGCAAAATTCACATATGTAAATAATTTTAAAAATATTACCATTTTTGTAAGTAAAGCTTTAAATCGTAAGAAAATGACAATCATAAATTTTGTTATAAAATTCCATTTTATGACATAATTATAGATAGAATAGTACTCAATACAAAATAAGTAGAATATACAAAAGAATTAAAAGTAGTAAGTAAGTAGATGAAACGCGGTTTCGTATAAGAATTGCTCGGTGGATTCTATTCAACTTCTCAAGAACACTTTAAAGGAGCTTTTACAAATTTATTAAAATTTTTTACTGTTAATAATTAATTGCTTTCCAATATTTTTTATCATCTGACTGAGAAGTAAGGAAGTAAGTTTCGGTTGCGCATTATCTGTCACTCAGCCAGTACCAAAAGACATTACTATATCGATTAAATAAATTAACAAGCGTCATAACAGAAAAAAGTATGTACAACAGTTACGGAAACGGCGTAAGTTCAGTCGGAAGTCTTTTCTTCACTTTCATTCTAGTCCCACCCTCATATAGCACAAGGTCATCAGAATTGTAGGCAATTTATATAATACTATCGATCCTCCCGTGCTGATGCTTCTAGCTTTAAAAATGACATAATTTCATAACAAGTTTTCATTCTCTATTACTACCAGCGTGTATGGCGTGCGGCACTTGGTTTCTTACTTGCGTAGATTTTAGTTTAACACTTTGTAATATCTCCGTAACTATCTGAATATCTTCTATTTTTTATTTTCTGAGCCGTAAACTTTACACCGACATCATTGTACAAAAACTTTCAACCCTGGGGGGGTTCTTATTCCTTTAGGATAAAATTTTACAAATTTTAAGTACTATCGTATTTATTTATATATGTAATAAATAGTCTACAAAATAATTTCAAGCTTGTAATTAAAAAATTACACAATATCCATACAAACTTTCACAACGTATTGCAACCCCTCACAGTGCATGTTACAGATTAAAAAGTAGCCTATATCCTTCCTCAGTCGTTAGACAATCTCAATGCTAAATTTAATTTAAATCGGTTTAGTAAAGTAAGCGTAATTGAGTAACATACAGACAGAGTTATTTTCGCATTTATAACTCGTCACATCATCACGTTATTCTATTGGATTGTTTTAAAAGTAACTGTCTTAATAGTTTGATAAAAAAAAACTTTCTGATTTCTTAGTTTTAAGGCTTTCTAGCGATCCACTTCCAGATATCTTACCCAATATCACGTTTAATTGTTAAATTAGGTTGATCAATGGGAACGTAGGTATTATCGTTTAATTTCTCATTATAGTACTCAATTCTAAGTAAACATTATTTCTTTAGTAAATCATAGTATTTCCTTTGGGTAAATATAATCAATTGTTGTTCGTAAACAGCAAACCTTGAAAAGCCACTTTACTTTAATTACTCAGGCTAATACATGTATATTCAACGTTGTAGGATTACATTAGTAATAGATATATAGTTAGTACTCTCTGCGCCACAAAGACCAATAAAATAGCAGTAGTCATTTATTAACTTGTATAAGTGAGTTGACTGCGGTAATATAGTTTTTAAAATCAATATGTCAACGTTAGCTATATTTTACCTTTTGGTAATGAATCCATTATTATAAACACATAATTTAACAGAAATGCAAAAGATACATAAAAACACCTGAAACTTTTTAATATTAAAGGTACAATTTTAAAATATTACATTCTACGCTTGCTTAAATGATTTAATTTGTCACCTAAAGGTATGTGGCCCGTCGTGGCCCAGTGGCACAAACGTGTGACTGTAACCGACTGGTTGTGGGTTCGATTCCCACCCGAGGAGTGGAAATTATATTTCCATTTTCCTCGCTCTGGTGTCGAGGTAAAGCGCGGCGTTAAGTTCCGCCACTTAACACGCAAGCCTCCGAATTCGGCGGAAAGTGGGGAACGGAGTGTCTTAATACTAGGTTTCCTCTGCCTACCCTGCTGTGTGCGGGATACAGCGTGAAGGTAAAAAAAAAAAACCTAGAGGTACAGTCGTTCAATTAAAACAAATCACGCTACGGTTAACCAAACTCCGATATAATGTGAAATAAAATGAAAATGCCCTATTACAATAGATTTACAAAATTCACTTTTACAATAATTATGTTAAAATTTATTATAATCATTTTAAAGTAGAAAATACATAGCGGCTATAGTGGTGTAGAGAACTTCGCAACTATAGCTGCTTCATGTTTTCGACTGCCGGCATTTTCGCTTAAGTTAAATTGTTTATATTTTATTCATACAAATGATTATACCATATTTGAATTCCTCGGGTATTGAAAAATTTTCGTTATCATTCAATCTTTCATCCACTATTTCTACACTTTAGGCACATGGTGGAAGCGTAACAGACAAATAGACAGTCACACAGACGGACTTTCGCATTTATAGTATTATTATAGATATTTTAAAGAAAACAATTATATTATACAACCAACAATTAAGCATATAGTGCAGAATAGAACCTTTTAAAATTACGTCAATGAAAACGACATATACGTAGGTCTTCCATTTCATAAACTAATTAATAATTTCAGTCAGTACATAAATAAAGTTACTTTTAACTACTTTACTTCATATTTATGTGTAATATGCTCTTTAATCAGTTTTTTTTTTTATTTATAAACAATATTCACATCGATCAGTTTCAGTGACAAACGTATCCTTTTTTAAAAAAATGCTATTAAAAAAAATGTAGATATAACCCTTTGTGAGCTTAATTTTTTTTTGTTGTAGCTTTGCACTATGACCTGCCGAAATTGTTTCGTGGACAGAATCGACCACGATATACGAGCATCGAAATAAACTTTTATAAAACTGCATAAAACCATTCAATTTTTTGCAGGCAAAGCTGTACGTATATTGTTTTTCCAGTTTTACGTTCTTTCGCACACATGTGGGGGACCTAGTATCAAAGAGAAGATTTTTTTTGTTTGTGATTGATGAACTCGAAAAACTACTGATTGAATTTAAATATTGTTTTCCCCATATACATTTTATGTTATTATTTAAGAACATAGACTTTGTTATCAATGTTAACATGTTAAAAATGGCAGTCATAAAAATGATGATAATGTTCTTACAAGATACAAGTGGCTTATAAGTAAACGGGCGCTGAATTTATATAAAAAATACTATTCATATTGAACGGTCTTGCCCATCATATCATATAAATAAAAAATGGGGGAGATATGTTATGTTAAGAAGATAAAGTGCTTTATAGTGTGTTGTTTATAAATAAATAGCATGTTATGTTAGAAATGAAAAAGTATATTAAAAGCAGGTTCAATCAAGCAAAAGGGAAGCTAAAATTTCGTAAATTTATTATTTACTTAATAAACATACGAAACAATTTTAATTTCAATACAAAATCCATCTCACAAACAGATAAAATAGAAGATGTCGCAATACGAGCGACATGGTTGAATTAGAAACGAGTTAATAGAAGCGCTGCAAGCTGGCTAAACAACGTTTATTTTGTTGTGAAAGCCAATGTGGATTACATCTCCACGGATAGTCCTAAACTCTGAATTAAATAAAGGCTGTTTTCATTGGCAATTGTTTCCAGCTGACGGAACAATAAATATATTGCTTGTAGACAATTGATATATAGCTTCTTAATGCAATTAATAACCTCTTAATGAAATAAATTTCTTAAAACACCGTTCAGTGGGACAGCGTTCAACTGACTTGGCAATGCAACATCTCTTTTTTTACGTGTAAAGGGGAGGAAACGAGTCGAAGGACCACCTGATAACAAGTGGTTACATTCACACCGTAGACATCTACAACATTAGAGAAGTTGTGGATGCGTTGCCGGCCTTGAAAGCGAAAGAGGGAAAAGGACAGTTTGGTAAATATTTCTATTTCAAAGTGTCCTTTTCTCCCCCTATTTAGGAGGGAGAGCTGGTTTACATGTCATCGAACAATGATCAACGATACACATGATGAGGATTGGCGGTTGACGTGGTAGTGGCTGCAAGCCAGTCGGAAAACGAATCTCCTACCGCCAAGTTGGTGGGTTACGCCTTTTACGGAACGCTACCCAGCAGCGAAGGGAAATTGTATTCTTAACTTGTCCCTCCACGAGTCTAATTCAGGCAGGAATTTGAGAACGCAGTGTCTTGGTACTGGCTTCTATCTGACTAGCCCGCTATGCGAGAAAAGACGTGAATCTGCTTAAATAGGTTCCATTTACACGGACATTCAAAATAAAACACTGATACTTTTATATTATTTATACTTGCTTGTTTTAAATCGGTGTATCGTTACGAGTAAGGATTATATTATTTATCTAAATATTGGAGCATGTATTCTCGTTGCGCGTGCGTATGCGGTACCGCGAAGGAGTGTTTTGTAAATATCGCGTAACATAATAATAAAAAATGGAAAATTGCTACTAGGTGGTTACAAATTATAATCATTGATTCGCTTATTTTACTGTTTCCACTATTTAAATTACTCAATAAGAATATGATTCAAATATATATTTGAATCAAAATAAAGGTTTACTGTGCTTTTCCTTCTCTCTGTAAAATTCTTAAAATATAGATGTCCGACATTTACAAAGTGCTCTGTCGGGATATTGCACACGTAACTGGGATATGTATGACGTGTACGAGTATGTATACGCATAGTCCAGTCTTTACTAATCCGTACTAATCAGTTTATTGGAAAATTTTATACTGAGTCTCTTTGTGCAATGAGTAATATCTCCCAAGAGCACAACTTCAATACGTAAAGTAGATCAATTTTTTGAACATTGTAATCAATTTTTTTTTCAACTGTTTTAAAAAATGTTTACTGTATCAAGTGTTTATATTAATACAATTATTATTATATTTAAATTTGTGTGCATTAATGTGACCCAACAGTGCTACGCACTGGTGATTCTTATACGTAATTACTTGATGGTGGCGGTGAAAGAGTAAGAAGAAAAACGAAAGACATACGTAAGTATGTAAATAAATAATTATGTATGATAGGCTCACATTTGATCACATCAAGCCTGATGTTAAACGTTGATGGGATCTACTACATATTTTATTCTAGAAGATTACTTATTGAATCTCGACTTGAAATTGAAAAAATATACAACTCAGGAAATACACTCCATTCTCTCGCTGTGCGAATAATTAACGTAGACTCAAAACGCTTAGTCGCTACAGTAGCAACTTATTGTAACATGGAATATATACCTAACATGGAATATAACACATATATTACAGATACAAAACATTAGTGAAAAGCAATCGAGTATGAGTAATTTTTTTTAGCTTTACGCTATATCCCGCACACAGCAGGGTAGGCCGAAGTGCGAAGACCTAGTGTTAAGACACTCCATTCCCCACTTTCCGCCGAATTCGGAGGCTTTGCGTGTTAAGTGGCGGAACTTAACCACCAGAGCGAAGAAAGATTTATTTGTTTACATTTAAAATAATTGTATCATAACTACAAGAATTATTAAGCGCAAATATATAACTATATTAGTTAGTAGAGGTCAAAGAAATTTAAGACAAATAAAAAGGAAGAGTATTTGATTTTTCATTGGGAAAAGGAAATGGGAAGTGGTGCCCGCTTGAAGGCCACATTCAAATTCCAGTTCAAATTCAAAATATCTTTATTCAAATAGACTCTTGCAAGTACTTTTAAATTGCCGAATGAACATAATACTACCACCGACTCGGAAGGCAGTTCTTCTGAGAAGAGCCGGCGAAAAGCAACAGTTGCTCTTTTCAAATATAAAAATTATAATTTTATTATTTAATACCATGATAACTGACCTGCATTGGACTCAAACCAGATTAATTCCACACATTTTTATCCTTTAAATACTCTTCTACAAAGTAATAAGCCTTACTTATTAATATGCTATTTACAATAATTTTAAATTTATCCAGTAACAAATCTAAAACAAGCTGTGAACTTTTATTATATACTCAGACCCATAAAAAGTGTATTTCAATTACAAATTTATCTCTGCTTCACGTTTCTACCCAAGGTATATATTACTTTATGTATGTATATATTATATATTTTTGAATAAATGGATCTCACGGCCCTTTTTTAAAGAAGAAATATTGAAGTTACTTCTGCAGCACTTCCCCATAATAACATTCCATAAGATAAAATGCTAGGAAAAGAACTGAAATAATCTAGATGGGCATTAAAAAATATATGTCAATATGGCAGATATGTCAACAACTGTCATTTGTCTTACTTTTTAATCGCGAACGCGGCAAGGCCGAGTGTATCTGCAACTATTTTAAGGTGAAAATTCCACTTGAGCTTATGATATATACTACATTAGTATCTTCTGTCATAAGAAGTGTTTCCTTTTTTAATTTTTAAATTGAAATTTGGCCTTCTAACATTAAAGTAATAATAAAAAAAAACATATAAGTAATTCAATACATTTAGTTTTTTTGACATATAACATAAGATTATTAACGTCAAACCAACGAAGAATTCGCGATAGTGTACAATTCACTTCGGCATAGTTTATTTGGTTTCTATCGGTTGGTCTGGTTGAATATCAGAGAGGTATCATCTGCGAACAGAACAATAGCACATAAATTCCTTGCACAAAAAGGTAAATCGTTAATATAAAGTAAAAACAAGAGAGGACCAAGAATAGATTCGCATAGTGAATGGTTCCAGACCTACCTCTATACAAGATAGATATATGCGTGACCAAGGACACACAAACAGTGTACATAACACGATGAACCGGCAGTAGGCACTAGGAAAATTTCTTTTTAATTTCTAATTTAATCAATGTAAACATTATTGCTTATCTTGGAACTATATTTGAAACTATTATTACCTACCAATTGAACTTACTCACATCACCAATGATAGATAAAAAGACGTTGCTTGTCTTTAGTGTTTAGTGTTTAAATTATTGAAGAATCAAATTCTTCAATATATGGTTTTCTGCATAAAGAGAAAATAACTATTTACTCAGTCTCGTGTCGTCTACAAAAGGAAGACGTCATATGAAATATCATAGTTCTGGCGATTTTTTTAATAATTCTATAAGATAATGAGAAATAATTTCTTCGAGTTATATTAATTTGGTTTCATAAAGCTGTACAGCTTAATCCGAAAGCAAGACACTAATTAATAAGACAAGTAGTAGGCAAAAGGCAGTGGGAAAAAGGACGTGCGAGCGTGGGCGCCACCGCCACCCGGCCGCCCGGCTACATGAATCTTAGTGAGGCCAGGCCGACGCCGTTTGTTCGCAACCTCTTCTCCTCTCTCGAAAAGAAAATATAGAAGGAACAAAATCTGATTGGTTATTCAAAAAATATCTTTCGTCTCGTCTTTTCGTCGAAAGAACATATAAGTAAATATGCGAACTATTAATGTCATGATATTTTTATGTATAATAGGGGGCAAACGGGCAGAAGATTCACCTATATGATGATATGTTACCTTGATGGTGGGTTACCTTCGATCGCGGATATCAACAACAATAGAGATGAGTCACCCGCCTTGAGGGTACGTTTTTGATATGATAATGGTCGCAACCCCGTCGGAGAACGAATCTCCTACCACTAAATACTGGGTGACCCGCGTTATTCAGGTTGCTACCCAGCAGCGAGAAGAATTGTGTTTTATACTTGTGTGGGGCAACGGGAGAAAGGTATACGATTACAATATGATCATAGATGAATAAAGATCATTTATTTACAATTTTAGTTATGTAGCTTAATCTAAATAAAATAATGTTAAATGTAATATTCTCAATTCAAGAACATTTCTAATAAATTCAAAGTGGTGAGTCCCATGATAATCACATAACAATGTCCAGAGCGCCGTGCCTCGCAATGCCACACAAAGTAGTCTCGGTGTCTGAGAACCTCTTATTGGCCTTTTATGTTTGAACCGCCAACTCTACATAGTACGTTTACAGAATCTATGGAGGTAACATTTTCTAGTGTGTAATAAGCTCTCATATCGTACCATATATTATAACAATAATAAAAACAACGTATTTATATAATATTAATTTATGATATTTAATGTACAGATAGAATAAAGTATTTTTATTTGGTTTCAAATCATGTCCAAGCTAAATACGAAACATCTTGAAAGTGGTGTCGTGAATTTTAGTGTCCATATTTTAAATAATATTTGTCATATCATAAACAAATTTTTTTAATCAAGTTCATACAAGTTATCGGGTATCTTGATATCGAACTCTTTCGTTACGCTTGTAGGTGTATCACAACATTAACTGTAACAATGTAACTATTACTTAATTGTAATTGATTTACATAATTTACCTACATATATTCTACAAAGAAATATTACTTTATAATTCAGTTTCAAGGATAAGTAAGCAGTATATATTATTTACTAGACACATAAATATTCCCAATTCATTACATTTTGCCAATTGCAAGCGTTATCTACTATTGCAGTAGCATATACCTACTTGTATAACGCTGAGTGTTATGCAAAAATCATGTTTCTCTATCTAGCCTAATTAAATTAAATAACAAAATTCTAAGTCGCTCCATATATACTTACTTACTTATTTGTACTATTTGTACACTTTCTACTTTCTCATTGGTAACTTGTCAAGATATTTAATCATTCTATTTTTCAGTATACGCGTACTAGACTTAGTCTTAAACTTTTTGGTACCGTCAAGGCAACTGTGGCTTTTTACTTTTCATCAGTAATAATCTTTCAAATCTATCCAAGCCGTTGAATATAATCTGCGGGATATCTGTAAAAACGTCATGCTTGCTTGTACATACTTTTTTATCTCTTTCTGCGTTTGTAGTAATGATACGTGATCATAAAATAGCAAGGATATCTTGCTTAAGCTGTAAGAAAAAGTTACATGGTATAATTTTCAATAACCTTTTTATGTCACTATTCATTAGAGTTGTGGATTCAAAATTGTTAACTCCATTTGATGACGATGGTACTTTATCGGGGAATAGGGTGTAATGGAAAGCCCTAGAGTAATAAATTACTTTCATCGGTACACGGCTCAGAACGCTTTTTTCTTTGTAACGGGGCCTACGATTTATGAGTCCCAAACAAGGCCAAGTTCCACAGTTTTTTATAAGAACCAATACATTCGTACAAATTGAAAATCGATTATTGCTGCAGTAAAATGTTGCGCTCTCTAGAACTTACTCATATTTTGCGTCCGGTGTAAGAAATATTACGAGAAGAATGAAAAAAAGAACATTAGAATAATGTCAGACATCAGAAATTATTCTCTGATCTAACGAACAAGGTTTCATTTCGTGCACTAATGCTTTTATATGTTGTATGTCCCTTCTTTACTGGTCAATTCTTCAACAACGAGAATATCGTACAATTTTGTCCGATATCCTCGTTATTGAACTGAAATCATTACAGTGTTTTTTAGTTCATCCAGTATTTAGAAATACTTTAAAACGGTTGAAAATTAAAACAACATCAGTTATTAAAATTAAAATGATTATCTTCTTTTTAATAATTTAATATTTATCGAAACGTATTTATTATGGATTGAATGAAAACTACTTTCCATAACAAACCAAAAAAAATCATACATTCATAAATTCAAAAATTCATATAGGGAACTTCGAAATGTATTATTTTTGGTTATTGGTTGCTTCAAAACATTCATTGATTTAAAATAAAATTAACTTTTTAAATTAATTATTAACGTTTAGATTACTGCTGTCATATCACTAACAATGATACAATATACCGTATAATAACTATAAATAATCTATTGTGAACGAAATATTAATTAGTATGAGATTTCATGGAGCGTCTGTGTAAAGATTATCCTTTAAAACTAGAAATACTACTAGTAATTTACAAGTTAGGATATTTATAAAAAATCATTAACGATTATTATCCATATCATCTTGTCCACAACCGCACTGAGGTCACGTTACGGTTCTGGATCGTGAATTTATATCTCCTTCTCTTGTCTGCCAGTAAAATATACTAGCCAAAATTAACTGTCATTTTTTTTATACTTTTAAAGCATAAACTAAATTATATCCATATACTAAATTATATCCAAGGTTACAGGGGCAATATTTTTTATTTAACTTTATACTTTAAAAATATAAGCGAAAATGACGTACAGCGTTTCGCCAAAGTACGGTTAATGTCTCTTGTTATGCCATCAAAACAATTCTACCTTAAAGAGCAAACATTACTCGGATAGGCAACGGACTTGGTCCTAAATATTCACAAAGAAATAATTTTTGAGATTATTTCGACAACAAGCGACGCTGTCCTAAAATATCTATAAATCGTAGCAAATTATCTCTAGCATTATCAAATGTGGACATATTTTGTGAAAGATTAAGACGAGCGGAGGAATGTGTGGGATTTTATATAAGGTCGTAAGAATGCCGAGGTTTCAGAGCAACTGTATGATAGCTTCGTATATGCGGCAGAACTCCAGGCCTGCCTGACCTAAATTTCGACATTGCTTATTTTACACCGCAAAAGCAAAATGTTTTGAGAACGACATCTGTTTTGTTTTTTGATCATAACACACTAAAATTATTAATTATTCAGATATATATTGTTAGATTGTCTTATTTATGTTTTTCATTTAGTGAAACCCTCAATTATTAGTACCCTACTTAACAATATAACAACATTATATAAATACCATCAGGACTTCTAAAAACCCAGTAATAAGATTTCCAAAAATGTTGTTACTATACTGTATTATTTTAATTAATACGTTACCTATGTGACACAACGTGATTAGGCTTAATAACAGCTTATTTTCCATAATATAGTAAATTAAGTTTAAAAGTTTTATATAACATAATTATGAAAGATTTATTATTCTAAAAGCTATTTTTATTGAACTTTCTAGTTATTTAATAACAGGTTTTGTGTTTTATAGTAATTCAATTAAAAATATTGTATAGAATAATAACTATCAAACTTAAACGCAAATCTTTCCAATATTGTTAGAAATCTTTAGTTTTGCTCAAAATCTATCCTGTAAGCGTCCCGATTCTCTATGAGCGTACGTCAACAAGTACCAGCAGGAGTCCCGGGGGTTGCGGCGGAGGGGGGTACACCCTTGGGGTGTTCAGGGGTCGAGATTCAACTGGTGCAATGCGGCGTACCCCTTCGCTCATCCCACTGTCCGGGTTTGTTTTTACTATTGTATCTGCGGCGCACAGTTGGCACGCTAAGCGTTGATTTTGTTACGTTTGTTTTGTATCAATGCCATAAATGGAAAATGGGTTTACCATCTATATTTTTATTTTTAAGCGATGAATTAGATTGCCGCAAACAAGTTGAATTCCTTTTACAAATATCTCAGTAACATTTATAGACGTAACCAAACGATTGAAGATCATACCGCAATGTTCTTAAGTGAGTCAAAACACGTTGGAATTAAGTGTTTCATAGTTTCGATTAAATTACAAAATGGTATTCAATTTTTAAGAAAAACGATATGTAAACTATTTATAATATAGTATAGCTTCATATAATTTAGATATTTTGAAAACTCTGAATTGTACTTCACGTATACCAACTTTAAAACGTTACAGTCTAGAGAATATAGAGTTTTCGTATAAAAGACAACATGCTCCCTTGCGGTGCTACAAAAAAGATAAAGGCTTTACGAAATTTAAAATATATTTAATAATAATAATGTTTATTTATTTTCTGTTTTATTTATGACAGTTAAGGAGTACTATGAGAGTTGATTGCCCGAAATATGATTATATATATAACCCGATAATACCCGAAGTACTTAGTAGCCCGATAATTTGGGGATTAGACAAAATTTTAACATGGCCTTATAAAGTGCTGAATGCACGCACGCATGGAGAAAACTTGAATACACTTATTAACCTCTAACGGCTTGCCGCCGGTGAGAGAACCGGATGTATTGCAAGGCAATAGAAAAGTTATTGTAACATCGACCGCGGCAGTCGCTTCTATATATCGGGTTCATTTTACAGCAAAGTTACGTAACAATTATATAGCACAAGAATAATAAAAACGTTCATTCGTTTCATCAGGGGTAGTCAGAGAGAATAATAATTATTACTTAAACCATTTTACTTGTTTCATAGAAATAACCTTTCTTCCATTTAAATTTTGTGAATGCCTAGAAAATGATTAGGATTTAGTAATGTAGTTTTCCCTACATATGTACTTATTGACCTTATATAGTTTAAAAAGTTAGTACTTCAGGCACAAGTTTGATAAAGGTTGTGAAATATGACAATATTTCGCCATATTTCAGCCAATATTTTGGTATAAACGGAATCGAAATATTAATTATAAGTAGGTAGTCACAATATACAATTTTCAATTTTTTACAATAGTATCTTGTGACTTAGACGGTAGTACTCAGAATATGGTAAAAATTACTTTCACAGTGTCCTAATTTACTTTTACTTCATTCACAGGTGAAAAATATTTCAACCCAAACCCAACACTTTATTTGTTAACAGAACATAGATCGAGATGACTTTAACAAACGAAATAACAAAAAAAGATCTAACTGTATACTAAAATGAAACACGAAAGTGAATATAGGAGTACCTTAAGGAATTTTTATAGATTAGAAGCAAAGATGATTTAATAATTATACTTATGTATACCTAAGGTTTATTGGCAATCATTTAGCATTCGATCAATCTATCTGATATTTTAATAGAGCAGGGGAGAAGATAAAGAAAATTCTCTTCAAAAGAATATCTATTTTCATTGGCTTCAACGTGTCAACCAGCAATGTAATCATGAACATACCCAAAGCATTCATTTGTTAAAAATAACTGGTAGTAAAAAAATTACTTATATGTGCAAAGTAATCACCGACATAGTATACCTATCTAAAAGGTTTAACATATAACTAGGAAAAATAATTTTTACTATATTATATACAAATACTAATATAATAATATTCATTTTCTTTTATTGCTGTTTCCAATCACAGTAGTTCCCAGTCTATCCCACGTGCTTAAGAATAAAAATAAGTCTCTACAAAGACTTATTAGTTAACTAGGAACCGCTTCTTTGCTCTGCATGGCGGGAATAGCTGAGCGAAGTACATATTTAATGTTAGTGCATGTTAACAAAGTTTGAAAAGCAAACACTTAACACTAACATAACACTGAACTTAACGTTCCACAGCCTAAGTCTATAGGCACTTTTTGACCATTTAATTACCATTTTATCAAAAACTACAATTAAAATTGTCACCAAAAAATTCACAGCACACAAGACACTGTGCTCGACATCCCTGCCAAATTTCAGAGGTCTACTACAAATAACACAGGAAGTGTTAAACCACAACGAAACACACTTTTGACCAATTCAAATTTAAAAACATTACACTAAATTAATGTGGCCAGTCGTGGCCCAGTGGCACAAGCGTGTGACTGTAAACGACTGGTTGTGGGTTCGATTCCCACTCGAGGAGTGGAAATATTTAATATTTCCATTTTCTTTTTGTGGTACTTCTCGTTGTGGTACTTCTCGTTAAGTTCCGCCACTTAACACGCAATGCCTCCGAATTCGGCGGAAACTGGGGAACGGAGTGTCTTAACACTAGGTTCCCTCTGCCTCCCCTTCTGTGTGCGGGATACAGCGTGAAGAAAAAAAAAAAAAAAAAAATAATTAATTAAAATTAAAAAAACAATTTAAACATTAAAATATAATTCAGGGCGCAATATACAAAATTGTTTAAAATGTTTAAAAGCACGTTTCCAGTAAAAATGCATTGTATGTTGTTGACTACTGTAACATATTCATTTACAGTTTCTAACTTTTCACTTCACTTGAAGTTGGATGTGTATTGTATTTTTTTGTTTGCATTTAACAATTTACACTTGTTTTAGGCCAAATTTGTATTACTAGTATAAATATTTAAACCTAAAACAACTTCAGGCATAATAAAGTATTCTTGTGTACATTATATTGCGATAATTAAATTTTAAAAGAATTATAATAAAAAAATATTGAATATTTTCCTGCTTCATATAGCCAGTTTACACATTGCTTTGAAGATATTCTGTCTTTCACGAAATTACTTGTTTTTAACTGTCCCTACTAGAAAGCAATTAATCATTTTTAATATATTAATATAGCAGTCTGAGTAATCGTGGCGTCATCGACAGCGTCTGACTGTAGAGGCGTAGACGTCAGTCACTCAACACGCGATGACTTGATTTCAGGTGGAAAGTATAGACTGGAGTTTGACCAAGTTTGCCCATCACTGAACAGTCTTGTTCAGTGATGGGCAAACTTTTTTACCGCGGCCCAGAAAAAAATAAAAATGTAGTTAAAGTAGAGCCAGAATTATATGATTGGCGTCTACATTTGTCGCAAATCATATATTATAGAAAAAGATAGCTCGCCAACCGGATGAAATACTGTCACCGGCCATACTTTGCCCAACAATATCTTGATACTACGTTCTCTCTGAGTGTATTCAGGTTTTCTTTTATAAACAAATATACATACAACAAAATAAACGAGGTGCCGTCGTAGCGCATAGGCACAAAGTGTAACTGCGACCGGTTGTGGTTTCGATTCCGTCTCAAGGAGGGGAAATATTTAATATTTCCATTTTCTTACTTGCTCTAGTGTCCGTCACTTAACACGCAACACGGAATGGAGTGTCTTAACATTAGGTTCGGTCTGCTAACCCTACTGTGTGCGGGATACAGCGTGAAATTAAAAAATAAATAAATAAATGATTAACTGAATGTGTAGTGATATTATAAATTTTGTTATAGAATATGAACTGATAAAATCGATTATTAGGAATGAACTGATTTGTTTTAATTTTTGCGTGGATTCAGAAGATTAAAAGGACTAAAAAGAAATGATTTTACTTCACTTTACTCGACACAGAAGAGAGGCGGGAACGCAAACGCACAGACGAAAACATACTAATAAACGTTAATACAAACGTTTATCTAATTGAGAATTCCATGAAATTTGAAGTCGTTGATACTTTTGAAATATCTTGTTTTACCAATAATTTATCGTATTAGTAATTTATTTAATTCAACACAATATTTATAAATTATCCAATCCAATATATGATTATATTTATATTATAAAAAAAATAACTGAGGACGGAGTTAGTATCACGCTATGTGGGCAAAAGCGTGGAGCTGTAAAAAAATATTATCAAATGTCACTTAACGTTAGGCTATCAAACATAATGATAAGGATACTAGCAAGTAGTTTAAAGCTAGAGTTGTAACTGAGCTGAGTGAACTGAGTACATCAATTGTTCTCCTGAAAATCGATTTTGTAACTTAACAAGTTCGAGCTGCGTTTGAATAAGTTGAGTGGCAGAACTCGACTTCCCACTTCTATTCGATTAATTAAAACTGAACGTCGATCGCCACTATCTGGTTCGATATTTAACATTACCTTTTCTTCTCGAAAAAGGTGGCACTTTTATTTCTTATATTATTGTTTTCTTATACACATTACAAACAAAATAAAAAAACATAAACAATTGTCTTGCAGTGGGCCATAGTCTTACAGTACGCACGTGTGGATAGGTAGGTTTTATCCCTGCTAAGGAGAATAATGACATTTAATTTATTTTCAGTTCCTAACTCTAACAGCAGTAGCAGTAGAACGGTAGTGAGTTACGTTAATCTACGCGCAATTCTTTGATTTCAGGTGGAAACCAGAGAACGTGTGTTAGTTAACTAGTTTGTCTTTGACTATACTGCCATGCGGGAAAAATCGTGAACCTTAACAAACATTGTGGTACTTCTTCTATCTTCCTTCGTTACTTCTCCTTCTTTTAAACATTTTATAAATTTATTTCGTAAAAGTTTGATTATATTTAACTCGCAATGTCATGTTTGTAAGTCAACAAAGTCATGGAACGTACGTTGTCGTCAGTGACTTGTCATTCGTAAAAGTTATCGTTACATACTTTTTTATAAATATTCAAATATTAGTATAAAATAAGTAGTTTACAAAGAAGGTTGACCAAACAAAACAATACGTTATTTAACAGGTGTAAATAATGTATTGTTTCATTCGGTTATAAAACAATAACATATATATTTTGTCTGTACAGGTTACACAGAGGAGCAGCCTTCCACACAATTCACCGCGCAACTTCCAACTGAGGTGAGCCCGGCTCCCCCCGGCCCCTCTCAGCCGGCGACTCAGCCTCTCTCCTACGCACTTCTCCACCTGTCCGCCTCCGACTCGACAGATCCGCCTTTTCTCCAAGTGCAACTCCAATCTTCGCCTGTCTCCCCTCCCCCGCCACCGGCGAGCGGCAAGTCCAATTCGTTGTGCTACTCCAGCACGGGCACCCTCCTTTCTTTACCGCCCAAGAAGAAAGATATTTATCGTCCTTACTGTCTCGGAGATCGCGCATATCTACACCGCGCCGAAGAAGACCTTAACGCGGCGCATGCTATACTCGATTTGAGTCAACACGCTGTGTTCCTTACAACACCGCCGCGGACCGACCCCGCGCCGCCACCAGAACCTCCGCCGCCCCCGCCCGAACCACCCCAGGAGCAGAACGCAGAACGACCGAAGGAAACCATCGCTTACACCTACGACGCCTTCTTTGTTAGCGACGGTCGATCTAAGCGTCGGAACTACGCCAATGCCCCAGTCGAGAGTGCGCAACAACCTGAACAAAAATCTAAATATACTTGTAGCGAATGTGGCAAGCGATACGCGACGTCCTCAAATCTCTCGCGGCATAAACAAACACACCGCAGTCTCGACTCCGTAGCGGCCAAGCGGTGCGGCGAGTGCGGCAAGGCGTACGTGTCGATGCCGGCGCTGGCGATGCACGTACTCACGCACCAGCTGTCGCACGTGTGCGGCGTGTGCGGCAAGCTGTTCTCGCGGCCGTGGCTGTTGCAAGGCCACCTGCGGTCTCACACGGGCGAGAAACCCTACGGATGCGCTCATTGTGGCAAGGCATTCGCCGATCGTTCCAACTTGCGTGCGCACATGCAAACTCACTCAGCTGATAAAAATTTTGAATGCTTGCGTTGTCATAAAACTTTTGCCCTCAAGAGCTACCTCAATAAACACCAAGAATCGGCTTGCGTACGCGACGGTGAATCGCCACCCCCCGACACGCCTGCACCCGCATCCGACTAATGCGCAACAGAACAGAAAGCAACCAGGGACCGTAAACTCTGTTGTAAGATTTACTTATTAACTTAAAGTATTAATATGAATTTAGTTCATTAGTATAATTATTATAAATATACAAATTCTAAAGTAAGTAGAGGCGCACGACCGCGGCTGACGCGAGAGCGTCGGTCGGTGCAGTCGTGCCGCATTCGAGCAACGTTTCGCAAACAACGAATCATGTACGACCCCGTAGCGCCGCAAACGTGGCGATAGGCCGTAGCGATAAACGTCCTAATAAGGTTAATATTGAATTATGTACATATATGTCGATAATATATACCCTTATATACATAGAAGTTACGAAATACGAATGAAACTAATATCTTTTGTAGGTGATTTTTACAAACCGCGTAGTAGGTTAGAAAGTAATAGGATGTAAGGTGAACAAGAAATAGCGAGAGCCAAACGCCGAGCTAGTCAGAGAACGTGAGCGGGGCGCCCGAGCGCGCCGCGACGTTCGTCTCGGTGAGGAACTTGCCAAATTTTTCCGTCCGAAGCTCCGCACACGCCGCCGCGCACTATCGCCGCGCGCCATCGCCGTGCGCCGCCGCCCGCTGCAGTGCCTTAACAGACGGCGAGCCCCGAGCCGCCCGACGCCGCCCCTAGCCGCACCTTAGCAACGCGTTTTTGTCCGATGCCCCTCAATATACCAGATAAAAATAATTCCCTCTTTACTTTGAATTTACGTAGATTATTTATTTCATAAAAAAAGGAAAATTGAATTTGATTGCGGCCGTTAACGAAATCTGTGTATATTATATAATAGTTTATACATTTATATGGTATAATATATTAATTCAGTAATACATTTTATAGATACATACATACATAGATGGAAATGTAATAATTGGTTATGGACGGGCGACGGCGCGAACGACGGCTGTAAGAGACGGGCTTCGCCGCGTCACTCAGCGAGCATGCCTTTAGATTGAGTGTGTTATTAGTGTCAAGTCGAAGGTAACTGGCAATAAACTAGTTTAAATTAAGGTAGAATTAACAATAGTATAATGAGGTGAGCACGAGGTGCTCGGAAGAAATGGGTATTCGAAAAGCAATAATAATGTAGGCACTTATCAAGTCGCGCACCGCTGTCGAATAGACACAGCAGACTTTATCCTATCCCCGTAGCGTTCCGTAGCTCTCGTAGAAACGGTACATCGGCCGCGCAGCGGGTTAGAGAACGCATGTGTCAACGGCTTGTATGTCTTGTACGAGACAAAATGACAATTTTAATAAAATTTATCATTCGGGAATTTTACCCTCTGGGTCGTCGATGTCACCCATAGATTATTAGTTGAAGCCTCGCGAGTCAATTCTTTGTCAGTGAATTTCATTTAACCCTGTCAATTATAAAATCCTCTATAAAAAGTTCCTGTATGATTAAATATTTCAACAACTAGACTATATATTTTTTGGTTGTCGTCAATAAACTGACAAAAATAAACATCAAGTTATAATTTAAAGGTAAAAAAGACTTCCCTTATTATCTCCATATTAAAATGTGTCAATGCGAAGAATAGTTTCTAATTTAGTATACATTTTTCCCTCGAATCCAAACGTAGTGCCATAAACATATTACTATATATGGAACATTTTTTCTTATTCATAGGCAATAATTTTATTTATACAAAGCTTGACCAGACAAAGGTTGCGCGTTTTAAAAGCAATATAATGTTAATGTATAAGCAATATTATAGAATTTACGTAGTTTATATATTCATCGTTTATTAATATTTGGTAGATATTGGTGCTTCAAAGTACTTTATAGAATGAAAAATGAATAAATCGAAATTAACATCGAATATTATATAATTAATAGTGTGATATTTTTTTCCAAAGTTAAAGAGTTGTAAGATAACTTGTCACTTCTGTAATATGTTTTATAAAATTTCCCCTCTTTTTTATTGTAGCTTTTCTTATCTATAACAAATCTAACTCAATATTATAGTACCTAGCGTTTGTACTCCTAAACATAATCCTTCAATTTATTCTCATGTACTATGCGTCTAGTCTCCTTCGTCTTCGTAGATGATAAAGTTTGGCTTTTAAAAATCTTAATCAAGATATTTTATTCAAATATTTATATACTAACGTTATTGTAGTCGTAGAAATTTTAGATAAAAATAGTAACGATAAGCAATATTGAAATTAACGAAACCAATTTATATACAAAATATATAACGATATTTTAATGTAAATATTTCATGGTGTACTAAAATATCTTCCTTCTTTACAATTATAGAGGTAGTATTATAATCTCTACTATTACTTATTTAGAGGTAGTCGAACAAAGATATTTAGACGACGTGTCTAAACATCACTTCTAGAAGATAACTTTGAAAGTTACTTATACAAAAATGAAACTAAACGAAAAAAAAATATTGTTTGCGAATAGTAATAAATTAACTCATGCCTTAATGTTACATGTATTAAGTATAGTTATATTTTTCATATTTGCGTTTTCCATTGTGATAGCAAAGTAAATTAATAAACAGCTCTCGGCACAAATAAATTTTAAAATTGTTTTCCCAGATATAAATGTATATCTATAAATAATAAAAATATAAATATACCTAACTTCAATGATAAAATAAACTGAGCATTTAAACATATTGAAATTATTTCCAGAAAAAGAAATTCGTGTAAATGACGAAAATAGTAAGTAATGAAAGTTTCAAATAGCCTTATATTTGCTTAATTGTGGAAAATAGATTATAGACTCAAATTTAGTCCAGCCATTTGATATTATTTCATAATAACTCATGCTTAAAAGTAACATTATTTTTTATGAAATAATACATGTATTGTATACATATGTTAACTTTAAAATTTCTCATGAACCACAATACCAACTTATGTCTTACGCTAAACGCAATTTATATCAACTTCGCCGGTATTTTGATTGTATTTAGCTAAATAATTTTGGTTTTTATTTAAGGTCACAATGTTTATAAATATACATGAAGAATAAAACCTCCTTTAAGAGTTAATAAGTTGCTTCACAACTAACCATCAATTAAAGTATCGAAAATAATAAGGAAGTTAAAATGTTTTAAAGTTTTATAGGTATACAATTATGAAACACAATTACAGTGATATAATACCAAGTAAGTTTGTCCAAATTAGCAATAAACAAGCAATATAAGATATAGGTATTTAATAGTAATTATCTAATTTTATTGGTAGCTTAATTTCAGAACTCCATTAAAGCAATTTTATTTAATTGCTTAAGCATTCATTTTTAGAGTAGTAATAAGAACGTTCATATAGCAAATAATAGTAAGTATTGTACTTTTAAAAAAAATAGAAACATTACACTCCAAAAAAGATATGATATTTCATTATAAGTCATTTTCATTTAGTAACTCCAAGAAAAAGGGAATGTGATATATAAAATGAGTATTTTTAAATATAAAAGTATCACACAAAAACTTGATAAACATTTTAAACAATAACTTTATCTGCCACTGGTTCCGCAAAGTATACTTTTACATATGTTAACGATAATATTTCAAATGTATTTCTCTTTTTAAAATATATAAGGTTTGCTTTTATATTTTTAAAAGAATAGGCTTTGAATGTCTTTTTTGTTTTTTTTTTAAACTTTGTATATGCAACAAGTACCATCATAAGTAGAGTCATATTAAAATTAAAATCGATTGAGAATACGAAGATTAATAATTTTCTATACATAGAAACAACCTACATTAAAAAAGCCAAAAATTTTCATTTGACAAAAATGAAAATTTTTGTAGAAAATAGTATAAACGTTTTATTTACAGTTATAGAAGTGTAATTTTTTTTTAATCCGAAATATGCTGTATATATTGTTACTAGATGTTACGTGTAGATTTTAAGATATTTTGTTTCAAATTATTTATATTGCAAGACTTTAAGAGAAAATAATAGTGTTTATAAATATATATTTATATTTGAAATTGACAAGCAATATTACAACGATAGCAATAATATCGAAGTTGACAACGAACCTTTTAGTCGGTTATTTAAGTAAATATGTTGAGCTAGAGGGGATTCGTTATGTTTGGACGACACTATGCTGTGTTGTGTTATTATATAATTAATATAGTTTGTAGAATCGTATACACAACGCATGTATTTTAATATTTAATGTAGAAATTTGATATAAAGTGCTATTTTAAAAAGATTTATTGTATATTCCTCATTTGACGAGCATAGTTTGGTAGTAAATGTCATAAAATTTCTTTGCATTATTTTTATAAAATTGTTGACGTTAATATTTCAAATGAGAGGGCTGGCCCTTCAGTTCTCGTAACTATTACGTTATCAAATATTGATACGTTATATATTCCTTTTTTATGTAAAGTAAAACACCAAATTCGAAATTAAGCATAGGCTAGATGTGTGAAGAGTGAATAGTTTGAACATTTTAGTTTTACATATATGACTTGTAAACAAATGAAGTTTATGATGAAGTAAATTAATCGTAGTTTTGGAAATGTATTCACATAGACTTAGGGTCGCCTCCAAAATTGGGAATAGTGTTAGAAAGCGAGGTGGATTTAAAAGTGATGCATTTCGTAGTACGTGAAAGTGACTAGCCAATTTTAGGGAAGAAATATATGTAGGTTAAGCACAAACATACTTAAATAGGATAAAATTTGCCTTACTTTTTATGAGTGAGCTTTGAAAGAAATGAAAAGCAATAGTTAATAAAATATCTTCGAAGTTAATTGACATAAGGACACCCGAAAAATTTCCTTATAAATTAGTATTGACAGTTAGTACATATGTCCACAATTTAAATATATATATATAGGTATATAAAGGGAATCTTATCCATCCGCTCTCGAGATTGCTAATTAAATCTGTGCCTACAATGGAAATACGAAAAGATACTAAAGAGAAACAATATATTTATAATTTTACCATTTAACTGTACAATGTTAATTAGTTAGCCATATAGAATATTTTGTTTATATCTTTAACAGCTTCATAATAATAAAATAGAGGCGTTTGACGGAAACAAACTCACCAAAAATAGTACTTTGCAAACATAAGCATACCGTAAATATAATAATAGTACCTACCTACCTGCTAGTTATTTTGAGCAGGAAAAATATTCAATAAATGTAAATTGACTGAAGCCCTACTTCCTTCTCTCTAATAATTTTAACGCTGACATTGTATTTTTATGTAAAACAAGTACACATAATATATCGAATGCAATTTTACATAAGCAATAAGATAACCTGTTAAATGTAAATGATGATAGCTACCTTATGTTTTTCAATGATCATACAAATACGTACCTATATATTATTAAAGTATCCTAATAATGATAGTGTGTCAATTTTTTCGATTAATTCCTTCCTTAATAGCAATTATTAACACCAGAAGTACCTACGGAAATAAATTGTAAGTTAAAATTCAGAAATATTTTAGGTATATATTTGTATAATGTAATAATTATAGATTATTACGGACTGTGTGTTGAAACAAAATATTAGGCTATACATGAACAGGATGGATTGCGTTTATATACATTTGAGGTACAATTCTCTTCTTTTTAATTAAAACTACTGTTAGTGTACTAAAAGAGCGTAAATACTGCCTTATACAGCTAATAATACATGATTAATTATATTTTAACTGTAATATGTCTTAATTTTCAGAATCAACAACCCAATAACTAAATTGTGTGCCTCTTTAACATTCATTTCAGCTAGACATGAAGAAACGTAGTTGCTTTACTATTTTATAATAAATTGATTACAGAAACAATATTGATGTTACATATACTGTAATATATATGTTTACAAATGTAACTTAAACTAAGTACCTAGGGTCCACTGCGTTGTAGCTGTTACCTAGATGACGTAGGAGCCACTATACTTATTGTTCAGATATAGATCAGAATACCAATCTAGTCTTTGGCCTTTATTTTAAAATAACGTAGTTGAAGTATTTTCTCCGTAGCTATAATATTTTATAATTTATGCAGTAACCATTTGGAACATACAGTCAAGAATGTCATATTGCAATACGTTACATCATATTATAAACTTTAGCACAAATAATATTTTAACCGTATCCAGCTCGAATCCAAACATTTTATTTCTCTACTGAAAAAGTAGATTTTATTATTGATGATTCAAGTTCTACTTTCAAATATTTAATTGTTTCATGAAAAAAAATATTTTTATACCACAAAATTTAAAACAAAGCTCTTTAAGTTTATATATTACATATTATCATAATATATTAAATAAATGAGACTTTTTGATATTCTTTAACATAAACTTACATATAAGATAACAAAATATAAGATATTTATTTTCATTCAATATTTGCTATTAAGAATGAACAAGGTGTTTGAAATTTGAATTTAAAGGAAAACTTCCATTAAAAGCCATTATTTATATATTTATTATTATTATGATTTATTTATTTAGGTAACACATTAACAATTAAAATTTTAATATTATCAGATTTTGTAAGCCAAAGTAAAATATTTGTGATCGAGCTGTACTAGGTATAATTTTAATAACACATTAAGATTAGTAAAACCATATTATGTTGGTTGAGATTCAGGATAAAATCTAAATAGTCTGGTTCCAGTTTGTAGAAATACTTCAAATTTTAACCATTTGTTCGAAATGATTTGTCAGTACCATCAAATATACAATACATTTGTGTTTGTTATATGCTTTATTTTTTATTTGAAATAAAAGTAATGCAATATATATCAGTATTTTTATTTCCCTTCCACTCTCTATTTAAAATAACTTAATATAAAATATGTGAAAAGAATATATAATATATATAAGTATGTCTCATATATATGTATTTATATATTGGGCATTATATTATAGGGCATTTGTTTCCTTGGTCCATTTTAAAATTCAAAAGAGAATTACCTTCCTTACCGAGTAAAATTTATAAACGAAACGACCGAACTCTCTAAGTCAAAATTTTATTACTAACTATATTTTCATATTTATGTGCATTTATATTAATAAAATGATAAAAACATAATGTAAATAGATGAAAGAATTTAATAAATAGATAAAATTCTTTACGTATGCATAAGTAATACAAAACACAAATGAAGGATAGAAGTTTAACAACGTATCTATTCGAAACTAACAGCTCGAAATATCCTAGAAGTATGTAGCTGTTATAGGATAGATGGCGCCTTTACAAACTAACTAATACCATGTAGTTTACATAGAGGGCACTGACTTTTAAATTCTATTTTGTTTTTGCTTACTCAGTAAGTATTACTTTAATTAAGTAATGATTTTATTGTTTTAAATATTTATGTAAAGATATCCTTTAACAAAAGTCTTTTTAAAAGTCGTTACAAAATTACTCCGGTATACCATAAGCTGAACTTCTCTGTGTTCTAATATTTTTAATAATCTATGCCCTAGGGATGCTCGATAATATCGAGCTGTTGTAACTATCAATTCGAAAACGTCTTATAATATAAACATTAAATTGATAAACATCGATATCTCCAAAACATCGATGATATATTTCAGTGGGAATTAAAACTGTACGTATTCTTTACAAACTTATGTATTTAGTGTTATTGAAAAAAATACTTTTAAAAACTTCAATATTTTTAACATTCTCAATACTTTTGGTACACACTTTGCAAAAAAATATCTCTTCAGACTTTAACGTTGCTGATACAGGAGATGATCAGCTTTAGAACAGAATCTTTCTGAAGTTATATAATAGCTGTGGAATTAATATTTTGCAACAATTTTCTTAAGGGGTGTAGGTAAGTTAATGTTACCCCTTTCATCATAGTAAAAATTGATTTAAATTCACTACTGAACTTTTTTGGAATTTGGAACCAAATTGGAATACCGTAGGTATATTCGTATCATGTTGCCCAATGTATTTGTTCTTTCCGTGAACAAGTTGCTGAATGCTTTCTTGTTTCGCACACTAAGAAATGTGCATGCTATTTGTCCACACAAATATGGCTCAATAAAATATAAACTTTACATATATATGAAAATACAGTAGTAAATTGATATTAAACAACCCGACTGCACGAAGTGTTGCGTCACGTCATGAGACGCGCGTCATGTCGTCCTCTTCGCACGACGCACGGCCAAGAGAGGGCCGAGCGCGGTGTAATGTAATGTTTAGGCGTGATGTGTGATGTTCGTTCATCCTAGTGATGTCATATTACAGTACGCGGTCGAGTGATTTTACATGTAATACATCACTCACATACGTCTAATTAACAAGTCATCTTTTGCCAAATTTGTTTTTATTTTATTACTAGCGGCGCGCTCGGGGTTTCGCCGCGTGGACTGTCTAATTGTTTCGTTATGTTGCAACTCTCGGGGGTGGATTTTTGAAAAATAAATTAGCCTATGTTTTACCTTCGATTATCAACTATATTTATTCCAAAATTCGTTACAATCAGTCAAGCGGTTTAGCTTTTTCATATAAACTTTCATCCCGTATTTCAACCCTTTAGCGGTTAATGTTTAAAAAACTACGTAGCCTATTTTAGACCCATGGTTATTTACTACTTTCATTCTAAATTTCATCCAAATCGGACCGGTAGATTAGCCGTGAAAGCGTGACAGATGAACACACAGACTTTCGCATTTATAATATAAGAATGGATTATAATATTAAAATTTAAATTAATTATCAAAATTCCTAGAAGTTCAACTATGCATAAGTGTTATATATTGAATATAATCTATACAGTTCAGTATTTAGTAACAGTTAATAACAATACACATGACATATAGTCATATAATAAATTGGTATTGTAACGTAATTTCAGATTTCTTCACGTTTTAAGAGATTAATTTCCTAGATTCTTTAACTTGATTATTTATGTTAACCATTTAAAGTTACTGATATGATAGTAAAATAATAACTTTAAATATATTAATAGTTAATTATTAATATAAATATACAATAGTTAACTATTGTATATTTATATTAATAATTAACTATTAATATATTTATAAGTAATAATGAGATTAACTTTAAATTTTAATATTATGATTTTTATCAATGTTTATTAATATTATAATTATGTAACTATTTAGAGATCCATGTTACAAAATATGAAACAACAAGGAAGCTATTACTGAAGAAGAAAAAACCTCATAATAGGTACATATTACATATATATTAAATTATTGTCCACAAAAGATATAACCTATTTGTGTCTATTTTTAACGCAATACTCTTGCAAATATAACATGTATCAGAAAGAATTTATTTTTTTTATCTGCTAAATGTCATAATACTTTGTACCAATACTGTCTTCTATAATATTATAAATTATATATATTATAGTATAGTATAACATAGAAAATAGATTTGTTTTTAAAAAAGCCAATGGGTTTAGGTCGATGTATAACTGAAATAATTAGAAAAACTGATTAGTTCACTCAAAGTTGCAAAAGTTTATAACTCTTTAATAATCACTTGTATATGTTTACAGAGAGACTAAACATGAACATAAAGGTAACAGAGACTGAGTAAGGACATCATATAAAAGGAAAATTACTTTGGGTCAAGAAAAAAGAAAATGACAAGCCAAGCATAATCTACTAAACCACATTTACACAGTGAGTGGTCTTGTGTGGACCATGCTCCTGATCAAGTGCACAGGCATGCCCAGCAGGCACAAAGAACATGAACAGATAGCTTATACAATTCTCAGTTCAGTGTGTTTCTGATTATAAAACAAAATTTGCCTTAGAATATAATGTGGGGCTGAAGACCTATACAGAAATTGACACATTTCAGTAATCACAAATAAAAAAAATCTATATATAATTTATATAATTAGTATGAAACATATGGTATTAATGTACTAAAATGAGTTAAATTATGATGATTCAGATTGAGATGAATTATCAAACATTTAGCCTTACTTTGTTTATAAAAAGTAAATTGATACTGACAATATTATATGAACAAAATACTTTGTTAAAGTTTAAAACTTCATTTCAAGTCTTCATTCATTTTGTTTTGTACTGATTTTTAAAACTCTCAGGGAGTCTCCATCCATTTTTTTTAAATATATTAGTGTTATGGACATCTATTTCTGTCTTTGTGCTTGACTTTACAATGTAAAAAACTTGACAAGTATGTACAGTACAGTAGGTACACCCTGGATTCGTGGAGGAAGAGGGCGAAAATCATAGTGACTGTTGCTGTAGGGTAGATGTTAAATTGCTGCAGAGGCGCAAAGCGTCTGACTGTGAACTCGATAGTTGTTGGCTATATATTATTTTTATTTCTCCGCCCTGGTAACGAAGACGAAATATCGTCATATTATGCTTTTTTCAATGTTATATAATTATATAGAAATACGATTGAAGCCCGCCGTGGCGCAGCGTCTGACTGACTTCGATTCCCATTCTCTTACACCAAAGACAATGCGTGACATTGAGTTCCGCCATTCAAAACGCAATGTCTCAATTTCGGGCGGAAGGTGGAGATCGGAGTGTCTTGACACTATGTTCTCTCTGGCTACATTTCAAATTTTTCATGTTAAATTTTCCAACAAAAGAACAATTGGTAGGCCAGCTCGGACAATCAAATATTTCGAAAACAACCAGCGTATCATTGCACAGACGGTGGCACTTCTCGTGGTATTTAATATTTTTGTGTGATTATTTTGATTTTTAGTCTTAGTACTTTTTATTACTAGGATACCAATATTCAATTGAGTAAATATTTGAAAACGTCTGTGATTTAGGTACATCTAGATCTAGATTTAGGTGCGTCTATTTTGTGTAGTTGCAGGACGATTTCGAAACCAAGAATTATCAGAAACAACCAAGACAAGGCTACAAGTTTCGTTCTAGAACGCAATATTAAAAAAGCAATAATTTGACTTGTATTGCAAAAGACATTGTTTTAGTCCTTTGTATTCACAAAATTCCCACGCATTTTTCTTATTTTGATTAACAATATATGAAGCTCAAAGACAAACGTTTAAAACAGAACCATAAACCACATATACGTATGGCGTAATAATAAAAAATACTTAGGATGAAAATCAAAAGCATAAACACGGACGATAAATTACCTGTTGTCAATCATCTTAAAAATGTAACTGCTGAAATATCTTGTTAAATTATTGGCTTGAAAAAGTTATTCGTAAAAATATCTTTTACCGCCACTATACATACGATATACGCACTGTTTACAGATTTTACCGAACAATAATAATTAGAAATATATTAATTGGAAGCGTATGTATGTTTTTAAAAGTAGGTATATTTTTTTGGTTTGCTAACCGATAAAACACGCGTAACTAAAGAAAGTAAATGTTAAAAAGAATTTTATGTTACTAATAAACTAAACTATGAAGGTTTATTTTAAATATATACCTAATATATTAAAAATAAACCTTCATCAAGTATGTGACAATAATAAAATCGAAAAATTACATATCTCTTTATCTACCAATGTTACAAATTGCTATTAGATGGCGCTTTCGCCTACCTAAATTTTCATGTACGTTTTTAAAAGTTCTAGCCGGTTATAGATGGACAAAATCTTTATTGGTTCTCGGACGTTCGTGCGACAACCTGCGCAGAAGGCATATTTAAGTTTCGTGCGCACACGCCTCACCCCTCCCCATTACCTTGACATAACGTACCGTCAGCAGCGACGCTAAATATAACTTTTTAAATGTGAATATAATATAATACAAAAGCGTCACTAATGTCATACATACAAAATGCCTTAGCAAGGTATACTTATTTACATTTTAGCAGTAAAATATAATAATCGATGTGTTAGTCTTAAACAATAAAAAAAGTCAAAATATAGATAAGTAATATAAAATTTTTTATCAAAAAATTGAATTATGTTTATAAAATATTCATATATTTTTTTATGTTTACCAACGCAACAGCCAAGAACTTCTATAAGGGACTTTTTACCGATAACAAAAATTAACTCAACAATTAATAATATTTTTTTAACATCATATAGTGCGATGTTGACAGTACTTTTATATAGATAGGAGCATGTGTGTCCCTGTAGGGATACAGCACTCACACTAAGACAGGGCAAATATGACGACACAGGGATACCAGACTAAAATTTTTTTGTACCCCAAGCTTGATTTAAATAAGCAATATTTTTAATTTATTTTAATACGTTTGAAATTTTCTTTTTTTCTTATCACATAATGTGAAAGCAAACATAAATTAAGCTTACAGTGCTCATATAAAATGATTGCGTTGTATGTTATATGTTGTGTGTGTATGTGTTGTTATACAAGTAGAATTATAGAATTGTGCTTTTTTTAAACATTTTTAAAGTGTTATTTCACACTAAGGAAAATTGAGAAAAATTGTACTCTGTTCGTAATTACGAACTATTAATGTTTTTGAGCTAGTTTCGCTGATAAAAAAATCAGCTTTTCATATAAGTTTTAATCGACCAAAAATATATGGAACAACAGAGACGATAGATTTTTTGACATTTCGAAAAACTAGGCGAAATTTACATTTTATGTAATTTCTACGTTATATTGCAGGAATTACATAACCTACAAAATGTTTTAAAACACTGTACAGTGAGTATAGCCTGAAAAGATCTTTATGAGTTATCAGAAGTAAGTGTGTATAGTTGTGTAATTTGATGATACGTCATTTAATAAACCTAAATATATAAAAAAATGAATAAATTCGAAAGCGTCACTCACTCCACCTTTATAGAATGCGTAGCATAGTATAAGCATATTTATTTGGTTTTAGTAGTAAAGTTATGTAGCTACCTATCTACATGATATAAAATAACTAACTTATTCGTCGAAGTTTACACAGCAACGCTACAAATACTTACGTGCCGAATACCTGCTTTTGCCTATTTTACATTACACGTGTTTTGTCTCGAGCTGTATTAATAATAATAATGTTATCGCTATCTCACCTTTATACATTTGTTATTCGTGCTTTTGTCTCTTTTTATATTATTATTATTAAATGATATACAGCGGGAAGCTAAAAAAAAGAAAATTAAAAAAAAAAATTAAATAGCTTCACGCTATATCCCGCACACAGCAGGGTAGGCAGAGGGAACCTAGTGTTAAGACACTCCGTTCCCCACTTTCCGCCGAATTCGGAGGCTTGCGTGTTAAGTGGCGGAACTTAACGCCGCGCTTTACCTCGACACCAGAGCGAAGAAACGAAAATATAATTTCCACTCCTCGAGTGGGAATCGAACCCACAACCAGTCGTTTACAGTCACACTCTTGTGCCACTGGGCCACGACTGGCCACAAATATTCACTACTATTTTTATTAAAAAAAATTTATTTTGATTAAAAAAAAAATATTAATTGATATTTTTGTATACAAGCAGACCATTTTTTGCAATAAACACACTTCTATGCAACCTTCAATAGGAGTATTATTTTACTATAGGACAATAGGCTTCCCAAGCTTACTCCAAAAGTAAATACTCCCAAGATCCTCCTAAAGTTATATTTGTCTTAGTTATTGACTGTTGGTTTAAAAAAACAGCAACATACATAATCGAGTTAATCTCTTTTTATGTGATATACAACATAGGGTAATATACGTTAGGATGGTAACACTGATCGTGCACTGTTTGCGCATGCGTCTTCTGCGTAGGATTCCGCACGAAGCTCCGAGAACTCATAAAGACTTTGCCGATCTATATCAATTTAAATTATATGTGGGAAAGTTGACACCCTTCGTATGCACGCACAATCATACTGTTGTTATAATCACAAAGAATGGGCGTAGACGTTCTTTTTGGTTGTTCAGTTTCACGCCACTCGGACCTGTAACAGCAAAGTGGTATTTGTTTCTATGTTTTCGCCCTTTGTAAGTAATTTTTCACTAAAGTTTACGTAAATCAATATGATATCTAGATCGTGTTTTGCGACGCAGAAAATTCTTTGTAAATGGTAAATACCTTGAGATATGTTTTTAATAACTATTTTATAGTCTTAAAGTTAATTTTGCCAGAAGTTATTTTTAGTCATTACCTTCGTAGATAAGGTCCATCCTGGATAGTTTTGTTATGTATATTTTTTAATATCTACTTTATAGTATTAATTTGTATTAAATAATGTCCAAGAACGTTTAAAACAATAATATTAAAAATAATAGGTGAGTATTGAGATACATTTTATTTTTGTTGGCTAAAGGTAAAATAAAGTTTATTTTGTTTTGTACATATTTTACTGTCTGAATAAAATGAAAATAAACTTATTCTTAAGTTTAATTCGCTTGACGAAATCAGTCCATCGTGCCTAATGACTACTGTATGACACCTCCCTGTATGAATGTTCCTCACACGTGGGAGTAGATTGGTACGAATTTCGGATATAGTTCGAGTCTTACTTTTACCGCTGATATCTAATATAATGAACCGGCGTTGTTATAATTAATTTATGATAAATAATAATATTACACAAGCAGAACCAATTTTAATGTATTCGAGATGAAAAAAAACAAAAGTAAAAACTTTACGAAGGGTCCCCAGCTTTCCCTACCTATATATTTTAATAATTTTTTATACTACAATTTAGAGTTTATAACATTTTCGACATACTTTATAGATAACGACATTACTAGGTTCGCTCTGTCGACCCTGCTGAATGCGGGATACACCGTGCAGAAAAATACTACATTGCTTCATTGTCTTTTGATTGCGACTGGAATTATGTGCATATGATGAAGAATTCGTATAATAACTCTGATTTTGATTATTAACATAGGACATTTCAGCGTCACCTCGTTCTTTATAAATGATTTTGTGATATGAATTTAATTACATTTATGTTCATGAATGACTTCCATTGGTTAGGTGCTTTCTTGGAATTAGGCACCAATGACAGCATGAACTGTCGGTTAGGACCTTTTTCGTTTACTTTTTTGGTCATTGATAATTTCAGAGCATCGATTAATTCTAGAGTTATTCCTTCAGAAGGATCAGATTTCTTACATCTTGTACTTAAGGATCTGTCTTCATATGATCCTCCAACTGATACATTCCCTTCCTCGACGGATTTATTTTTCTCAGCTCCCACTCCCCTCTTAATTTTTTTTTGCCTTCGGCATTCCTTCATGAAAGCACACGATATATTATGAAAAAGTCTATGATGCTAAAGCATGCGATGTCATGAAAATTGAGTGGTTAAATATAGCTGAAGGTTTTAAATCAAGAGATAACTTTCCTCATGTTTTAGATGCCTTAGACGGTAACCAAGTGCGTTATATGCCTAGCCTGTTATATGCCGTCCGGCGCAATGTCAGTCTAAGCCAAGCCAAGCCAAAGCTAAAGCCAAGCCATGCCAAGCAAAGCCTAGCGAGCCTTTATGTATTTTAATTATTTATAGGAATAGGAGCTTGATTTACAAAATTAGAAATTAATACTGTCCGTTCAACGGACATAATAATCAACGGACTCCGTTGATTATTATAAAAACTCGAACATGGACACACCCATTCTGTCATTCACTGACAGAATGGGTGTTTTGTTGGAAGCGGGACCGAGATTAGAAATAGAGGTAACAATGGATTTTTAAGGGAATTCTTGTTACAATCCTGAAATGAAAACGCTGTTTATGTAAATCAATAAATAGATGGAAAAAATTGCCTTTTAAATATTCATCGTTTTATAGAGAAAGATATGGCGTTGATAATAAAGATACTTTATATAACAACAATGAGGCAGAGGGAATAGTTAATATACCGTATTACAGCGATTCGTAATAACTTAGCTTATTATTTTATAAATGAAAATCCGCTACCTACCTAACCCAACGTAAATATGTTTAAATGTACAAAAAATGATTTTCAATTTGCGAAGATCTATTTCTTTGTCAGAAATTTGTCCTAGCTCCTAATATAAGGTAATGATTACTTCCCATTGTTTAATGTTAAGGAGTCTCTTACTAGTGTGTTTTTCATGTCCCAAATAGCAGTCTTTCGTTCAACACGTTTTTACCTACGCCAAGTATGATCTGCGCCGTTATACAGCGGCGTGAGAGGCGCTGCCCCTCCGGTATTAAGTCTTAATTATACATTTATAGTCAGTCATCTAAAGTGCAGAGAAATGTTTGTTGACATATAAGTAATTTTGGAAGTCGGGATTGTAAAATTAAATTGTCGTTATATTTTAGTAATATACTATGTAGTTTTATTTATGCTTACTCCTTGATTTTTATTGAAATCATGGTAATAAGCCGTATCTCACAAAGAAACTGAAACAACTAATAAACATATGATTCTGATATATGAATGAAATAGTATTTATCTTTTCTTTTTTTTTAGCTTCACGCTGTATGACGCACGCAGCAAGGTAGAGGAAACTAGCGTTAAGACGCCAGGTTTTCCCTCGACACCAGAGCGAAGAAAATGGAAATATTTATCTTTTCACTCCTCGCCCTAAGTATATATTATTTGAACTAATACCATATGATTCCTGCAAAATGTCTTTTGGCGAGGTACTTACTGGACTTCATGTTCTTTTTTAATCCTAATCCAAGATTTCTAATTTTAATATTCGTATTGTATATGTCGTGGTCATATCGTAAAATTGACGACTTATGAAATCGTTGATTATATACATATATCATGAAACGGTCTCAGTTCATGAAATGCCCAATTATCGTTTGGTCAGATCATGATGTCGTTTGACGAAATCAACGACAGCCTAACGTTTAACGATATGGTCAACTAAACGCGTGGTCATAAAAGTCAACATTTTAGTTTATTCGTTTATTCTTTGTAAATAGTATTTTCTTAATAAAATATTCCTATCTATATAAAATTATTTTAATTTTTTCAAGTAAATGTGCGATAAAATAATAAAAAAATTAAGAAATTATATAATAAACTACTTATAAATACTAATAATCTGTTAAATATAAAATGTTTTACCTAATCTATCTTCATTGATTTTAAGTATCTTCACACAAAATAAATCTAATTATGTAAAAGATTCTTTAGGTTAACTTTTTTATAAAATTCCCTAGAGATAGAAAGTGTTTGTCTAAAAACATCGATTATAATATAATGAGATCGTTTTACGCAAATATTAAATATATTATAAAGGACACCACCCATATATTATTTTACGATATGACCAAAGGTCAATGACAGAATCGTTAAACGTTGATGAATCAAGGATACCGTCAAATTCAGTTGGTCATTTCATGAACTGCAACCATTTCATGATATTGTAAACGATATCATGAAGTCGTCAATTCTACGATATGATCACGACATATATATTACAGCAAGTGTTATAATACGTACAAGTATAAAATAATCACTGCCTTAAAAATTTTGAAACGTAAATTTTCTTCCCCTTTTAAATGTTATCATATACTCTTAAAAATCGCAAACATGCTAACAGTCCAATACGAAACCCACAATGACTAATACAAATCACGACTGATTACAGCAGATTGCAAGTGGAAAATAAAAGAAAGAAAAAATTTCATCAATTTTATTACATTAAGAAACCTAAATGTGACAATATTTTATTGTTGTTTAAAATAGCATTCTTACACTATATTGAATTTTTGTATTTTTTTAAATTCAGTTCCCAAAAACATGCACAAAGATAATTATCATATTCATTTAGTAATATTGAGGTAGTTATTAGTTTCTGAACTTATACCAATTACAAAATGGTTCTAAAAATAACAGTAAAATTCAAATAAAAAATTCTGCAAAATAAGAAATGTAGTAGATACTGAATAAAAAAAACAACCCTTCTACATACATTGGACCTTGTAACATTTAAACGAGAAGCGATTATAACAGCTCCTCAATTAAGATCCTTTCGGACACTGGGCACTGCGCTATGGGCGCCGAACGCCGTGTGCCTGACGCGCTCTTTTTCAAAATTAGCCAAGTCATTAACATTTCATGAATTACATTATAAAATTATTACTATTTTAGAAGTCATGCATCTAAAATGATCGAAAATTCAGTCGATCACACGCCAAATACACAAAATATTGATTACACACATGAGAAATGAATATTAAAATGTAATCTATAACAATAGAACCATCAAACAAGAATCGTAAAGTAAAAGATATGAATATTAAAGAGAATGACGTGTAGACGGCCGGGCGCGGGCGACGCGGCGATGTAGTTCAGTCTCGGGCCGCGCGCCCGCGTCTGCCTCTCAACTTAACACTACTTCACAACGATACGATACAATAACTAAAACTATTAATTTCTGCTTCCTACATTACGAATCATATATGTTCTTCACATCATGATCATCCTGATTACAATTGGAAGGAATAAACGACATGCCTATATGTACACTCTAAGTCGTAGTAGAGCGGCCGTTTACACTGAATAGATACTGCGCGAAACGACCGACGCGCTTGTATTTTGTCTTAAAGTCTGTCTGTCTGACTGAAGATTGTTGTATGCTATTAGACCTTACATGCATTAAACGCGGTAATAGTTGCAAGGCAACTTAACTGACGGTCAGGTGGCGTTACCTTTCTCACCTGGCCCTCAGTAAAAAGAAGCCTTTCGTTTACTCATAGATCTAGTAAAACTGTAAGTTAAACATCTATGGCAATATCACGAATTCCAACTATTAATAATGTACATTAAGTTTCATTTATTAGCCACACAATTAACAAGTCCGAATACTAAGGAAGTGTTCTACTTCTGTAACTGAGCAGCTAATAAATTACTCAGAGGCCGCATCATGTAAATTTTGTAATATGTTGGAGAACGTACACGTCTGCAGAACGATTCCAGAATACAAACGATTACATGATAAGGCGTCTGTTAACAAATATATTGAAAACTTAGGCTAAAAGACTTAATATTAAAATAAGTCCGTTTAAACAAGCAAATGACAGTGCAAATCCTTAATGAACATAATTTTGTTGGTCCTTTTAAACAAAGAATAGTTTACACCTGTGTTGGTACCCCGCGCGCACGCTGTCACTATCGACTTATGAAGTACCCAAATATTAGTGGTGTAACTCCTTGTATAAGAAGAATATAAATGTTTCAACAACACATTTTAGTACAATATACACGTGGAATGTCTAACAAAACATTAGCGTTGAAAATTAAATCAATAGATACCACTTCATCTCTTACACGGGTGCGATAGATCCACCTGCGCGCAAGGCAGCCGCCATACCTCTTAACCTTAATTTTTATAAAGGAACTTTAAATTAGACCTTTATAATACCACAAATTTTAAATATTTGACTATCGCAAAGAATAATCTACACACTACAGAAGAATGTTCGTCCATTTATGTAACATTAAGGGTTTTTAGGAGTACCAAGACATTTTTATATATTAAGGACATCTAAAATTCCAAATACATTATTAAATATTATTCAATTTCCAAATCAATTTTAGCTTGATACTCATCCTATCAACTGTCATTGTCATTCATATTTGTAAATTGTTCGTAAGTACGTGAAAAGCACGTAATAATATAATTACATTTAAGTAAATGCGGCAGTAGGACATGACATGAAATGAAATTAATATAATTCAAATACGTTTCATAACGTAGCATAAGTCATGTATTAAGTAACTTTTATGTAAATAACGGTTATTTGATGCAAAATCTATCGTTTCATTTTATCTCACGCAAATGTTAATTATACATCTTTTCGTAACGGTACATTCGGTGAAAATTGTATACCAAGAGGGAGATTTTTTTTCAATAATATGTGGAAGTGTCCAGGTGGATTCGGCAAGCGATGACTGCTTTGGCGCTCGGGTGACCAAGAGTCGCAGCGGAACGGCGGGCTTATTTCAAATGAACGAATTACCTTGATGCACCTGGGAGTGGCGCCTGCTGTTAGTACGCTTATCAATATATGTTATACTCTAGTCTCGAGTCGAGATTATGAAAATAAGAATGTAAAACATTCTTACATTTTTGCCAAACTTCCATATATTATTATCACATTTATAAATATAAATATCTAAGCTTTCCATTAATTTTGATATCAATCACTTAACCTTAATCTCTCATCGTTAAATATCTCACTTGGCACAATTATAACGCAAATCGTACACTCACATAAAACCATATCGTCGCGTGGAACCGAACGACCGTTCCGCGACGTCCCTCGCCGATACGAGGACTGACGGCGAAACGATCGTCATCGTCGCATCGATATAGAAAAACCGTTATAAAGCTAACAAAGACAAATTACAAAGAAAACGATCAACAAAGTCACTTACAAATAAAAACTCGTGTTTTTAGACCATACCGTCCAACGATGACTACTATATCAAAAATATTTATATTCATCGTAGGTGGAAACAGCGCCGCTAGCGGTGCCTTGACCAAGTAGTAGACTAGTCAGTCTCGCGGTCAATCCTTGATCAATCAGTCGGCTTATCAGCCAGTCCGTAGATCGGTGGTTGGCCAAGCTACTTGTCGGCTCACGCGCATATCTATTTGTGTTATATAACGTTACAGTACCTATCGTAGTTTTAAGCATTCCTTGAGCCTCATGAGTAAAGCGATGTCGTGTTTCTTCATTCCTCATTGGTTTTCGCAACCCACTCACCCTTTCGACTAATATCAACAGTATATTGTAGTGATTTAACAGATTAATCTATTACTTCATAACAAAACAAAATATGTATTACCTCTTCGTTTGTATAAAAAATGGTGCTGTATTCTATTATATACCTATTGCTACTAACATGTGTATATTGTATAGAGAAACTTAATTGTCAACTATTGCATTCCGTGAAAACTCTTTATAATGCAGTACAATAACATGGTATGAAAACAATATAACAATTAAATATATTCCAGCTCATTCACATAACTGTCACTATCGTTAAAAAGAAATAGTGTATATGAATAATATGATATATATATATAATACATAATATATATGCAAATACACATCAACATTAATCCTGGAATAAAATTCGTCAATAGTATTTAATTACAATTCACTACTTTAATATAATTACGTTAACAACAACATTGGACACAGGCTGCCAACACATAGAAGCGCTTGAGGCTGCGCACAGCAATACTATATAAAAGGCAGAAGAGAGTCGGGTAGGGGCGGCTGGAGGTGGAGGTGGAAGCGGGGTCAGGGCTAGAGTCGGGAAAAGGGACGTTATTGTTGGTGTTGCCCGCAGTGGCGGTGGCGGCGGTGTTGGTGATGATGATGGCGGCGGCAGAGGGTGGCGGTGGCGGGGCAGGACTCCTACTGCTGCGCGGGCGGCGGCGGCTGCGCGGCGCGACGGTGACGCCCCGGTGCGCTCGCTTGCGCCACCATCGCGCGGATGCGTCTCTGCGCGGACTGCAAACCACCAACGCGGCTTATCACTACATTGTAACTAGTCATAAAATAATGCCTACGTACCCCTCGCTCGCTAGCAACCCGTTAAATTTTATTTCGCCTTAACAACTCCTCTGTCAAAGACAAAGCAAAGCATAAAAGTTTCACCTCAACAATTTCTTAGCAAATCAAATTTGTCTGCCTTTCATTTCATTCATGAAGTTAATCAATCACATCTATTCATTCAAAATATTCGTATATCATTCATCGCAACAAACATGTAGTTACCAGTCCATAAAAATACCATAAAAATCATAGGAGTATGCAATATCAAAAAGAATACAACAATAAATTATTAAAAAGTTTATTTTACATATATCAATTGTACATTCGCGTGAACCGTAATTAAATTTAAATAAGAGAGGAGACTCACCTATCAAGAAGTAGAAAACGTAAAAACGTGCCGCCAGTGGGGCGACTGGTAGCATTTCATTGCGACATCAACACACAGGCTCCTTAGCCCATAGTGCGCAGGTCGTCATTAGGCTCTCATCCCGCTTCGGGCGACCGCTACAACATTTAAAAATGTATTATGCCGAAGTAAGTCGCCAATATCTTCATGAACCATTTCGCATTGCGTCAGCTAACGAAAAGCAGTACTTATCTTAGAACAGCCGACGATTTCCAGACGTCAGCAACCACCACACACTTGGACTTGTAACTACATGTTTTTCGAATTTAGACGACATATTGACTATTTGAACAATATATCGTTTACCACTTCATATACCTCCGATTAAATCACAAACCGATTGAACATAAACCTCAAACATACTCTCATCAAACATACATAATACATCAAAATCACACTTAAAATTAAAAAAAATCGCAAAGCAAATTAATTATACGATGTTTTTACAGGAGCATTGTCATTGACTTTGCTTTAAAGAAACAGGAGTTGCCATGGCATCATCATTCATAAATAATATGAATTAATAATGTCAACATTTTCAATATGTTTAGGTTGTGTGTATGGTGAAATTGTATCATACAATATTTTTAGTTAAATTTTGTTATTAGAACGGAATATTTAGAAATTCTTATAATTACTTCTGAAATAAAACTGTAATAAGAAAACTAAGCAATGACATTCCGGTCACTTAGTTTTTATGTATTTTTTTTACTTTCCCCGAAATAAAAGGTTTGGTTTGTTGGCTTTAGTTTGTTAAGTTAAAAAACATAAATAATGGATAAACATAACACTAATATTGTACGAACCTGGACGCTATAGAAGGGGCCAACGATGTGCACAGTGGTTTCGTGGTCGTGCGCTGTAGCGGCAGGAGGCTGCGGTTGCTCGGGCAGTTTAATAAGGGAGCCCGTGACACGTTGGAGCTCACGAACGTTCTGTCCACCTTTGCCGATAATGCGTCCCACTTGTGAAGACGCAACCACTATCTCTACAGTCAGCCGCACGTCGTCCGATCCTGACATGAATCCTTCCTCTCGCATTTTCTCGAAGATCAAGTACTGGGCCTGAAATTGTTTGACAATGCTTTTTCATTTTATTTGTTTGAAATTAATATTTCTAGCATTTACCATCGCATGTATCTTGAAGATAGATTATTTTTAGGATAAATATGACAAGTTATTGAAAAAAGTCTTGTGACGTTAGTTATCTCTAACTGGGTAGTCATAGTAATGTCATGTCATGTCATGTCATGTCATGTCACTCTACTAATTTTTTCAATAAAAAATATTGTTTATGTATGAAGTTGCTATTTTCTTAAATATGTTTCTAGTACAACAAATTTTTATTATTCAAGTTGTTTTATTTTGGTCCAATAAATGTAATAATAATTTATTGTAAAAATTATTAACAAAATATAAATCCTTTGTATAGTTTTCGCAAGCTGTATTTTTTTTGACTACCAAAAAAGTAAAATATTTATAAATAGTAGTACCTTCCATTGAGCTTCTGGACTCCCGACAATCGTAACCTTGCGCTCTTGCTGCGCAGCAGCAGCCTGACCTGCGCCCGCGCTGGTGCCGCCCTCCGCTCCTTTCTCTTGTTCTAGTGGTGCTATTTTCACTGAAGCATTGCTGAATCGGATTATGTTGCGTATATGGGATCCTTTTGTGCCAATAATGGCTCCAACTGCGTTATTGGGAATATACAGGTAGGTAGTCTCCTGAGAGTCGCCGGCGCCTTGCTGAGCGCTGCCCTGGCCTGCCATCGGCGTGTAGATAGGAGGTGGGAAGGGAGGCGGTGCGCCACAGAATCCACGACCCGTCGACATCATGGCCATGGGATGTAATCCCGGGAACATTATGCTCTGAGGTGCCAGCACCTATAAGGGAGAAAAAAAGTTATTTATGGCTAATAGCAATAAAGTATATTTATAATTCTTAAACCTTACACACCTGCAAATCATTTTCATAGCTTTGACGCAACTTAGCTGAAATTTGTGACTCCGCTTTGGCCATGTTCTCAATGCTCCCTTTAACAGTTATGATTCGCTCCAAATTGAAGCTGTTGATGTCATTTATAGAAGAGACGGTAATCTTAGTATCTGTTTCTTGCATAATTCGTTTAATGGTATTTCCTCCTTTACCTATGATGCGCCCAATTAAATTGTTGTGTGCCAAAATTTTGAGGCAAATTTCTCTGTAAAGAACAATGTTATATGTAATTAATATATGTATTTAGAGATCTATCAATTTAGAAATTAGCAGAGCAACATTTGATCAATAAATAAACCATCCTCACCCTTTGTTAGTGTTATTGGCTTCTTGCTGCATCACTTCTAGTATTCGCTTGCAGGCATTAGTGCAGTTATCAGGGTTTCCATAAATAGTGATTGCTTTCTCTAGGGAGCCTACATTATCCTTACGATGCACGTCGACACGAGCACGGCTCTGCTGTGTGATAAGGCGAATAGTGCTGCCTTGCCGACCAATGATAGCACCAACCATATCACTCTGAACTAGTAGGCGTAATGGAAAGTCCGTAGGGCGCGCTGTGCCTGGTGCGCCGCCACCACCACGGCCGCCTCCCGGTCGCCCGCGCCGACCGCCGCGTGCCATCCCGTCCGCCGCCTCCACTTTCATACGACTTCCCTCCACCTCGCACCCATTAAGTCCATTGATTGCCCTATGCACAAAGGTAAAATATATATTTATGAAAAAATACATCAAGCATAACACCATTTTATTAATAGCAATCCAGGGTATTCTGGTATATTAAAATAAGAAATGGGAACTAAAATACACAAGTAACTTTAAGTACTAGAAGTGCAATTTTGCAATGAACTAATGGATAACATATTGAATTAGATAAATAGTTTTTAAATAACATATATTAGAATTAAGATATTAGTTGTACTTTTAAAACTATGTCTTATGATTACATTATAAAAATATTAAATAAAAACAACAATCTATTGAAAAATAATACTTATTTAATGTTTAATTACCACACACTCCATGCATATAACCATAACCCTGAAAAACCGGATTTATAAAAAGCTCTAGTTTTGCGATAGTGAAGAGAAAAAGATAAGAGAAAGAGACAGAAAGAGAAAGACATCACAAAGTCACACATGCAATGCTGTCGAAAATGCAAAGTGCGTAGAAAAGCAGAGGAAACCAAGCATCCGACAAAATTTCAAGTCGAGGGGTGCCCCATAAGATGCCTGCATATTTTCTGGCAATACTTACTGCTGCGCTTGCTCCGGAGTCTCGAATGTGATGAACACCGCTTGGGTGTTGGCATCGCGCGAGTTCGCTTTGTCGCAATGCTGCACGTTGCCATACTGTGAGAGCAGGGGCTCGATGGTGTCGAAGCGAGCATGCAGAGGGAGTCCACTGATGAGAATCCTTGACCGGCTGTGACAAGCGACAAATCCTATCACTTAATATGACAAACATCATTTGTTACAGAAACCTAAATAAGCTAAACGAACATATGCGATTTTGATTGGTAATGTGGTAACCACAAAATATTATAATTATTGAGTTTCACATGACAGTTTAAGACATCAGTATATGCCATGGTTGTAGCATAAAAGCGGCTAGCGGCCCCCAATTCAAAATGGCGGAGCGGAGATGACATCACCGCCGCACTCTTCGCCGCCCCCTCCCGCGACAATTGCACCCGCCGCCATTCACAAGCGAGTCGATAGTGGTTCCGTTGCACTCGCGCGTTCGCCGCGTGACCTCTTCCAGTGCATTTACCTAGTTAACCACTACACTCATAATTACACGCATGTATCACAAGCCTATCTAAGCTATTAATCATTATAAGATATTAAATTTAGCCTGTAATTTACGTAAATATAAGAACATTAACATACATACAAATTGCCTTTAAAAAAAACAACGACTATATTGCTTTATTTCTCAGTCTAGATTAATTTTACATCTCTTGTAATACATAAACAATAAATTATAGTAGTAGTTCACTTTTACTAAATAGTTTTTTATCTCTTTGTTTATTTATATAATATACAAGGAACGGGTAACGCCCATTTGACGGGAACAAACGGCGAATAGTGTGCAGTAGGGTCATATTTATAGAGCACGTGACGAGGCTAAACACTATTGTAGTGACCTAAAGTAAAGGGCGTAACCCCCTGTTGAATAGTGGACAAGCTGCATTGGTATTCGTTTTTATTCAATAACTAATTTAAACTGCTACTACTGTAGTTAATGAATTATATATAAATGCAATTTTTTGTTTGTTCTTATATAAATAATCTATTTTAGGAATACTATATTTTACTTTATTTCATATAAGTAAAAACAAAATGTTATAATAGTCATATTTTTTATCATTAAAATAATAAGTTTGCATTGTTAGAAACTTTTACTGATATCGGAGTGCTATAAAAAAAGAAGATTGTATTAATCATATAATATGTTATCATATATTAACCAAATAGAGAAGTAAGAAAATTCTTAAGTAAAAGGATAAAATTTGTCTTCCAATCTTTGTCATATGATGTTTAAATATACTATAAAATTTTCAAGGTTAGTTTCGTTTTTATATCGAATAACTTTTTCATAAAACTGATTATCTCATTGAAGTGAAATGAGTGGCATACATAGTTTAAAATTTGATGAGAAACGCCAAGGACGTAAGGAATAATTGGTATAAGGAATATATATATTATATTCTACTGCACTAATGTCTAAATGTGATAAGTATTTTATATAATTAGTAGGTAAATTATAACTAATAATATTCTAGTGGTATTGATTTGTTTATTATTCATAAAAGTATTGATTTATTCATAATTCCGATTTTGCTTTACTGTTAATTTAGTATTGTGGACTGTGTTGTTGTTCCTTCGAAAATTTATTTACTATCTTAAAATATTCATAAACTACTAAACTCAGAAAAGTTAAATTAATAACATAGTTCTAAAAGAACAATGTCATTATTTATTACAATCGTGTCGTTTCGCTCAACAGAATGTTTTATCAGCAAACGGTTGGCGCTCGAAACGGTGACTCATGGAGTCAGGCCGCGCCGGCGCCGCCATTTTACTTTACGCACCACGTGCTCATATGCAATTCATTTTTAACAATTGTGTCAAATGTTTCAATCAATGATCTATGAACCATGTTACCGAGAGTCGAGACATTTTAGCGCGTAGTATTGTTAAACGATCACAATAGCGTAACGGTCATTCGTAACGTGTAGAAGACGACATGTTTATCTTAAAGGCGTAGAATTCTTCCGTAGGCATACCTGCGGTATTTCGCCATTGTGTCCATAAGTAGATTGCGTTACTGACGCGCCTGAGGAGACTTGACTTGCACAGACGCCGAAGGCTTTATTACGCTTTTGCCGTTTAGTGATGCAATCGACGCTATGAAAGTATTGAGTATTTACCAAAACCGGAAATAAATTATACACTAAAGGTATGCGAAAATGAAACCGGGATGGGGGTATATGAAAGGACGCGTTAAAAAGTGGCACCAGCGCGAGCGTCGCCGAATGACTGAGCGGCAATCATACAGTGCAGTGCAACGCGGTGCGGAGCGGCGGGCGAGACGGACGCAGCGGCGAACGGGGTGCGGGCGCGGGCCCGACACAACGGCCACGCTATGCAATACTAAAACGCTGTCGCCGTCGCTCGCACAGTTTTTGCCGCCTACCTGATAAAAACTAGCAATCCATTCACCCCATTCACTATAACTACTCCACTGCTACTTTCAAGGGCAAACTACTCTACTACATTTGCAATCTGAATTTCGATAAATTGCAGTCTTTTACTTTGTCATTAGAAAGTTGAATTAGTGCTAACTGGTATTTATTTTATAAAATAAAGACTACCTACAATATGTAGTATCTTGTACGTAGTTTTTATTTTATAAAATATGTGAGTATGTCGAACGATAATAAAAAAGAGTTAACATTTAGTAGTATTAGAAAATTTGTTATTATTTTTCAGTGACTGACGATAAGCAATAATTATTTCTTTACTAGTGTTGTGGACCAGTAAAACTTCACTACATTCACGGAGTGGCATCGTGGAACCTCTTATATATTTAAACAATTGTAATTGAATTTTAATAAAACTTTTTTGGTGGACGAGTTATGTAACGACTTCACGTTTAACACATAACACATGACGTGCAAATGATTTAAAGTTACATGAATAAACAGTATGCTAAGTTAAGTTATTTAATCAAACAAAACGTGTACGATTTTCCTATGCTTAGAAATGTTGCTAAGAACATTTCACTATTAACGAATGAGTGAAGTTCAATGTTATTATGATATTAATTATATTGTATGCATTTTTATAATATGAGCATTAATAAAATAATAATACAATAGTCATGGTTCATATTTTCAATAATCATGGTTTTGTTCAGTATATCAAGTTTCATTCATTTCATTCCTTTTATATTGAATTGGTAATATTTTTAACTTGAACATTTTTGAATACTAATTCAAATCACTAAAACTATTATGTATTTTCCCAATACTAACAGTACATCCTATCGCTATTCTATTATATCCTATTATCCTCAGATTAACAGAGTAGGTACTAGTAATATATAAAGTTTTATAAATAGTGAATTAATTCATTATTTATAAATCATTACAAGAATGATATACTCATATAATTATTGACTACTAACAAAATCTGAATCAATGCTAATTGTAAAATTTTAAAAAGACATTTAATTTCACTGCTTTTATGGAAAATCTACCATTTATAATATTGTCCATTTTTGATAAATACGTGAAGACATTGATATACCCCGTACGTACTACAAACTACCAAACCATATGCTTGTACAATGACATGAAATAGATATACATCAATTTGTATGTATAGGATTAACAACTTATCACGTGATTTTAGTACATATCAAATAATATCAGGGAAAGCAAAAGTGAATTTTGGTATTCGTAGATTAGTTATAATAAATTCAAGTTACGAGTTACAGAAAAATATTTTTAGCTTTTAGAATAATTTAAAACCTCTCAATTAATTTATTCTATTTTTGTTTTTTAAAAGTTAGACACGATTTTTGTCACCAATAGACCATAAATACAAGGTGTATTTTTTTCATATATACTAGTTACGGGAAAGAATGATAGCATAGTACTTCAATTAAGTTGTATTTGGTTTGATCAGTAATCAAAGGCTGTAAAAACAGTAATATGGAATTCAATGTTTTGATATTAGTGTAAGTGTTTGAGCAAATCTCTATAACAACTAGACTGATTCGAACTTAGCTTTTTTAGTTATATAGCATTTAGGGGATAGATGAAAGTCTATCTAAACTATAAGAAATAAACTTAAGGACCTTTAATAAAAACTATTGTACTATCGTACAACATGATACGCATTTCCTAGAGACCTACAATATAAACGATCAAGAAAGTGAGCTGATGAACTATGATAGATCAGTTAAAGTATAGAAATAATTAGGTTATTTTAATATACATATTGCTATAGGCCATCGTAGCTAAATGAGACAGGGTCTAACTGTGAAACCGTAATGTAGGATCGTATTTTCACTTGAGACAAAGTCCAGGCGCACAAGTGGGTAAAACAGCGTAGCAAGATCTTTTCAAAATTATAGTGTCTTCGGTTCTGACTTCAGATTCGGCCGAAGCCGAAACCAAAACTGCTGATGACGTCATGAAATTTGAATAATATGTAAAAAAATACATTTTTTACGCTTTAAAAATTACATGTGCATTTGAATTATGGTGATCACGTTGATTTTATTATATATACTAGCGGAAATAATTAAACGATCATAAAAAAAAATCAATTTTTTTGAGGTTTTCCAAGTAGCTGCATTTTCCTCAAAAATAGTCTCATTAAAAGAAAAAAAACCATTAAAGCTTAAAGTGTCTAGTTTTGAGATCTTAAGATGAAAAATATCTTCAAGCGACGTGTTCCACTCTATCCTGATAAATACTGAAAGGGAAAAAATCGAAATTTTTTCAATTCATTTTCTTGGTCTAAAAAGTTGGAACATATTTTTTCAACTTGACCACTATATGGATCGGATAACTTGTTAGTCTAGACCTACGCTAGTTCTCTTTACCCAAGTCTCCTAGGGATTTACAAGGTGTGGGTTATCAAGGCCCTCGGTCGCCACTTAAGATTGGCAACACTTGTTTAATAGGTTATTTTTAAACCAAAAGGTTTTCACCTTTAACGTAAATGTGCATTTTTTGCAGAGAAATTTGTGTGCTAATTTATGATAAGATTTACATTAGATATATATTTATATTAGCTTATTGACTATATACTATGTAACATTTATATAGAAAACGGCTATATTTAAATAATATTAAGCAAGCCTCCAATATAGTAACTAGCCCAGGGTTCGCAAAATATCAATCCAATCATAGGTATTCGACCCCTGAAAGGAGCCACACTTACGCGAACGGACACACAGTTTCGTTACAGACTTACAGGGATAGTTCATTTAATCTGTCAGCTCATAGTATTCTCATCATTAATTTATAATATATTAAAATTTACTACATCTTAAGATTAGGTTCACAAGCTATAAAAACACTCAAAAGTATCTAAGCTACGTAAAAATTCTTGAGTACGTCATGAGTTTCGGCATTGCCAAAGGTTCGGCACTTTTTTTGCCGAAACCGAAACTTCGGTCGGACACTGCAAAATTGATTGAAAGAGGCATTAAATACCAATGAAGCTAATATCATAATAATAACAAGCTATTTTGAAATACTTTTTTTTATTTTCATTAACCATTTAAAGTGACACTCTTTACAAAACGTATAATCAGTTGAACGCAACGGGATTCGAATCCGCGCCTCTTGGAAACCTTCCAAGCGCTCTTACCGCTCTAAGCCACGCGCGTTCCTACTGTTCAAATTTTCATTTTTTTTTTTAATATTGACTTGTTCAATATATATTTTTTTTATTCACTTGTGTTGATTTTCATTTTTAGGCTAATGCTTTAAAATGTCAGCATAAAATAAAAGTTTTGTTTCCATGCATTTTTTAAATTTATCAGATAGATGACTTACTAACTTTACTATATTTTAATTTTATTAAAAGTATAATAAATAAATAATTCCAAAAACTAGTGTGGTTTTTATGTCCCCATTTTGTTACTTTTTCTTTTCTAAAAAAACACTAAATACTTGTTTTTCTACAAGCTATTATTGAAGATATTAAAAACCCCGAAAAATAACCAAATAATGAGAAAACTAATATTTTTGTGTTACCGAGGGTCAAAAAATTAGAACTATAAGTAAGCTAGTAAAAATTTGATGTTTTGCTTTATTTTGCTTATTATTTTAGTTATTGCAAATAACACTGCAAATAATAGTCTTAGATTTCAGATATTTTTTGGGAAACACAATTGAAATTACTGGTAACATACAATGGAGTTATAAGGGCTCAAGCTTTGAAAACATTCGAAGAAAAAAAGATATTTTAAAACATGAATAAAACTAGGCTACTAATATTGGTATTGATTTGCTCTTAATTTACACGCACGCTTTTTATTGAATAAAAAAGGCAAACGAGCAGAAAGACGACCTAATGGTAAGTGGTTACCTTCGCCCATGGACATCCACAACTCGTAATGAGTTGTAGATGCGCTGCCGGCCTTGGAACTGAAGAAAAAAAAGAAGGGAGGAAGGATGGGAATGGTGAAAATAGGGAAGAGCTGGCTTACATGTCATCGAACCGGATCCGGTTCGACATCAACATCATAAAGTGTTTAGCGGTTCGTCTTTGACATGATAGTGGTCGCGAGCCAGTCGGATTTCTTATTATGGAATTTATGGCATATTCAAAATTAGAAATCTAATGTAAACACATCCTTAGTATTATTAGTTATGTTATTTTACGATCCACTCATGTGTGATTACGCAATGTGGCCCAAAAGAAGTAACAAACAAAAATATTTTCTTAAAACAAGTTTTATACATTTCTTCTGGCTCAATAAATATTATAAACTAGCATTAACAATAGTTGTTATAAAAAATAAACTTATATTAAATATATACATTTTCCTTATAAACGCATAGTGGAAAGTATGTATAGACAGAAATGGTAACGTATCAGTATCTAGCGAAAATTTCGCGTTTAATTCATTGTTTATTTAAAACGCCATCGGGAATCAATTTTCAAAATAAAATGATAATTTATTTATATCTTGTAGAAAATAGCTTCACCTTTTTGACAGAAGGGCTAGTAGTGATGGGAAACAGAAAAAATCTAGTAGTCTAAAAAATAAGTTTTAACTTACTTTTAACTGTGACGAAATTTACGTTTGTAAATGGTTCATGTTTCTTTGGAAAAGTTGTTTCGTCCTATGGTCTGAACCACCTATTTGAGTTTCAAAAATAATCCTGTATGTAAAAATTAAGGTTGCAAAATAAAATATATTTACCATATTTTTTTGAAGACAGTCAAGATCGTCATCACCAGAGTCATCGGAGCTTGTGTCAGGATCTCTAACTTTAATTATTATTTCGTCAATAAAATTGTTGAAGTGGACGTAGCACATCATTAACCATCATCCGATTTCATTCACATCGTACAAGAGTCTATTACTTTCAGTGTTCTATTTAAATTTTTAGTTTCTACTTTAAAGCAATAAAAGTTCTTAAAATTTAAATGCGCTGTGTATGTTGTTGATGTTTACTCCAGTTACTCAAAAATTCTGTTTTTTTCTACTGAGCACAAGAGACTCGCTATGGCAGTATGTGACAGTCTTGTACTGTACTTAAAGAAATTGTTACTTGGAGATATTTCCTAGTCATATCTATTTGGACTGTTATTTTTTAGGAACCTTGTAAAAATAATAGCAAAACCACGATTTTCGAATAATTTTCACTAGCCTTTGCGCCACAAGTTGCTAGCGGGGGATCTTCCCTCCCTGCCTGTGTGGTTTGAAACATCAGGTTTCTTGAAATTTTGTAATATCAAAACATTTTATTACATGTTTTATAATTATTTTATATCGTTATGCGATATTGACGCTCCCTTCTATACCAATTTATAGTATCGATCTCTTTTTTTATATTATATTGTTATTTCTATTTTTTCTGTGTAATAAAAGTAGGCTAGTATATAATACATTTCAGTAAAGTGCATAAGTATTTATGCATTGCTGCTTTTAATTTCTACGCAAATTGCAATTTTATTACGTACCAAAACGTATGAGCAATAAATGTAACACAGTTTACAATCAATGTTGCATTTTGTGAAAAAAAAATTGAAATTACAATATGCTTAATACAATACTTTAATAGAGCAGAATAATTACTATTAGAGTACAATATATCGAAAGACAAAATACTTTATAATAAATATGTCGGTACAATGTGTGGATTACTTATATCGACTGTACGATATGTCGTATCAGCCATTCCTGGTGAAGTAAGTAATTGAAAAGCACAAAGCCATAAATGTTCGTTTCATCGGTCGTTTTGTAGTAGTAATTTTAATGTTAATGCTATTTATATAACAACAAAGAACATGTGTACGTATATCATGGATCGGTTAAATGTAATATCTAACAAATATGCAGATTATTCCCTCAAGCAGGATAATTATGGACAACTGCAGAGTCACAACACTCCTTTTTTCACTTTTAGAGCAAAGCAAATAAACAACGAATATATTCGAAACTACTCGCGTCTGCAAAAGTTATGTGTTTTGATAAATTGTCTGCTCAATATTTTTCTACTAAATATATTATATGGTGAGATTATAATAAAAATTAGGTACCCACGGAATTTCATTAAATACAATGATACGAAGCCCCAGTTTTGAATCATTTACCAATCAATCTTCTATAGCTTATATGCATTATTAATCTTAAGAAACCAACAAATAGACAAGACAGAAAGAAAATCAAAATTATATTTTTTCTCCTTCTACAGACATTTTTTATATTTATATTCAAAGTATAGAATTGACTTTGTTTACAGTTTAATATATATATAGAAAAAGTAGAAATTAAAACTGAACACACAAAAAGGTGTTATATCCTCCCATTTAATTTTAATTCTACATATATTACAAGACATTCTATTCATGCATTTAGTTATGACTGGACTAAGTATCCTTATTGAATATTTATACTTTAATCTCGTTTTTCGTTAGTTCGTCGTCGTTATATTGTTTCTCATAATCAGATTTGGTTTTGTTAAGTCTAATCGAAAGCTTCAGTAAGACTCATTTTGTTTCGGTTATCAACAATGGTCTAGTTATTAAGAAACATGACTGACGAGCTTGTTAAGTGCACACTATCGCTACGTAGCAAAGATCAGACAATTTAAATCGTACACTAGCATTTTGAGAGATTTTCACAATGTTTAGGTTTTAGCAAGCTTATATGCCAATCAGTTTTATTGGGGAAGGAACGACCTAAATATGATGGAATTTGCTAGCTTAAAACACTTAAAGATTTTGATTAAACAAAACTTTATTAGATATATTGAAACCTCCATTATATATTTTTTATTAAATTATTATATAATTACTATGGCTGTTATTAGTGCATGTTTGTGAAGATAGATCTAAATTGGAAACTTGAAAAGTTAACAAATTTAATTTGTAAATTAGTTGCAATAACCAAAATGATAATTCTTAAATGGAGAGATTTTCTTGTTAAAAAATTTTATGTTGTAATTCCCGTCAGTTGCTGTCGATAATCATAAAAGGCCAAGTGCAATCTGGCAAGGGCCGGTTGCACGGTGCGGCACGTGCGCTCCTCCACCACCTGCCGGTTTGGCAGGTGCACCACCTCCGTTCCTTAGCAATTGAAAGTATATCTATATCTTTATGTACATATCCTTATATATATGCATATACATATACCTTTTCATTATGTACATTTCTACCATAGTAAAGAAACTAAATAACTCCGAGCATGAAAATAAGAAATGTATTACTTCGATTTATTATGTGTAAACATCAATTATTCACTAGCAAATATTATATATCCTGATAATTCATATTTTTGGTTTTATTGTCAGAATTCTATATGCAGGTGCAATTTCTCTCATTTGTTCAATAAAATATTGAAGAAGTATAAAACTAGAAATTATACTAAAATCCCAAATATTCGCTGTAGCTACATAAGCCACTAACTATACTACATAAATAATAAAGTATATTCACCCATTTAAGAAGGCAATCGTGACGCAGTGAGACGTGATTGAAAACGCGACTGGTTGTCAACTCGTTTCCCACTCGGGAAAATTATTATATTTATTTTATTTTTATTTTACCACTTTAGTGACAACACAAAACGCAGCGTTGACCGCCTTCACTCAGCACGTGCTCTCCGTGTGCCCCGTCATGGGAGAATGGCAGAATAAAATACAAAAAGCCTAATAAACCGACTAATTTTCATATTGCTGACTAGTGTGAGTGCATACTCAATGAACAAGTGGTGAGCGCTTTTTATGAAGCGACTTTTGAAAAAATATCTTACGCCTCATGTGCGCGAAAACATTGTGTCAGATTTAACGTCATACTTTTACAAATGGCCATGATTTTATTAACTTGTATCTAAAACTTTCTTAGATAAAATTCCACATAAAAATACAGTAATAGGTAATAAACATATTGCCACTATTTTGATTAACTTTGACATTTGACCTTTGCATCTATGGCCTTGTCAAGACATTCAGAATGGCCAGAAAATCATTATAAACGAAACTCTTCATTATTCAATTCATTAGTTACCTTCGTAACTTTATTTATATATAATAAGACAGAAAATTAAACTACTTGGAGAAAGCCAAAGATTAAACACATCAGAGAGATATTTGAGAAATACGTAGTCAACATTACCAGTTTTCTTGATATAACCAACTTAGCGCCTGATTTTCCCAAAAGCCACAAGTCCTTTTTTAACGATTTTGATTTTTTTTTTCAAAAATCCGTAGCTGTTTTTTATAGGAAATTTACTGAAAATTTTAAAATACTCCTTACGTTTCTTGTGCGATCAACCGTTACTGAGATATTTATGGTTAAAGACAAAAAGATCCTTTTCCAGTCAGAGTTCGATATCTCAGCGAGAAGTATGTATATCGATTTTTTAACAACAGCAAGTTGAAGCTAGATAAACATTATCTGATCCATAATTTCAATGCGACCATTTTTGAGGTAAATACGGCCACTTAAACAACATCGAAATCTTTTTACGATCCTTTAATTATTTCCGCTAGTGTATTATAGTGTTCAAATTAGAAATACAACTAAGCAAAAAAGCATAAGCCGATCGCTTCATCAGTGATATCGGTATTACAAATATTTTTAAAATACCTTACTAGTTTTAATTCGACTAAAGTAATTAAAGTAAATGTTAATATAAAAAAAATAAAACTTTTTACGTTGAATACAGGATTTGGTTTACATGCAAAAAATGTGAAATGTGTGCGTGAACCTAGGGGTTCACCCACAATGTAAGTTAAATAAATCTCACCAGTTGGCGGGTTAATGAGGCTTCAGCTTCAAGAGCCTAGCTGGAAGGGTTATATTGCAACTGATTGATCAACCGCGTATGTTCGTTTTCGCTAAAAGTAGACAACCCACATTTTATGCATACTTTTAATAAGATTTGTTTATTTTTTGTTTCGTTTTGTGTACCATTTTCTAATAAAACATCTTAATTCAATTAAAAAATAATTTATAATTTACCTTGTTTTTGGAATTATTGGTCTCCATATAACACGGTACGAATGATGGGATTTGTACTAATTATGACTTTCTTAAAGCGCGGTTTCTATACAAATCGGACCGGAGGGTTGATTATATAATGTAATGCACCTTAACTATAGAACTGAACTAAAGTGAACTATACATTTAATGAAGATCTAAAATATATGCGCAATATAAAGTTATTATATATAACTAGCGGGCCCGCTCTGCTGGACTGCCTAATTGTTTCGTTAACCCTCGGGGGTAGATTTTTGAAAAATAAAGTAGCCTATCTTTGACTTTCGATTATCAACTATATTTATTACAATCGGTCAAGTGATTTAATTTTTTTATATAAACTTTCATCCCCTATTAAAACCCTTTAGCTGTTATTTTTTGAAAAAAATAAGTAGGCTATGTTAGACCCATAGTTATTTACTACTTTCATTTTGAATTTCATCCAAATCGGACCGGAAGATTAGCCGTGAAAGCGTGACAAACACACAGACTTTCGCATTTATAATATGTATGTATAAAGAAGGATGACCATTATATATAATGACCATGTTTTCACTTAAACTAAAACCACTTTCCACCTATGACAATCAATTAACAAAAAAGTTTAACTTTAAAATTTAATTGTGACTAGTGTCATTTAATCCTTGTGACATGTTAAACATTAAATTACTTTTTATGTTGAATTTAACTTCCATTAAAAATTAAAATAAATTGTAAATAAAATTTAAAGAGTATATTTAAGCATCAACATATTTTTTTACTTAAAATAAACTAATAATTACTTCCTCTCCTAGTAATATTAAATTTGTATTTAAACCAGTTTTAATATAAAATCCTTTACAATTGACGTGCAAAAAGCTATCCCTACCCCTCTATTCGTAAACAACGTTATTATTATTTTGTAAAACTGTATATTTTATAAAATAGTTATACAATTATTTATGTATATCGTTTAATTATTTCGACATTTTCATGAAGTAGCCGCGTGTTCGTTCAGTTGATCTACTATTTCATGACATCATCGATGATTTTATGAAATCGTCAATTTTACGATATATATATAATACAAAAACTTGAACGTAAGACGCGTGCGTATGTATCTTGCTAGGGGCGCGACAAGTTAGATACAAGGGAAATCAACTATCCCGACGGTGAAAATCTGTATATATTCATTAGAAATAAAACAGACAATCATGGCCATCCATGATTGTCTGATAGTGGATAGTAAAACATTTTCTACATAAAACAATTGAGACTAGTTATGTTCGCATAATATTAAGCTAAGGATATAAATTTATTATATTTTAAAAACAGCTTTTTGTACATCTTAGCACAATGTCTATGAGTGACTAACAAAATGATATCATGCTGTTGTTTTAGCGGCGCCAGTGCATTTGTATAAAAAAATAACATACTTCATAGTTAGCAAATGACACCGATGTAAGGTTTAGATTTGTAATATTATAAAGAAAATATTTTATTGCTATTTTAAACATTGTATATTATTATAGAATCGATGGCGTTACTTATGTTATTATTTAACATGTACAAAATACTAGTCAAATGTTATATTAAATATATACTCGTAGGAAGCTGTTGAACTGTATGTCAATTATAACGTACATAATGGAAATATATACTTGTGCATAAACAATATATTTGGAGTTACATGTGCAAAGTGTACTGATTTTTGCAAATAAACTGATTTATTCCTCTTAAACTAATTTTGCATGTCGATTAGAATAATCATCCATCTACGTATAAACAAAGTTTACAGAATTCTGCTTACCGAGCTATAGACAGCGAGCGATATTCACTGTATTAAATACTTATAATTTAGGCAAGGCATCTTTTTTATATCTTATTACTCTATCCTACTAAAAATCAATGGACGTCCTTTAAAGACCCTGAGAATCGAGCGTAAATAAATTTAACATTATTTATCACTTGAAAATAGCTTTATAAAATATGATGTGTAGTAAATATTAAATGAAGTAATTAAAATTACATAGTTAAAACTAAATAATATAAATTAAGTAATTTAAATAAGTAATATAAACTAGGTAATTTGTGTTCCTCCTTTACTTAACGCATCTTTTTAATAGATTAAATAAGATAAATTTAGCACTAAATTATATTATACTTGAGCAATAATTCACGATACCAACCTTTGATCCTGATGATCCTCTTGTTCGAAGATTTGGTCATGATCTTCTTGTGAAAGGCTTAATTCGCCAAATTGTTGTTCCACTGAGTTAGACATTTTACACTGATTTATATTTCTTGAAGAGAACAATCCACTACGACACAATCACCTTACTTAAAATAATCGTATGAATCAAGAGGCAAACGCACGTTGATTAAACGGTTTCCGGTGACGACGCGGCCGGGGCTGGGAGAATCAGAGGCAAACGGAGGTTGAGGATGCCCTGTGATGCGGCGATGTAATGGTCGGTGGTCGGATGCGCACACGTGCTCGTTGTTAAAGGCGCGGTGTTTATTTTCGTATTACATAATAGGTTGAAAGCGAGCGACGGTCGCGCGGAGAGCGGCGGCGTGGGTAAGGGACGGGCGCGAGGGCACGTGTGCGCCGTGCGTGCGGTTCGCGGGCTATCGAGATCGCTACTCGACTGAGTGATGTGACGTGCGTGACTGAACCGCGCGGGCTACGAGCGACGCCGACTCTGTTCCCCGTGCATCCATTTTGTGTGTTGTTGGAGAATGCGCGCGCTGGGCGTGGCGGCCTCGGCGCCGCGGGGAGTGAGGCGAAGCTTAGTGAGGTGCTCGTATCGATCTCTTTTTATCGTTAGAACGGCGCATTAAATACCTACAACGACCGGCGTCTCCACTTTTATATTTGGAATATTCAAATATTATAATACTAATTTGAACTTTTTCTACATTAATATTTGGTTAATTTAAGCTTATAATATTGTGTTACGTCGTATAGCTTAGTTCCAATATTAAGATTGCTTAGTTATTTAACTTTCAAACTATTTCATTACTGAAATAATGTTTTTGCTATCAAAGTTAAACAATAATCCTGGCCATTTCCACACGTTAGCATAAATGATCTTATATATTACATTTCGACCTAGAATTATATTTATGAAAGACGGGCGTCGGACTAGTTTTTAGTGTGCAGAATACCGTCGTTCAGAACAGAAACTGTACCAAATTTTAATACAACGAAAAATCATCACAGGCGTTATTAGATAGTTTTATCGACATTAACCGTAGTATTAATGGTCAATCACTAAAACGATAGAGTTCGTGAAGTATATTCGTTAGTGGGTCCGTGCGGCGGCGCCCCGCACCAATGCCTCTGTCGGCGCCCGACCGGGCCCCGGAGGGCGGTCGCCGGATACCGCCTACTTCGTCCGGTACAGGCGTCGCCCGCCTCGTGTCCCGCTTCACCTACAGTACCACCGCCGGGGCAAAGCCGTACTTCCAAGGAGAAAACGCCCTTCAAGGAGCCCGCACCAGACCCTGCGCCCTCGCTCTACTCGGACCTCGGGGACGTACCGCGTTACACCACCGTAAGGAGAGCTTCCCTGCAACGGGCCCTTGTGCGAACTCAACGTACTGATGATGATCGGTGAAATGCGCCAGTAATAATATAAAAAAAACAAACAAAATTCTAGAATGATAATAATAGCCAAGGCGGTGGTGGCGCAGAGCGTACCGTTCGAGCGCAGTGAGCGAGAGCGGCGGAGTGAGTGCGGCGCGAGCGCGCGTGCTTGCATAGGCCGGTACTGAGCGCTGCGTCACGCGCCATTCATAATCGCACCGCGCGCGCCGCCCGCCGTTGACGCAGTTATAGAACACACTTTACTTTTACATTTAAGTATTAATATACAACGTGTATTACATACTCACTTTATAGTTTACAACATAACACTATAAAAAAGTATTTAAAATTTGACTATTAAATTATGATTATGAAGTCGTAGTCATATCGTAGAATTGATGATTTTATGAAAATTACCCGTCTAACAACTGTTGCAGAGTTATCTGGTCACCTGTAAAAATTGTATCGGGTTCATACAACCCGATACCGATATGAGGATTTGTTTTCTAGTGTCTGATGCGTTTATCGGTTCTATGCAACCCGATGATTTATGCTACAATCCGCACTAGAATACATGCTAATTGAGCTGGTGACGGACGTCTCCGGAATGAAACATTAGTCTTTAACTAAATAAGAAACGAGCAAGTTATGTTACGGAAAAAAAAATTGTGAAATTTAAGGTAAATTACAGCAAATATTAAAACATCAAAGAATGTGGAGATAACGTTAAAATAGTCAAAAACTATATGTAAAGTATATAAAAAAGAGGTTAAATCGGAAATTGGCTACATTGAAAATCGTATATATTACGATATAATTTGTATATCCAATCTACACAACTGAAAACATTTATTTTATTAATATCGATGATCTTCTTCTTTGGGCCTCCACCTTCGTTCGGCCTTGTTCGAACGGGCCTTTTCGACACAACAACGCACCAGAAAAATAGTTGAGCTTTACATATAGTAGATCTGATGTCGCACGCACAGAAAATTATCTAATTTGAGTAACGCACTAAAGGCCTTAACTGACGCTCTAAGAGGTTGTAACTGTTTTAACGTAAAATATTATAGCCACTGTATATGTATATTTGCTGTATAATGAGCCTGTATTACGCTTATATTCTTCGATTTACATAAAAAAATATTATAAAGACGATAAATAGTCCACGATATGGTTAGACTGTTGGTCATTTCATAAAATGCGAACTTCTTTTAAATATCGTCGATGATTTCAACTATCCTTAATTTTTACAATATGACCACGACATAACATTTTTGAAAGTTTGATAAGTTTTATTTAATTGGCCCGGTAGGACCAGTAATTTATTTCTATAAAAATGTATTATAAACTTATTAAATGAATTATAATTTTAAAAATCCGACGAATGACAGAAGATATGAATATTACTTTGTCATAAAATCGTTTAGTAACAAACTTATATATACCAAAAATAGTCAATATTTAAAAAAATAAATAGTTTAAAGACTTTACATTTTACTTAATATTACAGAATTAATGGAATGGAATTATTTTTATACGCAAGTATTATTTTGATTGTTTAAGTCCAACTCTTTTCTTTTTCTTATCTCAACGTTTGAAAATAGATACAAAATGTATTCCCTAGTTCTTTGGGTATTTCAGAAATTAGTTTTTACTATATATTCGCCTTCCTCATTAAGAGGTGTAACACCGAGGTAAAGTAGTAAATTAAGTGTTACATCTCGTGCTAACAAAGTGCCAAAAGGTGACGATATTTCTTGATTTTTATACTTGTTGTATTACTAAATACAAGATTAAGATAATTTAATAGTTGTAGTAATTGAAAAGAAAATGGTTTATATTGATGAAAGAACTTTGCTACAAAGGGCTTCGTAATATTTGTTTGCAGACCTGGTGGTTGCAGCCAGACCTTGATACAAGCTACAAACGTTAGATAATGTTCGTATACAATGAGAACCCCCTTTATAAGTATTAAGAAATAATTGTCGATCTGGTTTGAAGAAGGATGTTTTTATTTGTTTGACAAACCCTTTTGAAGGGTTAGAAATATTATTAACGCAGTCCAGATATAACGACAAAAAACAACTGTTAAACTTGAATTAGAGCAACGCTTACTGGTACTTTTTTAATTTAACCGTGAATAATTAAAAAATAAAATAATATATTTTATCACGTAGCAAGGACGACTTAATATAAGAAATAGCAAAATTTTTCAATGGAAACTTAAGTCTGTTGATGACGATCAGTGCTGGTGCAAAAGGGCGCGGATGTTGTGGGCAATGGGCGGAGTGCATCGGGGTGCATGCGTCAAAGCGCTGCACCCGACGCCCTGGCGGCCAATAGCGCGTTGCCCAACCCGCCCCGCACGCGCCGCCGCGACGCCAACCTACCCCGCCTCAAACATCATCACGTCACTCTGTCATCTAATTGTTAGATATGTAAAATATTATATTATCAGGGGTGTTTGTGTGTTGCCTTTTACAACGCAAGTATGCAAATATTATAATTTGATAGGAACCAGATTTAACCTTAGTTATAGACTCTATTCTCCACTTTCTTGTCACGTTTATTTTTAGTTAGTGTAGGCAGATATTAATGACGTAAAGTATAAAACCCTAAATATCAAATATTTGCCTTTTTAATTTCTCTTTATTTTTATATTAGGATATACAAATAAAATATATAGTTCATCAAATTAAACTAAGCTCCTAGCAAATATATGTTTCTTTCGAAGTGCACAGTTAAGCCAAGTCTAGGATATTAATAGTTACTAAATAAATTATTCTGGTAAAAAAAGGAAATTATTTATTTTTGCCAATTTGTTGTAAACTCTACACTACCTTTTTAGTAGTTAAACTGGATGTTCACTTTTTTATTTTTTTAGATTCTTCAGTTTCCAGATCTTAAAACATTTGTTTTACTTCACTGAGGCTGTCTTAACAAATAATTAATTATATTTAGAGTCAATAATTTCAAATTAATAAAAGCAAATAATATTGTTTGTAAGGAGAAGGTACAAGAAGTTTGAAGTGTAAAAAAAATCTATTTATGTCATGTTACAGGAAAAAACTTTAATAATAATTTCAAAACATCGGAACTGGTGATACTATTTTAAAAAGCCATAGTACATAAATGTCACTTGAAAATTAGGCACAATTTTTAAATTTAAATGAATATTTCATTACAAACCAGATTTAAAAAGCAACTATTTTTCTTATTGATACACATTTTGAATTGAAATCATTTGGAGATTGTTTCTATGATCTCACTTTATTGACACTCTTTTATCTATTTCATACATTTGTAATTATTGAAAGCGTGCCGAGCACGCGCAGCTTCCGGTTTTGTACTAGATCGTGAGGACGAGAGCGCCATAGAGCTAGCGGCTGCACGGGTTGCGGAGAGGGGACACTTGGTGTCAACGAACCAACGGAGGAAACGTTCGTCTAGACCACGGACACTTACTTCAATTAATTCAGAGAGATTGGGTACAAAGTTCTGTGCCCTACAAAGTGTCCGTTAAAAATAATAGGAAAATATGTATCTATTACCGAAGATAAGTAACAGTAAAATATACAAAAAAATGTAATGAAGTGTTCAAAACAATAAATAAATTTTAACAAGAATATCTTTATATTTTGGTTTTTGACAGATAGTATAACTGAATTTTAACTCAAAAGTGCATAATCAAAAAATCTTAGCACTCCTTAATACTATTTCACACCTAAGAATTTTAGTCATTCTTATATTCTTAGTAAATGTGACTTTTGACATATAACACTTCATCGTATCGATGGCGCCAGTATGACGCACAGAGATGTGTAATAATATTGCGACATGAGAAGCAGCGCAGTTACAATAAATGACATCGCTCATAATATGGCCCGGACGACTCCAATGTCCGCCTATCAGTCAGTATTGTATAGTCTGGAGTGGCACTCCGTGTTGTGACTGCTAGCTAAATAGCTTTACGGTCCCCTTCACGTAGCACTTAATACGTTCTCTTGTTCTTTTGTTTCCTTTTAACACAGCCTGATTAAAAAAAACAAGCGGTATTCCAGTTGATAAATCATGGAAATTTAGTTTTTACGACTAATGTATGGTCTAATACTCGAATTCAGTTAATTACATCTTTAAATGGCTTCGCGGGCTAACTAAACTACACTTACACTAGTCATATGAAATGAAAACAAATATTTAACACCAGCGCACGTCTCTCTCCTGTCGCGTTATATGGTCGTCCCATAGGACATATCATTTCCTACAAATAACAAAGGGAATTGAAATCCTCAGCGCTGTGATTATGACTATCAAGTGGAAATCCCTAATATTATAAATGCGAAAGTAACGCGGTCTGTATGTTTGATGAGTCAATCACGACTAATCTACTGAACCGATGTCTAAAAAGAGAGAACGGTTAAAGGCTACTTTTTGATCCGAAAAACGAATTGTATGAGGCCGAGATAAGGGATAAAGTTTGTATGGAAATTATATCATTTTTAAAGTTAGGGGCTTGGCATCTATTTTTTAGACTCTTTATTAGATATAAATACGACATTCAAAATTTGTAAAAAAAAATATCCTAAAGGGATAAGAATGGAGGATGCGAAGTCTGAAGAACGGAAGTTTTTGTATGATTATGTCGGTATAAAGCTTATGGCTCAAAAAACGAAATTATAGCGAATTTTGAAATTGAAACTAACGATTGTAAGAAACCATGTGCCGCGCGCCTTACACATAGACGCTGCTTCGCCGCACGGCGTAAAGGGGTGAAATAGAAATAGAGGACAAAAATTTATAGTAAAATAACGTACATTTTTAAAGCTAGAAGTTTGAGCATGGGCGGAAGCCACGCGCGGTCGCTAATATTACATATACACATTTTCTTTTCAACGGTGAGCCAAGCTAGTGAGATTTGCGAAATAACTTGACGGATATATTTCATACTATTTAATAAACCCTAAAACGGCGTTTGGGGAGGTGTCATAAGGCGAGGTTCGAGTCTCAACTGAGGCGCCCTTGCCACGCTGTTGTCGTTATTTGATGGCTTCCTTCACAAGCGAGGATTCCAAGACCTCATATAGCTCGGCCTCGGTGCCGGTGACGGTGTCGAGGTCACTCTGGCTAACAGCATACTGCACAATCGAAAAAAATGGGGGGGAAAAAATGGGCGTAGATAGCAGTGGCACTTGATATAGGATGAGTCTTAATATAGAGTAATGAGTCATCTATTCTTAAATATATATTAGGTAATTTTACATTCTAAATTTGATAATAAGAAAGTAAATTAGCCATATTAAACGTTCCGAGTTGGTGTATAGCGGCCGCTTAAGGGCGAGACGACTTTATATTTTGGTTATAATTAAAGTTCACATAATAAAGGGTCAAAGGGGCTGGAGAGATGCACGACGCTCCGCAAAGAAAGTGCATATAGTGAAGTGTGCAATATCGTGGCGAGGGGCGAGCGCGCGTGCCCGAGTCACGTGCGATTGCACTCGTCACCTCACCTTTTCCATTTTATAGACTCTGCTGTCTTTTCATATATTTGTAAGTCAAACACCTCGTTTACCAACTTTACGCATTACCTGATTGTACTAACAGATTTAATCTTTGTTGTCTACACCCTAGGCAGAATACATCTTGTTTCTATAATGGCAATAGTTTTTAAAATAATGTGTAAATACAATGCTCTTATTGAATAACAATGTTGTGCCTAAGGTTAAGTTAATATAGTAACTTCATATATTTAAAAGAATAACGAATAAACCAAAAAAGTGAACAAAGATGTCGGTACTTCCATATACATGTATGTATATAATATTTCTCACACAGGTGTTGATTTCCTTAATAGGAACCAGGAATAGAAAACAAAAGAAAACAACATAAAAAAACCAGCTGAGCAAAGCTTTTTCACGCTGTATCCCGCACACAGCAGGGTAGGCAGAGGGAACCTAGTATTAAGATACTCCGTTCCCAACTTTCCGCCGAATTCAGAGGCATTGCGTGTTAAGTGGCGGAACTTAACGCCGCGCTTTTACCTCGACACCAGAGCGAAGAAAATGGAAATATTAAATATTTCTACTCCTCAAGTGGGAATCGAACCCACAACCAGTCGTTTACAGTCACACGTTTGTGCCACTGGGCCACGACTGGCCACTTTGAAACGCAAAAGCAATAAGAATGATTTATATTTAATTACTAGACTATAGTTAAATAAAATTCTCAACCACATCGCACAACTATAAATATATATGCAATGAAAGTCTAGCCATTACTAAGTATCATTAAGCCACGTCACTCTGAATCAATTTGCAGCAAACCGATTTCCCATATAGGAAATTGTAGATACAATTCAGTAAAATTCTATTTCTCTCTTTGTAAAGTTTCGCTCTCATTAATAATATGTGGTATCATTGGTATATATATTGTATCATATGGTACCATTACCAAATCACATATATGATAGAAGAAAAATAGTGCTCGAGGCTTCGCAAGCGTAAGTACCCAAAATTTTCATACAAATTTTACTTCCCTATTACAACCCCTTAGGCGTTGGTTTGTGTAAAAAAAACTGTTGCCTATGTTTGAACCTGGGTCTTCAATTATTTTCATTCCGAATTTCATCAACATAAATAAAGAAACATATATACTTTCGCATTTATAATATTAGTGCAAATGCGTTAAATGCAAAAGAAATATATTGTTATTTGTTAGCAATATATATGTTTTAAAAAAGTAAAAGGAAGACAGTGTAATCATTTTATGTAACCATACGAATATAAACACACGACAATAGTAAACAAATGGATAGTCATAGAGGGTAATTAATAGTATATTGTATGTTGGAAAATAACTGATAAACAACAATAAATTCTATCTGAATATATGCACTAGATTAGCTGGTGGCAACGACCTCTGCGGGCGCAACAGTTCTCCGGAGCGAATGACGCGCGCACAGCTGCGCGATTCTCGCAAAACATCCACGCCCTACGCTCTTCTAACTATGGTCAACTCAATACTAAATATCTGGGATTTACTTCAAATGACATATCACTTAAATTATGATATTTAATTAAACCATAAACAATATTTTTTTATGGTTTAATTAAATATCATAATTTAAGTATTAAATATGATATATTTAATTAAACCATAAACAATATTTTTTATATATCCTGAAAATTTTAGCTATTAATGATTAATAAATAAATTAAAGAATTTTTTAAATTGGGTATTCGAAATTAAGCAAACTCGTAAGCATCTGTCCATTCCTATTCTAATAGTCTTTGTTGAACAGATAGGGACGTTGGGAACAGATAGTTCTTTTGTTATACATATTTACAATATGGCAAAATAACGAGTCACAAATTACATTATCACAATATGTTACATAAGAAACAATACTAAATATAGATATCACGATTTTACTAAATTAATAACTAGACGTTTGGATAAAGAAAAGTAATATTTTTTGTCACTGTATAATGTTATTGAAAACTTAAATAGATATATTTTTTAAATAGTATTTTAGTTTCTATAATGTTAGATGTCTTTCATTTTTTTAGTACGCAAGGAGGAGCTATGTGCCGCTTGGGTAGTCTCCGTGAGGAGCTATGTCCGGCTGGGTGCCGGATGTAACCTCTGATTACTCAGGGAAGCTAGCTGAGGCGACCAGCGATTGAGGCAGCAGCTCAAGGATCTGGTGATCTGAAGTGCTACGATGTTAAGCCTCGGATTTGTGGTTGATCAGAAGCAACCGCAAAGTAGAACATTCTAACTGCCATATCCTTGATGTTATCTGCCAGGCTCTCGTTACGGAAGTCTCTATGCAGAGGTGCATTTCTCACGTAGCAAGAGGACCGAGCAGCTTGTGTTAGTATGGTATTCTGCATCAACTGAAGTACAGTTCGTAAGCTGGGATTGGTCAGCGAGTACCATGCCGGCGCAGTGTACGTCAGGCCTCACGTTTGTTTTATGAAGGGTCACCCAGGTGCGCAATGGCAGGTGGAATTGAAATAGAGGCTGTAAGAGGTGCCCACCTCGAATCGGCAACTGTCGCGTTCGTTTTTCAGGTTGCGCCTTGAGATTTCTATAGTCACGCCGAGGTACGTGACCGGTTTCAGCCACTCGATCCTTTGGCCCTGCATGACCTTGTACTTGGACCCAAAATTATACTATCATTATCCCACGGCACCACCTTTAAAAACCTTACTGTGATCTCTTTCTGACAACTAAGAAATAAGTCTTCGCCCCCTTTTAGGTGCCTAAGGTACGCAGTCAGTTGTTTTGTGTTTCTACCTCGTCCGGCCGATGCATCAATATTAATATTCGTCGCACGTTGTAAGTTAAATAATTTATTGTAAAAAAGTTGTGCACATTTTTCTAAACTAATCTTTATTTTTCTACTCCATTACGTTATCATTATTATTAAGTTACTGGTGTTTTATAAGCCTGCGGTATAGAAATTATTTTTTTATTACGAATTAATAATTTGAATGGTAACTAATAATCACAATGAATAACTTGTCCATTTGCTTATTTCTCTCTATTATGGTTCTGCGTAACGTTTTTCAAATCTTTAACTTTTATATCTCAAAACAACACACGTACGGCATTCCTTTACTTCTAATAACTTAGCTTGTCACTTATGGCTTTTCATCAAATTTTAACTTTACTCTTCAATAATAAACTTACCTTTTAAGCGACTTCCAAAAGGAGGAGGTTATCAATTTCGCTATATTTTTTGTGTGTGTATGTATGTGTGTTACCGCCGAACTTTTTACAAAGTGGATCAATTTTGATGATTCTTTTTCTATATGACTGGAAGTGGTTGCAGTGTATGCTGACATTTTTTTTCAGTCAGATCTTACTAAGTAATTTTTTACCAAATTCATAAAAAGTGGAAATTTTACAACTCGATTTCACTTTTACTTTACATATCTTTACATAACTTTTTACTGTGTGCATCAATTCGATGATTCTTTTTTTATATGAAAGCTAATACTTGCTGTTTAGTTACATTTTTTTTACTGAGAGAATCAATTTAGATAATTATTTTTTTTATGAAGTATCAACCATACTTGCCGTGTAGTCGCATTTTATATTTAATAAATATCCGAGTAGTACTTTTTAACCGACATGATTAAAAGTACAAGATTTTAAATTATATTGCTCTTTTTAAGTACTTTACCATATATATTTTTACTTAGTAAATTAATTTAGATGGTTCTTTTTTACATGGTAGCAGCTCTTGTATAGTCCCATTTAAATTTAGTTACGACATGACCAGTAGTTTGAGTTATTCGTAATTATTACTAATATTACAATTGCGAAAGTGGCTGTCTGTTTGTGTTATGTTTAATTACGCCTAAAGTACTGAATCGATTTAAATAAAATTTCGTAAAAAGATAGTCTTTAGAATGTGAAAGATCATAGACTATTTTAAATTGGAAAAATGAACTGTAAAAATTGGAAAAAAAGATGAAAGTTTGTATGGAAATTACGCATTTTATAGCACGCAATTTATAGCTAGGATAAATTTGCATGGATTTAACTACAAAAATACAAAATCAGTTTAAACAATTCTTTCATCATTAGAAAGCTGCATTTACACTGAGTAATAAATGCTAAAATTATTTCCAGAAACAATACGGAATCATTACTAAAACTTGGATAATGTAACAACATAAGGTGTAAAAAATATCTTTCACCGCATGCGATGCGAGAATCATAGATGATAGATCAAAACAATGTACTACAATATTAAACAAAATATCAATATCTACAAAAAAGTCCTGGATGGCATATCTATCCTACCTCCGATCGACTTCTTGTAATATCTAATTTTAATGTTAAAATAAAATCATAGATTGCAAAGAGCGAATTATAACGTGGTTTATTTAAGCCATAAATAGTATTAATCTATATACCTATATAAAAATGTGTTTATTAGACACCTAATATATGTTTGGAAAAATGATATATATCCAATATAAGTTTATAAAACGATATTTAAATCATTCATATTGTAAACGTTTTTTGATCTCCCTATGGCAAACGAGATCTAAAACATAACTATTAACTATTATATTCTTTCTACATCACGGTAAATAGTATTGGTTTAGTAAATTATAAAAGCCACTTTATAAGGTTAATTCATAATATAAAAAAAAAAATATTAATAAAAATAATTAAAAGTTAAAAAGTTTGCCTGGTATTACTAAAATATAACTATTGTATACATTACTTTACTAACTTCAACGTTATTTTAGAATATTCAAGAAATATATGTATTAAGCTGGTAACTGACGTAAAAAAATACTTATTATGAAATTCTTGTGCGCCAATCAACATGTTACTTACGTGTTAAGTTACTGCACTTTTTTTTTGTAAAAAATAATTATGGTAAGGCCTAGTTGGACTAATAGATTTGTGTGAAAGTCTGTCATTTTTGAAATAAGAAAATTTTAATTTTGCTTTCCTGATTAAAAATTAGTAAATTTCAGTGTTTATTCCATTTGTCAAATATTTTTAGTTACAATCTCCTCAACCTTGGTTGGACTGTAGGCCGTTGGTTTTTGTAAATTTAAGCTATATTATAAGCAAAACCTGTGTTAACATTTAAGATTTATTTATTTGTCTATTTAAATGCTGCCAACAAAGGCGGTTTAAACGTAATTTCAAACAAGTAAGTCAATTTGCTATGAGCATTATCTATCTTTGGGTACAATATTAATAACATTAGAGAGACCCAGAAATAAAATGGCCAAATAAAAGTACGTCACATTTATTTGATTCAATGCTCAGCGCGTTATTGCCATATTCCTGAACAAGCCTGCTAACTCTGTGTGCCATTCAATATAACTATGTAAACGGAGTACACATGTGCCCACTATGTGCGCGACATTTCATTGCGAAGATCGCTTAGATAAGCCATCTAAGCATAAATGTAGAATGAATGAGTGGGAGTAGAGGTGGTCGCCATGACCGAAATCGGTCGGAAGGATATTTATTATCATATTACTGGAGGAATTGGGCGTACTTATATTTCAATTACAGTTAAATCCGTTTATAACGACGGCCAAGGGACCGTGGAATTAAGTCGTACTAACCGGAGGTCGTACTTAACGAACACACATTTTTTTTTATTAATCGCATCTACGTTATCAGCAGGATCAGGTGATTAAAAAAATTAACTAATCTATGCTCATAAAATAATGTAACTTCAAATTTATCTTTATAATTAACAACTAAATCTCTAGTGCAAAAAATCTGTAATATTTTTTTGCTTTTGGTTTTTATTTCTATAATAAGAAGTACAGGCTGCGTTATACAAATGAGAAATTATGCATTTTATTTCATACTTTTCATTGTGTCATCTTCAAAATTAGAATTTACAAACAAATTTAATAAACGAACGCACTTTCATATAAGCTTGTACTAGAACCAAACATATATGCCTACACTTACGTCGCTAAAAACGGTTGGTTGCTATATGCGAAGTCGTACTAAACGGACTACATTACCAGTTTTTTGGAAGCGTATGTAGTTTTTTTTAGGGCAAAACTATTAAGTAATTTTGTTCTAAATTGCACACTGTTGAATATAGTGTCATTTTCAATATGATTTTAATAATTATTAACAAGATTTTTTGCCAGATTTTTTTATTACAGTATTTAATTCTTATATGACGAATGCCAATGTGAACCTGTTAGATCAAAATATTTAAATCAAGTTCAACATTAACGCTGACTGTTAAGCCTGGAACAGTGATTGGGACTAAAAGGTGAAATCATCTTTGGCTTTATTGGTTTCAATCTTCAATTTAGGGATTTACATCCAATAAAAGGTTTTCCATGATTTTGAGATTTTGACTTAAATTATTTTCTTAATTACACTACTGCGACAAAATGACATTTCTTAGCAATTCCAATAAATTGTTGTTACAATATCAGACTCACAAAGATTTTAGTTTAAGATCTGAGTTGAGTACCCTTCGTAACTTAGATACCCTAATATTCACGAAAACTTGACATCGATATCAAAACAAGATAATATATAATTATAATATATTAAAAGATATAAATACGAAATAAATTAGAAAAAACAAAAAAGAAAATACATTGTAAAAAAATAATTTAAAACAGGCGATCTTATCACTAAAATATCGATTTCTTTCAAGCAACCCCATGTCATGGGAAACACGAACTAAAAGTTGGATAGGACGTGAACGATATACCAATATAAGTAATAAAGAAGAAGTAATAATATCGTCGACGGAAAACGTATTTGCTGTAAGTAGAAAATATCAAAATTTGGTTTTATATATCATTTGAATCAGAAAAAAAAACTGCGTCGAATGATCTAGGTAGCTTTTTGCTAAGATTAAAAAAAAATACTTACGCGTTCTCAATTTTGAAAAAATATTCATCCAATTTGTTGTAACTACCCGAAAATCCGGCGTTTTGCGGTGTCGGCGGTGTTTTTTTTAACTTACAGCAATTGTGACGACGTTAAGAATCCATTGTGACTTACGCAGTCTGCCCTTATTACCTACTACTACTTAGAGCTTATTTATGTCAACTTCATTTCAAAAACATATACAAGTCTTTAAGATAATACTTATTTAGTGTTATTTATCGTTTACAGTATTTAAATTCCTTTCAAAAGAATCAGAATCCTCACTCGCCATACAAATTCAGTTCTCACTTACGACATTTTTATATTCCATAAATGGAAAACGAATTGCTGTAAGTAATGAAAAGTCTACTTCCACTTATTTTAGACACATGTAGATATTTTCAGTATATTAGTAATGTTAAAGTTTGTTCACGTACCAAAAATCATGTCTATACTGCTTATATTAACAGAGCTATGATTTTTTTTTCAAATTTAAAAACGTTTTTCGGCTTTATTTCAAATTGTACTTTTTCTACTTACAGCAAATACGTTTTCTGTCGACGATATATTATTTTAATAATATAAAATAATGGACCATATCGTTTAGCAAAAATGTCGATAGTCTCTTTTTCAAATGGCACGTCAATTGTCCATTCTCTTACGATGCGGTGTAGAAATGCATTAAATCATAAAAAAGCTTGTGCGAAGCGTAGGTTTAGGTCATAGTGCTAGAGCAACAGAACATCACGATAGTATGACTGATTCAGTGTATTATAAAGATGTGCCAACTCTTAAAAAAACATAATTTGAGTTAATTCGCAAATGATTAGTTTCGCTTTTAGCAATTTAATGAGTCAGCTTCATAACAATATTCAAAAAATTAGATCATATTCAGCATAAATGTGTGAGAACCATCATTATTAATTATTAATTTAAATAAAAAGTAACTAATTTATTTATCGTGTCTTTATGTATTTTGAAATAAATATTCATGACAAATAAAGGAAGTATTTCTTAAGAAAACTATTTGTTTTTAATTGTAGTACTTGTCACAAAATAATATCAGTTTAACATTATATTATAGGTGCATATTATGTAGATATTTATTTACACTAATAATTGTTTAAATTTTATTAACAAAATTAAGAGCTTAGAAAAGAATTTAGCAATTATTTTATAACAATATTTTTTTAAGCTATTCATAGTCTACGTTGACTTCTTTCGTTTGTACGCAAATAAACAAAAGCAAGTTCAAAAAACGAACCATTTATTATAATTACGTACCACAGTTTAAAATGAATATATATTAGTATTATTTATGATGTATTTTTCTTACTTAATCAATACACAAAAAATGTGGTTTATCGATAAAAGAACTTTGTTTTAAAAAAAATTTTCCTGTAGCCTTTCGCAGTCCAAGTACAAAAGAAATAACAGAATATAAAGTGGAATATTTATTTCTTAATAAATAGACATTTTCCAATCAAATCCAACCCAGATTAAAGTGAGGTGATATATATTTTATTAACTTTTAATCGATCAAGGGTATAGAAAGAACTATTTTCAGCGAGTGAATGTTTTGGTTGAGTTTTAATGTATCTGGTTTCAAATGCTCTATTATTTTAAATAACGTATAAGAAGCTTACATACTTTACTTAAATTGGGATACAACTGCTCGCCATTTCGCTGCAAGTCGTTGTACTAATGTAACTATGAGCTGCATCAATTTACTGTTATCTTCCAAATCAAATGATCATTTCCCTATACAATCTTAAACCACGAGGCTAAGTGTGCGAGTTCATTCACTCACTTAATGCTTTTTTCATAGCCGCAGCGTTATCTATGACAATAGCTACCACTTTTGTACTTATTTGCCATTGGTCCATTACCTCGGGAAAGTTTTCAGCAGTGTGGTTATCATTGATTTCTGTAGTAGAAATATCGATTAGTTTCAATCTCGTACCACTAAATATGCTGAGATGCTCATAAATCTTTTATTATCATATGAATACCAGATATGAGATGGCAAACCTAAATATAACAAACATCATCTAAATGCTTCTATAAAGATTTAGACTCCAATTTAGACTTTCATCTGTTATCATCACAATTTTCTTTGCTTTTACAATCAACATTCAATGCATTGAATTCAATTGCATCAAGCAAATTAACTTTTTTGTATGTAATAAGAGTTTCAATAATTTCAGGTTTTTACTACTAAGTGAACGTTAAACTACATAAAGAACAATTAATATTGGTATTCTCTCTGGCTTTCTTGTTTTCCAATCTTCTCATTAGGGCGTTTTTTAATTAATAACTAAATTAAATAAATGTCATTGATGATGTTCCGGTATTAATATTGTAAATGAGATATCAAAATTACCATGAAAACAAACTTAATAAAAGAAAATAACATAAAAGAACAAAGAAAACATAGGAGCCAATCGTGGCGCAGAGGCGCAGAGTGTGCCTGTAAAGCGACTGGTCATGGGTTCGATTCCCACTCGAGGAGTGGAAATATTTTTTATTTCCATTTTCTTCGCCCTGGTATCGAGGCAAAGCGCGGCGTTAAGTTTCGCCACCTAACACGCAATACCTCCCAATTTGGCGGAAAGTGAGGAACAGAGTGTCCTTAAAACTAGATTCCCTCTGCCTACCCTGCTGTGTAAGGGATACAACTTGAAGCTAAAAAAAAGAATAAAGAAAATACAATGTACTACAGGAATTTATGCAATAGAAAGTGCAAACTAAAAGTTAGATAGGATGTGAAAAATGTACCAATATAAATAATAAAAAAATAATGCATGATTTTAATAATTAAATTTATGTAGAGGTAGTTTTTGTAACTTTTTTGTTTAAGTTAAACTATTCAGGTGTGCCATATAAAGCCTTATGTTGTATAGGGGAACCCCTGTTCTACCTTGGCCAGTTTTTTTTTTGGTTTTTTATAAAATAATGTCACTATCTGCGTCTGTCAAGTAAGCATGTATGTAAAGATCATTTAATTAACTACATAATTCAATCATAGAACTGTATATATTTCTAAAGATTTGGAACCAATACCCACTTGAAAAAAAAGGGAAATTTGACCAAGGTACAACAGACCAGATCTACCTTGGCCGGTGTACGTTGTACCTTGGGCAGAAAAGGATCAAATGAAGTTTGAACACTTATATTAGCTATAATTTATTTATTTTTTATTGAAATATTAGTAATAAATATTTAATAATATGAGTACTTGCTAATAGCAAATAAAAATAGTTATTAATAAAAATATCTAAGTAAAAGTATTTTTTAGAAAAATCCTCTATTTTGTACTCATTATTGTTGACATTACTTTGGATTCGAATCACGTCATCTAATTATTTATCATGTTCTTATTCTTTAACATTAATTCTAAGCAAAATACTTATTAAAACTGATGGATTAAACAAAAATAAATCATAGAATAAACATTAAGAAGTTATAACAAAAATAAACATAAAACACTTACGAAAAGATTCAGATGTTTAGTAACTATTTTGAGACCCTCTTATTTATATTTAATTAAATAATATTTAACAAAAATCCCAGAATTTTTCAATTTGTTGAACAAGATAAACTTCTCTTTTTGAGTTGACTCTCATTAATGGGTTAATTTTTTCCTTGATATCTTGATACAAATTCAAATCATCCTTTTCAGACTACTTTCAGTTTTTCAAAGACTTTTGCATGGAATTTATTAAAACTACCTAAAAAATACCTTAAAATACCTTGGCCAGTGACCGAGGTACATCGCAAATTCGGTGACAAAGGTACAACAAGGTACAACTTCACTTAACAAGCACGATGAATTTATTTATTTTATACGAATTTATACGATGGAGGTTAGGATTTGACACTCATGCCGCCTAGTAGCTAGATAAACTAAGATTAGATTTTATATAAGACAGTTTCCACAGATATGCAATACTTTAAATAAATTAGAATAAAGTAAAGTACAAAATACTTACTTTGAGTGTAAAATAATAAATTACCTTTTCTTTTATCGTGCTCACAGGGCTCGGACGATACGCAACTAACTTCACATTAATATGGATAAATGACAGATCAAAAAAAAATAACAGTGGTTCTAAAAGGCATGAACTTTTTGAAAAAAATAAGATTGTCCTAGGTACAACTCTGTCCAAGGTACAACAGGTTCCCCTATACTTTATTATGATTGAACAGAATGTTCAGAGAATTTTAAAGAAGCTCAAATTAGGGATCATGCGGCGAATCGGCGAATGGTTTGCTTAGTGTTTAATAATTGAAGAAGAGCATAATTAAAGTAAAGGACGCAAAATTTTGAAAATCAGTTTAAAATTCGTTGAAATTAAAAAAAGGTGCGTTAATAGTTACAAGTTATAATAGGAGTGAAATCATTATAAAACAATACTACTTTTGGACGATAAAAGTGTTAACTATTTTGTATGAAAATTTTAATTAAAAACAATTCTTAAAAGGATAATTATTAAGTAAGGTTTACATTATGAAAAGCTCGAAAGGTTTGGAAAAAAATTTAGGTGTAGAACTGTAAAAGCACGGAAATGTATCACGCACGGCAATATAATATTAAGTAATAATTGTTATATTACATCTTTATGAATGATTAAATACAAGAAGCGTCAAGAACAGGTTTGGAGATGTTGTTTTGTTTTCATAAGCTCAACGCTTTTTTGAATGAGTATCATAGTTAAAAAACCCTTTATCCAAAAGTAGTTGGATTCATTAATACCAAGAGTACCTCTAACTCCTCTACTACCTACTATTACTACATATTACTGCTACGTACTACATTACTACTCTGGCATTAGACCAACATGTTGTTAATATTTGAACGCGTTAGACAACATATTTTAATTGTTAAGAAATTGCCGCATTATTAAAATAAAAATGTTTATATATACTGCGAACATTTCAAGGAACAAAAGTATAATAAGCCGGTCAAAGATAGTGCGAGTCGTCATAAACAGGCTTTGCGGCCGAAGTATGCAATTGTGCACGTTTAACTATAGGGCGATAGTTTGTGCTCGTGTGCAGTTTGTAGGCGTTTGCTCAAAGTAATTATAACGGTATAATAAAATACATGTGAGTTGAGTTTTCAACTGATTTATGTTTAGTATTGGGACCATTGGGATCATACCTAATATAACGTTCGTCTAGCACTTTAAAACACACAAATTATTATGTTGTTATGGAAAATTAATCCAACACGTACATACAAGGTATCTATGGATGCATTCTCCTAACCTAAAAACAAAATAATCTTTTTAATTGTTGTAACCGTTTAAATTACCAGATAGTCTTGGTTAAACTGCATTTTCATGTATTTTTTGTTCTTAATTATTTCATAATACGTAATAGGCATTTCATTATGCCAAATGCGGGATACCGGGGAAGGGACGAGGGGAGCATTGCATACCTGTCCTCGTACGTAGGAGAGGCGCCTCCGGAACCACCTTGGGACACGTCTCCGTCCATTTTTTGTTGACTATTATTAATCGATGTGAAGCGATAAAATTATTTGAAATCGGCTAGCGACCACAATGCACACACCGGCGGGTGCGGCTGTCACAATGTGCGCGCAAACTAAGCGCCAAATACGGCGTACAAGCGAGCGCTCTCGGTGGCGACTGGTCGGCGGGCGGCGGGCGGCGCAGCGCCGACGCCCCGACGCCCGCGCGTCGCCAGGCAACGCGCTGTGCACGTGGCCCGACTTCCCAGAACTCCTCACATGCTCGTCACCGTTTCGACCTTTTTATATTAATAAATTATTTTTGCCTACAACTTTGTTTGTATACTACTAATCAATCTAATCAAATCTATCTAATCAAAGACATTCCAATCGTCGTCATATCGTTGAGAACGAAGTGTTTTGCCAATTCAATTTAGTTCTATATTTATAGAGCTTTGGACATGCTACTAGGCAGACTAAACTGCCTGACTTGTGGTTGGACTGACGGCGCTGGAATTAAAAACTACCGCTATTTAAAATCTAGCGCTAGTTGACAAAATGTTACTGCATTTTTGTTGTGAAAATGTTTAATTGATTCTTAGTTATTCGGTTCTGCAGCTGACTTTATTTGTATATTATCTACTGATTAATATAAAACTAAAAATATAAAACGTGGTTAAATAACACTGTTGGAGTTACACATATGTTGCCCGCGGCCGGCCTTTGGTTCTGTTACTTTTATTATCAAGAAGAAAGTGAGTTAGCAAATATAAATTGATAATAAAAAAATAAACAAAACATTTTTATAAAATGTGTAAAATAATATAAAAATATTTTGATTCATTTAGTATTGTTATTATACATATACATACACTAGCGATGGCGTTTTCCTTGCTCAATTCTATTTTACAAATAAAATATGTGAATATTATTAAAATAGAGTAGAAAAGTAAATTCTGCGTTATAAAGTCTTTGGTATTGATGAAATTTCAAGAGCAAAGTTGATTTTTTAAAATATATAATTAGTATAACATCAGACAGACTGATCCTTTGCTTTTGCGATTACTATACATTTTGAAATGAAACTATTTTTAACCGGATTAATCGCGTATATTTTTGGTATTCGAAAATACAGTTCGATTACGTTCAATTCGAGTCTACCTGTGACCAAGGACTTCTGTAAAGTATTCGAAAAGTCGGGTTTCTAAAAATCCGGTTAAAAATAGGTTCATTTTAAAATGTCAGACAGACTGGTCGCTCACTCAATACAAAATTGTGTCAAAAAAATTCACAAAAAAATTGTAAAAAAGGTCTAAATAATAGCCACAAATCAAAAAAAATATATTCTGAACAACTTGAGGTATAAATAAATATTATTAAGGTGTCCATATTTAGATTTCGTTTATTATTATTTTTATGGCCCTCTTGTATTTAGTAAGGTGAAATGTTCACGGTAGCATTACTTAATTATGAATAGTGGTCGAATAATAATAATATATAGTATTTATTGAAATATATGAACGACAAAACTTCATATTTTCTCATGCTTTTACTAAATGAACTAACGCCTGGTGAAGGCAGTGACATCTCATTACCGAGATCACGTACCGTGTGCGCGTGTAAGCGTTGGCATGTTGTGATATCCGACCAGGTGTGAAAAGGGCTGCGTTGTATCAGCAAATAATTTAATACTAAAAATTGATATTCTATTTTTATTCATCGTTTATAATTAATAATGGGAAAAGGCTAGATATAGACGTGTGTATTATGTCTGGATCTGCATAGATATGAAGTATTCTTGAAGAAGCTTGCAAGTTGCAGCAAACGGTGCTTATTTTATATAACATTACCTTATCTGATCCTATAAGAGCAAATATATTTATGTACCTTTTTCTAGCATCTGGAACAATAAATTATGAAGGACAAAGTAGATATCACTCATATAAGTGTTGTAAATTTTGTAGTTTTCTATAGGATCCAAAAGTTTCTAAAATCTAAACACAAAAATCTTACAACACCTAAATGTAAGATTGTAATAATAGAACCCTAACAATTAGTTGTATATCTTTATCTTTCTTTTGTTTCCTTTGTAGTAGGAACTTATTTTTGTTCTTACACTGTAATTAATAAAGCTAGATGCAACTTATGACAAAAGTTTCTAAAAAGAAAACACTCACGGCTGAAACCGAATTGTCTGCATTTATGGAACACGAATAACTTGCATGAAACAGTAGAATGAACTTAAAAATAAATTAAGCAATTACATAAATATAGTTTGGTAGTACACAGGAGAAAGAGGGAGATTGTTTAGTGAGGCAGTTAGTTGGTATCATTTAAGGTTTTTGACACGTCAAAACCACGAAGTAAGAGACATTGTCAAAACTTTTAAGTAAATTAAGTGCATTGGGGAGGAAGGACAAGTTTTGGATCAATGAGGCGGGAACTCCAAAGCCTCCAAAGTCGAGAAAGCCGTAAGGTTGGTTAGAATGACGCAATAAACCAGATTGAATGAAAATTGACAATGACAATTTGACGTTTTTTTTTGGATAAATATCATTTTAAACTGCTGCCTGCTGACTAGAACATAACGGAAGTTCAACGAGAGTTAATGAGAAGTACAGTGGAGAAATATCGCACACAGGCCATTAATTTACATTATATAAAAAATAGTTATAAAACAAGTGTTATAGAAATAGTAGGAGTATGTAAGCATATGAATTCTTCTCTTTTTAGAATATACATACGTACTTATAATATTGTTTTAAAATAAAGTACGTCTGCACGAACTTTTTGCTGTTTATTTTGCCCCTTGAACGTTTTTCTAGTCTCAGTAAGTTCAACTTTCTTAGCTGATGTTTATGTGATAAGAAGTTTCTACGATATAATTTATTTTATTAAGCAATAGTTGGCAGATATAAAACTTTGGTAGACCTATAAAACTATAAAGTCACTTTAGGCACTTTATAACTTTACACTAGTTTGGTTCATAGCCCGAGGAAAGATATGAGGAGGGTGAATTTCAGTGGGACTTTTCATTCATATCTAATAATTTGAATTAAATATTGTTGATATGTTTTTATCTCGGTAGTTCTAAAGACAGTTTCTCCTTTACTTTTATTAATCTACATTCATGTCCGCTACTCTAACCATACTAGTATATGTATATGCGCATGCAAAGAATGGGCCAATAACAGGTTTACAAGTTATTTTTAAGTAACGAAACCACAACAGTATCTAAGTTTTTAGAGAAAAACTTAAGGGGCGTTAGAAGTAATTTAATGTCTTTAGAGGTCATATGTGCATGGGCGAATCCAGCCCTCATAAAAGGTTGTGGTCACAGTCACCTTAAAATCAGCCAAGTGCGAATATAGCACAGAGAGGATTACAATTACGAAACGCGCATCCAATATTTCATTTTTAATAAGGTTTCATAAGATTATGATTATGAAACCCGGCCTAAATCGGTGGACCTATATCAATATAAAAAATATGAACAATATGTGTATAAGTTATGAAATAGGTAGGATAAACATTAATGATTTTATTAACTAAATACAAATGTTAAGACATGCAAAATATTTTACATAATTTGTACACGAAATTGATGTGAAATTTAAATAATAATTACTGTAATAAATTGAAATTAAAATTATTTATTGATAACAGGATTTTACATGACCTAAGGTAAGTTGTCTCTAGTCATTGCCTAGAAAATAAAGATGATAAAAGAACATTAGTATGCAAATTATTCCGCCGAATTCTGGAAGATATATGAGTGAGCGAAGAATATACATGAGTGGCGGGACTCAAGGCTGTGCTATGCCTCGATACGAGAGCGAAGAAATTGAAATATAATATATTTCAATTCCTCGAGTAATCAGTGGTGTTTACAGTCACACTTTATGCCTCTGTGCAAAACAGGCCTCTGTCGTATAAAGTAAAATCTTACCGGTACATTTTTTTTATAGCTTGACGCTGTATGCCGCACTCAGCAAGGTAGGCAGAGGGAACCTAGTGTTAAGACACTCCGTTCCCCACTTTCCGCCGAATTCGGGGGGGTTGCGTGTTAAGTGGCGGAACTTAACACCGCGCTTTACCTCTGATACCAGAGCGAAGAAATGGAAATATTAAATATTTCCAATTATCGAGTGGGAATCGAACCTACAACCAGTCGTTTACAGTCACACGTTCGTGCCACTACGCCACGACTGGCCCCAGTACATAACGCTACAATTTACGTTTTCGCCTTCTAAATTCGTTATTAAAACGTGAAAATGTGACATGTGAAAGTATGTAGGCCAAGTACATCACAAAAACAAATACTTTCAACCCAAAAATGGAAAAATATAAATCAAAGCATGGGTGTAAGAAAATATGCAATAAATTAAAAAAACATAGTAAGAGCTTTTACGATTTTGTCCGGTGGGCCCGGCAATATGTGAATGTTAGTTAAAATCGCATTAGGTTAATTAAACCGTATATTTTACCATGTATTCGCAAGATACGTGCATATATTCAAAAGAATTGTTGTTATTATTCAAATATAATATTATGATACATTTTTGTATGTTCAAAAAAAAGCGTTTATCTTTTTGATATACAACGTCCACTTAACACGGAGGGGGATGCCATAGTAGAAAAAAAACCATGTGTTATTTGCGAAAAAGGATAATCGAAGATAATCCTGGCGAATCATTATTAAATATAGATACATATGCACTTTTTCGTTTTTATTTGTATTGCATATCGCCTGGCTTATATGCTTTTAACACGGCAATTTGATTGCCAGTTTGCCAGAATATTATCGATGGTCTTGGAGATTATCTCACAAAGGGGCTCTAACGAAGAGATTAGTTAATTTTATTATTTTGCTATTATTAAAAGATATGATTTTTCTTGTTACCGACGTCACTTGCATTTTTTTCCCGCAAATATTGCGGGAAAAAAAACCATATACCAATAACTTCTTTAATAATTGATAATCATAAAAATTTTGAAAAAAATGACCACAGATTCTATGTACTCAAGCCTAGAGGGAAAAGTACTTCTACAATTTCTAGAGAAAAAAAGTAACGTGACGTTGTTTAGAAAAACAAAAAGCTAAGCTAATAAAGCGCGTAATAAGTTTGTAAATTGTTTGTTTGTATCACACTAGCGAGTACTCAAATGCAGAGACTACATGACTTATTACATCAGGCACTTCTTGCATTTCTTATTTGGATTCTTAGGTCCATGACGCACTTTTTATTCTAGTGTTGTACTAATAGTTTTCTTACACAATTTGTGCAATACAGTTAACATAGATAAATACCTGTCATATATTATTTCTAAGATCCTATCGGAACTGCTCACGCAAGTAGTAGAAACTTTTTTTTACTTATTTATTAAAATTATTTTTTGAAATTTATTTATGATTTTTTTTGCACAAAAATATAATATGTGCAAATTTATAAAGTAATGTGAATCATTCATTCTATTTAGTTTTTAATAGTGAAGAAGCAACATTACTATGTACGTATGTATTAAGTAATAGATACTGTTGTTCACATATATGTGCATAACTACGTATTTTCATATGTTGGAGATAAAAATACCTTTTTTATATACTGTGTAACTCGTGATAAAAAACACGTACAAACATCCTTCGATTAGAGTATGTAATTTAATATAAAATAACAAATATTTGTTTAGAGAATTTTGTTCTTGGAGAGTCAAATATGCTCCCCCCGTCTAGGTATAGATTTTCGAAACTAATAATCTTTTGTTGGCTTAAAATCAGGTCACTGGGATCGACGACAGTAGTGGGGATGGGCGTGGCAACACCTAGAAACCATGAGCAACGTTACTAGGAACCGGAGATCGGATTCTTACCTAGCGCTTAGCGTCTCAGATTCTACCTTTGTGTTTTTAAAGTAACCTTATACCCTAGTTTAGTTCAAAGTAGGCACGTTTTTATCAAAAGGCTTCATCCGGTTTACAATTCATGATTGTGTATTTCCTTTGTATCATGATTATATATTTGCTTTCATTCAAGAAAAAAATATACATAAAACAAAGATTTAATCAGATAAATGAAAATAAATAAAAGGGAAAACATTTTGTACATTTGTTAAGATTGTAAAAGGCAATAATTCGATAATATGACATATTTCCTGTCTTTGACAATTAAGTAGCAGTAGCAGGTTGGTACATTAACTTGATAAACTTCAGTTCAAAAGCTCACTCGATACATAGCTAATAGTTCTATAAGGTATAGCGGGAATACAAAATATTTAGTCTGATAAAAAACTTATATTCTGAAGAGAACTGATATTTTTTTGTTGAACAATTCTTCTTGAAAAATATCAAGTTGCATATAACATAAACTGTGTTATTTTCCGTGCGTAATATATATGTAAAACAATATATTTAAACGTAATATACCTATAAATTATATTAGTGTAATAGGTATAAAGATAAACATTCCGAGGAGTTTGTCCTCATATGAAAGCGGAAATATGAAACGACGATTTCAGTCTACAGTCTACTTAAACATAATTGTGTCAGCGGTGCGACTGCACGTCGGTGGTTTGCCTCCCCGACACACCTCAGCCAGCTCCGCAAACGTGATAGATCAACGACCGTTTCATTTACTTGGGAACTTAGGAAAATCTTATCTAATCATTGTAGATATATTTACACAACTTTCAAATCAATATTACAAAATGTGATGCATATACACCTATGTATTAAGCAAAAGGTTTGAAAATGAACTACAATAAAATTTCTGTGTAGATTACGTTGTAATAAATTGTCAAACGTATAAGAGTTTAGCGCAATAAATTTTTATTTTATATGTAAAGTTGAATAAGCATCTAGTTACTCCATCTCATTTATCTTACTGAACTATTGATAATATTATAGTCGCGTAAAACATCACTTCATTAAAATAATTGACACAATTGTAGAACCAATAAATTATATGGTATATATAACTATGATTAAAACATTAAAACATTGTATAATATTTTACGTACACAAAACCCTATTTATATTTATTTTAAACGGATGGTGGCGAATGGGAATATTCGTTACGTATACCTAACACTATTTGTTCAATTGTAATTGTAGTTAAACATTGGTTAATATTGAAGAAAATGCAGATCAGAAATAGAAAGTTGCTGTAGTCAAAAATTAAAAATTGTAAATATAATACAGATTATCCCTCTGAATTGTGTGCATATTAAAATACGAGCTTTGCTTTAGAGATATTTACTACTTGCAAGTAATGTCAAGACAAATTTCTCAAAAAAAATCCGTTAAACACGCATAAATTACTAGAGTTTGTGAAGAATAAGGTAGTTCGCCAGATGTACTCCCTGGATTGAACGAAAGTGTTAAAGAGTGAAGATTTTAGTCTGTTATAAGCAATGTAAAAAAAAAAGTATATATAAATATAATTATAATTTTTAAAAAATATGGAATTAAATCATGCGTCCAATGTTTATTTATATTATGTATTTTTTAAATTACATTATGTATGTAGTTTATATTGTAATACTTTTAAATCGAAAAGTTTGAAATTGAATATAAGAAGAATTAAGAATTTTTCTACTCTTTACATAAATTTTAAAAAACCTTTGTACCGCTGTATATTTTACTGTATGAATCAATAAATATAGTTACTAAAAATCAAAAAAAGAGTGCTCTACGCTTATTTTAAATTATTAAATTTTAACATACACCTCTTAATTCACGTGTCTAACAGATATACAACATAATAAATAGGTGCACTATAAAGGGGTGCAGAGTATATAAGGTGGGGGTCGGGCGGGGACGGTTACGCACTAACTAATAGCAAGCACCTAGGCGATCTACGTGGAGGCCGAACACTCCCCCTCCCTTATTCTGTACTACCCCCTCTCCACTATAGCATCATAGGCGTAAATCAGTACTGATTTTGAAACTACCCCCCTAGTAGTTTATCTAACAAAAACTCGAATTTATATAAGAACTAAGTGAGAACTACTTATTTATATTTCAAATCTAAAGAACAAACTAAGATACTGAAGTGTCGTAGTAGTAAGATACTAAGATCTTGAATTTTATATTAATATGCATTGCTAAGTCAAATTTTCCGTGAGCTAAATATTATATATATATAGGTATAGATATATGTATATAGATAGATAGGTGACCAATCTTTTAAAAAACGGGCCTATGCATTTTTTTAATATTTTGGCCGCCCAAAATCATAATTTTTAATCTTAATAATTTTTGTATTTTATATATCATGTTAGTTACACCGCTTATATATCGGGAATAGCTTAGTAAGTATGGAATTCATATTAAAAGCAAAAACTATGAACAAAACATGTAGCATGAACAAAACGCAACTCACGTCACGACAGCTTACGTCATGTAGTCTGAATTATTTTGACAATAACGCGAAACGTTGAAATAGTTTAAATAGTCAATGGTGGAACAAAATGCAACTGATAACTGAAAAACAAAACTGGTGAGGAGGAACAAAAAAGGAATGTTGTAGATCTCTACAGAGCGAGCTTAGAAAAGTCAGATTAAAAAAGATACACTGACTGGCAAGCATGTAACGTTAAATAGTATGAATGAAGAAAAACGTGCTTAGGTGGTTTAGGCGGGTCATCCAGAACAACGGAACCCAAAGGTGAGGGATTAGAGAGGTATCGGGAGACCCTGGTTGACTTTTAAACTTTTGATAATACAGTATCGAAGACACTGGGGGAAATATGATTAGATAGATAACAGGACGAGGCAAAAGAAGTATGCAGACACCGCAGCGTTTAGTGTTTCGATCTGTAGTCTAAAGTTTCTGTTAATACTTCCGAACATTCTGTTGAATGCAGTTTGCTGGGTCAGCTAGTACCAATATATAAAAAGTCGTAAGAGAGAGATAAACGCCTGGCGAATCGCATGAGATTACATACTTTAAATGTAATTAGAGTAAGTGCCGGCTTAGCTATAAAATACTTTTACTAACAACGGTTGATCAACTGACACCATCTACATATACCTACCCTGTTCTTGCTACATTGAGACACTGTGGAGCGGAGTCCTAAAAGAAAACTGCGTTTTGGCTAAACTAGGCCGAGAACATCAATTGGAGTTTCTTTTTCTACGGACATAAACAGTTGCTTGCTATATTTGATACCGAAGGCATTTTGCGCCTTTACATTTATAATTTCCTTAATTTAAGACTAATTGAAAATTATGACAAGTCGAATTCATGTTCACTTTTTTAACCAGCTTATCGCAAATATTAAATATGTAAATAAATATTAATGGTCAGTAAAATTAAACGTATCTTTTTACTATCCGTTATCCATCCATTACTTTGTAAACTGTACACACGGGTAAACATTCGCTTGTAAAATATGAAACCCTCTAATGCTGTAGGACCACATTTTCTCTTGTTTACATTTTTAAATACAATGTAACTGGAAAACGTTTATTTAGATATGTTAAAAATAGACCGCGTGTGAAGTACTAATTTTGTTTTTATATAACTCCTATCTGACTTAAGTGTTTTGCGAGGGCTGTTTAATCAAAATTAACGAAAAAGATGAAATTAAAAAGTTAAAATCTTTAACTTAAAATTTTCACATGTTTGTGCATCAAATAGGTCGTATGATACCAATATAAATTGTGCACTAGTAAATCACTTGACTCCGTAAATTATCATTAAAATTTTATTCTATAATATGTATTTAGAAATAGGGACGAAAATTCTTCTGGTTTTTTTTGCATTATACATATTCTTAAATATTATTTCATGTTTTTGTTCTGTATTGGAATTTATGAATAAATAAGCATAAGGAAAGCATAGACGCCTATGCTTTATCTTGTTTTGAAGAATATCTTGCTTACGAAATGCGCATTAGTTGACCTGAAAAAATGTTTTAAACTCTTTTCTATATTCAGTACGAGCTAATATTTGAAATTCAATTTTCCTAAATTTTCACAGAATGCGAGTGATTTTTGTCCAAAAGCTAACCTTTATTATTTGCTAATACGTATTAAGGTTCTATTTATTAAATAAGTATTTTATTTAATTGGAGCATTTTTAGAAAACGTATAATTATTTTTTATTTTTAATAGATTTCTCTAAAAAAACATTTTTATATATGTTTATGCTCGTGACTTCGTCGGCGTGGAATTAAAAAAATGTGTAATTCTAAAATACAAATAGTAGTAAGTTACTCCTTCTTACATCAGATATCTGTCAATGAAAATCCCATCAAAATTAGCCTTGTCGTTCCTGGGATTAACCGAAACAAACAAGCAGATGAAAGAAAATAGTTGAATTTTTTTTTGGCATAAATACATATGCATTTAGTAAATAGCCGTTATTTTAGTATTACAAACAGACGCTCAAATTTTTTATTATTATGTATACATATAGATGTTTAGGTAGGCATAATAAACTAGAACAAAATATACATAATTTATTAACGCTAAAATGAAGTCGTTCCATTTCATAGACACGTTTACATCTGAAATCAAACGTTGCTTAAAGAAAAAGAAACAAAGAAAACACGGTGAAATCATTGATATTCGTTAGTACTATGCTTGTATCAACGACAAATCATTCTCTACTAGTAAACTTATAACAACACAACAGGGTCGTGCAACGTGGGGTGGAATTCAGTGTCGCTAATTTTCCTCTTAAGAGTTTTGTCAAACGTAAAAATTACTAAGTGATATTTTTGTTAATGAGCCGATAGTTTAATTTGTAATCAGAATCTCTAAGGCAAAATTAAAATACTTAAAACAAAAACCTGTTAGAATTCAGCTCTACTTTTTGATACGTAAATAACATGCGTAGATTGTCATGTATACATTTCGTATATAGAGGAAGAGGTTATAACAAAGTTATTAGCATATGACACATTTACTAAACACTTCCATATGTAAACTATTAAATTTACTAATAGTATAGTCTGATGTTTATATTCATGAGAGACAAATGTTTACCTAAGATATTTAACATTTCCAATTATTAAAAATATATTTTTAAAAATTTTATAAAAATTGTTTTTGTCGATATCGATCTTATTTATATGGCCGTTTCGAAATAAGCATACGAATATTATGAAATGAATTCTGAATAACGATTTTGAAATGCCTAAGTTAAAGTAATATGTACACTATATCAAGAAAATAATAAATTTTTGCATAAATAAATTTACTAGCTTATATTATTTTTTGACATTATATTATGGCACTTCATAGGCTGGCTACATATATTATGGCTACATATATTATGGCTATTATATTATGGCTCTGCAAGTGTACCTTAAAAAAACCTCTAAAGCACGATTCGAATACACGAAAGATTCAACAAGGGGTCGATCTAACACGGTGGTATACTTTAAAAATTATTTGTAAACAGCCCTCCGAAGTAATAAGATTATATATTTAGCGAATGAGCTGGGGCGTAGTAATACATGTACCTATACTATTAACATTTTTAACATATTAATATATTTAAATTTCATTTTAAGTACCTGCAACGCCTAAATTTTATGTACATACATTTTGAGAAATATATATATTTTTTAATTGGGCAAAGGAGGCAAATAAGCAGAAGGACCTTCTGATGGTAAGTCGCCCATAGACATCTACAACATCAGATTTCTTGTAGATGAGTTGCCAGCCTATGAAGTGAAGAAGGGAAGAAGGATGGAGATGGTGCGATTAGTGAGAGCTGGCTTACATGCCATCGAACCTTTTTGACATGATAGTGGTCGCGAGCCAGTCGGAGAAAGAATCTCCTACCACCAAGCTAGTGGATTGCCTTTTTCGGGACGCTACCCAATTGCGATGAGGATTGTATTCTTAATCCCCCATGGGTCAGTGAATGTGCAATAAAACAAATGTTTATGGTTCCATAAAAAAAAAAAAATGACTTGCAACAATGATATTGGTTACGCTACACAGATAAGAAAAACATCCTAATGTAATATAAACTATTAAGTATAGTAGTATAGTATTCAAATATTATAATTTTAAAGATATTTTTAGTTTGTGTATCAAGTGTTACAAAACATATTATATGGCTATATAAAATTGCTTTTATTCGAACAAAATTTAAATCGCTGTAACTTTTTTATTTATGAGACGATGGAAATAAAAAAAACACTACACGTTAGAGGAAGATTACCAAAATACAATGGTCAAAACTGTATATTATTCAGTTAAGTCGCTTATGAATTTAGCGTGCACAAACAGATAGATAAACAGAAAAGAAATTTCAATATCATTGTTTAGGGATCGGTTACATTGCTAAATGTCCCCTTCAATAATACTTTTTCTCATATATTTTCTATGTATACACTATGGTCAGTTACATTTTAGTTATTTGTATACATTTATTAACATCTGGGGCAATAGTATATAAAAATTAAAATTGAAATCTAAATTCTAATGAAGTTTCTAGCATCCAGCGCGGGTTAGACCGGTAGCTGGGGCGGCGGCGGCGACGTGGCAGTGGGGTGCGGGGGGTGGACGGGGGTGAGGGGCGCGGGCGGGGCGCCGGGCGGTGCAGCGTTACTGCTGGCATCGATCGCGAGACGAGCCACGTGGCCGCGAGGCTCCCCCGGCCCACACCACAGATCCGCGCGCCTAGCGCCCACGAGCCCACTCACCCACGCGCCTACTATAACCATGCCATTTTACTACGTTCACTACGGCGCCGCTTTACAATTGGGCTTTAAAGCGCCAAATGTAAAGTTACTACGATCACGACGCGGGTATTGCTCATCCTGCCGCTGCGTTGTAGGTGCTCATTTATAATGTTTACTGTACCAGTACGTACACAGAGACAGCGGCTGCCTCCCCTCGCGTAACAAACGTGAGAGCATTAGATATTTCATTGTGTTATTCGATTATATGAGCTCGACTATAAAGTGTAAAAAGAACCGAATTTATTTAACCGTTAGATAAGACCGACCGATACACAATGGTATGAGAGAAATATGACAACGCTCAGCAACGGTCCTAGCTTTTCAAATTAAATTCAGTTGGAAGATGACAAAAGAGTTACCCCTGCTGGGGTCGTGATTTGAGATGTTACGCAACGTTCCCGCGAGGCTAGGGACGCCGGAAAGAAGGGAAAGGGGCGGGGGACTTCGGCGGAAAAGGGCGTAGATACGAGCCGGTCGAGTCGGAGAGGTACTCACAACCACTATTACATCTGCGACGATTACTTAACATTCGCCGAAAACACGTGTAGAGAAGGCGAACCCCTCTTAAAACTTGTTGCCGACTTTAAGAGGGCCTCAAAGAAAACGAGGCCGTATTCACGTGTCAAGCTCGGGTAGCAAACAGAAGCAATCGGCAGTTGGTATTCATAAACGTGTTCGAAGGGGTCGACATTAGTTTATAACTCGCCTAATCTCTATGGTGGCTCAATATTAAGTACGAATCTATTAATAATGCGTAGTTTGTTAATATAGTAAGAATTATTATTACTATATATAGTGGCAACATATGTTATAATGATTGATTATATATTATGGTATGCCTTGATAAAAATTGGACAAACTTTTGTGCATAATAAATTTGAATTAGTACTTTTTTATTCTCTTTTAAATAATAAGTAGTACATAAAAAGCTTTTCTTATCGTTTTACATGAATCATTAAAAATATACATGTCAATTTTAAAAAAGGCTTAAATAACAAAGGTGTTTGAATAAACAATTAAAGAACGTAGAATAATGCGTCAAAAAGGCAGCGGCAACAAGTTCGAAAAGAGTGAGTAAGCGGGCGCGCAACAAGTGGTCCAATTGAGCCACTGCAGCCTCCGCGAGGGTGGCGGCTGGCGTACGCTTTGTACCCACCGCCAACAAGCTATTGTACACACTAGTTACAATTAATATTGTTTCAATCAAAACGTAAAGAGTCTAAAAATATTTACATCGTTAAGTGTATTTTTTTTGAATTGATCATAAACTTAAGCGATAGTCTGAGAGATTATGACTTCCCAGCATACTCGATATTAGTTAATTGTAATTGTATAAAATGTAAAATGTACTCACCGCCAACCACCGCCGGCAATTGGTGAATCTGTGCTACTTTCTTTTAATTGTACAGCGCTGGCACTCTGCAAGCTCGGCGCATTAACACTGAAAAATACTACATATTTATTACCGGTAGGTACATTGGTTATTTCCAAAAATCTTTTTTAGAACTAACGCATTCTAAGTATATTAAATTATTTACCTACGAATTTAAATTGATTATCAAGATAACAAGAGTGCATTGTTCCAGGAAAGTTAGGACAAAAGTTCTACATATTTTTGTACTACATTGAAGCATTGTTTTGACGCGCACACAATGAGTTGTAAAATCCAAGCAGGTAAACATATGACCTTCTCAGAAACTCGACGAGCAAAGCAGAAAAATCGAGATGCCTGCGGGCGCCTTGTATAGCCCTTCCCTGTCCGCGTGACCCGCATAACCGACCGTGCAACTGACTCATTCCATTGAGCTAATCAATTGTTTCATTTTTAGCTTTTATCACAAACTTACATAATCGTTAAGCAGAATTATACCCAATGTTACATAAAGCTTATGTTTCTCATATGTGTCTCTATCAAACTAGCGGTGTAATATATATCGCAACGTTTATTTTTATTTAGGTTCTATTTTCTTACAAAGTTGATGTGATGTTAAAAAAGTAAGAATATAACTTACATTTTCTTATTAGCAACAGAAGGTTCGACGATCAGAGGTAGGCCGCAGTATGAATAGCCTGAGAGAAAATAACAAATTGTTAGGGATTATAGCTGATATACATACTATGTTATACTTTCTTGTTCATTAATAAAAACTACTTTTTTTAAATATTTTTTTTTTCCTTTATATATTCGACATGGTATAGCAGGAAGAGCCGATTTTAAATAAATTTTCGAGTCTTTTAAGTGATTACTTTAAAAGTGTACATCTATTTAAATTTCTTCCCTTTGCGTACAATCATGTCTGTTACAAACATATGAAAAACCGGATTATCTTTACTTACCATGAAGCTTGTCGATGGCTCGATCAGCAGCCGATTGATCGGGAAAATCAACGAACGCGTAACCACCACGCTTCACTGAGATGTCAGCGACACTGAGATTGTGTTCTGCAAACAGCTGGCGCACTGCTTCTTCATCAGCTTGGGTCGGAAGATTGCCTATGTACAATTTGTTCATCGCAGACACTGTTTTTAGTTGTTCACTCATGTTTTATATTTACAAATTACTATAAATTGGAATAATGGAAAACAGTTACGGATCTGGTGGTCGGTAAGACGGTCAGACGGTATCTCTTTTGTCTATTGAGTACGTTGACGTGAATCTAAATTTCGAACACGTCAACTGATTTGTTCAGAGTGGCCATGCCTGTGACTTATACTCTAAAAAGGTTTACTATTTACCGACGACTAGTAAGTGATGATATTTAACTATTGAGTAAATATGATTTTTGCATTAAAATGACAACCAGGAATATTATTAAATATATTTTTTAAAGATATGACTGTGCTTACTACAGATATACATATACTTACGTATGTATATTCTATACTCGTGTGATAAACTTTCGCTATCTCGACTGCTGACTATAAATACTAAGTAAGTTGTCTGTTGAATTGCAGTTCACATACTTGTAATGTTATCTTCTATACTTCTATATAACTAGCTGTTTTTGCCCACGACTTCCGCCGCGTGGTCAATGGAAATGAATTGTTAGGGGCAGAATTTTTGTAATAGGTATCTGTGAGATATAGGTATCTGTTAATTTTTAATCAGTACCCTATATACAAATTTTCATGTTTCTGACTTTAAAACTGACTACGTTTCATACAAACTTCCAATCCCTATTCCACCCTCTTAGAGGAAGACTTTTCACAATCGCTTGAATAAATATCTGCTAAATTTTGAAAATAGTTACACCTGAGAGCATCCAAAGAGACTATTATCGGTTGAGACAGGAATAAAAAATCAGTTCATATTTTTATAATATGTCCTAGTCAGAAAATATAACCTAGAAAGATGCTGATGTAAAAAATTTACGGACCTAATATATGGTAATCGACATTAAAATCCACTAAACATAATTTTAACTCCCCTTCAATGGTTGATAGTCATCATATAAATCATTGAAATGCCCATATGCTTGTGGTGAAATGCTTCATATCCTAATGGCGTAGTCATTTACTAAGGTTTAGCCACATAGGTTAATAAATTGTTTTTTAACATTTTATATAGAATAATTGTTATGATTTTTCGACCACAATATATTTAAATAAACACCATAATAGAGCGTTCGTGTTCAGAATCTCCATAGCTGTGACTGTTTGTATTGCAGTTGATAACACAAAGTCAAAAATTGTGTCCCATTCGTAGTAACCAACAACAAATTTTATATTTTTATGATTTAAGCGTACTGGTGTAGTATTGAAACAGAGCAGTTTACATTATAGTTGATTTTTACTTATAAATTTTATAGTATTTACCCAGTAAATACCCGGTTTAAATGTGAACAAAATATCATTATATTCGTATACATTTAGAAAGTTCAGTAGCATCAATCTGCATAAACAATGTCAACATACAGGTAAAAAAGTTATATATTGTTACGGTGACCTGCGGATATATTGGTGGGTACTTTAAAAATGTATTGTTGTTATATGGAATAAACTACGACCCACTTAAACTGCTGTGAGCGCGCAAGCGGGGGCTGAACTAACAGTCAATCTTTTAATGTTATAATTTTTTTCTAACAATGATGAATTATTATAATGATAAATTATTTTAATAATAATTTTATTTTTGATTATTTTAAAGAACAATCGTACAATGTTCAGCGCGCGAAATTAAACCTTTTGAAAACTACCATCATTTAGTGTTGATAATTAGGAAACTACAAATACAATTCCTATTCCTAATAGTTTAGAAGTATGTAGATCCATTTCTTCGGGACACATTCTTAACCAGCAAGATTTCGCTTCTAACCTGTTCTATCTTGGTCAGTTTTTTATATATTTATTTTTTATAAAATAATTTCACTATCTGCGTCTGCCAAGCATGCATGTATGTAAAGATCATTTAATTAACTACATAATGCAATCATAGAAATGTATATATTTCATTGCCACTACACACTTGAAAAAAAAAGGGAAACTGACAAAGGTACAACAGACCAGATGTACCTTGGACAGTGTACATTAGCTACAATTTATTTATTTTCTGTTGGAATATTATTAGTAATAACTATTTTATCATATGAGTATTTGCAAATAACAAATAAAACATTTCTTAATAACATTATCTAAGTAAAAGTATTTTTTAGAATAAACTTCTATTTTGTACCCGTTCTTGTTGACATTACTTTGGCTTCGAATCACGTCACCTAATTATTTTTCATGTTCTTATTAAAATTGCAACATACTTATTAAAATTGCTGGATTAAACCAAAATAAATCATAAAATAAACATTAAGAAGTTATAACAAAAATAAACATAAAAACACTTACGTAAGACTCAGACTTTTAGTTACTATTTTGAGATCAAACCTTACTTATATTTAATTAAATAATATTTAACAAAAATCCCAGAACTTTTCAATTTGTTGAACAAGATAAACTTCTCTTTTTGAGTTGACTCTCATTAATGGGTTAATTTTTTCCTTGATATCTTGATACGGATACAAATTCAAATCATCCTTTTCAGACTACTTTCAGTTTTTCAAAGACTTTTGCATGGAATTTATTAAAACTACCTAAAAATACCTTAAAATACCTTGGCCAGTGACCGAGGTACATCGCAAATTCGATGACCAAGGTACAACATCGCGACAACTTCACTTAACAAGCACGATGAATTTATTTATTTTATACGATGGAGGTTAGGATTTGACACTCATGCCGCCTAGCAGCTAGATACACTAAGATTAGATTTTATATAAGACAGTTTCCACAGATATGCAATACTTTAAATAAATTAGAATAAAGTAAAGCCCAAAAAAGTTACTTTTTGTGTGTAAAACAATAAATTACCTTTTTTTATTGTGCTTACACGGCTCCGACGAAACGCAAGTAACTTCACATTAATGATAAATGACGTATCAAAAACGTAAGCAACGGTTCTAAAAGGCGTGAACTTTTTGAAAAAAATAAGATTGTCCTAGGTACAACTCTGTCCAAGGTACAACAGGTAGGGGAGTAAGTAGGGGATACTTACTGTCATAAGTACAATTTTCAGATACAAAATATAAAATTTGTATAAATTTTAGTTTGTTGTATCTAGTTAATAATATTTATATTAGTATTAATAGAAACAATATTAGCCGACATTCCAAACCTTGTTCGCGTCGGCTTTTAGACAAGCTGGTCCGTGCCACATTCCACTACTACATTTTATAAAATTGCATAAAATTCACCACTTATACTAAGGTTTCATTTTCATATATTATAGAGTCTCCCTCTACATGTCTTGTGTAATAGAGAAAAAAAAAACAGAGACAGGTGTTTTCCACTTTTATTATATTTATACATCAAGTGAAAGCACTCATGATTAAGCTATTTATTTATTTCGTATAATTAGGTCAACTCACCCAGTCACTCAACTCTTCAAAATCAAATATAAGTCACATGATGATCAAGCCTAATATAATTATACAACAACAAAGGGCAGTTTGTTCGAACAGACTTTAACAAAACTTTAAAATAATGTATGATTTATATTTCATAATAATTTTTGCAACTGCCTTGCATCTCAGCACTTGCCGCATTGGTAAACTAAATATTTACTTTATACACACGTTGTATTTTTCTTTAGTACAATTAGTTACTATATATAATAAAATTGTTAAACTTTTAAGCCAAAAGGGAAACATTAATCGGTTCTCTACTCCACTTTTACATTATGAAAATATATATTTTCATAATGTAAAATGTAAAAATGTAGGAAGGCTTCGATAGCCTTATGCGCTATTCAATCATACAACCTTATTTATTATGTCTACAGCAAGTTCTTATGTTGATATTTCTTTTCTTGAGAATTTTTGTAAAATAACATAATAATGATTACCTATTTATAATGATGGAATTATATTTGATACACTGGGTACATTACCGTAGAATTATGTTTTTTTCGAATTTCATTTATTTCTTAACCGTACCATACGATTTACAATTTTTAATTTCATGTGTTTATTTATACGAATGCTAACCAAAAGGGAGAGCTATAAGATATGTGTAGTCAAGTGCTTGCATGTGTGCTCATATGTTGTAACTTTTAACTACTTGCCATAAAGACATTTAGAAAATTTTAAAAAGATTGCACGCTCAACGAACGAAGATTCAACCCCGCGCCTCTTGGAAACCGTCCAAACGCTCTCACCGCTAAGCCATACGTTCTAAGACCAACTACGTCGAAATTCTTATACACTTATTACAACTGTGTAATGAAGATAAGAATACGAGTCAACAAAGGCCTGTCCTTTGGAACCTCGAAACGTCGAGTAGGTACTGTTTTTTCGTGCCGTTTCTTTACTAATTTAAAAACACCATAACTTATAGATGTATGAGAAACGTAAAAAGTATATATTTAGGATTTTGAAGTTTCACATTATTGAAAACATGTTATTGGCTGAGTATTGATTCTCGAATGACGTCAGCCACATCCCTTCTCATATATACTATCAGTCGAAGTTCTGTACGACGGCCTAAGTGGTGGTAGGTAACTTCATATTTTTTAATTATACGTATTATTATTTATTTAATAGAGACATCTCGATCTTAAATCTTATTTATTCTAATTACATATTAGGTAAAAGTCGATGAAAATAATTCCATTTAAATTGATAGTCGAAACCTTTCTAGAATAAATGCAATTATGATGGGTAAATTTGATCAACGTGAAAACAGGTACTACTTAACATGTTGCTCCTAACATTAAAAAAAATGTATCTATATTTAAATAATTAAGTAGATTGCACAATTTGTTACAAAAATGTTAAAATTGTTTCCACTCTCAATAACTTAAATGAAGAGTAGTTTATAATCAATGATTGTAGTGTGGAATTAAAAAAATGTACGATATTTTTAATAATATCAAATAATTACAATTATTTTTAAAAAATAAGGTAGTCGCACAGTGTTTCATCCTGAACATGCTAGCTAGACAAAGTCACTTATAAGTTTCCAAGAACTAATTTTCTATATACGTAGCCATTATCCCCATTATCCCGGTTCTAAGAATTGTTATGCACGCATTTCAATCACTGATAAGCTAATTGGGGCTGTTATATAAATAAGAGGTAAGTAAAGTGTTAATTAGTTGCAATTTCCCTTCTAACGAGAAACATGATATGCTAGTGAATTTTATGCTAGTGACAAAAAACTGTGATGGATTTTGACTTACTACGTGACTTTACTTTTTATTTTTATACTTAAAGTACCTATAGTTATTTTCCACCATTTACAAGACGTGCAATGTTGCAAAATTTTAATATTTTTTAAATGTTTTTAATATTTGATGGACCAGATCTCTCCCCTGTTTCCCCCAGCTTGATTTTTTTATATATCAGAGCTATGTATGCCGCCTTTGATTTTTAGTAGTTTTATTTTTTTTCTAGACATCGAAGTAACCATTTCGAAAATAGAATTTTTGGAAAAATGGTGTTTTCGCCATTTTTCCAAAAACAAAAGAAAATCGTACCAGAGTATTATATCAATATTTAAGGAACAGGCACACACAGATAAATCGAAAAAAAGGCGACTCGATGTTTTACTACAAGGACGGAATACCAACCAGTTGATGGCGGTTGATGTGTGATCTGACAATCCAGCAAAAGCCCGGAGAAGTGTCAAGACATGAAAAAAGCTATTAGTGCACGTGTTGATTCGCAAAGATGCCTTTCAAAGAAAGAATCTCTGGCTTACTATGTGGACGCCAGAGCTACAACGCATTCATATAAACAAACCCAGAAATGGAGCATGAAGATGAGACCTAAGGTATTTCCTCCATTTAATAGTGTTAGCCTGGTTAAAGTAGACTGCCATCCCCTTGAGGAACAGATTTTTGTTCTTCTACCTATAGGACAGCTTTCTGAGGAAGCTCAGGAAGCTCCCAATAAAGATTGTAGAAGATTCCGAGAACACAATACACGAAACGTTTCACGTATTGCCACGCTTAGAGATTTACTTAATATGTTATTCACCACATCTCATCTCATGTAATAAATAGTCTTCGATGAATTTCCAAAAACCCGACAAGTGAGCTTCCATCAGAGGTTTAGAATTAATGATATCCCCTAATGTAGTTCTAGTCTAAATGTTAGTTCTGACTATAATATTGAAGATTTTTCTTCTGAAGAATATAGTGATGTAGAATAAGGAAAAGGATTATTGTGTTGATGTAGGTTATTATTATACTGATTTTAATTACTATTTACATTATTATTTTACATAATTACTTTAATTACTAATTACTTTATTATTTTAAGAATGTAAGTACTTCAAGGTAGTTTGTTATAAGTTAGGTGATGAGATCCCACCGTGCAATTAGTAGCTATAACATTAATAATTGAACCATATTATGTGTTGTTACCCCTTTTATTCTATTGCATTTATATTTACGTGCCTTAATTACAGAACTTATCTGGTTATATGTGTTTTTTAAAAATCGTAAACCTAATTACCTACCTACCACCGTTTATTTGGATGTCTTGCACGAATAACGCAATAAGTCATCACATGAAATCCGTATAAAACAAAAAAAACAATAAATTCAGGATGAAACACTATGAGTTGGCCACGTGACGGCAAACACCTATCAATTCAGTTACGCCGGAAGAGGGGCCATTGTCTTTGCTACAAAGACATTACGTGCATATTCAAACTTTACAAGCTTTTAGCGTTTTAATAAAAACTGCAATGTTAACTTTATTATTTAAAATAAAAACTTAGCATAAGTAAAATATTTATTTTTTGCTAAAAATAAAAATAAATGAAATTTGCAAAAATTAGCTTCGTTATTATGCTCGGCAATTATTTTTCAGTCATAACTTTCAAGTAGAACCTTCCATATAAGTATATAAGTAGGTACATATGATTATAAAACACTAGCGAGCTGCTCGCGGCCTCGTCGCGTGATCTGGTACTTTTATTCCCTATTTACCCCTTTAGGATTCTTTGAACTTTCTGTTCAATCATAGGTATATAATAAAATATAGTAGTACTGATCAGCGTAGCTTTCTAATTATGAAAGAATTTTCATGATCGGTTGAGTATTTCCAAGTTACAAATTTTACTCCTTTGTTATAATAGTAAAGATACATTCGTGTGATGACTTAAATGAATTATTCCAAAAATATAGCATTGCCTTATTATACATGTAAGGTTAATTCGTGGCGCCGGGACAGCGTCAGCCGTAAACGTGGTGTTTTCAATCCTCACTTGGGAGAATGACTATTTCATATCTCCGTGCTGCCACTTAAGACAAAACATTGAGTTCCACCACTCAATACGCACCGTCTCCATTTCAGGCAGAAAGTGACGGACGAAGTGTCTAAACACTAGGACTCTCTCCGACTACTCTCTATGCAGAAAAACTGAGCGTGAAGCTATAAAAATGTAAATTATAAAATATAATTAGAAATAATATATATAATAAAAGAGTAGAAAAGTCAATTCTGTACATTAAAAATTTTGGTATAGTGATAGCTTATAGTCCAAAGGTACATATAGGATAGTTTTTATCCCGGCTTTTTTGTAGTTTTTTTGTAAAAAATAAAAAACCGATATTAGTAAATCATTTTTATACTGATATCTACCGGGTAGAAATTAATGATTTTTTGTATGGAGTTAGCTTAGAGGTTAGAGCAATATATGGGACAGTTTTCATCATGGTATTCAATACAACTCCCGCAAAAAAATAAAATGAAAAAAAAAACATTCAAATTGTATTGATAGTTCACGAGTGAAGCTAAATTTGTTTTAATATGACTAATTAAAATAATTATAAAATAAAATGAGCATAACATTTATTAAAGATAATTTGCTATTAAAAATACATTTGACCGGTCTGTAAAACTTTATATCATCTATATGACAACAAATGTCACTACGTTTTCTGGAACGGGTAGCGCCATCTGTTATATAGTTGACATTGTACTAGATATATTCGTATTCATTAAAATATTATTATAAATATTATCATATTATTATAAAAGTGCAAAAATCTGTATCTCTTCTATAGGCTATGTTTTCACGGGTAATCTACTAGCCCGATTTAGATGAAATTAGAAAAGAAAAAATAGCAGGGTCAAATATGGGCTACTTTTTAAAATCAAACCCTAGGAGCTTGAAACAGTGGATGAAACTTATGTATGTTTACTAAACTTCTTGACTGATTTCGATTAATTTTCTCATACTTTACACAGGCTACCTCTCCTTTTTTTTAAATAATTTTAAAGGTGCTAAAATAGGATATGAAAGTTGCAGTTCACTCAGCGACGCGGCGAGCGGGTCGTTAGTTTACCCTGGTATTCAATACAGTTCCCGCAGAAATAAAAAAAAAGCAAAGTCAAATTATATTGATTATTTGCAAGTAAAGCTTTTTTTAATATCAATAAGTAACACAATTGTAAAATAAAATAAAAAGCCTAAAATTTATTTAACATATTATGATCGGTTTATAATTCCGTACATATATACTTGATGGTATATACATATGTACGAAATCTGCTATCATGTAGATACATGATAGCAGATTTCGTACGTTTTCTTACTAGATCAGTTATCGCTATATGTTATCAAATAGTATAGACATTGAACTAGATGTATTGGTGATTTTCTCAAGAACATAATTAGTGACGCAAGGTCAAATATAGACCAACCCCTTTTATAAAAAAAACCAATCCCAAAGAGGCAATAGAGGATGAAAGTGGTAGTTCACGTGGCGAAGCCGCGAGCGGGTCGCTAGTGTATAATAAAATCAAAGTAATCACAATAATTCAAATGCACATGTCATTTTTAAAGAGTAAAAAATGTACATTTTTTTTACATATTATACAAATTTTATGACGGCACCAGCAATTTCGGTTTCGGTTTCGGCCGAATCTGGAGTCAGAGCCGAAGGTTCGGTTTCGGTTTCGGCTAAAAATTCAGTTTCGATCGGACACTACTATTGTGTTAGACTAAGTTAAACTTAAGTTAAGGATTTTTACGAATAAAAAGTATCCACTTTCTTCCGAATAGTGGTCCTTGGAATGCTAACAAACTTTTACTGTAGTCAAAAAAAAAAATAGCTTCACGCTATATCCCGCTCACAGCAGGGTAGGTTACTGTAGTCATTAGTGGTTTAATGTTGTATATTTAAGCGAACAATTTTTGTATATATATAATCCGGACCTCGGAAACGGCTAAAATGATTTTCATGAAATTTGGTGTGTAGGGGATTTCTGGGGCAAAAAAACGATCTAGTAAGTTTACTTTAGTTTAGTAGCTAGTTAGTTTTGATTTCGCAATGATAGTCAGTGTTGTAATAGCTCAGCTTTTTAGCTCACCTTTCAGCGACTTACAATCTAAAAGTCTACGGTTCGGTCCGATCGGACCGGAACTTTTAGATTATAAGTTACGTTTTAATGTTATATTCTTATATTTCTTTTGGTTTTAATTATTATTTATTATATTATATCAACTTTTGTATGATATTAAGCTATCAAAGTCTATCACTTATTAATTTCAATTTTACTAAACTACAATAAATCTAGAATAACTAAATTCAGTAAATTCCATCGATATTATGCTAAAGTATGTGTGAGTCAAATATTTTGGAAGTTAATATACTAGTAATTATGCTAGTAAAAATAATATATTATTATATATTTTATTATTTTTTGTCATTGTAAAAATATTTAAATTACATTGCAGTTGTTACATGTTATTGTAATCGCGACTTTCGTAAACAATAAAGCTTATTTTAGATACACAATTAGTGCAGGTAGCTTGAGACCTGTTCTGGCCCAAACTGGGAAATTCTTTGAAACTATTCGTATAGTCATATGTAAGAGATGAGCGCGATGACTATAGATCATTTAAGATTTGCTGAACAAAAATTCAAGCTTTAGCTTGCAACTTGTGGCCAGTCGTGGCCCAGTGGCACAAGAGTGTGACTGTAAACAACTGGTTGTGTGTTCGATTCCCACTCGAAGAGTGGAAATTATATTTCCATTTTCTTCGCTCTGGTGTCGAGGTAAAGCGCGGCGTTAAGTTCCGCCACTTAACACGCAAGCCTCCGAATTCGGCGGAAAGTGGGGAACGGAGTGTCTTAACACTAGGTTCCCTCTGCCTACCCTGCTGTGTGCGGGATATAGCGTGAAGGTATTTCATTTATTTCATTTCTTGCAACTTTATGATTCAAATAAATGAGTAAGTAAAATACTTTTAAAATAAATGCCTTAGTTACTTTTTGTACTTTTTAGTTTGTCATATACTTAGTTGTGATTCTAAAATTTAGGTACTTTTGCTTTTGCTGTGTTTATTAATAATGTTCTTAATATTGTAATAGTGGCATAAAATTCAAAGTTTAATATCCATAATGACGGGTCAATTTATTTTTAGGCTCGAGGTCGGTTAATTTTTCAGATAATAGTAATTTTATAGCATCTTTATCACTTACGGACAACGAAAGATTTATGTTGCAAGAAATGATGATAAATAAGTATTTACGACGAATACTTGTGGCACCATATTTAAAGTTATTCAAGTTAGTAGACACAGTTGTGTTAATAATCCCACAACATGGTTTTTACAACATTTTCTGAATTATAGCATTTTAGTAGAATACTAAAATATTAGTTAGAAATTAAAAAGATTTCCTAAGCAACTAACTATTTTAGAGCATATTATAACTATTTGAGGATAAATAATTAATGGTACTCGTCCATTGTTCCGCAGTTTAATACCATTCTTGTATGATTCTAAGCATTCATCTAAACTTTGTCGTAAAACTTTGAACCACAACAACAATAAAAATATGTTGAAAATAATGGAATACGGATTTTCTATGACAACACTTTCTTATCTTTTAAAACTGAAATGTTCGGAGTGATCTCCGAGCTTAAAATAATTTGAAAGTTCGAAAGTTCTTAGAAAAGAAATAGGAAAAATAATTTATCAACTAATGGAACGCCTGAAATATTTTTGGAGATAATTAATAAGTAATGGACACTTCTACGAAATTAAATTAATTATCTATTTTTTTTAAACTCAACGCCAGATTTCGTTAAAGTTAGGTCTGATTTAAATTTGTTCAATATTTCCTAATATTTGGACGGTACTGTACAATTCGGTTCTAAATGAAAAGTTTTTAAAATAACCTATTAATTAATAATGCTTCATGCCTTTTGCAGTTATAAAAATATGATAAAAAATAATAAATATATAAAAAAAAGTCTCTCTTATTTTATTATTACAAACAAATGTTAAAAAAATATAGATCGATTTTGCAAGAGCACTAATTGAAACCACAACTAACAAGTTAGTTGTAAGCTATAACTAGATTCAGTCATATTGTTGGTTTTATTTTATTTATCAATAGTTAGAGCCTATAAATATTTACGATTGCTTACGAGTTAGACGTGTGTACAAAATTGTCATAAATATAAAATTTTCATGTTACTTCCAGCATTCATTGTAATACTAACTCGACTATACCTTGTACAAGATAGGTTGATCTTTATGACATATGTGATTTTGAAAATTGTAAAAAAATTAAAAAATATTCATATAATACAAAGATCCCTAAAGATTCAAGCGTTATTCGATAATTTTAATAACTTTTATTGTTTCAAAGTAAATTTTAAATAGGAACACTGAAAGTAATAGACACTTGTACAAAGTTACATCTGATAATGGTTAATGATGCGTTACGTCCACTTTGACAATTTTATTAAACACGAAATAATAATTAACAACTCTGGTTGTGATGATCATGGCTGCGCTCCTCTTACTTAAAAAAAATAAAGATAATAAACTATTTATTTTTCAACCTTCATTTTTACATATAGGATTTTTCTTGAACCTCAAATAGGTGGTTCAGACCATTGGACCAAACAACTTTTCCAAAGAAACATCGTTACAGTTAAAACTATTTTAAAACGTTATTTTTTAGACTACTAGATATTTTCTGCTTCCCGTCACTAGCCTGTCTGTCAAAAAGATTAAGCTATCTTATACAGGATATAAACTAAGCATTTCGAGTTATGTATGTCGACAAATGTTTCTAATATATTTATTACCTTTGAGTAAAGCACAAGTAATGTTTGTCCAATTGTAGTAAGAAATTATTCTAATGCATACATAATTTTAATACTGTCGCTGTCTTTACGTGGAAGATATATGAGCAAAAAAAAATATTTATGAATATTACTATATTGAATGAATTCAACCCAATGATTTCTAATTTCTTTCCTATTCGTGTGTTTATTTGTATACACGAATCTTAAAAACATTAAATAACAAAGTTACAATAACTTCGTTCGATAATAAACTGTATAAATAAACTGTTTTAATTAATTGGCTGAAACTTCAATTGGCGCAGGCGATAATTACCAACATACAAATATAAAAGTACTATCGCTGAGGTTGCTCAAATTTATTAAAATAAGGAAGTGATCTAGAGATTTGAGCACCTATAGCGACGGCAAAGCTTTCAATTATTTATATATAACTGATTATTTAGAAAATCCGAAACATGTTAAATCACAAATCAATTTATTCCATACTTATATTATAAATGCGAATGTCTGTCTGTTTGTCTGTCACGCTTTCACGGCTAATCTACCGGTCCGATTTGAATGAAATTTAGAATGAAAATAGTACGAATTACTGGGTCAAACAAAGTCTAGTTTTTTTTTCAAAAACCAACAGGGGATGAAAGTTTATTATATTTATAAGACTACCCTGCTATGTGGGAAAAAGGACGAAGCAAATAATACTCCTAAATATAAGGTAAGACAAAAATTGCCTTCCTTGCTGTTCTGCATGGTGTTCTGCACGGTGTTCTGCACGGCACGATAGATTCAGCTTGCTTCACCTTATCATGATGGATAAGGTGGACGGCAAAATGCGCGCTGGACGACGGAAAAAATCATGGTTAAGAAATATCAGGGTATGGGCCGGTATTAAATCTGTGGAACAACTATTCCGCCTAACATTGAACAGGGCAGACTTAGGAAAGCTAGCGGCCAACCTTCAGGATTGAAGCGGCACTCAAATAAGAAGAAGAAGGTATACACTTACTTAGATACATTCAGCTTTTATAACTGATTGGGAATAAATTATAATTATAAATGTTGTTTAAGGGTTACGTAGGTAACATTTATATAATTCATATAATTTTTAAAGTAATATATACCTATTGTTACATATCAATTGAAAATTACATCATGACAGCATAACCCTGGCGAAGACTACAAAGAAGCTACCGAAGTTCAAGGATCTGAAGGGATATCTAAAATTATTATAGAAAAACAGTTCTTCATAGTAGTAGGTACTTGTAAAGGTTTCGTGGTATTTAGTCCAGTATAATATCGGCAATATTTTTTTTCGATGAAATAAGCGGGAAGGCTATAAAATACATAAGGTAACAGGTAAGTAAAAATTTGTTTTGAAAATGATATGTTCTTAAAATGAGCTATTGATATGACATGTTTTTGTTTTGTCTCACGATACATCCCGCACACAGCAGGGTAGGCAGAGAACCAAGTGTTAAGACACTCCGTTCCCCATTTATATTATATACCTTTATAAATGGAAAATGTGTGTAAAGGAATATTTTAAATATTTTCACTTTATTCTTCATAATAAAACACTAAGGGCTCACGATAATTCATAAACATTTGATGGTATTGGACGGTCAAAAATTTAATTAAATAAATAAAAAGATCTGCTGTTCATGTTCAATAAACATTTCTATTATTATGAGAAAAACATATCCAACAACACCATTGTTTAACTTTCATGATTTTGTGATGGCGTAATGAGATTATGCTTATATCATTTGTGTTCATAACCAGTTTTCATCGCAAAAGTGAACAAAATTGTTACTGTCTTCACTTTAAATATCTATTTAGATTAGTATTTAACTATTTATATACATGCTTAAAACTATTTATATACATGCTTAAAATTAATTAAAATTAGATTATTATTTAAAAAAGAGCGATTACTGATATATTAAAATTTTAACGTTTCTTGACGTATTTAATACTAGCAGCCCGCTCGCGGCTTTGCCGCGTGAACTACATAACTGCTCCGTTATATTACAACCCTCGCGGATCGATTTTTGAAGAATAAAGTAGCCTTTGTTTAAGCTTAACTTAACTAAGCTTGAAATATTAACTATATTTATGCCAAAATTCATTATAATCCGTCAAGCGGTTTAGATTTTTCATATAAACTTTCATCCCCTATTTCAACCCTTTAGCGGTTGATTTTTGAAAAGAAAATAGCCTATGTTAGACCCAGTAACTTTTACTACTTTCATTCTAAATTTCATACAAATCGGACCAGTAGATTAGTCGTGAAAACGTGACAGACAAACACACAGACTTTCGGGTTTATAATATAAGTATGGATAATAGATTATTCCGAACATAAAGTTTTATGTTTTTTTTACTTTAAAAACGATGGATTCTTTTTTATTGTTAGTATTAATTACACTTTTATAGCCTATTTTAACGTTTTCGAATTAGCTGACATTCTTCCTTAGTGGGTGAATACTAATTTAAATAACCATACTGATCAAAGTTCATAGGTCTTTAACTCCATTAGTATACGCTCAGTGATAACGCATTAATCAGCCAGTCACTGAATCGGGGTACAATATGTATTTCATAAGTATGTACAGATAAAATTATTTTATATATCAAGTTTGATATGATACGTCAATGTGATTTTTTATCAAAAGACGACATATCAAGTGTGTACTATTGACAAAGTACTACATTAAATACGAAGGCGTATTATTAATATGCCTTCCGTTACAATATGTTATATGGATATTACAATATATATTGTAACAGGCATCCTTATCTTAAAAGTCGAGCACCGCCCTCTATAATTTTATTTTTGATTTATAAATTTTGCAACATGTGACCTACAGCGCCATCTTAGTTTACATATTGGATACTATGTGGCAGGTACTGCCTACACACCTGAACGTGTTAACAAAGAGATTGTGCTTTCCTACAAAGTAACTCTTGTGTCCGATAGATGGCGCTATCTTTTACTTTTATTTATAAAATTGATAATTAATGGTATGCGCACTGTAAATATTGACAGAACTAAGATAAGTCACAGATAAGGATGCCGCCCGCACTTTAAAATATGATATTGTATGTTATTTTAATGATTGTACCCTATCTATATACTGTTATATAAACAGGTAAAGTTTGTAACTTTGTTTGTAAGGGGTAATCTTCGGAAACACTGAACCGACCATGAAAATTCTTTCACATTCAGAAAGCTATACTGTTCTGAAGTGCTATAGGCTACTTTTATACGTTTATTTTTTTATTATTGAATAAAAATTTCAGAGAAAAATAAAATTGGAAAAGATGTGATGCTTTACTGGCGGCTGACTATACGGTTCAATATAGACAAACAGTGTTCATCAAAAAAGTTGGTCTCTATTATCTCTACGACAAAGTCCGAGGTACTGTTTAGCTAGCTTTTATATCTGGATCACTACAAAGGTTATTATATTAACGAAAGAGAGAAATTTTATGTGAAGTTGAGAGATCTTTTACATGAACAATACATGTTTCTATATCAACATAAATGAATTTGTCATTAAGGAAACAAAGTATTACATTAAATACGAAGGCATATTATTAATATTTCGTTACAATATGTAATATAGATATTACAAATTACCTAATGAAGATAAAATTAGTTGTTTAAAGTATATTATCTAGTTGTCCACTACCACCGTGGTATACCAAGTATGCCGATGATTCCAACGGACCTAACCATCAAAATCAAATCGTTATAGTTTCCACTAAAGGTGTCATTTGCCCTTACAATAAATAAGACTCAGGGTCAGACATTTTCACTGGTAGGTATCGATATGAGAAAGGAGTGTTTTTCGCATGGGCAGTTATATGTTGGCTTATCTCGAGTTGAAACTCCACAAAACCAATATATTTTGCTTCCAGACAACAAAATAATATCAAACATTGTATTCTGGGATGTCTTCTACAATTAATATAAATACCACACACATCCAATGCCAGTTAATTCTAAACAATGAACTTAATATACCTTGGTACCAGCTAAGAGCTACAAAATATAATTGCATCATAAAAATGTAATTAATGCCCAACGAAGTGGGCACGGGTCGCTCTGTAACAAGCAGATGTTTACGCAGTTGGTCGATAAGTTCGAACATCGAAAAGATCAAGTAGTGTGCGAAAAAATGTAAAATTATTTTAAATTTCATTAATTAGCAATCCGTTAATAATCGTATACAATTATTATTATTTTATGTATTTGGATTTGTGGATACCATAGCGCAGTATTATAATTTCTGAATGTAAACTTTGATTGTTAGTTCGAGCCCACCTCGGCCTTCCTCATATTTTATTCGATGAACCTTAGCTTAGCATTTATTTGCTGTGAAATCAACAAAGACAACGACAGTCTCAGTTATTTTTGCTTTCAAATCCATCTTCAAGGCGTTGCACCAGATTCAAAGTTGGGCTGGTGCAAAGTTTCCAACGCGAAAATCAGTTTCTTCGGGGAAAATGTGTTTTTCAAGTATTGGGGTAAGACGATTTAAAAGTATCATCTCAAAGAGCTTAAATGTGTGGCACAACAATGACATGGGGCAGTAGTTTATCGGGTCATCTGGGTTTTTACCAGGCTTTAGTAGGGCTATGACTTTGGCTTGCCTCCATACCTTTGGTATTGTATGGAATTTGAGACAGAATTTAAATATTTGCCATGATACTTGCCATGATACTGCTACGAGTCCTAGCTGTTTTATTTGTTCTGTCGTAAGATCATCCAACCCAGCCGCTTTTCCATTCCGCAAGGATTATTAAAACTAGATAAAAATTTGTATGTTTCTACCAAATGGTATAAACATTTTGTTTCAATCACATTAGAAAATTAAATTATTACCACATATTGAAAATTTCTTTAAACTAGACAGTAGTGATGGAAATTTTGTTTTCGTGCCCAAATGAAAACAAGTCTACATGAGTCTACACACCAAACAGAAAATAACAGTGAATCTTGCTGCTCAAGTGCTAGGCCACTCGGTTGCAACAGGAATGTTTGCTAGAATATCTCAAGGTATTGTTATTGCTTATTCATCATTATATTCATCTTACAATAACATGTAAATTCCATTAAGGTCAGTAATTGTACCTTGACCTTTATTAATTGTCTCTTGTAATTTTTAGCATTGCTACCTGGGGAAGCCGCAGTTACTGCAGATGTAGTAACAAATATGACCAAGCTGTTAGACTGTTTAAATAGCGATTCCCCAGTTCGGAATACTATTTGTAAAAATATATCAACTATGTGTATTAGCAATAAAAATATTGCAAAGCATTTATTTGTATTATTTTATTTCTTTATTATTATAAAACTTGTAATGATTCACTCTTTAAAAATCATTTGGAAGTATTTAAATCAATATTTCCATGATTTTGAAAGAGTGAATCACTCATAAATTATAATTTGGAATAAAAAATTGCTTTTGAAGCCAAATTTGAAATTTGCCGCCGAAAAATTTGACATTTTTGTTTTCGGTGGGTCTACAGTAGATGGCGTTAGTTTCGTTTTGTCACCCACTTTTTTGTATGAAGTCGACATTGTTCCCTTAGGGTTAATGTGTTCTGTGCTTACTTACTAATGGTTTTCAAACATTTTGAAGCAACATCTTTTATTTGGATCCAAAACAATTTTATGAAATTTTTTTGACTCTGGCAACCGAGGCTAGCAACACCGAACAAAATATAAAAGTTTAAAGAATAAAAAGCAAAAAATGTACTTTATTTTGACCTTATGTCCTTTTTATTCTTACCTTGAACCATAAATGTAGTTTATATGCAAGAATAAAGGTGGCAACACTGATGGTATAAAAGCGAAAACGCTGTTATGAGTTTTGTAGAGACTTTTGACGTTGATATACAGAATACAGTAGCGATGAACTAACTCGGAAAAACTACAACTCGAGTTAACTCGAGTTGAAGTTCACGTAACTCGAGTTAAGTAATTCAAGTAAGAAACAAACTGAGTAAATGATTTGTTTGGTTTCTATCAATACAAAGATTCGGACTCCAATTTATACTTTTCATCTATATTCTATAGTTGCTCATAGATTCAGCAGTTAATGCTTTTGTACAATGTTAAAAAACATAATAAATTATATTTAACTTTCTTTGACATCTATTCTTTATTTTATTTTATTTTTTTCTTTGTGACTGTGACCAACTATCGGAAATAATATTTCTATTTGCTGACAATAAAGTCTAATTTAAGTTATTGACGTCAAAATTTAAGCTGGGGTTTTTTCCAATATATAAAATATAGTATCATGTAACCACTTTAATCACATTGCCATTAAATTGACATAAATATAAGCACTGTTTGCACTTCAATTATCATCATTCATTGAAGACCCAAATACATTCCATGCAACCATTTCATTTAAGATCCCTAAATATACTTTTTTATTTTTCCACAGATATTTTCTATTTATCTATTTTACAGTAAGTACATAACAATAAAAAAAAACTGACATCCACTAACAACCGGCATTCACATGATGAGATACGGTGTGGCGATAGTATTCAAACTTTTAACTCGGAATAGTTTTTTTTTAACTCGAGTTAATCTTAACTCGAGTTGACACATCTCTAAAATATGGGCAGGAAGGTTACTTACTGTCACATTCGAAGCTCAAAGAAATTAACTAAACTATAAGAAAAGAAAACGGACGAATGAAACTGATTTCTGTGGTTATATTTCATATGTGCATCATGTACACGCGTGTAGTATTGCTTATTTTATCTGCAAAATTGAAGCTTGAAATAAAACATACTTATTTAATTTCATTGGAGAATTCACGGTAATGAAATAGTTGATAATGCTCCGGTATGCCCTATGTATGTAAAGGTTGAAGGCATCTACAATCTATTGTGGTTGTATTCACGTTCATAATAAAATATCAAATTGGAAAATTGTGTTCAGTAATGTAACAAAGATAACGTTGATAAATTAATGAAGCCAGGACCGAATCATTTATTTTAAGAGTCCAGCACTAGTTAGTATTTTAGTCACGTGGCTAATTAGTGAATAAATTGCCATTAAAAAAGTGTTTAGTACAAATGTCAGACAATGTACAGAATAGTCAAGGTGAGCTATTTGCCAAGAAAATAATTTGTCCAGTCTATAATAGAACGTTTTTCTATATATATGGGCCGAATCCCAAAAGCCAATCTGCCCAGGATGCTCATTCAGGAAGAGTGATTTAGATATCTATAAAGAGTTAAGATCGTAGTTTTACAAATTTCCAATTGTAGAGGCATATTATGTATAAAATAGTATTAACAACACTTCTATTAAGTAATGTGTTTATTTTAATTAAGATTTTCACATTTACATTTGAACTTCAAGCGAGGGCGGCTATATCGTAACTTAACTTAACTTGAAAACTGATTTATATTTTCGTGTATATATATTACATTGACCTTGCCATAACAAACATACACAAAAATAGCAAAATTATACATCTAAAGTCAAACAATTTTTAGATTGCAAATATAATAATTATATATTACTAAAACGATTCCATGTCTATTAATATGTTATACCTAAAATATGTCATGTATTGAATCTTCAATTGTATAGCTGACAGATTTAAATTAGTGCAAAGACACTGAATAATTTAATTTAATATTGTAACATTTATATAATGTAAATACATGTATGGTTATTGAAATTCTAAATATATTTAAATCAACATCTATAACACATAATCCAAAACTACTATGTCTACTGGCGGACAGATCGGCAGAGGAACAAATCGACATTGAGATAAAAATGGACAATCTTCTACATATTTCTAACAATTAGAATATTACTTGTAAATTGAATTAATTAAAATTATGAAGAGTTTAATCAGTATTTAGTACATCAAGAACACATATTTTTAGATAACAATTTCACAACACAGATTATATGGGAAATAGAAAGTGTTAAATTTTGTCACGAGATGGCAGATAAAATAAATATTGTGAAAAGACAGTCATACAGCATACTACATAGTTGGCTCCTTATTTTGAAGTTTGTATTATATATACATATTAGATGGAGTAATAAATTATATTACAGTGTGAAAATCCATAAATTCTTGCATAATGAGTGCATAGAATTGTTTTATGATAAATATTTATTATTTTATTAAAATTACACAATAATAAAATGAAAAAATGTCTTTTCTTTAAATAAATAGAAAATATAAAAAATAATAAATAATATTACTTTAAAACGTGGATTTTCATGAGCATAGTAAGAAATCAATCTTAAAATAACAATTGAAACTTGTATTATTAAAATGTTATTTTTATATTATATTACATTTTGACACGGAACCTATAGCAGTTTTGTTCTTAATTGCACGTCCCTCAACTAAATTGTTTGATTTAATGTGTAAAAAGGCAAGTAAATGTAGCGCTTTTACATACTCGGGGCTCGGCCGCGCGCTAATGAGTCAACTGATCGAGCTATTATCGAGATATGGTTTTGAGGACATAATGGCGCTGTATGATAATTATTATTACATTGTAGACTCCCATTGCTTATGGGTTTGATCCGGTCTTAGCCTTCGTTTTTATTTTTTTTCGCTATCATTCAATTGATCATTCTGACCTTAGCAATATTAATTTACTCTATTATATTTTTTCAATGTAATTTTTGAAATCCTGTCTTTTAGTTACACATATGTTAATATTTCAATTATTATAGGTATATCTATTATCTATAAATATTTTGTACACACTTAATTTCGAAGATGCTTTTTAGTACTCATTATTATTTTTTACATTATTTTTTTATTGATATTGTGTAGTAAGTGACCAATGTCAACTCTGCGTATCATAGTGTCCTGTAAACACCTATATGCATTTGTTTACTACAAACAGTGCAGGGGAGTTCAGTTTTAGAAGAGAACTACTATACATTCATATTATTTCAAGTTACATGATATCTTCGCGCGCACGATATTATCGCATAAACCAAACATAACCTTTGTCATATCATCATGTACACTTTTATCAAAATGTTTTTAAATCGTATTATTTACAAGTTAGACAAACTAAATAAATATATATTTACAGTGATGAAAAAATGTAGTATAGATATATTTTTCATCAATTACGTATATCAAAGTCGAAGATTTGGTAAAATAAAAGAGCCAGAGGGTTGGTTTAATTGCGATCATATGTGTAAATGTCATAGCGTTCAAGACCAACGCCGGGATTGAAAGCTGAGCATAGGAAGGAGCGCACGGCGTGCAGAGCAGTGCGGGTGAAGCCTCGCCTGCCCACGCGCCGGCCTCACGAGGGCCGGCCGCCGCCCGCGCCCGCTCCCGCTCCCGCTCCCGCGCCCGCGCCCGCCGCCGCCAGCACGCTCACGCTGGACACGGCCACGGCCTCCGCGGTGGTGCCCGCCACCACTGTATTCGGCACACCCGCTTGAATGATACCAAGCTTCGCATGGATACGGAAATGGAGTCTTGATTCCAGTAAATAGCCAGAGTATTTTTTTCTGAAATTAATATGTATGCATTAAGCGAAAAGTGTATACATTTTCGTTATGTAATTATAATGACAGCATTTTTTACGGAGCCACGTGATGTAACACTAATGTAGGTTTCTGCAATCTGTATATATAATATTAATGATATTGTTACATAGTGCTACACGTTGTATTAACAAAATATGACAATAAGTATATCATATTAAAATGTATTTTAATAGGAATTATTTGTAATCAAATTACTATAATAACGCTAAACAATCCAAATAGCTTTAGAAAACTAATAACTATTGTTACTCTGATAACTAGATAGTGAATTACCTTGCATCATGCAGCAGTTCAACTGCTCGATACCCATCCCCTAACGCATAATGACACATGGCGATTTCAACTGTCGCGTAAGGAAGAAGGTGTGTATTGTCTTTTAAATCATCTTTCATTCTGAAATAAAAAATGTTATTATAAAGCTTATGTTCGATGATCCTTCTTGGTTAAACTCAAATATTAAACTTACTTGAAAACAGCTTCTAAGTGTCTTATGCCCAGACGCGGTAAGGACATAGCTGCTAACAAGCTTCCACGAAGGAAGCACACTAGTGCTAGATCGTCAGAATCATAAGGTGGCGTGTGTCGTCTCTCTGAATCTATTTCGAACTTCGAATTCATCACGTTAACTACCTCCTCATGTGTATGCTCAATGAGCTGTGCATAATAAAAAAATCAAGTTAATAACTAGAGATTTCTATAAATACTATCAATATTTATAACGATATATTTATAATACGATACGATAACGATATATTTATATAACGATATAATTATTATTTTATAATACTTAAAAAATACTATCAATATTTATTACGATAGAAATCTGTTCAAAACTAGTGCATTTACTTAGACATGCGATGTCATAGACAGGGTTTAAACACATACAGAAAAAAGAACGACACGGCAAATTTAGAGTTCTTCATGAACTCAAAAGGATAGCTATATCCTGTACAAGATAGCTTGATCTTTTTGACAGATGGACTAGTGATAGGAAACCAAGATAATCCTGTATGTAAAAATTAAGGTTGAAAAATAAAATAGTTTTGTCGATGAAATAGTTTTTATTAAGGGAGAGGAGCACAGCCACGATCATCATCATCACCAGAGTCGTTAGAGATTGTGTCACCATTTCGAACTTTAATTATTATTTCATGTTCAATAAAATTGTCGGAGTGAACGTAGCACATCATTAACCATCATTCGATGTAACATTGTACAAGCGTCTATTATTTTCAGTGTTCCTATTTAAATTTACTTTGTAGCAATATAAGTTCTTAAAATTTTCGGATAACGCTTGAATCTTTACCGACTTTTGTATTATATATGCATTCTTAAAAATATTTTTACAATTTTTTACAAAATTAAATTAGGAAAATAATATGTCATTGCGAAGTTATGTCGATCAGAAAAAATTACACCTGTCAAAAAGATCAAGCTATCTTGTACAAGATATCGTAGCTAGTTTTTATAAAATGTATATTACATATTTTAGACATTTAAAATTATAGATAGTATATTAAGCGGTAAGAATATCTTCACTGATATGAACTCAACAATGTACTTAAAAACATGCACTCAGGAAAATTATGACACATATAAGAATACTTCAAAACGCAAATTGGAAGAAAAAGACAAGTTGAAGAATCCGTACATGGACGCTTTAGTTTTAGGAAAAGAATCAGAAATGGAGCGTTCGAAATTCAATGATGAAAGCTAAACTAGCAATAGTACATTCCGAAAATTGCGACCATTAAAGTTAAATCAGTTAATAAATAATCAACTTATTTTAACAATAACATTAAACATCAAGCTTAAAAACTTTACTCAGGAGATTAGTATACCCACGGAAATTTACTGCAATTTTTACATGAAAATCAACATTATCGAGCAGACATAACTGAACCCGATATTATGCATAGGCTGCTAATCAAAAAACCAATAATAAAAGATATATTGCATTATAAGCTACAATAATATTTGATTTATTAATTATATGAAAAAATTAAGTAAAGTACTTACCTTTAACACACGATCAGCATAGTGGGGATTCATCGCCAGGGATGGGAAAATGTTCCACAGACAAACTAGCTCAACTCCAGGGAGCACTAGGTATCCTCGTCGGGCCCAACGTTCACATCGCCGGACAACAAATTTTTCCATAGGCAGAGATCGTCCAAGTATCTTTTGCCTATAACATGACGCATTCCTGTCAGGTAACAGACAGAATGCCGGAAAATAAATAAAAAGAAAAAGCCAAAATAAACATACCTTCATGCAAAAAAAACAAATACAAATATAGCTAGGTAGGCTATAAAACTGAACAAAATTATAAGCGCTCTCTACCAAGTTAAATGTAAGACCACTAAATTGTAAAAAATAAAACGAAAACTTTCAAATAATGCAATGCAATATAATGCAACATATAATACGCAATGCAATAATACAGCGATGTAAGTAGAGTACTTAAGTATAATTTAAAAGATCAAAATGTGTGTATTAAATGTTCTATCTTGCATTACTATAATTAAGTAATAAACAATCCTATAGAGCACTGGTTCCCAACCAGTGGTCTGCGGACTACCAGTGGTCCGTAGAAGGGATAAAGTGGTCCGTAAACGATTTTAAATTTAGCGGGTGTTGGTAGATTATTACGGATTGTTTGTAGATTATTACGGATTATTTGTATTATACCTACATACATAGTGGTCCCTGCTAGCAAGAATAATGTGAAAGTGGTCCTTGATCAAAAAAAGGTTGGGAACCCCTGCTATAGAGGCTAAGAGGTAGTGACTAGATTGGTCAACTGGTACGTGAAAATACTTACAAATCTGTGGTGAAAAGTGTTGTCGATTTTAAATTTAGGACGTAAACGTTATACGAGTACATTAAATACCCTATTTAATTATTTGTTACGCCAATAAAAAACTTTTTTCATTCTATGTTATTACTTTAACATTGAAAAATAAATATTTTTCTGAGCTATGTAGTGTTGTAGGAACAGCTGCAATTGCTATGTAATTATAAAGTAATAACAATGTTATATAAACATTATGTTAAGGCTATTACATTGCAAACAGGATACTGGGCAAGCGTAAATAAACAAATTGTTCGATGTCCATAGTATGTATTGATCCTGCTAAAGAGTTATTGGTGACAATTTTGCATATATTATTTTTAAATTGCCCCAAATGTATTTAATAAATCTCAGAAAATCACATTCTCAAAAATATTGATATATATTTTATAACATGGATGTTACAAAATACATGTTTTGATTATAAGAGTTAATAATCTCGTATCACCTCCAAGTATCATATAGTCCGAGAACATAAGACAGTCACAATAAAACTTCATGGTCCTGTTTATTATCTGTCTATAAAACTGCGTTTTTTTAAACAATATTTATTAATTATTCTTAATAATCTAACAAATTATTAAATTGTATATATATATATATATATATATATATATATATTTATTCTTTTTACAAAATTGAAAGGAATGGTTTCTTTAAAGTAATTTTTACAACTTTTCGCTAAGGGACATCAGCCAATTAAAACAAGACTTATTTTAATGTTATTAAGTATTCAAAGTGTTTCCTTTTTTAAATCTCATATATAAATTAAAACTTACATTATGAGTTCAGCATTGCGTTTGCGTTCTTCAAGACTGCATAAATGTCCAAGTTCCATTATCATAGCGGCTTCCGTATAAACATAGATTGTTTTTGACCATTTGCTGTTATTAACTAGATAATTAGCGTATTTTGATGCTGTTTTCCATTTTAACATCAACCTGTGGAGCATTAGGTATGTACATAAGTCAGTTATACATCTTATATACAACTATTAAACACAATATATATAGAACGTAAAGTCTTACGCCTGCGCCCATATCAGTTCCCAGTAATTAACGTGGTTTAACTGTGGCCACATGTTAGTAATATTTGCCGCAGCCTTGTACGTATCCACAGCTTCCTCAATCATACCTCGCAGCATTTGCATGCGAGCTTTGAACATCATGAACCATACGCTATTCGGAAATTGCTGGAAAAGCCAAAAAAAGTCAATTAATAGCATTTTATGTATTTTATTATTTATATTTAAAAATGACTTCCATTTAGAATTTATGAGTAGTTTCTTGTCTGTTAATATTTTTTTTGATTTTCTGTATGCTTTGAAGGGTACGTTTGTCATTTATTTAATGTAATTTTGAGGTTGTCGTAGTGCTGTTCGACATCGTGTGATTGTAAACGCGATGGTCGTGGGTTCGGTTCCCGCTCCGGGAACGACTGTATTTGTCTATTACTTAAGAAAAAGCGTGGTGTTAAGTTCCACCACTTAAGAGGCAATGTCTTGAATTCGTCTATAAACTGCAGAACAGAGTACCTAAACACTAGGTTCTCTTTGATTCTCTCTGACTGCTATGTGTAAAAAAATGTCGTTTACAAAAATATTAAACGTTGACGAATTATGGACAAATTCAGTTGGTCATTTCATGAACTGCGACCATTTCATGATTTCATCAAAAAGATAAAATCTTCAATTCTATGATATGACTACGACATATATGTACATACAAGAATTGCTCGTTCAAATGTATAAGAAAGATAACAGAGGGCTCAAGCAAAATGTTTCGATAGCGTTTTTTTTTTTCCGGATTTTATAAATGTTAATCGATCTAGTTGAAAACTAATGTAGTTTTTAACAGTGAAAAATTTTTTGAAATAGATTCGGTTGGTTGGTGATTACCTACCTTAAAGACACAAATTCATAAAGACTTATATTTTTATAATTATTAATTGAATTGAAAATTCTTATAATATTATAGACAAATGCTAAGATGCTTTGGGACCAGTCGTGGCGCAGTGGCACGAACGTGTGACTGTAAACGACTGGTTGTGGGTTCGATTCCCACTCGAGGAGTGGAAATATTGAATATTTTCATTTCCTTTCCTCTGGTGTCGAGGTAAAGCGCGGTCACACGCAATGCCTCCGAATTAGGCGGAAAGTGGGGAAAGGAAACACTCGTTAACACTAAGTTCCCTCTGTCTACCCTGCTGTGTGTGGGATACAGCGTGAAGCTAAGATGCTATAAATTCTTTTGCTCATTACAAAACTATACACTGTGTTTGAAACAAGTGGGCATAAAAAAGGCGTTATGTACATTAGAGTTGTCGTACGTGAGAAAATATTTATACAAAAAAAGACAAAAGCGCGTATTGTGAACCGAAATTTATTACGGCAATGAAAATAAGTTACTGGTAATTTTCTAGCTGTATCATGTTTATATGTTATTTCAATAGTATACGTTTTTGATTTGGTGCCGTTTGTGAGTATATGTCATACTAACTCTTTACCACCTGTTGAGTTTGAAACTTGCATTCAAAATTATAATACGTCGGCAGGCATAAAGAAACACTCCGTTCTCCGCTAATCACCCGTTTCGAGGTACTAGTACGAGGTGCTAGTATTGAATGGAATTGAGTATTGAATTTGTATATAAACATAATTCTAAAATAAAAGAAGTCTAAGTTGTTCCTTATTACAGCAACTATCTGCCAGTGAAAGACCCGTCAAAGTCGGCCCAGCCGTTGTAGAGATTTGCCTATTTGGGTGTTCCCAAACCGACAGACAAAATGTAAAAAATATTATTTTGATATATGTATCACACGTATATTTTACTTGCCTTTTTACTAAATGCACGTATACGTATACAAATACATACATGTAAATTTAGTAAAAAGTGGTTATTTCGATAGTACAAACAGACCCTCCAATTTCATTATTTGTAAAGACGAAAACTGCCCACCATACTGAACAATTTTAACTAATGCAGCATTTACACATTTCTTTTTTCAGCTTATCTATTCCCGTAATTGAGTCTTAGTCAATTTTTAAAGATATTTAAAGTTGTTAATGTTAATTAATAACTAATACTATGTTAATGTTAAATTTGCAAACGCAAAACAAATTTGCAATTTTTCTTATTTCTTATAATTTAGCTGGATTCGTATTTTTGAGATATGCACGATTTTTAATTTTTATGTATAAACATATTACGTTTACCATGCCGAACAACTTATGTTTAGGGTTAATTGCTCTATAGTTTTTTTCAGCCTCACGCGTTTCTGCATATGATAAGAATTCGGAGAGAACTATTGTCTACACCATACGCTTGAAATCTAAACGTTGCATTTTATCAGTATAGACCAGGTATAAAGGGTACACAACAAAAATAATTCGCTAAATATATTCACTTCCGTCCAGTGACTTCGAAGATATATGCGTACAAACATACAAAAAGACGGACGAAATTTTTGAAAATCGTAGATTTATATTCAATTTTTATTTTTTCATTTTACTATACAGACCAGTCTATTGGGGCCAGTCGTGTGTCGCGCAGTGGCACAAGCGACTGTAAACGACTGATTGTGGGTTCGATTCCCACTTGAGGAGTGGAAATATGTAAATATGTAAATCCATCCATCGCTCTGGCGTCGAGGCAAAGCGCGGCGTTAAGTTTCGCCACTTAACACGCAATGCCTCCGAATTTGGCGGAAAGTGGGGAACGGAGTGTCGTAACACTAGGTTCCCTCTGCCTACCCTGTTGTGTGCGACATACAGCGTGAAGCTAAAAAGAAAAAAACTATACAGATTTAATTTATTAGATTTAATAGAGTTTAGATTTGATAACACATTTCACTTTAAAAATATTATTTGAATAAAAAATTTCGTTTGGCAAAATAGGAAAAAGTAAGGAATGCTAAGTAATTTTTTGTTCATTTGCATTTCGCATGCAATTGAATTGGCTGTTGTTCAAACAAAACGAATTCGAGGAACAGAGGATTTTGTGAGGTACAAAGGCTAATATTTTTATGTTTCCTTATGACTTAATTTTAAAATGGACCTCTAAAAGTCTGGAAACTGAGGTGATACTAGGTTGGAAATTGAGGTTATGTAATAGGGTAAGTTTTTACTTGACAACTTTCGTGTAGGATGCTCTTGTGAAACTAATCCTATACTATTTAAATGTTAACTATCAGCGTCACGTTGTTTCCCGCAAAGCGCGGTATTCCGATAGAACCTAGTGTCAAGACACTCTATTTACTTTCCTCCGGAAATCGAGAAGTTGCGTGATGAGTGTTGAAACTCAACGTCGCACCACTTTGTCTTTTGTACCAGAGCAAAGAAATGAAAACTTCAATATAATGATTCCCTGAGTGAGAATCGAACCCATAACCATCGATTCACACGCTGTCCCACTGCGCCATGACAGCCTCAAATATTATAAACTGAAATAAAAATCAATTTCAAATGTCAATACACTTATCACTGCAAATAGTTACATTTTTATAATATATAATTTCATACGTACGCTTAAGCCGTCAGCTATGAGCATTTCTGCTGCAGTAAAATCTGGCGGTATCGCAGCAAACTGGCCGATTACTAAGTAGTAGATTAGTAATGTCAACTGGCATAGTACTGAGCGAAGCCCAGGAGAAGAAGCGCCGAGCATCAAGTCATCTCTACCTTTTTCCTACAAAGAATAATTGTATTCTGTCATCTATTGCTGGTGCTAAGTTACTTTAATATTTTAATTGATCATATTTTTGTTGCTTCTTTATCATAATAATAGTATTTAAATGAAATCGTTAGAAAAATATTCTATTCATTAATATAATCAAAATAAAACTCACCTTATTGGCGGTGAAGCCCACGAATTCCAATAAAGTTATAATTTTTGGAGGCAACATTGCGACCATTATGTTAAAAGTTGCAAGGCCTAAACGAACCCCGCTTTCAAAATGGGTCCTGGAATCCTCATTATCCCAATGTTTCTTTTCCAGAATCTTTGCGCAAGTTCTAAGACAAGATATTAATCTATTTAAATTATCTAACAGGATATTTTGCGACTACAATAGAAACATAGCTCAAACTATAATTACTTTAAATGTGATTTTTAAGCCAATTTAGGTAGTTCTTTATTTTATACAAATATGCATGAATTAATTAAAGTGTGTATTAGTGCATTGTGTGAGTAATACCAACTTTGTTACACATAGTAATATCACACCTTTAGAAAAACAATATTATTAAATATACACATACATACATATTATTAAATACACATCATGTGAACCGTACCGTACCAGTTAATAATGAAAATATAAAGCTAATAATCACGCTTAATCAGTATTTAGTAGTCATTATTAGAAACATAATAAATGCAGTGTAGCGTAGTTGTGGCGTAAAATAACTAAACAATTAACGTTTCCAAATAAGGTTTTCGGACATTCTATTAAATTTAATTACAAAACTGTTCATGAAAGTCCTTTTCATATTTGGTTTCTTTTTGTTCCGTAATGATTCTGTAATGTATGTTAAATAATTACACTTTCACACGTGTTTTAAATTCGTGGTAAAAGCACTGCGAGCTTATATTGTTTTTACTATAAATGCTTTAATTTTTCGGTAAATTTTCCTCTATTTAAATAATTAATAGAGCTGTTTTATTTTTAATTCGGCCAAGTTAAAATGTTTTGTACCTGTAGCAATCAAATGACGATTTCACACGCAAAGAAGCTCTAAGAAATCCGCTCACTTCATCGCCGTCGAGGGTGGTGAGACAAGCTTGTAGCAGTAATGCTTCCGAATGTATCAACTCCGCATGGGCCTCTTCTTCAGTGTATGCACCATAGTTCGGCTGTATATTTTATTGATTTTTGTTAAAGATCAATAGAGAGATTATAAAAAACATGCTCACAAGTTAAACCTAAAATATACCTTTTTTATGATGGCTCCAATTGACTGAACGAAAGTATAGTTCCTGCGCTGTTTTGCACACAAATCAAAGGTTTTGCGCAAGGCGTCTTGGGCTCGTTGTATTTGTGTCGGCTCAAGGGTCAAAAGGGCTGGGATAAATTCGAAAATTGTTGCTCCATGTGCGTGATACAATGATACATGTTTCCTAAGAGGTAGAAGTTTTAAGTCATTTTAAAAGGTATGTATAGGTACAATATACGATATACATAAGTACATTGTTTTCTTTAGATACGTCTTTATAAGACGCATACGGATGAGATAAGCACGTACGACTAATAATATGTAAATGACCTATATATATTTGCAAAATTGTTGAAGTTTACAACTCTTAGTCATATCAAATTATATCTTATCTTTCGTTAGTAAGTAACCCTTAGCATATTTCTTTATATTGTGCTTGGATCGTGGTAAAGTGATTTATTAGAAGACGTAATGCTGTCATTTATACACTTATAACTAAAGTTACACTTGTAACTAAAGTTTCAATTTTTTTTTATAATAGGCATTAAGTAATGAAGTATTTAATTAGTCTTTTTATGTGAACAAGTTATATTTTATACCTAAGTACTAAGTATATAAATATACTGTAATCTAAACTCCTGGAGAATATTCTCGACTTACCATGGTGTCATAATAGCAGCCGCTTCTGTGAGATCATTGTTGAAAAACCGAGTAATGGCCACTTGACAATCAGCTAAAGCCTCGTTCAGGCTTATAATTGGTTCACCGGAACTGTTAGAATATAATTTTCACATCTATTAGGGCTGAGTGTACAATGAGCAAAGTAATATAAATAATAATATTAATGTTTTTATGTGAACTTGTTGAAACAAGTAATTTTTGTACTTTCGTACTAATAACATAAACAAGCTCCTAGCATTGAGTGACTTAAAGTGTTGTGGTTCTAATTACTCACTTAATTAAAAAAAATCTTATAGCAAAATCCACAAAAATTCTTGAATTCTGAAGAATACTAAAATTTGCAATCAATTATTTAAATAAAACACACATTATTGCATAGAAAGTATTATGTATTTGTGCAATTTGTCAGACAGAACATCAATAATTTTGTCGTATGCTAATTGCCTTTGCAAAAAGATAACAATTATGCTCTCTATGACATTTATATTGACTTCCTTACATTCAACACTATATCTTGTACAATATGTCTTGATCTTTTTGACCGATGGGCTAGTGATGGGAAATAGAAAATATCTTGTACAAGATATAGTGACTAATAACTTTATAAACTCCCATTTCACTATAAAGTAATCCGTTCATGTTGACCGCATAAATTTCAACATGCATAACTACTTCAATTTTGATTCTAATTAATACGTTTAGCTGCGAGGCATAACGCTAAATAGTGACATCCGGCCGCATGACTAAGATGAGAGCGAGTGGGGTAATATCTATGCAAATCTATATACCTATATAATAAAAGAGTAGAAAACTGAATTCTGTACATGAAAATTTTCAGAAAAAAATTAATTGGGTATGTTAATTATATCGATAACAGAGGCGAAAAAACCACTCAGTAGAATTTTTGTCTGTCTCTCTGTTAATTTGTTCGTCGGTTTCGAATAGAATTGAATGAATTTTGGAATGGTGGTAGCTTATAGGCCAAAGGTACATATAGGATATTTTTATCCCGGTTTTCCATTTAGTTTTTTTGGAAAATTGTTGATTTTCCATTTGATTGTTCACGAGTGAAGCTAAATTTGTTTTAATATCACTAAAATCACTTAAAATAATTATAAAATAAAATGAGCATAACATTTATTACAGATAATTTGCTATTAAAAATATATTTGACCGGTTTATAAAACTTTATATCATCTATATGACAACAAATGTCTCTACGTTTTCTGGAACGGGTAGAGCCTTCTGTTATTATATAGTTGACATTGTACTAGATATATTCGTACTCATTAATATGATTATTATAAAAGTGCAAAAATCTGTATCTCTTCTATAGGTTATGTTTTCACGGGTAATCTACTAACCCGATTTAGATGAAATTCGAAAAGAAAAAATCGCCGGGTCAAATATAGGCTACTTTTTAAATTCAAACCCTAGGAGCTTGAAACAGTGGATGAAACTTATGTATGTTTACTAAACTTCTTGACTGATTTCGATTAATTTTCTCATACTTTACACAGGCTACCTCTCCTTTTTTTTAAATAATTTTAAGGTGCTAAAATAGGATATGAAAGTTGCAGTTCACCCAGCGACGCGGCGAGCGGGTCGTTAGTTTACCCTGGTATTTAATACAGTTCCCGCAGAAAAATAAAAAAAAGTAAAGTCAAATTATATTGATTATTTGCAAGTAAAGCTTTTTTTTAATATCAATAAGTAAAACAATCGTAAAATAAAATAAAAAGCCTAAAATTTATTTAAGATATTATGACCGGTTTATAATACTATATACCTGATGGTATATATGTACGAAATCAGTTATCGCTATACGTTATCAAATAGTATAGACACTGTACTAGATGTATCGATGATTTTCTCAAGAACATAATTAGTGACGCAAGGTCAAATATAGACTACCCCCCTTTTATAAAAAAAAAACCAATCCCAAAGAGGCAATAGAGGATGAAAGTGGTAGTTCACGTGGCGAAGCCGCGAGCGGGTCGCTAGTATATAATATTGTCTGTTTTTAATATACCTGTTTTTTACTAAATGCCCATGTATACATCGAACGACAATAACATTTTTGAGTTTATAAAGAGTAAGTTTGGTAAAGAGTAACGTATGCTACTTTTATTTTAGACTACCACAAATGTAGGAACTGAACAATATTTTTTTTTATTAAATATCACGCAGACAAAGTCGTGGACCCATCTAGCTGTCTAGTCACATTCGTCTTAATTTTTTAGTATTCAGTTACAGCTTATGTATTCTTTTCCTGGTCCCTTATGTGTCGTTATAAAACGTATATAATAATTTTATGCACTCGTGAACAATTAAAAAAGTTAATTATTACATACCTAGTTCCTATGTTAATTTTATCATCGTCATGTGTAGCTTGTATATGAAATCGGCGTACGTATATAATTTACAAATTTTAAGTTTTTGTTTGATTGAATAAGTAATCAGAACACTTTTTTATGGTTCTAAATTACAAAACGTTAAAAAACTATTTTTATTACAAAAGTTAATTTTATTACGGTTGTGTTATTATGTATAATTTTTCATACTTTCATATCTATTAAATACTCTTAGCATTTTTAAAAGTGTTAATCACACACTTACAAAATTGTAAGCAAAAACATTGATGACATATATGACGAGGTCGAGTAACTAAATTTTGGTATTTTTCCAAATATTATTGCTAGATTTTAAAGGTAAGATTGGAATTTAAAAGGAAATAACGGCTGAATAGTTAGTATAAAAACAGCTTTAAATATGAAATAAACCTTTATTCACTACTTAAGTATGAAAGCCAATTTCATCTGGCAACGAATACGAATAATATATGTAGTCATTAAAAACTCGAAGAAACATAATTATGCGAATACTTAATTCGATGTACCTCTAAGCTTGACATTTTATTAATGAAGAATTTTTGCGTACGAACTTATTATTACTATTTATCACGACCGAATGTCGCGAGACAAGAAGGAATGATTTTATATGTTTTTTTTATTTTTTCTCCATGATAAAAAATCCGAAGCTATCCGTTTTCTATGATAATTTGACTACTGTAATGGAACTTTGTTTATTTGAACGAAGCACATGTGTAACGAAGTAGATGTGATCGATATATCAAACCAAAATGAGTATTAGAATAATTAAGTTTTTTTTTTATATTTTATAGTAAATTTGTGTTATTTCCAAACATTTCATTGATTCAATCACTGCTTCATAATGGCATCACGTTTTCGACTAAACGTTTTACGTTTCAATTCACATCTACAGACACAATGCCAAGGAACAACTTAATTACTTAAAATGAGCGTCAGAATATGCGACTGGTGAATGAACAATGTCTGTAACGGAATGGCTTTTGAATTTTCTTTGGGATTGTGACGAAATTATGTTTATTCAGCCTAATGGTAATGTCATATATGCGATTTAGACTCTGAGATTGGAGTATGTACATAGTTCGCAGAATGGGCTTCAAATGCGTAGATCCAGATAAAAAGACGTAGAGCTGGTATGGGGCGCGGCGGGAACAGGGCAATTACACGTTTGTAATTTAAATTATATACCTATATTTCAGTATTAGACTTAAAAGTATGACCTAATAACAAATATGTTTCTTAATTTCAATGTCTTGAAAATGTCGTTTAGACTATAAATAAATAATATTTCTACGAGCTCAAGAAACTAAATGATTCCATCCGTGGGGAAACCGTGGGGATTTGAAACAAAGGTGATTTGAAATAGTAGCAATTTCTCGTAACTTAAAACGGTTAGTGAGCTGGTAATGTCGGTTTTGAACCACTTTCCTCCACTCGCTGGTGTGTTAATTCGCGTCGGCCAAGCAAATCGCACGATAGTGTAGTTCTGCGTGCTATGTCATGTTTAATGTATTTTTAAGTTAGACAAGGTACTTTAATTTAGGTTTTGTATTTTGGTTCAGGTTATATATTTCTTGAAAGCTCATTAACTAAAGACTTATTATATACATATATTTGTTACAAATGGTTTGTGTCTATTTTTCCTTAATTGTGAACAAAATAAAGAAGTGGAGATTTTTTCTAAGTGAGGAGATTTGAAACAGGCTGTTTCAACTCTCTTCGTGTTCGAATTTATATTAGTTAACAACTAAAATTCACCAAAAATAGTGTTTCTTGTGGATTTAATAATTGTGGATTTATTTATATGATCTCCCAGCAGAAGAAGTAACTTTGCAACAGAAAAATCTTCGTGACGCAGCTTTGAGCTTCAATTTGAACCGTACCTCCCTCTCTACATGGATATTAAAAGAGTACTTACGAACCTAACGAAAAAAGTTCGAAAAAAAATTTTACATCTTCAAAGAAAAATAAATAAAAAACTGCGATGCCGTTTACTAAGGCCTAAGAACTGAGGAAGCCAGAAATTTTTCATATACGCTGGCTTTAGAATATATTTTAAAAACCATCTTATTGGACTGAGCATGAACATATAGCATAATAATAGGTGAAGAGGTTGGGCTTTGATCTTTCATGAACAATCATTCTGTACGTTCACTGAGATTACCTCAACCTAATAGGATCGCTCGAGCTACAATTTTTATTAGATCTAACGTGGAACTTTGTTTTCAAAATTATACTATATGGGAAAGATATATGAAACGTTGACGGATCTGGTATCACAACTTTTCAGAAGCCAGAGCGTAAATGCCCAACAAGGACAGAAAAAAATGGCCTTCTTCATAGAACATTGGTTACTATAGCCCTAATAGAAATTCCCTTGGTATTCACATATTCCGATGTTCATATATCCCCAGAAAAGATATAATGATTGCTTTATACGCGATGGACCTACTGGTATTAGATCTGTGGTTACCTACTTAACTGACAGTATACCATTAAAATAATTTTATTGAAGTTGTTTCGTACTTGAAAAATTGTATTTTATCGAATTCCTTTTAATTACATCATTACTTTTATTTTGTGGACCTGAATACTTTATAAAAATCGTATGTTTCAACTTTCTCGGTATGAGGGGAGTTGAAACAAGTTGACTTGTTACGATTAACTCGATTTTTCACCAAAATTTTTAACGCTCATAATTTCTTTATATAACTTATTCGGAAGTGTAAGGAATGACCTATTGATTGGTACCGATATCATATGATTTATGTTTATAGTATTTGATGTATAAAACAAAATGTAAAAATTGTTACAACTCCCTTCAGTCTCCCCTACGGCTAAATGATCTTTTTAGTTGTCATCGCAGATAATGCGACATCACGGATGGATACTCGTATAAATAGATACGCAGGGCTTATAATTTGACGGTATATAAATCATGTAAGTATATACGTACGCTGGTTCTTCAACTGCATCTTCAAAGTCATCCTGCAACAAAGTAATTAATTTATTTGCTGTATATTTGTCATGTTAATGATATTATTAGGTGCTGTAAGGTTAGCAACGTAGTCAGAAAAAACCAAGTGTTAAGACACTACGTTCTTCACTTTCGGCCCGAAATCGAGACATTGCGTTTTAAGTGGTGTCAGAGTAGAGAAATGAAAATAATACTTAATCCCGAGTGGGAATAGAAACCACAACAACCGCGTTTACAGAAGATCCTGGTGAAGTGCGCCACGATGACCTCAAAATATAAAAGAAATAAACACATAATAATAATAAGTCTTGAACCCGAGATATCTAGTCGATCTCCTAAAGGAGATACAGAATATAAATAATATATATATTTTTTAACGGTGCGCCAAACGCTACGGTCCCTGCATACTTCTTTCACAGTCATCAACCTTTTTATACACGCCCTCCGAGGGGTCCTCATGCTTTTTACGTGACCTTCCTCCAGTATCATCGATACTGTGTTTTCGAAGGTCAACCGAGGTCTCCCCCTGCCTCTCTTACTTATTTTGAGTTAATATAGAATATTTTTTTTTATATTAAGGATCAAAAAAAAGAAAAAAAAAATAACTCAAAATAGTCATGTTATGTCACGCAAGGAATTATGAGCGCTCGGTAAAAGTTAATTAATGCAAATAGGATTATACATTTATTTTATTTTTAATTGCAATTAAATTTTGTCCAAGACTGCTAATTAGACATAAAAACCGCAAAAACAAAACCAAAATAAAAACAGATATTAAATCGAGTACAAGTCGTAAGGTGCTTGTGCGCGACTATACTTCAGGGACGCAAGACGCACGGGCGGGGTGCGAGAACAGCAGATATAACAAATAGAATACGCGCTGGTTACCGCTTTGCACATCACTGCTCCGCTTCTACTATTTATTTATTATTAATCCCTAATATATATGACTGAATAAACAAATTACAGAAACAAGTCAAAAAAGCCTTATTAAGTTTTTCTTGGAAAATGAATATCCGACATCAGGAAAATATAAGCTTCATGGAACTGTATTTGCCGAATTTCAATATAATTATTGCATTCGGCCACGGAGGTTTTCAGTAAAAAAGGTTACCAAAAATAATTAAAAGGAGTCCCATATCATTGTGTAATTGGGGAAAACACTTGTTTTAATATGTTCCTTATTCAAATGCTTATTCATTTTTTATTACTTCTTTGTTCTCATGGTTACCTTCAAAAACATTATAATTGAATTTAAATTACAAAAACGTTTTATGTATCTTATCATTTATAGCAAATGTTTGAATTCTGTTTATTCGCCTTCAAATTAGGACGTTCTTAATTTTAATTGACACCGGATGACCGCATCATTAAGAATGAAACGAATGCCAGATTGAGAATGAAACGACTGCTTGATTGCTATACGAGAAAATCGAAGAGAATGGGCAGAGAAAATCTATTGTCAAGACACACCGTTCTCCACTTTGATTGCATCAGAGACATTGAGTGTAGTTAACTGTAAAACTTAACGCTACGCTTCGTATTGTCACCAGAGTCAAGTAATATTAAGTAATATCAAAATAAAAATATGTATAATCATTCCCATCATGATCGTACTAATCAAACTGATCGCTTCAGACGCTGTTCAATAGCGCTATAAGGGCTTTAACTACTTGGTGTGTAGGTTTTTTGTTACTAAATACAAATAGTGAAATTTCTTTTATCATATCAATTATTTAAAAAGTATTCTTGCTTTAATTTCATTTTAAAAGGCTATCATTTCAATATTATTACAATAGATAGAAATTCAATTTGCTAACATTTCAAATAAACGAAAAAATGTTATCCGATGAGTGAGTGTAGTCATTAGGGTATATTGCCGTTCATTATTTTGTATAAACTATGAAAATCATGTAAAAGAATATATTAAAGCTTGTGATATTTGGTGTACGCTTGTGCTAACGGTAATTTTAAATTTTTCCTGGTTGGCCTATATTTTATTGTGCTTTTAGTTTCTATATTTTTATCACATTATCGGCATTGTACGGTTTACAAACAGCTTAATGATATCACTCTATCATATTTTAGTTCATCTGCAGGCTATTATCTACTTTTTCTTTTTTTTAGCGCCTGTAGCAGCTGAGTAGAACGATAAAAGTTTCTAGATGTAGGATTCGTACCCACTACCAACGCGTTCAGTCAGAAACAACGAAGCAAAGAGACAAATAGAGCGAGAGAATAATATTTATGTAGACGCACGTACCATCCCGCGTCATATGTATCTATGTTCATAAAAAACAAAAAACAGTTATTCTTAAAGCTGTGGAGCCTGACGCGTAGCGTATAATACGTCACGGGTCTGACGTGACCTGAAGTTTTTCTTATGATTTAAGGTTAATTTGCTAGTTGTATTCGATGATATTTTATAATGAACCAATGATCAGATACTAAATCACTATAAATCAATTTGTTTAAAATTATGTGTAGGTAGAAAAAAGTTTCAATTTCAGAATGGTATTTTGGAAGAGGTTTGATGACTTTTATCAAACTATGTTTCGTTATATACTACTTATATAAAGGCATCACCAAAATTACGCTTACCAGCTCCAAATATTCTTCCTCTGGTTCAGCTCTCGGCGCGAGACCCGACCCGGTGGCCACACCAGGCGGACTCCGCAATATTGGAGATTCATGCAGCGCCATTGGACGCGCCTTTATAGACAACAAAAAATAATTAAAAACAAAATATTTTAGAAATTAAACATTACATTTTTTGAGTCCTACAAATAAAATTTTAATGTACATATTATTAATCAGAAATATGAAATATAAAATTCCAAAGTCCAAGCTATGAGAATTTATATTACCTACAAGCTCACGCCTGGAAGGGTAGTGAGAGAGAACCTAGTGTCAAGAAACTCCGTTCACTATTCTCTGCCGGTAATCGCTACATAGATGCTATGCTGATAAGTGGCAAAATTTACGCCACCTTTTACCTGAGAAAGAAGAAAGAAAAAATGAAAATATTTTTCCAATTCCCAGTCAAATCAATCTTATAGTTTAGCCGGGTCTATTACGTTTCTATGTTAAGTGTTCAATTGTTCAAAACCAAATGAACCTTGAGTCTTGCCCAAAACCAGTAGCTATAAAACATAAGTAGTTCCAAATGTATAGTAGATCAAACAAAAGCGGGCGTACAAATAAACTGTTTTGAAAATCATAGATTCATAGTCTATTAGTGCTTTTTCAAATATTTATTCATATTAATATACACACACAACTTTTTACTATTTTAGTATATTATAGATTATTATATTGTTATAGGATAGTTAGCGAACGTCAAAATCCTTTTACAATAGCTTGGTTATTTTGAAAATGTATCTTGATAACAAGATAAAACATAGAGTGGTTGCTACGATATTTTTACCAACGTAATTAACTGCACTGTGTAAAATATTTTTGCAAAGTGATATGTTTTCCGTTTTAATTTGATTTGTCTCCCTAGCTTTATGGCTTTTAGGTTAAAAGTGGTGGATGAAAAATGTACTCTATTCTTTTACGTTGTCATATAATCCATTTTTTATAAATTGACTGGCTGTGCCTGTGACTTCGTCTGCGCGGAATTTGAGAAAAAAGTTATAACTGTAAAATCATAGGCTGCTTTTACTCTTTCACAGTGAAAATTGTAGTAATTGTTTTGGTTATAATGACCTACATGTATGTTATAGATATATTCTTTGTGGTTTTTTGCAGACTATTTAAGATGGTCCATCATATATTATAGGTAATAATATATGTGTATTCTAGCGGTATTGGCAATGCACGCTACAATAGCTCGCAGAAGGTAGACTTTTTCCCTATTTATTTTAATATTTGAATATCACTCTTAAGATTTTCTGTTTAAGCGATGATATATTATTTCTGTTACCCCATTGAAGCTATTTTGGGACAACATTTTTATTAAAGATTTCATTCAAGATTTTACTCAATTTGTTAAATCTATCTTTCTCAATATTTAGATAACAGCTTTACAGCATTTCTTGCAATGAAAATTTCTATAAAAAGTGATCAATGTGTTGTTGTTCTTATACTCGAAAACAAACTTCGGGGAATCAAAAGTATAGAAAGTAATGTAATAATGTACTGTAATGCAATAATCAAAAATTTTTTGCCGTTATGACAATTTAGTTTTGTTAATTCATCAAAAATCATTGTTACTATTTAAGTCTAGAGTTAATAAGTGTAAGTATTATTGGTTAAACCTGGAGAATGTAGTAGGTGCTTAGTAATTTCATTTCAAAGCAAGCTTTGTGCAGATTTCGACCAATGGACCAAAGCAGCGTTATTACTGTAAGGAAACAGGGCAAATAACGGATTTCGGACAGAAATAGAAATTTACGAAATTAATAATGAAATGAATAACTGAATTTGATCCTATCTTTGTATCGTCCAGGTTTAAAGGGTTCGTCATAAACAATTTGGCCATGTCGTAAAACAAATAAATATATAATAGTATTCGTTATAATATATTTTTCATCTACAATATTTGGCTAATACGCTCATTATATATAATTAGGATGTATTTAGCTTAAAACGTTTCCGACCTATAGAAAATCTAAAGAGGCCGTCGTTTAGCAGAGGAACAGCGTCTGACAAACGGGATGGTTGTGGCTTAAATTCTAACTCGAGGAAATGATTCTATGTTGCTTTCATTTCTCTATTCGGGCACCTAAGAGACAAACTGCGGTCTGAGTTGTTGGTTTATTTTGTGTAAGTTAATTTTAAGCCGTTAAGATAATTTAGGTTAATATACACTAGCGGAATTATTTCCGCTATATATAATTATTTAAAAAAAAAATCAAATTTTTTGACGTTTTTTTAAGTGGCTGTATTTTTCTCAAAAACTGTCGCATTGAAATAAAAAAAAACAAGTATTTTAAGGCTTAAAGTTTCTAGTTTTGAGATCTTATGATGGAAAATAGTTTTCAAGCGACGTGTTCCGCTATATCCTAATGAATACCGAAAGAGAAAAAAAATCAAAAAAATTTCACTTTTACACTTTTTTGCTCTAAAAGGTTGGAACTTCCTTTTTAACTTAGCCACTATATGGATCGGATAACTTATTTATCTAGCTTGAGCTCGCTAATATATTTTATATTCAACTGATACTTTAGTATTTAAAAGTAGTACTTGTAACATATTATCTTAAAACGACAGTAAATTTTAAATAAAATAAAAACAAGATATTTTAGGAAGAACATAATTTTTACATAACACAAACAAAGAATCCAACATTTCATGAAATACAACCAATTCATACAATCATTTTGATTTTGTGGAATCATCAATTCTACGATATGGCTGCGACGTACAGTGAATGTAAAAAGTTTTCGTACATTCAGTATCTTTATAAATAATAGGTTAAATATATCAAAATATATATTTTGATAGAATTAACCTGTATTACTATACGTCATATGACGTATGCCATGTGTATATATATTATAAATGCGAATGTCTGTGTGTTTGTCTGTCACGCTTTCACGGCTAATCTACTGGTCCGATTCGGATGAAGTTTAGAATGAAAGTAAACGACAGGGTCTAACATAGGCTACTTAGTTTTTCAAAAATCAACCTCTAAAGGGTTGAAATAGGGGATGAAATTTTATATGACAAAATCTACACCGCTTGACCGATTGTAACGAATTTTGGCATATATATAGTTGATAATCCAAAGTTAAACATAGGCTACTTTATTTTTTAAAAATCCTACACCGAGGGTTGCAATATATAGAAACAGCTACGTATATAACGCGGCGAAGTCGCGAGCGGGCCGCTAGTGTGTATATAAAGATTTCTTTTTTAATAATATTTGACTAAAACCAAACGCGTAACGATATTTTACTATTCATTTTTACAAAATACCAGACTAGAACGATTTGAACTCCAATTCCAATCCTAAACGAAAAGAACAAAAAGTAGTTCGTACACCTTGATACTACCACCAATATTCGACCTTAAACGGGGAATATCTGTAAAGGAAGTTCTAATAATAGCAATTTACTATACGTTAATTTCTTTACTTCTCATAATTTATCCTTCCCTCTATGTCCAGCACTGAAAAATCTACATTGTTATAAGTCGTTGCTGTTTATGTGTCGAAAATGGGTCGCAAAGCAAAAGAACCCACCAGAGAGGCAAGCAAAAATATAATTAATTAATTGGGCTGCACAATCAGTGCAAAAACTTTCTTAAATACAATTTAGTGCCAAACCTATCAATAATTAACTATATTGGGCCAGTCGTGGCGCAGAGGTACAAAGTGTGACTGTAAAGCGACTGGTTGTGGGTTCGATTCCCCCTAGAGGATTGGACATATTAATGATTGCCATTTTATTCGCTCTGGTGTCAAGGCAAAGCGCGGCGTTAAGTTCCGCCACTTAACACGCAATGACACTAGGTTCCCTCTGCCTACCCTGTTGTGTGTGGGATAGAGAAAAAAAAACCATATACAATCATATAGTTAATTATTGATATGTTTGGCACACGGATCACAATTAAGAACTTAAGCAGAAGTGGTCGGCCGTACGTAAAGTACGTATGTAGCTACAGACAAAAGATTTACTGTGAGTGGACTGATGAGAGTGATTCTAATAAAAAAAAATCGAAAACATCTGCTCCGAAGATTGCTGCGACATTGCTAAATGACAATAAATATACAAGTTTCAATTGCTAAAATTCGAAATATCTTACGGAAGAATTGATACCACGGACCGGTCCGGGCGATGAGGAAGTTTTTATGTCAACAAAAGTATTTACAAAAAACGACTTAAATTCGCTAAGAAATATGTGAATATAAATAGTTACTTTTGAAATAGTTTTATATTTATCATATGGAAGCAAATTTATACATTTTTGGCTCTGATAGAAGACATGCAGTGTGTCGGAAGAAAAATTGTAAAAAAACTTTTGTTTTCGATTGTGATGTATGGTGTACGAATACTTTTTATACTCACTGTATATATCACGTAGAAGTGTGAAATTAAGTTCGAGTGCTACTTCGGTGACTGTAACGTAATTTAGTTTTGCTTGAGTTGATTAGGCGACATACAAATTCTCCTGATATTGTGTACTAGAGGCCCGCCCGCGGCTTCACCTGCGAGAACTAAACAACTATTTTTTTTACTTTAGGCACGCGCCGCCGCGCCCACATCGCCTTAGAAACCTCTAAAATTATAAGTGTTTCTCTATATTATGCATGTATTATATAAATCTTCTTTTTGAATCATTCTATCAAAAGAATACGCAATTTAACTTTATACTATATAAGGATAAGCCAATAGTTGTAAAATAAGTTACGAATTTTATGGTTTACTTTTATGAGCCAGTCTTTAACAGTAATTATACTGTACTTCCATGTGTGGTACGGGTAATTATTACTTAAAAATTATACCGCTCAATGAAATAGATAAATAACTACAAATTTCGTTCTCGAATACGTAATGGAATTTTCTAATAACTTAATTTTGGTAAAACCTAAATAAAATATGGTAAAACAGCCTTATGCTTTTAAGCAAGCGAAGAAACTAAAGTTTGATTTTTGAAGGGGAGATTGTGAAACTGCTTGAAGTATATAAACCTTGTCTAGGTGATTTGGATTGTACCTAAGTTCAGCTCATCAATCCAACGGAAAAGTTTCGCCGGCTGGGTAAATATTACTTTTGAAGGAACTTCCCGACTGAGTCTTTAGTCAGCAATCACTTTTTTAAGACAATTAGCAGTACTATTAAGAAACTCTGTAATATAGACAAACAGACAGATCTAACACAATGTTATTTTAAGCTTTTAATATTTTGCAAAGTAAAGATAAATTTTACAAATTTTTGTATCACGTGAATGTGCTACACATATTGACGACTGAAGAATTTATAATAATAATTCAACGTATATTTATGAAACAAAACAATACTATGAAATTCCTCTGACGATTTTTTTGTAATTTAAAATAAAAAAATATTAAATAATTGCTTAACTTCACATTTAATGAGAACTATATGTCACAAAGCAGCTTATGTAGCTTAAATGAGTTATCACAAGAAGATTTTGCAAAATAAAAAATATTTTTCAGGCTAATTTGCGCGGTGATTTTTTACAAGCACAAGTCATAAATTGGTAAGTCATATTTGCAATGCATTTAAACTTTCATTGTTTTGGTAATAAATACAAATAAAAGATCACATTTTCTGCACATAGTCAAACGTTAAAAAGAACAATTTCAAAAAAAGGTGTTAACATCTGTTAGCAACTTTCAGACCACTTATTTGAAAACCGAGAACGGAGATAGAGCTAACTAGACACTCACTATCTATTTACTTACTTTTTCATGTTCACATATGGACGTACTTATGCAAACCAGAACCAATACACAATCTGGTCCAAAATGAGTTGAGTCTACAATACCTGCAAATTTCATAACGATCTAATAATATTTTCTTAGTAAGCCACGGTGGTCACAAAGTTACCAACTGCCCTAACCACACTTTTAATTAAACTGAAAAGATCCATGATACATGATTACTTACAGGTTACACCATTTTATATTAAGTAATCGACCATGTGGTTTGATTCGTGTTTGCATATTATAGTTATTGTTTAATCTTGATACTCACAAAGATTTATGTCACATTACTATATAATAAAATTATTACGTTAATGGTTTATCATGAACCATGTGCATCGAATTTTGGTTAAGAATAATAAAAAAAAGGTTTTTTTTTCAATATGGTAGCTTTTGCTCATCTAAATATGTTCAAATACAGCAAATGTTTTTGCATACCAACTAGTCTTGGTAGCACGATCAATTCAGACTTATTTAATGTCAATAAAACGATATGTAAATGTAAGGAGGATTTAGATTCATGATATGTTGAATATGAATTATTAATGTTGATATTACAAGTATTTTGCGGCAAAACCACGGCTCTACATCACCGATACATACCGACACAGTAAATTAATGAAGTAAATTTTTCAATTGGTGAACCAAACAAAAAAGGAAAAAGACTTCATGAGCGACTAAGCGCAAATATTTAAAATTACGTATGTTACTTCAAGAAAAAAAGAATGGAGGGCTTAGGCTCTACATTATTATTCCTACCGTAGTTTGATCATATTTTAACTGTTCATTCTTCTATAGATGACTTTTATACTCGTGGGGGTAGTTAAAATACAATTCCTCTCCGTTGCTAGTTGGTGTCCCGGCGAGAAGCCCAGTGACTTGGTAATAGGAGATTCGTTATCCAACTAGCTCGTGACTACTATCGTGTCAAAAATAAATCACCAAATATGTAATGACGCATTCCGGTGCAATGGTATGTAAGCCTGCCCTTCCTATTTCCTCCCATCTCTTTCTTTTCTTCACCCTCAAGGCCTACAATGCATCCACAACTCCACTAATGTTGTAAATGTTGGACGAGGGTAGGTAGGTAGGTAAACTTTGACCAAGGGGAAAGCTGTCTCCAGAGGCCAAACAAAATTATCTCAAAAGCCTATTATACCTTAGTCCTAAATACTTGCATTATTTGAATATTAATCTTGTCGGTGATAAAAAAAAATCAATGACGATATAGAAGAATCGCAAAAGAATCGCAAGCGTACTTGTTTTTGAAGTAGAGCAAGAAAATGTAAAACAAATATTACTAATTTTTCCTACTTTTATATTTATTTTCCCTGATTTTTTTTTTACAATACATACAGAAATTACATTAAAAACCTTAAATCTTAATAATCTTAAAACTAACATTGTTTGGATTGGTTCCGGTTTGCATAAGTTCGTCCATACATGCGACTAAAAGCGTAAAGCGGTTTTTATTAAAATTGATACTGCCTGTTGTACATTCAATTTTCATGTTCACAGTGCTTTCATACTAATTTCCATAGCGGCAAAATTGATTAACGGAAATTTAATTCAATTCCTGTGTCTCTTTATTTCCCCAAAAAATATTTTTTAATAAATGTTTATATGTCACTTAATAATGATTATCTATCTGGCACATTTTTTTATAACAAGGACAAGGCAGACGAGCGTTTGGATCCATTGCCAGATTTTTTTTTACCGTGAGGAAATCATTTACGGATACCAGCACGATTGGAGACTCGGACGTGGCTATTTGGGATTCCGGACTGAGCCCTCGCCTCAACCTGCGCACGCCTACTCAGGCACGGTGACTACGTGATCAGCTTTGGCCGGTCAGGACGGAAGGTGACGACTCTTTCACCTGTGCCACCGCCTCCTTCTCGAGTACCACCGCCTCGCAGAGGGCTCCGACCACGTCCCACTTTTCGCTCCCCACCATAGCCTTCACCACGGCCGGTATGGAGAGATCGTCCGCAATTGTGACGTTTTCACGCCCAGGCTGGGCAAACTTTCAGCGTGTGCTGGGCTGTGTCCTCGAGACAGTCGTCGCAGTAGTGGCAGCGAGCATGAGAACGACTTGGGCCACCCCCGCTGTCACGAGCACTGCGGCCTCGCAATAAGTTCTCTGCTGCGCCAATACCAGCGTATCATCAGCGTAACAGAGATCTTCCACCGCTTCTAGGGTACTGCCCCGCGGCACCCAGTCACGCACTCAGATAGGTTAACTGACGCAACCCCGTGTAACACCAGAAGAGCTACAGGTGCATTGTCAACCTTTAAGGTAGAGATAGACGCGCCTTTTGAAGACACCCGTCGTATCGACTCTTAAAACATTGCCGCTGATAGGTCTTCCCATGCAGTGTGCAGTGTTTGGTACATACCCTCAGTATATTTTATAGTAATTATTTGATAACTTCCAACTACATTTCGGCAATGGAGTGAGCTGGAAAACGGAGTGTCTTGACACTAGATTCTCCGTGACTACCCTACCATGCGGGAAATGCGTGAAGCTCTTTTACGTTTACATGTCTAAAATAGTATAAAGCAACCATAATAGTGGCAAAGCTTCCTATTTACATAGACTATTTTTATTTACACTAACCGAGCACAATCGCAGTCAGCATTGTATAGTATTTACCGCGACGAATCCATCTCGTGAGAATTTCATCATTTTCCTTTTTTTTTAAAATAAATTAATTTTATGTGTCTTTAAATAGGTATACTTGGTTGGTATTTTTTCCACTAAGAATTAATAATTACTTTGTAATTCATTCGCAGTAACAAATTAACATCAAAGAGTACCATGTCTGAAATCTCGAATGAAAAATTATTTTAAAGTTAACATTACTCTTCTTCGCATCTCTTCTCACATAGCAGGGATCAAAGAAAGCCTACGATCAAGAAACTGCGTTCTCCACATTACGCACGATATCCAGCGAAATCAAGGCACTGCGTGTTGAGTGGCGGAACGCAACGCCGCGCTTTGTCTGGTTAACAAGAGCGGAGAGAAGAAACTAATTAAATTATGCTAATTCCTCCGAGTAGGAATCGAACCCACAACAAATCATGTTTACAGGCAGACACTGTGCCACTCGACGCGTCACGATTTTTTTTTTGTTTAAGCATATAAAATGGTGCTGTGCGTGAGTATGATAAATATATTCGCAGGGCATTCATAGCAAAGATCATTAAGTTATAGTTATAGATAATAGTGTGAGTGTAAAGATATTAGCACTAGTTCAAATACAAAATATATAAAATAGAAATATAAAATAAATATGCAAAATCTGTATAATGTAAAAGTTTTAATATATTTTATTAATAACCAAATTTCAATCGATTAAGATTATTAATTTATATTTCATATACGTACACATTTTACATATTCTATATCTATCGTATATCTTGTACAAGATAGCTTGATCTTTTTGACAGATGTAAATTTTTCTGATCGACATAACTTTGCAATGACGAGCATATTATTTTCTTAATTTAATGATTTTAAAAATTGTAAAAATATTAAAAAAATACGTATAACACAAAAGTCCCTAAAGATTTAAGCGTTACCCGAAAATTTTAAGAGCTTTAATTGCTTCAAAGTAAAATTTAAATAGGAACACTGAAAGTAATAGACGCTTGTACAATGTTACATCGGATGATGTTTAATGATACGTGAAGTCCACTTCGACAATTTTATTGAACACATCATTATTTTAATAATTAAAGTTCGAGATGGTGACACAAGCTTCGACGAATCTGATTATGATGATCTTGGCTGTGCTCCCCTTCCTTAATAAAAACTGATTTAATGATAAAACTATTTTCAATCGGTTTCAACCGGTTCCATTTTCGGTTCAAGCCATAGGATCAAACAATTTTTCCAAAGAAACATGAGTAATTCTCGTCACAGTTTAAAGTATATTAAGTTAAATGTTACTTTTGGACTACTACATATTTCCTGTTTCCCATCACTAGCCCGTCTGTCAAAGAGATCAAGCCATCTTGTACAGAATATAATAAAGTTAACACATACTTATATGTCATATGTGACAAACGCCATGCAAATATACAATATATTTAAAAAAAAAAATACACTAGTATTTTCAAAGGTTGTCATTTTTATTATAAATTAGCAGATGTCAGCAACTTTGTTTCCGTGGACCAAATCTATTATGATTTTACATGAGGCGTTGCGCACTTCAAATTTCAAATATAGCCTAAGTCCTGTCTAAGCGTAAAAACTGTACAATAACAGAAAGGTTTCATTAAAAACCGTCCATTAGTTCTAAAGACATGTGCGTACAAACATTAGCTTTTTACTTTTTTTATTACATTTTATTTTTATTGATTTGCTACAATTATAAACTTTGATTTTATTGTTTTTATTTGTAATATATAAAAGCTGTAAAATTTAAGGTTTATTTGTCAATTTATCCAATGGAAAACTTTGCTAAAAAAGAGGTAGTGACATATGTTTAGGTGAGTGGTTCCTCCGTTTCGTCCAAATCGGACCGATTTTATGGAACATTCTTTTTCCAATTTGAAATTAATTTTTGAATTAAGTAATTTGTATACTTTCTACGAAAAGGTACTTTCTACGGAAAGGCATCGATGGAAATGGTTTAATTTATATGAATGGTGATGGAGTGTGATGGTGGCTCGGAACGTAATGAAAAGGAAGTGAGGGTGCAATGACTTAGTATCGGATAGTCATAAAATTCTAGTATATTACTAAGTCAAATTAAGAAATCGCATTGGCACTTATGCCTATTTGGTGATTTGTTGATTTACCTATAATAGTTTGACAACCGCGATCACTTTGTACAAATAATTTCATTACCTTCCGAAACGGAAAGTTATGAAATGGAGCTGAATGAAGTTTGAGTCATTTTTCTTAGTTAACTTGAATTCGAGTATTTAAATAGCTCTCAATAAGTATAATTTTAGCTTAATATCATTCACTACACTCTACACTATAAGTTTAAGATAAAATTATTAGTTTTTCTCAAACGCTTACTTATTTAATAATTAGAATGTGATGGGTACTCATCTTTGATAAATGTAATCTCCGAACACAAAACCGGTAAAATTTTGCACTCCTGACTGACACACGTCCATTTTGGACAAATAGCAGATTGAGGAGCGCGGGAAGTGTCGGTTTGTTATATTACTGAAGAAATTGGGTGTACTTATTATTTCAAACTGAATTTTTGTGGAAGCGAATGTTTCTGGTTACGTTAAAAACTTTTAAACATAATGATTCGGTTAGGATTTTGGTTTGATTTTTTATTATAGTATTTAACTCTAATATGATGAATGCCTATTTTGGTCTAACCTGAAGAGCCTATTTAAAGCAATTTTTTCAATTAAGTTTAATGTTAGTACCGACTGTTAGTCTGGAATGGTGATAGAGATGAAGATATGAGGGTTGGATGATTAATATGAAAGAACTGCATAAATTAACTCAGGTAATTATTACGTGATTTTAAAGTTGGAATAACATTCTCGCAATTTATTAGGGAATTATTGTTTTTAGAGATATTTTTTACGGAAAATACGTTATAGTACGTATGTACATAAGACATTTAAAAAAAAAAAGAATATGCATGCATGCAATGCATTTCAAAGAAAGTCATTATTAAAATAAAAAAGGAAACATTTTTGGAAAACGTATGAAACCAACGTTTCTTGAAAACCGTTTAAGCGCTCTGATCGCTTCGCCACCGGTCACCGGCTTCCGGTGACCGTTCTGAACGCGTCATGATATGTACCTATATATTTAATGGACCTAATTATGTTACTATATTAAATTTTTAATTTATAAATACTATCAGAATAATCGATGTAGGTGCATAGTTAAAAGTTAAAAATATAAGTATTCAGGATTACATGAATGTTATTTAATATTTATAAAATAATTAAATTTTATGCGTATTCAATTCCGAGTGGAACTTTCGTTTTCGTTTTGTTAGTTTAGGAAGTTTTTTTGTTCATGTCTATATTGTACTAAAAAGATAATAGTATTTCACTGAAAATATTCACTTCACTATTTAACTTAACTATTCTTTTTACTTATTCGGGTGAATGTGATATGTTGGATTTAGGTCACCGTTCTATTTTTTATAAAACGTGTCTGATTGGATGTCACGGTTGCATTTTCAATTTCATATAGGACGACATTTATATGTGCATAATATACGATTGGGTGATATGCAAATCCTTGTAATTATAAAAATAATCTCGGTTTCTTGACGCCTAAAATGATTTCTTTATAGTTAGTTTTTTTTCCAATAGTTCCAAACCTTGCTCGATTTTAATAATAATTTAGTACGATTTAATTGAATTTATGTAGCTTAAAGTATTTTATATATATTCGTATTATTTTTTGAATTATATTTCAAAAAATAACTTAAAGCTTTGTCAGTTTGAAAAGAGTCAATTAAAAATAATCTTACCTCTGTATCTACTGGAGCACGCCGACGCCGGCCGCTCGTAATACATCTGAATTTATTAACACAAAACATTTTTAAGAACTTGTGATATTTTTTAAAAATTTTACCAAACTACGTAAAAATGTTGTACGTGTCGTACGCAAGTTCGAGTTCCGAGGAAGTATCGGCTGGTACCGCGGCCCAGGAGCAAGTGAGTGTCCTAGCGCCCCGTACCGTTTTATACGTCAGGTTCACCCGACTCATCCCTATGCTTTATTGACCACCCGCCTCCCTTTAGTGATATTGAAACGCGGATTTATTAAGCACTACCTTGTAAATTCAATTGTTTTCCCGGCTTTGCGCGCATGGAATATGTGTCGGACAAAGGGATGTGTATATTTTTAAACAACACTGCACTCTTTTTAAAATAATATGCTTTTTATTTTTTACACATCTAATTAATAAACATATTTCCAAATATATACATATTTTACACACCATTTTGTTTGCCACAGGTTTTAAATGTTGAAATAATATAATTAAATATGATTTCTTAAGACGCTGAATCCATACTTATATTATAAATGGGAATGCCTGTGTGTTTGTCTGTCATCCTTTCACGGTTAATCTGCTGACCCGATTTTGATGAAATTTAAAATGAGAGTAGAAAAAAATACTGGGTTTAACATAGGCTACTTATTTTTTCGAAAATCAACCTCTAATGGGTTGAAATAGGGGATGAAAGTTTATATGAAAAATCTACACCGCTTGATTGATTGTATTGAATTTTGGCATAAATATAGTTGGTAACCCAAGGTTCAACATCAGCTACCTATTTTTTTAATAAATTTGCCCCGAGGATTGCTATACAAAGAAACAATTGTGTAGTCCACGCGGCGAAGCCGCGAGCTGGCCCCTAGTATACTATATGCTTAAAAACTTTTGAATTCATGATCTATGACAATACTATGTCTTCATTGATATTTATTATGATTAATTATATATGTATAACAAAATAAATGATGTGTGGACTGATTAAAACTAATTTAATTTCTATTATTAATATTTCAGTTTTTTCCTATATCTTAAAAGTCTTTCCTAAATCTTTCCGATCAATTATTTTTCATTCATTCATTATTTTTCAATTCAACATCAAGTTACAAAGTAATTAAAGAAACGTAAGGCGTGTATTATTTACTAATATATTCAGGAATAGTGTGGACTACACACAGAGTATTAGAAAAAAATCTAGAAATGACGTAATTAAAATGAACAGTAAAAAATGTTGTCAACAGGAGCTTTTATCTCAATACGCTGAAAAGTACGTGTACAAGCATATGCTCGTATATTGCTCGTCATATGCAAGCGACCGGCCGACGGATTAACCTGTCCGCCGGTGGTCTGCGAGTGGCAGACCTATTCATCCCCACATAGGTTTAGTAATTTTTGGTATTTCAACAGATATTAAGAATAATGTGTTTTTTTACAAAAAAACACATTATTGTAACACATATTCGAAGAATAAGTAAAAAACTATAAGTTCTACTCTCGTAATTTATTTCTTATAAGAAAATCAAAGGATTTCACATTAATGTAATTGGTCTTTTTTAAATTAAAGGTATAACCTTGAATAACATTTTTTTAGAAATGTGAATTGTATCAAACTTTGAAATGTTACATTTAATAACAGGGGAATACATCTGTCAAAATGTTAGGTTTAGAAGTCAATTAGATAATCATGCATTCAAATTAAATGCATTGACGTATGCAACATTGTGGCTTAATCCGATATCACGGAGTTAATAACACTTTTATAGTATATACTCTCTTACTTTTCTTTTACTCTTCATACATGTTACAAAAAATGAAGCGAATGAATGAATGAAAACTTCTATCTGTCTGTTATTTCTCTCTTACGAAAAAAACAAGAATTTTAAAGCTTTTTTACATAGCTCTTAGTTCTAGGCAACACATAAGCTATAATTAAGTTTTATTCTATAAATGTATGACATGAAACCCTAAACCAAAAAGCGGCTTCATGCTTTTTCCGTAGGTATAGCGAGGTAGTCAGAGAGGATCTAGTGTCAAGACACTCCTTCCTGCACTTTCTGCCTTAAAACCGAGACATTGTGTGTTAATCATCTAATAAATAAAGACTATTAGATGATTAACACACAATGTGTCGGTTATAAATAAGCCTATTTTAAAAATTTGCATTTATATTTTTTTAGCATAATATTGGTAATAACATTATTAATAATATGTGTATAGATATATAAATGCGACTTGTTAAAAAGCTTAACTGTATTTTTCTTTCATATACTAGTGTATCGGCGGTTTACATTCGGCGGATAAAATCTCTAGTCGATTCTAGGAATTCTCATTATGAATCCGGAAATGGGAAGTTGCACTCATGCCTCAGGTCGTCTGTAAAGCCATCGGATTCACGTCTTTATTTGTTTCCGTTTGCAGAATGTATGAACGCATACCTCCCTTTGCACAAAAAACGTTTAGCTGTTGACCCTTGCAAATCTTAATGAATTGGAGTGTTTTGTGGTATAATCTATTTCATTTATATTAAGTACTAGCCTCGTAGACACGTAAAATACGCGTTTTGTCTTAGCAACGTATATTGTCATTATATATCACAATACATAGTTATATCTTTTACCCTATTAATATGAGGTACTTTTAATGAAATGAAAATATTGGTATACTGCACTCCTTCCGTCCACATAGTTTTAAAGTGAGGTAGAAAGCTTTACAGAATATGCATGTTCCTAACATAGGATTAATAAAATTTGTAACAAAATTTAATGGAAATTGGAAAAATTTTGTTTGAATAATGTTATAGTAATAAATGAAGTTATTATAACAAAGCGTAAAACCAAGTCTCTGAACGTCCTCGCTTTTCAAAAAAAATCACGATTTAGGTATTTTTAAGTGGCGGAACTCAACGCCGCGCCTTGTCCCATCCAAAACTGTCACGTTAGTAAATATATTTGTTTATTTTCATAAATAAATGAGTTGTGAGGGCATCGCGACGCAGTGAGACAGCGGCTGACTGTTATGGTTGTGACTGTCATTGCGTGTTAAGTGGCGAAACTTAACGCCGCGCTTTTACATCGGCACCAAAGCGAAGAAAATGGAAATATTAAATATTTCCACTCCTCGAGTGGGAATCGAACCCATTTTTTACCACAAGGTCAATTGTTATATATAACACAATGGTATTCTGTTATTAATAAAGTATATTAAATAAAGACTTCTTAAAGACAATTTTTAAATGTTACAACTGAATAGAGAACCTATAGAGGGCTAAAGATGTAATCAAAAGTATTTTATAATAATATAAATAAAAAGTTTTAACGTGTCATTGGAACGGAATGCGCAATTTTTATACTAGTTAACAATTCTCTTACGATACTTTAATACAATTCTACAAATGAATACACAAATAGTTAACTAATTGCAATCGCAGCGTGTGCCTGAGCTTTGGTTGAAGCGAGGGCGAGTCGTCATTTATTTAATAGACAGAGACGGTTTTTTAAGAGGATAAAAATGAAATCGCATGATATATGAAGGTCAGGTTAAGTGTTTTACGGTATCCAGCAGGAGTGGACTTTTAATATCAGTTACGAACGGAGGTGCATGTATTAGTAGACATAAATACTTGCGTCTTATACCTACGTCAATAATAATATATACTATTACGATTCAAAAAAGATGTTTCAAAGTAATTTTCAGTATGTAGTTAGTAAGCCTTTACTAATTAGGCATAACTATTTAACTAAGACTAAACTAAGCATGCAGAAGAAAATGCGAGTCTTCCAAGTCTCGAACTCGTAAACTAAAATAAAACTTCAAGTCGGATGTGAAAGTTTACAACAACTGATTCAGTACTTAATACATATATAAAGTATAGATGTTTTCACGTGCGCCCAAAATGTAGGAATTAGCCATCTGTATTGTTATGTTATTATATGTTGCCTGGAGGCGGAGGTCGCAACACAGTGAGCTTTAAATGCACTGCCACATTATTAAATCTGGAATACTTGACATCCGCCTTAACCCGTGGCAAAGGGTGGCAAAGGGTGGCGCGTGTAGATTGTTCATGACCATGCTCTGGGTGTGCGATATTAAGAGTTAGGTAGTAATCACCTTTTAATCGCTAATAAGTAGATTTTTCAATAAACACCGGTAAATTGATTATTTTTATTTTTAATCTTTATCATTTTTTATGTTCGTGTGAGTGATATTTGATATTATTTCTGGAACTAGTATTTTTGAAGGATAATCCTATGAAAATAAGGTATTCAAAACTATAATTGTTTTATCGAATAAATTTCTGTACCAATTTATTTTATTAGGAAAGGGTTGACAATCATTATGAGCTTTCCGCCTGGAATTGTCTATTGAGTGGCGAACACTAAATTTTATCTTACCAGTGTGTAGAAGTAAAAATAGTTTAAATGTAGTCTTTTCCCGAACGGGGGTCTATCCGACGCGATGTTAAGACAACGTTATATAAAAAATAATAAGTTTACTATTATTTTTTTTTAAAAAGGCAGACGAAAAGAGGCTAACACGAATTTTAGTGTTATCACTCTAGGCGCGCTACTCCTACATAGTATCTGTAGAGGAGGACCTACTATTATAATTATGATTAAAGTTAGTTTTATAGAAACTAATAAAACAGTTTCCATCAGATATGTAGGAAGTATTTGTCGTATTAATTTAATTTGTATTTTAGAATCGAGTCCACGAACAGTAAAGTAAGTTCCGGCACGGGTAAAGATTCAGACTGAAAACGAAACTAGATTTTGAGGCGGTGAAACCACGTCTTCGGTCGGTAATTAAATTATAAGCTAAATAATAACAGATAGGTGTTAAATAATAATCTTACACGTTTTTCTTCACCAATATGGGCATTCATTGTATTAAAATAGTCTAGTGTGCTTCTAGTCTCTATTTTACATGCCTATGCTCTGGATGCACGAACGTACGGTTTTGGTTACAGGAAACATATTAACGGCCCCACTGAATAAAATCGTTATTGCAAAACGCAATGCAAAAGCCAAAATGTTCTTCGTTAAGGAATTAACAATTTTGGAATTTCGGCTGTCAAATGTTAAATTTACTTGTATGTATACTTTGACTGATTAATACATAGGTAAATTTATATAATGTGCCTTCCTATTCTGACCGTCTATCAATATTTTAATTAAATAGTGTTCAAATTTTTACTTTATTCAGGTAAAACTTGGATAAGAAATATGCTTAATTAATGTAGTCATCGTGAGATTTTGAACTTAGAGTTTGCTTTAGTCAGTGCTCACTACTACTAAGTTTTCAAAGGATGCTAAACTGGTAAGTTAGCAAGTAAAGTTTAAACAAGCACTTATCAAGCACCTGGAATGAATACTATCGTACTGTTCGAGTATTATTTTTCAATCAATATTTCTTTCATTATATTAAGGTGTTAGGGTGATACTGAAATCGAGTGTGAAAAGCAGTGAGTTTGTGTAGAGACCAGTGGTAGGAAAACTCTTTTAATGGGAAAAAATAGAAAAAAGACGACCAGAATTATGCAACAACCACTCAAATATATTAACTCTCGTTTTTTTTGCAACTATCACTCGTGGACACATGCCTATACTGCCTACTCTATGATGAATCAGCAGTTGGTAGAGGAATTCGCTCCCCCTAAATTCGCTCCAGGGCCCCGGTGCACTGCTTCGTCTAGTCCTACCATAGCAACGTTATTGATTGTTGATTTCTGTATAAATGGTTTTAATCAAACGAAGCTTGACGAAGGCGGCATTATATCACTGTTAAAAATAAAAATGGCAAGCGTATATAGGATAAACTGTAGTATGAGCATTTACGATTTTATTCTGAGCGGCGATATGAACAATTATAGTACAGATCACTTGTTAGATCATTTATTATTTTCTATTTTGAGTTTTTTCCAGTTCCTATACCAGAAGTATACAGTGTAAATATTCACAATTTGATATCTTTAAGAAACACTCAATTATTTATGTAATTACGCATCTGTACATAGTATAAAGCAAAGTTGCTTCCCGCATCTGTCTTTATGTATGTATGCTTAGACCTTCAAAACTACGTAACGGATTTTGAAGTGGTTTCCTTTAAAAGATAGAATAATTCAAAAGGAAGTAAGAAGTTTATTTGTATAATACATACATGATATACTAGAGATACTATAGTAAAATAGTTGTGTAGTTCACGCAGGCGAAACCACGAGTGGGCCACTAGTACATTATAAGTGCAGATTATAAGTGCAGACAGAAGGTTGGTGGGGCCAAGCTTCAATTAGCAATATAAAAGTGTACAAAACAAATTAATTTAAACTTTCATTTCCTTTGTGTACACTAGTGCAAAAATTTTATGAACACATAGTATTCACCTTTCATTTAAAACAAACAGCAAAAGCTCTTTGAAAACACGAGCGGAACAGGAATTACTGAAATACTGAAGCATATTCATGTCAACTTTATCAATATGTGTTTGTTTATTATATTATTTTGAATATATGAACATTTTATTGTTTAAAATAATATAAATATATAAATTTATATTATTAGCTTATAAAAATTTGAATGCAGCGGGATTCGAACCCACGCCTCCTGATACCGTCTCACCACTGAGCCTCTGTTCTACTACACCAGGGGTTCCCAACCATTTTTTGATCACTTTTACATTATTTTTCTTAGCAGGGTCCACTATGTATGTAGGTATTATAAAAATAAACTGTAATAATCAAACGAAAACTATACTTAAAAACTACTGAAGAAAGTATATAAAAAAATATATATACTATTGAGAAAATTGTGTCAATTGCGAGGTTGCCGTGGCGCTATTGATAACAAGTAGTCAAATCCAATACTTTTTGCGAATTGTTAAGACATACTTTAGGACATCCTAACTTCCTTATGTAAACTGACATACTTATTTTATAATATCAATGAATTAATGTGCAATTACTCCTGTCGCTCACTGCGCGGCATCCAACATCCGCTAAATTAAAAATCGTTCGCGGACCACTGGTTGGGAATCAGTGTACTACACGTTGCGTCGAAATTCTTATATGCTTTATTACAAGTTATATTTGTTGTTAGCATCTATCAGCGCTCTCACCACTGAGCCATGCGTTCTACTATACGCTGCGTCGAAATTAATTTATAGCATTCTCTCTTGCCAAACGATTGTTTGTAGTGTGAAAATCTTGGGGTAGCAGAAATTTGTAAAAATCTCTCCACAGAGATGCTAACAACAAAAATAAGTTGTAATAAACCATATAAGAATTTCGACGCAGCGTGTAGTACAACGCATGGCTGAGTGGTGAGAGCACCTGGACGGTATCAGTAGGCTTGCTTCTGCTTGGTGGTAGGAGATTCGTTCTCCGCCTGGCTCGCGACCACTATCATGTCAAAGACGAACCGCCAAATATCTGATGATGTGTTCCGGTTCGATGGCATGTAAGACAGCTCTCCCTATTCCCACCATTCCCATCCTTCCTTCCTCCTTCTATCCTAAATCCCCAAGGCTGGCAACGTATCCACAACTCTAATGTTGTGGATGTCTATGGGCGAAGGTAACCATTTAACACCAGGTGCCTTCTGCTCGTTTGCCACCTTTATTCCATAAAAAAAAAAAAGGCGCGGGTTCGAATCCCGATGCGTTCAAATTTTTATACGTTTTCTAAATGCCTTTTTCCTATGTGTGTGTCTTATTTAATTGTCATATTAAGAATTTATTTATTTATATTTAAATAATAACTTAATTTTGACATTGAATATATCACAGTATTATAACTTCGTTTCGAAGCAAATAAGAATATCTGGTGATCGAGCTCCGCTCGGTATTTCTTTCGAGGAATCATTATTTTGAAATAATGATTATAATAAAAAATGAAAAAATAAATAAAGATTACTATAAAAAAAATGAAACAAAAAATAGACTGGATATCAGGACCGAACCGTGGACAAAGCATAAGAAGTAACCATGAAAAAAGCAGCCGCTCTACCAACTGAGCATTCACAATGTGGTGAACTATCGCGAAATTCACATTCGTATATTAATGACATTTTAGCCGTTTCTGTATTACACCAAAAATAGGGAGAAAAAGAGGTTTTTTGAAAATGAACCTGTCACAGTCGTTTTCACTTCGTCATCATAGAAATGGCGCTGTACCGCGAGATGTTCTTCTTCTCGGCGCTAGTCGGGACAGTCGGTACAGGTGGTCTAATTGTTCCCAGCCAAAGGAAGTGATAAGGTCCTGTGTTCGATTTTTTGTGTGTGGACAGACATTATCGTGGAGCAAAGCGACACCTGCGCTCAGCATGCCACGCTTTTTGTTTTGAATTGCGCGGCGCAGTTTGCGTAAAGTCGCACAATATGCTGCTAAAGAAGTAAAGCAGTTTGTCTAAACCGGCGGCAAACATCTTCGACGATGGCATACAAAAGCTGCTCCCAAGATACGATAAATGCCTCAATAGTAATGGGAATTATATAGAAAGCCTCCGAATTCGGCGGATATATATATATATATATATATATATATATATATATATATATATATATATATATATATATATATATATATATATATATATATATATATAGAAAGGTAGAGTAAAGTATGAGGTTGACAAATCTATAACAACAAAAAAATACAGGGTCCAATTACTGCATAGGAGAAATCAACATTTATTGTGTCAAAAATATTCAAGCAAAAGTTAATGAATTGTAATTATGATGTAACTTGACTTTAAGTATGCTTTAACTTTGTTTTTACACTTGAGGAGGCTATCTTTTCTTAACCATCATCCGATGTAACGTTATACAAGCGTCTATTATTTTCAGTGTTCCTATTTAAATTTTACTTTGAAGCAATAAAAGTTCATAAAATTTTCGGATAAAGCTTGAATCTTTAGGGCTTTTTGTATTCTATGCATATTCGTTAAAATTTTTACAATTTTTAAAATCATAAAATGGGTAAATAATACGTACGTCATTGCAAAGTTATTCGATCAGAAAAATTTACATCTGTCAAAAAGATCAAGCAATCTTGTACAAGGTATAAAGGTTTTGTATATTTCCAAAAATCGATTCATCTGAAGGTACCTGAAAGTTAAGTCTTTGTAGGTAATTAATTACATTATTCAGATGCAGTCGTCGCGCAGTGGTATAGCATCTGCCTACAAATGCGATAGTTGTGGGTTCGATTCGGGGGAGAGTTATACATAAAATTAATTTTATTTCTTCGCTTTGGAAGCTAAGACAAAGCGCGGCGTTGAATTCCACAATTTAACATGTAAGGTAGATAAATGCTGGGTAGCGGGACTCCAGATTCTCTCTGACTACCCCCCGCTATGCTCGAAAAGCGTGACGTTGCAAGCGTGAAGAACACGCATGTATGTGGGAAAGTCGTACCCCTCGTTGTACGACGACATACACGTATGTGTGTATCCGGAAAGCAACTGAGAGTTAATTGCGTTAGACCTTTCGATGATTTGTCGGTATCGAATTTAGCACTCACCGACATAAGTTAGCGGCCATATATGCTTCTGCTTTTTAAAAACTTCTAAATGTTACTGGACTAGCAAATACAATGTTTTATTTTATGGTATTTGATATAAAATTTTCGTTTGAATATAAGTGAGGGGTAAAGCTGGACAATTCCAGTAGACAGTTGAATAATAGATAAGCTTTTGCCGTCATTATTAATTTGACAATAGCAATATGTCAGATGCATCGACAGAGCAGACAATCGAATCGATACAGATACAAATAAAATAGGGGAATATGAGATACCAATAAAAGAAATAACAATGTTTATAACAAAAGATACCTATTTTTAGAAGCTTTAATTTGATCCTTTGACCGATTAGGGTAACGAGAAAATACTTACCTATTTTAAAATATTTTCTATATTTTATATAAGATTTAAATATAGTTTATTGGTATAATGGTGCGGTTTTGTGTGCAAAATTCCAAGCAAATTAGTTATTAGGATGTAGGCCAAAATAGTCAATAAAAGTTATGAAGTGTTACAAAAATTAGCATATGGATACGAAACTATTCAAACTTTCACACTATTCGAATTGTGGAAAGTCTGTTAAATTTATGTATTTGTAATGTTTTTCTTTTCATTTTCACTAAATGATGTTTACCTTTTAGGTAATGACTCCCTTGCGTTTAGAAGAACACTATTTTGAAAAAATTATATTGTATTCAATAATTTTAACTTTCAATTTCTTATATTAAATTCAAGTCTTTGATAGAAATTTTATATCATCCTTTTCAGCCGATAGTCCCAGCCTTTAAGGGCTTCCTAATCCTATATGAAGGAGAACAAGCACTAATGAAAAGATGTTGTCGATAAAATTTATCAGCAGCATTTCTTGAATTAACTAGAATTCATATCTATTAAGTATACCTATATTTGTAGACTGTTCAGTATTTTATGAGCATAATATTTATTTTTAGCTCTATGAAAAGAAGTAACAAGATTGTATCTGGCTTACAATATAATAATATTGTTACTAAAGTTACCAAAGGCAAATTTCAAGTGCAACAAACAGTTAGATGATTTAGACCTGCTATCGTTAACTACTCGCCTTGTATACGGCAAGTTTTAATTACTAGGAGTTAGTTAAAGTTGATACCTCAAAGCTATAATTAAAATACTTCAAATGCATTGTTGAATTTTTTTACTACTAAGTGAAGTCTAGTTTAATTTTCCGTTAAAGTAAACACAGTTTCTATTTAGGATAGTTTGTAATAGATGTAGTTACTGTAAACTGGATGCATAAAATTGTTACGTAACTAACTTGTTAGTTATCATGGGAAAGATTAGCTTTTAATATTTCAGTTATTAGAAATATTTTGTTCTTATGGTTTTGTTAACTAGATGGAATATGCTTTTTTTATGAAATAACTTTTTATCAGATTTAAAATACATTCAAAAGTGTACTAAAATCCTGCATTTATCACCGGCTCCGAGTATTTCTGACAATTTTAGAGAAATGAATCTCTTTAGTGTTTCGAAGGATTAATATGTGAATTGAATTTTTTATTTTAGTTATTTATCAATAACATTTTTAACTGTTATATAAAAAGTATAAATCTGTATAAAAGTATTTCTAATTTTGTATGATCAGATAACTGCCGACGAAGATAATCAGAGCCTCATAAAAAAATCTACACTGAGATAATTATTAAAAATGGCGCTTTGTAGTGCAAGACGAGAATGCGAAACAGGCGAAGCCTTCACAGCGGAGAAAGTGAGAAGTGCTTGGCCGCGTGTCCGGCCGCTTTCACTGTCATAATGTTATCTTATAAAAACGTATATATATATTTAAGTTTGCTCATTCGAATGTATTTTGAATTTGTTTGTGAAGCAATGTTTTTATAAAGCATTGGTATTCTTCTATATTTTATTAAGCTGGAATTATATACTCTGCAATATTCTAACGCAATATTTATTTAGTAAAGAGATGTTAAAACTTTTCTTATTACATTAAATGTAAAAAGAAATGCAAAGCAGTACTTCTCATAGATAAAATATAATTATACTTATACAATAAATATTTCATGGACATTGCATATTATTAGCCTGTATTTTCTGACATATTTCTGATGTCCTGTGCCAACTCAAAAAATATACAAACGAAAAGGTTTTTTTACAACACATCAGAAACAAATATATTTTCTTTATAAATAAATATATCTTCCATCTACTTGAAACTTTATTGTAGCTTTTTTCAAGGATTAAAATATGAATTTAGCAATTTCTCAGTTCATTGTCTTTGTGACCTTGCTTGTTTCTTCCTTGTGCCCTCAATTATTAATTATCAATGACTAAGGTCATTGATTTAATTCATAATTAATCAATGTATAAATAGAATAATGTTAAAGATATCTACTACGGAGTGATATTGGATATAGTAAATGTGAACTAAATAAAGGGAGCTTTTCTTTAGATGAGAAAATTATTCAAAGAAATAATCTTGTACCTTATTATGAAGCAAAAATATAATTTCAAACTATCTTGTTGGCTCTCTAATTACATGATGAAATATAATAAATAAATACCTACTTTCCCATTATTACTTTTCTACTAAAGAGAACAAAAACATTTAAATATATTTATTGTCCAGACTATCAGGCGATACTAACTTGATTCCGATGGGGCAGCGACGAGGTGTTGCAATTGAATACGCAAACCATGATCCTTTAACATTCTCCATCGACTCCCGATGGTTTCTTCTAAGAAATACAAGGATTTAGTTTACAAATATTTTAGTTAGTCGTTCCAGGAAGTTAGATTTAGTTTTGATCAAAGTTAGGGAACTTAATTTTCGAAGTAAGTATGTGTCTCAAATGCTTTTACGTATTATGTATATAAACTGTGTTATACGTCTTTAAAATTTAAGATTAAGGCAAAGATAATGTTAAAGACCATATTCTTTAAATGTACATTTAAATAATATATTCATTTTATTTTTACAGTCGAGTAAGTAGAGAGAATCGAAAATCGAATCTGTCAATACTCTACGTGCACAACTTTACGCCCAAATTCCATTTCGAGTGTGCCGAGAAGCACAATGAAAACCCATCCTTTGCCTCACCAGCACGGGAAATGGAAATAATTTAAATATAATATTCCTTCGAATAAGTCGAGTCCAAAGCCATTTGGTGTCAACAAGTGTCAGATGTGGAAACCAGATCGATGTTGGTAACATCAATTTATAAAATTTTAATGAATATTTAAATACGAAAGTTTATAATTTAAAAAAAAATTACTACTATCGGCAGTTCCTATTACTAGCATTTTTACGTTTATTTCATCTTCATATTTTTTCACGTATTGCAAAGTAGGCTGAAAGATTACTTCAAATCAAGATACTCTGTTCTTCACTTCCCGCCGTAATCCGACTGAAACGCCACGCTGAGAAACCGGCAGAAATGAAAATAATTAAATTATTTTCATTTCGAATGATGCAATATACTTATATAAATGAATATATTAATTTGTATCATATCTTTCTAACTTTCTATTTACAAATAAAAAGTATTAGCTTAGCTTAGCTTACCGCGTAAGAACAGATTATGATTTAATTGGAATAATTAATCTGTAGATAAAAAGTAATTCCTCCAATACAATAAGATTTATTAGTTTGTTTCCTACGTATGTTGTTATATCTTGTTGATTTCATTTTAAATAAAGAAAGCGTGTGTGATAAATTATTAGTTTATTAGTTATCCGTGTGAAATGACCATCTAAAATGATCAACAAGAATCACATTTGTTTATAGTATATTACGTATTCTACTACTACTACTACTTTTGTTTGTTATTAGATTATAATTAAAATGAATGAAAATAGCTTTTGAGAATTGTTAATTGTTAATTTCAATACCAACGAAAATATTTTAGTCTAAAAGATGACACTCGCATAAGCAAAAAATGTAAAAGTGTTTTACTTAAGACAATGTACAACGATTGGTTTCGTAAAGTATTTATACATACTAGCAAGGAAGTTGCTGTTAAGTTTCGAAGCGAGAAGCCAGTTTAAGTTCGAAATAGGATACGACAATGTAGCATCGGAGCTAAAGATTAAGAATGTTAAGTGTATATTGTTATTTATAGAAGTATATTTTAATAGAAATTTATAAATGTTAAGCCTACTAACCTACCTTTTTTTGATGATAGATTTATTTGTTTCTTAAATATCTTAACATCTTTACTTTAGTTTTCTAAAGGAACACAGAAAATTGCACAAGCATCATTTGAATATCAACATTATCAAGTACAATAACGCACTAATTCTCAGTTTCGTAAGACAAACGTGGCGTTGAGTTTTTTCTCTCCTATCTCCCAATGATGAAACGAGGGGAAAGTGGAGAAAGAAATGTAATACGAGGGATATGCGTCAATCCAAAAACAAAAGGCAATATTGATATTTGAGATTTAAATGTTGTATCACTTTGCGATCCTAACATTTTATGCCTCTTACAAGCTACGTCGTGGCATATTAGCGTGACTAAAAAAATTACCTTGTAAATACATGTAGTATTTACAAGGTAATTTTTTTAGAGTTATGGTTCGGTTAAACAATTGCGACTAATTAGCCTGCATCAACAAAATTATAAATAAACAGGTAAAAAAAATTGGTTATATTACGCATGTCATTCTATAATAATGTTAAGCTTAGTAATATAAACAGTTGGTTTGTGACTATACTGACGACAGGTCAAATTTTGCTCACATAATAGTTCATCGTTTGGAGAGTAGATAATATTATGATATCGATCGCGTTTGCCTGTTTATGTTACTAGTATAAGCGTAATCCAATTTCTTATTGGTAATTTAATTACTGATATATGTTTAAATGATGTGAAGATTAGGTCTACAAATATATACTAGTGAAATATTTTAAGCCATGGCAAAATTTTGCACAAAGAATTACCATTTTAATTTAATACAAATATAATTATGGAAAGGTATAAAGTACATGTAAAGGTACCACATGAGTTAAATTAAAGTTAAGTAGTAAAAACTGCGCTTAAAACTTGGAATTTCAAAATAATGGTAAATATAATCACTTTCACAACAAATAAAATATCATTAATCACACACGTAATTTATCAGTATCTTAAAGGAAGAAATTTTTTATAAACACTATAAATACAATATCGAGTCATCGCGTATTGAGATCAAATAAAAATAGGTCAGATTGTTTTCCTTAGCATTGTTATATAAATTATATTTGACAACAATAAAATAAAAATATCGCTTTGCAGTTTAAGTATTTATATAAAAACAACATTTAGTCCACTCACCTACTAATGACGACACACGTACACTAACATACGACTTACGACTTGTGAAGTTCCGAGTCTATGTCGCGGAATGCAGATAAAAGGCGCGCCCGCGCTCACTGTCAAGTGGCAGTCGCAGACAATGACAGTAACAGATTATTTTTAATGGCAAACCTCATCTTATTATCGTAGTATTGAACTAATTTAATTAATCAACAAAGTTATAAACTTATAAAAATGTTTATTAAGTGAAATATCTATGTCCATAAAATGTATAAAGACAAAAAATGTATATATAATACAAAAATTGTTTGTACCTTGGACAGAGTTGTACCCAGAACAATCTTATTTTTTTCAAAAAGTTCACACCTTTTAGGATCGTTGTTTATGTTTTTTGATAGGTCATTTATCCATGTTAATGTAAAGTTAGTTGCGTTTCGTCGGAGCCGTGACGGCACAACAACTGAACTCAAAAAGTAAGATTTTGGGGTTTACTTTATTCTAATTTATTTAAAGTGTTGCATATTTGTAAAAACTGTCATATATAAAATATAATCTTAGTTTATTAATGAGCGTCAGATCCTAATCTCCATCGGAAATAAATTCATGTGCTTGTTAAGTTGTCGCGATGTTGTACCTTGGCCACCGAATTTGCCTTGTACCTCGGTCACTGGCCAAGGTCATCATTATTTTCGAAATTAACTGGGTAAAATAAAATCTATCAGTGAAGAGGTAGTTTTAATAAATTACATGCAAAAGTCTTTGAAAAGCTGGAAATGGCCTGAAAAGGATGATTTGAATTTGTATCTATATCAAGACATCGAAGAAAAAATTAACACACCAAAGAGAGTGAACTCAAAAAGAGAAGTTCATTTTATTCCGGAAATTGAAACATACTGAGATTTTTGTTAAATATTATTTAATTAAATATAATTAAGATTTGATTTCAAAATAGTAACTAAAAGTGTTTTTATATTTATTTGTGTTATAACGTAACGTTTATTTTATTATTATTTTTTGTTTAGTCCAGTAATTTTAATGAATATTTTGTTTATAATTAATCTTAAAGAATAAGAACTTGAAAAAATAAGATATGAAAAATAATTATTGGACGTGATTCGAAGCCAAAGTAATGTCAACAATAATGGGTACAGAATAGTTATAGGGTTATTCTAAAAAATACTTTTACTTATATATTGTTATTGTTATCTATTTTATTTACTAGTTATTTGCTAATACTCATAAAATTAAATAATTATAACTATAATATTTCAACAGAAAATAAATAAATTGTAGCTAATTAAAGTTTTTATCTTCATTTAAACCTTCTCTGTACTAGGTACAACGTACACCGTCCAAGGTACAACTGGTCTGTTGTACCTTGGCCAGTTTTCCCTTTTTTTTCCAAGCAGGTAGTGGTCCAAAATTTTCAGAAATATACACAGTTCTATGATTGCATTATGTAGTTAATTAAACGATCTTTACATACATGCTTACTTGACAGACGCAGATAGTGACATTATTTTATAAAAAAATAAATAAGAAAAACTGATCAAGGTCGAACAGGTTCCCTCCCTAGTTATATCATAATTCCACAGGGCAATTGATTATTTATAAAACGAAGACGTTTATACAAATAAATATGAAACATTAGTAACGTTGCAGTTTCTATTATAGCATTTGCAGGTTTATGCGGCAAATCATAATAAAGCTTCAGGCGCCAGTAGATCTCTTATCTCGATCTACTTTCGCCGAAATCGCTGTCCCCGAAAGTACCAGGAAAGCCCGATATTTTGCAATACACATTTTTATATGAGAGAGAACCAATAATAGAGTGGATTTCAGTATGGTGCTGTTTTTGTTTGAGTTTTATATTTCTCTTAAAACTTAATGATTACAAGTATAACTTTTATCAAGAAATAATTATTGTTGTCGGTAGTTATATTCTTAAAATGTTCGCCCCTTCCCTAAATTTGTTTGTTTAAATGTGTAAAGGTATTAAAATATATAACAATAGTTTAACCGACGCACATAGGAGTATTTATATCGAAAACGTGGCCAAAATTATTTTTTCTAATTTTTCATTAGGTAATTAATTGTATTATTAGAATAAAGCAAATAGTGACATTTGCAATGATATATTTTGTTTAAAACATTAAAAAAAAATTACAACTAAAAAAAAGGAAATGTTGAAAAGGCATAAAAATAAATAACATAAATGTATAGTTAAAGAACCTCAATATTCTAAATCTGTGTCATTGTCGACATCTTCATCCTCGCTTGTTTCAATGGATGAATCTGGCATATCAGGTATTAATAATTTTAAGGTTTCCAAATAAAAAGGCTTACTTTTTTTTCTTGGAATTGGTCTGTTATTGCCGAGTAAAGGATGGGACGTTAGCAATTACCTATTTAAAATATCCCGATTACATTGCATCCTGTTAAATTTTCGAGTAAAGCTTTGTCTGAACAATCCAAAATGTTTATTGCGCGTTTCTGCAGCCTCTTCTGATAATTGTCCAAATGGTAATAGTGAATAAGCAATGACAATCGTACCATGCACAAGAATCTTGTGCACTGTAGGTGACATTGGATGCCATCCATATAGTTGCAGGTAAAGTTTGGCTGTCTCTTCGGTGTATATTTTAAATTTATCTGTGTCTATGCTATACCCACTGGAAATGGCTTGAAGAATGACTTTAAATCTTTCTATTAGATTTAAATCTATACATGTGATTCGAGAGACAGTTTCTGACTCGGCAAAAAACCTTCTTGAAGTGTTTACATCATTGGTGTTTCCGTATCCCGCTTTTGGTATATCGACTAACAGGCCCATTTCTTCTTTAAAAGCTTTCTGAAAGCTCTCTTTCCTCGTTTTTACTATTAATTATTTGTCTTCAGCTGATATAATTTGCCATTTTTTTCCAAAAATTCTAGCTTTTGATCAATTTTTTTCGTCGGACATTCTTGCACTATATCATACAATTGTTTTTTATTCATAATTTTAAACAATTCAGAGTAATCTGAAACAAAAATAAATTATTTGTAAAACATTGAAAAATACTCAAATTAAATCGGGAGATATTCTAAGAGCTAAATAACGAAATGGTGGACATAAGTGGAACTTTTTCCTTTGCTTAATAGTGTTTGTTTTAAAAATTCGAAAGAAATATATAACTCCTTATAAAAGCAATGGTATCCATACTTATATTATAAATGCGAACGTCTGTGTGTTTGTCTGGCACACCTTCACGACTAATCTACCGACCCGATACGAATGAAATTTGGAATGAAAGTAGTAAAAATTACCGGGTCAAACATAGGCTACTTATTTTTCCAAAAATTCTAAAGGGTTAAAATAGGGGATGAAAATTTGTATGAAAAAGTTAAACCGCTTGACCGATTGTAATGAAATTTGGCATAAAAATAGTTGATTAAACAAGGTTAAACATAGGCTACTTTATTTTTCAAAAATCCTCCCTTGACGGTTGCAATTTAACGTAACAGCTATGGAGTAAACGCGGCGAAGCCGCGAGCGGGCCGCTAGTTTAAATATAAATAAAGTACATAACTTCTATTTCGATGTCCATTTTGCAATATCTTACAACCTTCACAACAAATTATAGAAAACAACAATGCTTCTTAAAACAGAAATTTACCTATCGAGAAAACAATAGACCTCGCTAGACGACGCCTGAGTTCCGGCTACTTGTGCACCGTACCCCGGTAAACCAGGACCCGAAAAAGGGTCAAAACAGATAAACCTGTTATTTATCTGTTAAAGGAAAGCTGTATCTCATTTAAACATTTTTTTAATTTTCGACTAATGGCCAGGTTTAATGGGTAAATACTCCTTAGTGCGACGTATTATTGCCGGTTCAAGGTTCAAGTTGTGTGCGTGTTATAGATGAACAAAATCTTTATGGGTTCTCGGACGTTCGTGCGAAAACCTGCGCAGAAGGCGTATTTAAGTTTTGTGCGCACACGCCTCACCCCTCCCCGTTACCTTGACATAACGTACCGTCGGCATCGACGCTAAATACAACTTTCTTAATATGAATATAATATAATACAAAAGCGTCACTAATGTCATACATACAAAATGTATTAGCAAGGTATACTTATTTAAATTTTAGTAGTAAAATATAATAATCGATGTGTTAGTCTTAAACAATAAAAAAAGTCAAAATATGGATAAGTAATATAAAAAATTTGATCAAAAAATTGAGTTATGTTTATAAAATATTCATATATTTTTTTATGTTTACCAACGCAACAGCCAAGAACCTCTATAAGGGACTTTTTACCGATAACAAAAATTAACTCAACAATTAATAATATTTTTTTAACATATAGTGCGATGTTGACAGTACTTTTATATACATAGGAGCATGTGTGTCCCTGTAGGGATATTGCACTCACACTAAGACAGGGCAAATATGACGACACAGGGATACCAGACTCAAATTTTTCTGTATCCCAAGCTTGATTTAAATGAGCAATATTTTTATATTTTAATTTAATTTTAATACTGAACTAATTTTGAAAATTTCTATATTTTTTTCTTGTCACATAATGTGAAAGCAAACATAAATTAAGCTTACAGTGCTCATATAAAATGATCACGTTGTATGTTTGTGTTGTTATATAAGTAGGATTATAGAATTTTGCTCTTTTAAACATTATTAAAGTGTTATTTCACACTTAGGGAAATAGAGAAAAATTGTACTCTGTTCGTAATTACGAACTATTATTGTTTTTCAGCTAGTTTCGCTGATATGAAAATCAGCTTTTCATATTTAATCGACCAAAAATATACGGAACAACAGCGACAATTAATATTTTGACATTCATCGAAAGACAAAATTTCCGTTTTATATAATATTCGTAATTACATAACCTACAAAATGTTTTAAAACACTGTACAGTGAGTATAGCCTGAAAAGATCTTTATGAATTATCAGAAGTACGTGTGTATGGTTGTGTAATTTCAAGAAACGTCATTTAATAAATGTAAATATATAAAAAAAACGAATAAATTCGAAAGCGTGACTTACGGCATATTTATTTAGCACATAGCATAAGCATGTTTATTTGGTTTTAGTAGTAAAGTTATATTTATCTTAGTTATTGACTGTTAGTTTAAATAAACAGCAACATACATAATCGAGTTAAGTAACGAGTCAAAACTTAATATTGGGTAATAAATTTAAGATACAGTAGTTACAGATATATCTTTTTATGTGATGTAAAACGTGGGGTAATATACGACGTTAGGATGGTAACACTGATCGTGCACTTTCTGCGCATGCGTCTTCTGTGTAGGATTCCGCACGAAGCTCCGAGAACCAATAAAGATTTTGCCGATCTATACGATATTACTACAAAGTCGGGATTCGGCCGCAAGCTAAATGAGTCAACTGATCGAGCTATTAGTCTGTCAATTGACTTTGCATGGCGACGAGCGTCTATGAAATGACACATCCGCTCTTTATCACTCTGTTGGACGACAAGTCCGATCATCGGAACAAAATAAGTAGTGTTTAAAAAAAGTAATATATTATTAGAATTTTTTAAAGAATATTACATTTTTATTAATTTATTATACTACACAACAATTATTATTTTATTTGTATGTGGAATTGAGGAAACACTCTTTGTTGTGGATTCGATTGTGGGGGTTGTGGGTTCGATCGGGCCTCGACCTTCGTCTTCTTTTCACTTCGCCATGATTTCAATTGATAATCCTGATCTTATCGATATTTATTTACTCTGTAAAATCCTTTTTTGGGTTTAAAGAATTTATTCTCATAAAAACATACAGTTCGCTTATAATGAGATACAATCGAAATTTTGAACATATATAACAATATTTATTTTGCCTCTGGGACGCTTTAATTATACATTTCAAAGCTATTTCTAATTTTTGATATCTTTCCTTTATAGTTATAAATATTTATATATTTAGCTATAAAGTTAAGATATTTCAATTATTGTATACAAATATTTTTTACTTTTTATTTTTTTGCTGATCGTTTAGTCAGTTACCAATGACAAATTTTACCATTATGGTGTGCCGTCTAAACACCTAATATGCATGTATATATTTATAGAGCATACGTATAGTTTAAGAATAGATAGTCTATGTATGAAATTCCTTATTTTATACAAATTTAATAAACATATTTAACTCAGCGCATCCAGTCCTCAAAGAGGTTGTGGTCACACCTTAAAATCTGTCTTGTGAACTAACATCTTCCTTCTTGGTGTTATTTTACAGGGATGAGTGTCATGATGACTCTTGTATCTTGTGTGTAACAGCGATATGCTGAGACTGGATATAACAAACGGCAAAATCAGTATATAAGAAGTAGAGAGTGCTATAAGAATTTTATGCTTTACTTGTTCTGTTTTCTGTGCAATTTGTGCTAGAAAATAAGGTAAGTCTCAGACGATTGATGCGTCGTAGACGTTCGTTCTTTTGTATAAAGACGGAGATTCACAGATAGAATGTGCGAACTCTAGAGCTATCAGTTCGATTGAGTAGTAGAATTTATGCCAAAATTTTACCTAGAAGAATGCAAGAGACATCTGAGAGGTTATTGTAGGAGACCTGGAAGAGTATGCACGGGTCAGGTCCCTTGAAATTTTTTTGGCAGTAAACCAATATGTTTTCTTAATAGAGTCGTGTGAAAAAAGTTATGGAAGACACTGCTCTGGTACAGTGTGAACGGGCCATTATTGCAGGCTGTTAAGTCTCTTTATCGAGATCACTCAGTGTACGAGTATAAGTTGGCGTGTCGTCTCGATTCGATATTCAATCGGGTGTCAAATAGCGTTATGCCATGTCAACTTGGCTGTTCAATTTGTTCTTAGATAGTCTTCAAGGAGTAAAAAAAATCCACATGGAAGTGAAATAAAGTAACTTAACACTAGATTAACCAGATCAGTTAAAATGACTGGTCTCGGAATTTCAAATTAAAATATCTCTGCATGTGGCGAGTGGCCAGTCGTGGCCCAGTGGCACAAGCATGTGACTGTAAACGACTGCTTGTGGGTTCGATTCCCACTCGAGGAGTGGGAGTACTTAATATTTCCATTTTCTTCGCTCTGGTGTCGAGGCAAAGCGCGGCGTTAAGTTCCGCCACTCAACACACAACGCTTCCGAATTCGGCGGAAAGTGGGAAACGGAGTGTCTTAACATTAGGTTCCCTCTGCCTACCCTGCTGTGTGCGGGATAGAGCGTGAAGCTAAAAAAAAAAGAAAAGACACAAAAAATGTAATATATTTTCTCTACATCATTGTATCATGACTTTTATAATGGAGAACGTTAACTAATTTTGATTATTATATATATGGAGTACCATATTCTCTGTCAAAAATAAAAAAAATACTAGTGAAAGAATTACTTCGATACGTCAATTACTTTCCGAGTTAGAAGTAAAACAAATTTTAACCGCACGACGCGGGAGTAGCGTTAAATAGATATTTTAAAATGATTATGAGGTTTCCTTTGTCATTTTTCATTTTAGATAACTATTTAGGATATACATATTCTAATAACAATGTCAATAGCAACTAAAATATGTAACGTAAAAAAAAATATTGTAAAGAAACAAAAAATCCGACTGCCTAAAAAAAGGGGAAGGAAAAACTAATAATTACAAAGAATTTAACTAATAATTAAAAAGTTTGGAATGTTACTAAATACTAATGAATAACTGCACCAGTGAAATAGTCCTATAATCTACGCAAACACTAAACAAACAAATTTTCAAAATAAAATTCAAAAGCAGAACGGAAGGATCAACAGTCGGGATTCCTATTTGACCAATCAATGGAGCACAGTGTAATTTGAATTATTTTCTATAAATTAAATATTTGTCATCTAATCAAAAATTTGATTTCTAATTTAAATTTAATATCATTATTAATCAGTCAGCTAGGTAAATGGTTAAAATATGTAAACATTATCATACGTGTTAGAAGGAATAAGGTGATACACACGTTGATAAGACAACTCGTGTTTTACATGTCAACCGGGTACTAATTGTATAAAATAAATATAATAAATAATAATACTAATATAACTTTTTTTTATTAACTACAACATGCAATAACTATTATTAGAGAAGGAGTATAAATAAGCATGAAATGAAGCAGGTAAACTTTAAGCGTGACAATTTTTATGTCATTACCTACATATCTGAGCAAAGTTACGTTTTGCAATTAGTTTATGAGCAAATTTACGTTTTGTTATTAGTTTATATTTTCCTTTTAAATATTTAAATAGTATTCTTTTAAAATACCTAAAAAATATGTGAGTATAATTCTTTATTGCAAATATAATTGTTTTATTAATATTATATAATTCTTTTAGTACAAATTTTTAATTCGGCACAGAGAAGCTCATTACTGCGGACGAAATCACGGGCAACAGTTATTTTTTTACATAACTGATTTAGTACTATAATTAATTCGTGCGTTAAGCAAAAAAAAAAGAAAAATAGCAGTCGTGGGACTGCCGATAGAAGTGAAAACATAATTAAAATGAATAATGCTAAATTTTAAATACAAATATTCGTACAAATATTAAAAATATTTAAAAATATATTCGTTGTTTTCATTATTCATTTATCTGTATAAAAATATTAATATGTTTCATACTCACTTTTATACTGAAGTCAATGAATTTAAATTCAATAAATAAACAGTAATCCTTCAATTAAATAATTACAATAATAGTCAAATTAAAAATTCACTTAAATGCTGTCTGGCTCTCCATAGCTATAGATATACTATTATCATTAGCATGTCGGTGACGCGAACCGAGGATTTTACCCTCTACCAAAACGCTCAACGCGCCTAAAGAAGTTTTCACTTCAAAAATACTTGCACAATGTACAGTATAGCTTTCGATTTTGGAGGATGTTGTAATAAAATAAATACTTAAATATTAAAAGGATATCTCTAAAAAGACGTTTAGAAAGCGTATAAAAATTTAAACGCAGCGGGATTCCAACACGCGTCTCCTGAATACTGTCCAGGCGCTCTCACCACTTTGGTGAGATCCCACCGCTCTCACCCGCTGCGTTCTAATTTTTATACGGTTTTTAAATGTCTTTTTCAATTTTCCTAAGTGTGGAATAACACTTAAAAATTTTTAAAAGTGTATCTCTAGTCTCTACCATATGTAAGTTATATATGATTAGCCATTTGGTAGTACTAACCATTCAATATTAAATTCAAAATTTAAAAAATTCATTCGGTCTGAATTAAGTTAAGGAGCCTTAAAGATGCATTTCCACCGAATTTGTTGGCAACTTCAGTGTTTCCAACTGTAGGTAACTGTACAAAAAATCATCAACTTTTGTTTTAATTGTATCTCTAAAATCTCTCTAAAAAATTTTTTTGCCTTTGTATTTCAAGCTCGTGTGAGTAATAGTGTGGCTAATTACTTTTCACTACAACTTCTTTTCTTAATTTTATAATTTTCGTGATTTTTGTAATCATTCCCATAATACTTTTCGTGCAAAATATAAATCAATTATCTTGTCGGTTAATTTGTACATCCATGTGACAGACATGATTCTACTTGTCAAAAATATAGCCAACTGGAAGCGTCTCCACTGAGTGAATCAATGCTGGTAGCAGCAGCTCGTACTGTTATATATGGTTTATGTATGGTAAATTGCTAAATTGTGGACGAGCAATGCTGAGTCAACCCCCTGGGCCCTAGGCCAGTAGATCGGTTAGAGAATAGCGTCACTTCTAAGTCGGCAGTGGCAAGAGTCACTCATTACTATTTCTTATTTCTATTTCATATTTTCATACTATATCATAATTCTACTTTTTTCTAATTCTAAGTGCTAAGTGTACCATAATTAAGTTTTATAAACCAAATAAAATATGTAGTGAATTAAAATCTTTTTTTTTAAAACTAAAATTCAAAACTTCGTATAACATTTTGGTGGCAGCGTGAGGGATTTCTTAGAAATCCGGGGACGCCTCTGTGAATTTTTGAAAAAAAACAAGTGAAATTGTGAACATTTCGTGTGAAATTTAAGCAAAAACTTTATTTGTTAAAAGAAAAAATACTGAAACATTTTGTGCAAGTTCCTGACAATTTGCCGTCTCGTTTCACCGTACCTGTATCCTGAGTATCCAGAGTTTAACTCAAGTGAAAAACATGTTCCCGCTATACCTGTAAGTCATATGTTCTAGAAATTTAAAACATTATAATAAACTTAGTCCAGACATTCTACGAAAGACGCTTCGCCAACGCAGTAAATTCCGCTATCTCCGCATAACTAAAGTGATAACACCGTGTCTCAGTGCAGTGTTAAAGTAACTTAAGACTTTTAATTCTAAGATTATAACCTTGACAATACCTTTACTATAATACCGTTACTTTACTTTAGTTTTATATATTTTCTAAGTTTTTGTTTTTTCTATTGTATTTTATTTCAGCTATTTTATTTACTTTGCTTTTATTGTGTTAAAATAATACTTATTTTTACAAAATTACATGAGTAAGTTTAAGGAAATTAAAGACGAGGATATAAAGATGTCTGAGATAGATCTGAATGTACTTATAAAATTTATTGGAACTTTCGATGGTTCCCGGGAAAAACTTAACCCGTTTTTAAATAATTACCGTAATGCTATTAACTTAGCTTCCACATCACAGGCCGATATTTTGTTTAAATATATTTTAAGTAGACTTGAGGGTAAAGCTGAAGCGGCTTGTACTGTAAAAGTTTTTACACAATGGGCACAGTTGGAAGAATTTTTGAAAACGCAATTTGGAGACAGGAAACATTATGCCTATCTTTTGTCTGAATTACAGGATTGTAAACAAGGTCGTACTGAAACAGTTAGCCAATATTCTACTCTAAGAGAATCATGTTTATCGAAGTTATTAACTGAGATAAATATTTCAATTCCTACTAAAAAAAAGGATGAACTAGCAGGTAGGGTTGCAGCCATGCAAGACCTAGCATTAAATGTATTTTCAGTAGGTCTGCATCCTCAATTAGCCACGATAGTGAGATGCAGAGATCCAAATACTCTCAACGAAGCTATTAATTTGGCCATTGCAGAAGAGAAAATTGTAGGGGTAACATATAAAAAACACTCAAACTCTCCGTTTAATAGTTTTAGCCAAAATGAATCTTCTCATAATTTAAATTCACATTCAAAGCCTCAGGCACAATTCAGATCATCTTCTTCTAATGTTCCAATATGTCGATATTGTAAAAATCTAGGCCATACCATCGAAAATTGTCGAAAACGCGAATATAATAAAAATCGAGCCCGTAACTTTGAGCGTCCTGTAAATTCCAATAGGCCATCCTTTAGTAAGTCACAAACGCAAACTCAATATAGAGTCAATTTTATTGATGAAGTCGAAGATAATCATATTGATAATGAAAATGAAAATAATGATGTAAATCAAAAAAACTTCTAATGGTCTCACATAGGTGTCGTGCGGGACACCGTGTATATACTAAATCCGACGCCACTACCAGGACCTTTCCTAAATCTACTAATTCAAAATCATTACTTACTAAATCCACTGAATCAAATACTACTTCTACTAAATCAAATTCCACTGAATCAAATAAACCATATATTACTATATCTACTAAATCAAAACATGCCCATTCCACTGAATCAAATACCGCTGTTTCTACTAAATCCAATTTCACTGAATCAAATACCGCTGTTTCTACTAAATCAAATACCGCTGCTTCTACTAAATCCAATTTTACTGAATCAAATACCGCTGTTTCTACTAAATCCAATTCCACTGAATCAAATACCGCTGTTTCTACTAAATCCAATTTCACTGAATCAAATACCGCTGTTTCTACTAAATCAAATACCGCTGCTTCTACTAAATCCAATGCCACTGAATCAAATACACCTAACACTACCATATCCACTGAACCCAATTCTACTAAATTCTCTGAGTTAAATACCTCTGTTTTTATTAAATCCAATTCTATTATCTGTAAACCCTCTGAATCCAGTCCCACCTCATCTAATAATTTAAATGTTCCATCTACCTCTGCCTCTTTTCATAACTTTACTGAAAATACAAAACTTAACAAAAGTAATATTCATTCCCACGGAATTTCCATTCAACCAGGAAAAGTATACAATATTACAACAAACCCGCAGAAAAGCTACTTACCTTTTATAGAAATTAAAACGTCTCTTTCAACAAAACCTTTAAAACTACTTATTGACAGTGGTGCATCTATTAGTCTTATAAAAACAAGTTGTATCGAAAAAACGCCTGAAATAAAAAGAAATATTATTTCTTTCAGCGGTCTAGGTACTTCAAATAACCCATTACAATCTTTAGGACAAATTACTATTGAATTTAATCAGCTTAAACATGAATTTCATCTTGTACCAGAATTAAACTTTCCTTATGACGGTATACTTGGTAACGACTATTTTTCTATATCAAAAAGCAAAATTGATTACATACAAAATGCTCTTTTCATTGACGGAAGTAAATTTGATCTTAAATTTCAAAATCCAATCTATCTCCTTTCTCCCAGGACAGAAACGGTAATTGAATGCTCTGTGTCTAACCCTGAAATTAAAGAAGGATTCATCGTTGATCAAAATCCTATAGATCACCTACTTATAGCAAATTGTCTAGTTACAGTAAAACCAAATCGTAGAGTCAATATATCTGTCGTGAACACCTCTGAATCTGCTCTCAACGTTAATTCTAATCTTAAGTTAAAAATTACACCACTTCATCAAGATGATGCCCATAACATCTTCTATTCATCAGAATGCTATAATAACTTAAATGCTGTAGACCGAACTGAAGAGGTTCTTAAATTATTACGGGTTTCACATTTAAATGACGAGGAAACTGATGCCTTATTTGACCTCTGTTCCAAGTTCTCAGATATTTTCCATTTACCTAATGATAAACTGACTTGTACTGACGCTTTACAACATGAGATAATTACTACTTCCTCTGTTCCTATAAATACAAAATCCTACAGATTTCCAGAAGTACATAAACAAGAAGTCCAATCCCAAATCGATAAAATGCTAGACGACGGAATAATTAAAAACTCCACTTCTCCCTGGTCTTCACCTATTTGGGTGGTCCCTAAGAAAATTGATGCTTCAGGACATCGAAAATGGAGAGTAGTCATAGACTACCGTAAACTCAATGACATCACCATAGGAGACTCATATCCAATACCCAATATTTCGGAAATTCTCGACCAATTAGGGAAGTGCAAATACTTCACTACTCTCGATCTTGCGTCTGGTTTCCACCAGATAGAAATGGCAACGCAAGACGCACCCAAAACTGCTTTTTTCCGTCCCACAAGGTCATTTTGAGTTTACCCGCATGCCTTTCGGTCTTAAGAATGCACACCCCACTTTTCAACGTCTAATGAATTCTGCTCTCACTGGCTTGCAAGGTGTCCAATGCTTCGTTTATTTAGACGACATAGTAATATATTCTTTTGACCTTAACAAACATATAAATAACCTCACAAACATCTTTAATAGACTTCGCACATTTAATTTGAAACTTCAACCAGACAAATGCGAATTTTTACGTAAAGAAGTTTCCTATCTTGGCCATATTATAACAGACAAAGGAGTGAAACCTAATCCTGAAAAGATCAAAGCTGTGCAAGAATTTCCAACCCCAAAATCTCCTAAAGACATTAAATCCTTCCTTGGATTAGTTTCCTATTATAGACGTTTTATCCCTGATTTCTCTAAAACTGCTAAATCCTTAACTAATCTTTTAAAGAAAGATGTCCCATTCTCCTGGCAACACGAGCAACAACATGCCTTTGAAACCTTAAAAACTGCTCTTACCACCGCTCCTATACTGGCTTACCCAGATTTTACTAAACCTTTTGTTCTCACCTGTGATGCCTCGAACTTTGCCATTTCTGCTATTCTTTCTCAAGGCTTGATTGGCCACGACCGTCCAATTGCTTATGCATCTCGAACCTTAAACAAAGCTGAATCACATTACAGCGTTACTGAGAAGGAATGCTTAGCCATAATATTTGGAACCAAGACGTTTCGACCATATTTGTACGGTAGACGTTTCAAAATCGTGACTGACCACAGGCCTCTCAAATGGCTATTCAATTGTAAAGATCCTGGTTCTAAACTTGTCAGATGGCGACTAAAATTAGAGGAATTTGATTATGAAGTAGAGTATAAAAAGGGCAAAATAAATAGTAACGCTGATGCACTATCACGATTCCCAGTAAATCCCATACTAAATCCACAACCTTCTACGTCAAAAGATTCCCATAATCCAAATTTGAATCCAGAACCAGAAATACCTAAAGAAGTTCTCGATGAGTTAACAGACCTCGGTGCCTTAGACCTTAGCCCACTGGAGGGACAAAACATAGACTTCAGCCCATTGGAGCTACCTTCCATACAGGATTCCCCCTCTAATGAAGACCCTATCATAGTATCGGATCCTGTAGGTGAGAATATAAATTCACCCAGGGAAAATTTTCCAGATCCCATAATTCCCAGTTCTATTCATGATAATAATGACTATTCCAATTTCCTTAAATCATTTAGCGCAAAAAACAAATCATATAATACTTATATCAAAGAATATAATGAAAATCTTCTCAAAACTGCTTCTAAAACTATTGTAATTCCTGTATCAATAGATTTCGATGACTCAAATCCCTATCTTCATGATATTATATCTATTTCTGAAAACACAAGTATGATAACTGAAGGTGAACGTGAACTTTATTCTTTTAAAAAATTTACTATTAAAGATAAAACATTTTATCTCCTTTTTACTAAAGTATACTATTTTGATAATTGTACATATCCAGACTTATTCAAAACTATTAAATCGGCGAGAGATGATATTTTACTCAGTGGTACTATCAACGAAATTTCTATATCTGATTTTAAAAACCCGTTTGAACAACATTCTTTTGTTAAAATTTATGGTATCATTATGTATTTATTCGACAATACCAATGTTAATATAAATATTTACCATAATACGATAATTTATCCTGTTCCAACTGAAATAGCAAAAATCCTGAAAGAAAATCACGATATCCCGATTGCAGGACATTTAGGATCTAATAGAATGTCAAAAAGGATTAGAGAACGGTATTACTGGAAGAACATGAATTCGGATATAGAAACTTATGTAAAAAATTGTAAATTTTGTCAATCCAATAAAGCACTTCGTAAAGTTAATAGATCCCCTATGCAAATAACAACCACTTCCACTCGACCTTTTGACAGAGTTAGTCTTGATATCGTAGGCCCTCTTCCAGAGGCTGGACTTATTTCATTAAAGTATATCTTAACTCTTCAGGATGACTTAACTAAGTTTTCAATCGCCTATCCCATTTCTAATGACACAGCAGAAGATTCCTGTGAATGCCTTCTACATTTTATTTCTCTCTTTGGTATACCGAAAACAATTCTTACTGATCAAGGCACAAACTTCACCGCAGAACTATTCAAGAAAACATGTGAATTCCTAAAAATAAAACAAATTTGGTCCTCACCGTATCACCCACAAACCCAAGGTGCTCTTGAAAGAAGCCACTCCACACTTAAAGAGTATTTGAAGTCATATGTAAATGAAAATCAAACAAATTGGCATAAATTTGTGTACACGGCAATGTTTACATACAATAGTACAATTCACACAACTACACAATTCACCCCATACGAATTAGTTTTTGGCCATAAACCTTTCATACCAGACTCTATTTTCAATTCAACCCTTGACGTGACTTATCCTGACTACATTAAAATGCTACAACATCGCCTTAAAATATCTCATGCAAAAGCTTTAGAAAATATTAATGCGTCAAAACAAAGATCTAAAACATATTATGACAAACACTCTCAACCAATTAAATACAAAGTAGGTGAATATGTCTATTTAAAGAATCATTTAAGACTCCGCAAAGCCTTATCCCCACAGTGGAAAGGACCCTATAAGATCGTAAAAACTCATGGTAACAATACCTTATCCTTACTAATAAATCGAAGACACGTAAAACATCATTACGACGAAGTAAAACCATTAAGCATATGATACCATTAGCTAATTTACATTTATATTATTTACAACTTTACACTTTACAACAATATTCATTTTATTTAACATTTTATTTTTACATTCGAAGCTAAATACTAACATTAAATTCAACAATAATTATAAATACTTATGCTTGCAGAATGATCGTGACATTCACCGTCTTAACGACTGCTAATAGGGAAAGCCCATTCATCACCCAACTCTCTAGAAGCCCTGGTATACTTTTTGACCCAGTAGGGACCGTCAAGCTTATGAATGATCAGTTTCACATTGTTATTCCTTTAGACTTGTCTTCTTTTAGAGAACATATTGAAAATATACAGCATGTATTTAATATTATTCGGTTTCAATGCCGAGAAGCCGAGGATATCGAGTATTTGCAATGTCAGAACATGCTACAGCCGTTAGAATCACTGTATAAAGACTTGCTTAGTGATTATAATTCTTTATCCCATATTATTTCTAATAACGTAAATAAAAGATCCGCATGGTTTTCCGGCGTAGGTGTCGTTTTTAAACATATTTTTGGAACATTAAATGAAGATGATGCTGAAAATTATAATAAAGCTATCAAAATTCTATATGATAATGATAAATTATTGAACGATTCTATACAAAAGATTGTCATGATTTCACAATCTGCTATATCTAATATCAATCAATCTTTTAATGAAATGAATATTAATCAAGCCAAACTTAATAGTGTCGTTGACGAGTTGACTATGGCTATAAATAATGAAAGCCGGATAATTAAAAAAGATAGTTTTAAGATTAAGCTTAATTTTATTTTAAATATTCTACAGTCTCATTTATTGACTCTTTCTTTTAAAATAGAGGATATTGTAAACTCTATATTGTTTGTAAAGAATAATGTATTACACCCTTCAATTCTATCTCCGAAAGAAATGTATAACGATATATTAAATAATCTTAAGTTAATTCCAAAGTTTAAGGATTTTCCAGTGAGCTTAGAGTTAAGTAATATCCATGTTTTAATTAATATTGCTAGTTTAGTTTGTTATTATTATGTTGATAAGTTAGTTTTTGTTGTTAAAATACCATTAGTAGATGCTCAAGAATACAATATGTACAATACTATACCCTTACCTACTCCACACGATCCTAATAACCATTCCTATGTTATGATACTACCTTTTGAAGAATACCTTATTGTTAGCAAGGATAAAACCTCATACAGCTATTTAAAAGACTTACGTTCATGTAAATCAATCATTCCTGTAACTTATTTTTGCGACATAACTGAAATCTTTAATATTCCTAGTAATCCATCCTGCGAAGTAGAAATAATGACTGAATCCGTTTCTATCTTGCCCAATACTTGTGAATATAAATATATACAAGGATCTATAGACATTTGGCATAGATTACACAATAATGATTGGATATTTGTACAGTCAAAAGCTACAAAACTCACATTCGAATGTGAACAGAAGGAAATTCATGAAATCATAATATCAGGTACAGGAATTCTTCACATTCCTCAAACCTGTATAGCATACTTTAAAAGATTTAAATTCATTCCGAAATCAAATCCTGAGATCAATGTTCCAGCAATAATATCAGACTACAATATAATAAATGATAGTTGTTGTAATCTAAATAATTTCAATAAAATTCAGCTTACAGTTCCTAATATGACGATAAATAATATTAACTTAGGAAAACTTCAATTATTCAAACAAGAATCCAATAAGGTATTAGATGATTTAGAAGTACGCGATCCTTTTATTCCCATTTATAATAATCAATTAAGTTTTAATATAATTAGTATCCTATCCTTTATTATAGTCTTAAGTATCTTAGTCCTGCATTTGTATAAAATATTTATAACTCCAATGTTATCTAGAAAAGAACAAAATGTTGATACTGTTATTGTAAATCCACCTCAATTGAGAATTGACTAAATTTGTAAAACTTACCCTTTAGCGATAAGTTTTTTCCTAAAGGGGGGGTCGTTATATATGGTTTATGTATGGTAAATTGCTAAATTGTGAAAGAGCAATGCTGAGTCAACCCCCTGGGCCCTAGGCCAGTAGATCGCTTAGAGAATAGCGTCACTTCTAAGTAGGCAGTGGCAAGAGTCACTCATTACTATTTCTTATTTCTATTTCATGTTTTCATATTATATCATAATTCTACTTTTTTCTAGTTCTAAGTGCTAAGTGTACCGTAATTAAGTTTTATAATTCAAATAAAATATGTAGTGAATAAAAATCTTTTTTTTTAAAACTAAAATTAAAAACTCCGTATAACAGTACGTTCCTTTGATATTTACGGCCACAAATGGAAACACTGTTCTCAACTTTTGTTTACAAATTTTGTTGCCAACACAAGGTAGTTATTAGAACTTTTATCACCAACACTAGTTGTCATTTTAAAAGTAGGTAATTTTTGCTTGGTGGAGATCTATCATGACACATGGATAATTTACAAGTTTTATAATAAATTTATCATCTATGGTATGCCATAGACTAAATGTTGTCAATATTTTCATTTATTAATTCCTATGCGATTTTTAGCTCTCGTTGTAAACAGAGCTTGTGTTGTCCGTGTTATTATTACTTAATTCATTTATATTAATTATCTTTTATTTTGAACTTATGCAACAGACATGGCTTCAAATACAACACATGTTAAAATAGAAAATTTATGTCGGACGTGTTTATCAAAAGAATTTAAAATGCTTCCAATCTTTGACATTCGTTTGGGCATGGAATCATTAGACAATATAATCACATCAATAACTGGTATAAAGGTAAACTAAAACATTTTATAAAATACATTACAATACTAAGCCTTAAATCTAATTGCGAGGAAATGTATAAGTTAGATGTAGCTACTAGCGAAAGGCAAACTGCGAATTGTTTCTTTATAATTTAATTAAAACTAAACAATTTTGAAGCAAAATACTTTTAACAATAATTTGTGTGTAATTTACATTTTTTTTCAATATTTTAGTTACATTCTTTAGAAATGTTGCTGAGCTTTATGACATTTTTTCATTAACTAAATGAAATTCTAATATTAGATAACATTTTTACTATTTTAATAACATATTGCGTTTTTTTTTGATGATGTGTGTGTCAATAATTCTTTTTAGATAGAACAAGGTGATGGGCTACCTTCTACAATTTGCAATGATTGTAAGGAGAAAGTTTTAAATGCATATGATTTTAAAACTCGTTCACAAGAAGCTGAAGTAACACTAAGAGGTCTACTTAAAGAAAATGTTCAGCAGAGTATTGAAAATAATTTACTCTTTAAGGTAACTTTTCTTCAAGGTAATTATTTATTAAGGTAATTTAGTCTTTATTCACTGTTGATATATTAAAGTTGTTATTACAAATATTATTACATGTGGTTCAACGCAAAATAGGCGCTCCAAGTCAAGTTGCGGAAACCGCTCGTAATGACCATAATGACTACAAATATTGGTCCATACTATCTTTGTATATTTTATTTATTAACTTTTGAAGTACCCTGTGATCAACTTCAAAATCCTAAGTAGGGCAGTATAATAATTAAAAAGCATATGTTTTCTGCTTTCATAAATTATTATGATAACTAATTCTCATTTAAATTTTATATTTAGGCTAATTCTGTAGAAATTAAGACTGAACAGTATGTACGAGACAATCATGATGATTATATGGACTTAGACCTATCATTGGCACTTAGTAATGTTGATGATACTTTTAATGATGTAGGTAAGTAATTTAAATTATGTTATTCTAGTTATCCTTAAGATTTATTTTCTCTGTATATTGAATAGTTATTTAACCAGTAAATTTTACATATAAAAAGAGGATCACTTTATCTTATGATCTAAAATAGTTTGACATACTAATTTAAGATGCAGTAAAGTGTGAAGATAAACTGAAAAATAAAGATTCTGATACAAATACTCAACCTGAAAGTACTACATTAAAAGACGAAGTCAAGCAACTGTTTTCAAATTGTAAGTATTTTTTTAAAAAAATAAAGAAAATAATAAATTTATGTTTGAATTTAATGATAGCTAAGTTCATATGTAATTTTAAAATGTATGTAATATTTATAGCTGAAGAAAATGACTGTGAAGAAAATACATATTGCCCGCCTAGTGGATTAGGTTTCTCAGATGCTGAGGGTCTTACAAAACATGCCTGGGAGCAACATGCAGATTTCATGGGGCCCAAGAAAAGAGGCAGACCAAAAAAATTGCTAACTAGTGTATGTATATTATTTGTTCTCCTCAGAAGGAGATTGAGTACACAAAAAAGGTTGTGGTACACCCACACATTAAAGTCGGCAAAGTGCTAGTTGGAGATAATTACAATTGAAAAACTTGTACCAGTAATTTTTTTTTAATTTTTAAGCTGCATATCAGCTTAAAAATTAAAAAAAAATTATAATATTTGTGTAAAAACCAAAAAATATAATATGACAAGTTAGTTTGGGTTTTGGGCATGCCCACATTTTGTATCTGCGCTTGGTTTTAGTGTCAATATTGAATAGGAATAAATAGAATTCTATTTTAACAGCAGGAATGCTTTTTTATGTTGATTGATAATATCAAAATCCTTGTAATAGCCTATACAAATAAAGAATACTTTGATTTCATAAGCCAAACAATTTCTATGTAGTAAAATGAATAAAATTAAATTGCTACACTAATGTGAATTGACATAAAATGTTTTTTTTTTCAGACAATTATTAATAAACTGTCTGAAAAAGGGTATAATGTGAAATATTTGACTAATATAAAACACAATTGCATATTTTGCAAAGCAAATGTCAAAACAAAAGAAGATTTATTATCACATTTATTACAACATAAAGGTTAGCTCATTTTTCTCAAGCATATACTTTTTTTCCCAAGTAAGTGACTTTATCAATATGTAAAGGACAAATGTTCAACTTGTTTTTACAAAAATAATATAATCATGCAAGAGTATAAAATGTTGTATATTTAAACTTTATATGAGGAAGAAATGCAGAAACCTAACATTTTTAATATTATTGCATTAATCCAGTGTGGTTGATATTGAAATAATAAAATAAATATGACACATTGTATTAAAGCATTGTTTTAGTAACCTTTTAGCCATTTGATATAAATTTACAATTTCAGATGTTACAGTGTACAGTTGCTTACTGTGTGAAAGGATCTATCTAAAGAAAAGTGATTTGGAACGACATCGGTGCTTACCAATACAGAATGATCACAGCAAAGAAGTTAGTTGATATCTTGTTTTAATTGCATGATAAGAGATATGATTTAAAAAAATATCTTTAATAGTAATAATAATATTTACTCTTTATTGAACTCTAGAACTCAAGGTAGACTCTAGATGTAAAAATGCTGTGGTAGGGTGTAATAATACACATTCATTTATAAAACATGTACTCCAATAGCAAAAAAAAACAGTATATTAATGTTATATCTAATTAAATATTAACATGAACATTCGTACATGCATACATATATATAAACATATAAAGGTCCTTAATATCTTCTCAATAATAAATATTTACAATTCTGAAATATTTTTCTGATAAAGTATTATAACTTTTTTCCTTTTCTACCGCACATACCGCACAGCATGGTAGGCAGAGGGAACCTAGTGTTAAGACACTCCGTTCCCCACTTTCCCCTGAATTTTGTTAAGTAGCGCCGCGCTTTGCCTCGGTACCAGAGCGAAGAAAATGAAAATATTAAATATTTCCACTCCTCCAGTAGGAATCGAACCCATAACCTATCGTTTGAAGTCACACGTCTGTGCCACTGCGCCACGACTGGCTCTAAATTTTTAAAATATTTATTTAGTTACTTAATTGATTTGGAAAGTAAAAAAAGATGTCAATATAAATAAGTATTAAGCACATATATTAAATTCAACTTTATGAATAATTTACTTACATTTGTATTGTTATGGTAATCGACTTTCTGTTACTTTTTCCTACCAGGGCGAACCACCAGATGAGCAAGTACCTAATAGTAAAATTAATGTATTTAAACAATCTTCAATTCAGGATCTATTACTTACTAATGCTGACACGGTAATAACGTTTTTTATTATATTTTATTTTAAAAGATAGCAATAGATATATTATTTTTATAGTTCACTATTATTTTAATATAACTATTATAAATTACATGTATATATTAATAGTTAACATTATTGTGTACATGTGTGCAGGAATTAGAATCTATGGATCTATGTGAAGAATGCGGTGAAATCTTTTTATCCACAACAGAACTGACTAAGCACCGAGACCGTGATCATCCTGAATTATCATCTCGATGTCATCTTTGTGATAAGGTTAGCCTTCAGTAAAAAAGTAATATTTCTTGATTTTCTAAAAAATATTTCTATGTAGATGGTAGTAGAACGCATGGCTCAGTGGTAAGAGCGCCTGGACGGTATTCAGAAGGTGCGGGTTCGAATCTCGCTGCGTTCGAATTTTTATACGTTTTCTAAATGTCTTTTTAACATTTGGTTTTATAATATTTTATGATACAATACTTTTAATCTGTTTTTTTTATCATCACAATAGAGTACCGCTCTTTTTCTGTAGGGTCATTTAATAAGCACTTCCTATCTTTTAATTTAAATAAAACAAAACGTGTGTGAGATTTGTTGATTTTTTTTATTGATACAAAACAGTTCATATAGATCAATAATGGACCAGTATAAATTTTATTGATGTATTGTACATTTATAGTATTTGTTGCTTTGTTGCAATATAAAAATCAAAAGCTGTATTATGGAACGTTAAACTGAACTGCAAAGATAACAAGAGAACAGAATGTTTTGACACTGGCCATCCTGTAATTACCCTGCTACGCGTAAAGCTAACAAAAATATTGTCATTTTTGGAAAAAGTGTAAACTTTTTTTATTATTAACATATGTTTAGGCGACGTATGAAAAGATGATTTGTTAGAAAACTTGCGTTCATCGCAGAGCAAACCGGTCAGATCGCTTGAGCGTTATCCAAGAGGCACAGATTTGAATCGGGCTGCATTCAAATCTTTATACGTTTGTGAAATTTATTTTTTAATTTCCTTGGTGTGTGAATGACACTTTAAAATGTGTAAAAGTGAGTATTATCGTGTCAGATGTTCGCGACAGTGAAGAGTGCGGCGCGGCATCGTGCTGTGTGCGCGCGCGTGGAGCGTTTGTTTGTCTGTTCGTCGTGCGGCCTTCGCTTCGCCCACGAGGTGTCGCTCAACAAGCACATACTGCGCGCGCACGCCGGCCAGAGCGTGTCCGTCCGCTTCATGGACAGGGACAGGGCGCCGCCGCAACACCGATGCGATATATGTAATAGAAGGTTTTATAGGTAAGCCTTTGCACACGGCAAAGTAGGCCGAATCTAGTGTTAAGATAGTCTTCCCAATTTTTGTGCTACATGGCGGAACTTAACGTCGCGCTTTGTCTTGACACCAGAGCGAATAAAATGGAAATAGTAAATATTTCCAATCCTGGAGTGGAATTGAGCCCACAAACAGTCGCGTTTACAGTCACACATTGTGCGGCGCCACGACTGCCGTCTCTTTTGTATGTGTGTTGCGTAGAATTTTATAATATTTGTGCTACAAACTAATAAAATAAGACCGTTTTGAAGCCTTCAAACAGCGTCTGACTGTAACGGTTGATGGTTGTGGATTCGACTCCAACTTGGAAAATAGGAATTTATATTTAATGCAATTTAGTAACCTCTTAAAATATACACATAATAAAATACTAAATTAATTTCTTATCTTCTTTTTATTTAACATTATGATAAGAAATTTCGTTTTGAAACTAATTTAAAGTATCTGAACGTTTAATGAATATTGTGTAATGTGTTACAGAAAAGACTTATTGGCAAGACACGCGAAGATACATAAACAAATAGAAAAGTGTTTTGAGTGTGATGTTTGCAAAAAGAAGTTCCATAGAAGAGATAATCTAAAGTAAGTTTTGTCCAATGAGAAGGATACTTTTCGTTCATTTAGTTACTCCTTATCTTAGATTCGCTCTTTTTTTTCCTAAAGTTAGGTTTAGTAACCTAATGAATAATATATATTATATATATTTATTCATACGTAATGTATGTTCCAGACAATTATAAGAATGGCAACAAATCATATTCAAGTGTTCTCTTAACCTATAAATGTTTATTAAATATAAAATTTGATATAATGAATTGAATTGAATTGTTGATAATTGAATATAGGTGTCGCAATGGCATATGAGCGCTGAAGTATGTCTAGATTAAAATATTTTGAACTGTATTTTGAGTGACTTTTGATATATTACGGCCTGTGTCGTTCATGGACATATAATATGTAAAGTGCTAAGGCACACGAGGGATTAAATCTAGATTTATCTTTGTATACATATTTAGATCCCACATGCGAGTCCACAATGGGAGTGGCCCCAGTGCAAGCACTTGTTTGTGTCTGTACTGCGGTAGAAGCTTCTCGAATTCCTCTAACCTCATAGTCCATATGCGGCGACACACTGGCGAGAAACCCTACAAATGCGACTTTTGTGATAAAGGTAATTTCATTATAATTTACAATTTTGTTGTACAGTGGAAGAGTGTCTGATTGTATGCACGGTTGTGACTTCGATCTCAGGGCTGCATATGATTTGCAATTAAAATTACAATCCTCGATCTAGTAATGAAAATATGGTGTTCCGGTACTCACAAATTCATATGTGTAAAATTGAACGTAGATTACGGAACGACCTTGACCTGATCTTGATCTTGCACTAGGTCTTACCTATACTTTAACTAAACGCATCAGGTTAACATAAATAATTTGAAATAAAAAAAGGCTCATAGTGATAATAAATAAAATTGAAAAATTATACAATTATGTATTTTAAATTACAAATACTAAATTAATATACGACTTATATGCATAGATTTTTAAGAATATATGAATTTTCGGATTTTTTTCTCAAAAGGTTTTCCTCGTTCATCGGATTTGCAGTGCCATCGTCGTTCCCACACGGGGGAAAAGCCTTGCATATGTGGTGTTTGCGGCAAAGGTATAAAAGTAGCATGTTTTTTATAAACTCGTTGTAATTTACTATTATAAATGAATAATTTGTATTATTTATTATCGTGGCCAGTCGTGGCCCAGTGGCACGTGAGTGTCACTGTAAACGACTGGTTGTGGGTTCGATTCCCACTCGAGGAGTGGGAATTATATTTCCATTTTCTTCGCTCTGGTGTCGAGGTAAAGCGCGGCGTTAAGTTCCGCCACTTAACACGCAAGCCTCCGAATTCGGCGGAAAGTGGGGAACGGAGTGTCTTAACACTAGGTTCCCTCTGCCTACCCTGCTGTGTGCGGGATATAGCGTGAAGCTATTTTTATTTTTTTTTATTAATTTGTATTATACTAGCGGCGGCTCGGGGCTTCACATGCGTAACTGCGCAACTTATCATGCGAACTCATCTCCTATTTTAGCCTATTAGGGGTTGGTTTTCGAAAAAATGTGGTAGCCTATGATGGAACTTCGGTCTTTAACTTTTTTAATTCCGAATACCTTTCACATCGGACCTGTTTTGCCTTTGAAAGCGTCACGGGCAGACAGACATTCGCATTTATAATATAAGTGTGCTCCTGAAATTATCAAAAGGTTATATAAACAGTGATGTTAAATTCTGCAAATGCGAATGCAACTTAAAAATGGGTTGTTAGAGAGAACCTAGTGTCATGACTATTAATAATATAGACTGACAGTAATAATTAATTATTATACGACTGGCCCCTTTTAAATATAATGCCTCCAGTATTCGGCGGTGCGTGGGGAACGCTAGGTTCTCTCCGCCTTTCATGCTGTCGGCGGGATACAGTGTGAAGCTAAAAAAAAGACAATAACAAAAATAAAAATATAATTTCAGCGTTCTCCCGTAGCAACAAGCTGTCGCGTCACATGCGGGTGCACACCGGCGCCAAGCCGTACAAGTGCTCCTACTGCGAGAAGGCCTTCTCCCAGAGCAACGACCTCACGCTGCACGTGCGCCGGCACACGGGCGACAAGCCCTACGTCTGCGAAGTGTGCGGGGACAGATTTATACAGGTGTTCCTATTAGTATTACTAAATACATATATATGTTGAAAATTATTTATTATATAAATGTTGTCTCGAATGTGAATCCAACGTGTATATGAGAAAACGCCGCCAGATGGCAGCGTCGTCTTTTTGTTTATTTTTATTATTATTAAAGCATTAATATAGTACATTATGTTATAATTAATTAATTAAAAAAAAAACATACAATGAACTGTTGTGGTACTCAGCCTAAGACATAGCGCACAGTGATACTACTGGCCGTAGAAAATTAAAATTGAGTGTGTTCATTGAGGAGTTTAAAGTGGCACTAAGGCAGGATCCGAAATTCAGACATGGCGTGTTGAGTGATGGAAGTCAAGTCAGGTGGTACCTGAGCCTAAGAGTGAAGAAATGAAAATAATATATAATCACTGAAGCCATAACCATCGCTTTTACAATCAGACGCCCAGCGCCGCGGAAGTTCATTTATTTTAATTGTTATATTAATAGTTAATTAATTGTTTCAGGGTACAGCGCTACACAATCACAGACGGGCGCACGGTCACTACCCGCCGTCGGGGGCAGGCCTCCCGCTCGTGTACACCGTACAAACCATAGCACAGACACACTGACTGCTATTAGCAATTACAATGTTACCATGTATAATACGCTATACTTATAAAACACGTATAAAAATATCTTTAAATTGATAGAGTTAAGAAAAATTTATATTATATGAAAAATAAACACAACTCTGTTATAAATTTTACATATAAGTATTATTGACAACACTTAAAAACAATCTTCCTAGTCAATTTTCGCTACAATTTTGGAACTGGTTTATGTTGAGATGTTACTTTATTGATGATTGCACATACAAATAAGATATTATATACTAGCAGCCCGCTCGCGGCTTCGCGGCGTGAACTACATAACTGTTTCAGCCCTTGGGGGTGTAATAAAGTAGCCTACGTTTAACCTTGTATAATCAACTATATTTATGCCAAAATTCATTACTATCGGTCAACGGTTTAGATTTATCATGTAAACTTTCATATCAGCCCTATTTCAGCCCTTTAGAGATGGATTTTTGAAAAAATAAGTAGCCTATAAATGCTGAGTTTTTTACTACTTCATTCTAAATTTCATCCAAATCGGATCGGTAGATTAGCAGTGAAAGCGTGACAAACAAACAGACACACTTTCGCATTTATAATATAAGTATGGATTAATTAATTTCTAATTTCTATTATTCATCAGTTGATGCCATCCTGGTGCAGTGACAGCGTCTGTAGACGCTTTGTAAACGCGATCGTTGTGGATTCGATTCCTACTCGAGGGAAATATTTAAAATTTTCATTTCATCGCTCTAGAGCCTAAGATAAAGCGGTGCGTTGAATTCCTCCACTCAACACGTAATTCTTGACAATGCCTTGACATTTGGTCCTCTGACTACCCGCTGTACGGCAAAAAGCGTGAAGCTGCAAAAAAATGGAAATATATCGGTAAATGGTGGTTTCGTGTACGAATATGCTATCTTTTACTTGCATTACTTCACTCTGTATCCCACACACAGCAGGGTAGGCATAGGGAACCTAGTGTTAATACACTTCGTTTCCCACTATCCGCCGGATTCGGAGGCATTGCGTGTAAGTACTGGAACTTCACGCCGCGCTTTACCTCGACACCAGAACGAAGAAAATAAAAATGTTAAATATTTTCACTCCTGGAGTGAGCATCGAACCCATAACCAGTCGCTTACAGTTACACGTATGTGCCACGGTGCCATGACTGGACTTTTTTACCTGCATAAATTTCTTATAAACGTTATTGTATAAGTGTGTATTAAATAAATGCAAGTATTGGATATAAGCAAAATTATTTAAGATCGTGATATGCACATCCTTTCCAACCTATTCAAAATCCTTAATTACCACAATTTCCCCCTCTATCTGCGTTCCCGCTTCAATTTTATATGTGATTATTGGTAGTGATTTTTTTTTCATACGTTCTTCTTTTTTGTTTTCTTTATATATATTATCTTTTTTTTTTGCATTACGTCCCGCTTTTTGTTTGCACTCATCCACCTATACAGGTTGACTTGAAGAGATCTCTTCTAGAGATAAGTCCACCGTTGTAAACCATCAATTTCTGTTTTATTTTTCTGTATACTATTTTTTAAATGCAATAAAGAATACAAATAATACCGCTATAAGCTATCTCTGCCAGGCAACCTTAAGGCGGAGGAGAGGAGATAATTAAATACCTAATGTATAGGATAACCTCTAAATTACAGACATCTGGTATTTGAATATTGTGCTAATATGTCGCTATATATATTTAGTACTTCAAACATGTTAATACATACATTTGCAGTGTAAATTAAAATAATTTCAATTCTACTAGTATAATTACTTGTTTAGTGGTGAAATTTTAACGATTTTCCACAAAGAAATTATAAGAATTTCATAAAAGCAACTATTAATATTTAGAAATGTATTCGTGATCAAGTATATAATATAACTTTGGAGAATTTAAATAAGGTTAGTAATAGTATTGTAGTCTACGCTAGTAATTCTACCTGATGCATATAATTCTGCTTTAAACTTTTTTATCAGTCACTAAAGTAAAATAAATTTCATTATAAAGTAAGTATCTATTGTCGATAGTTTAAGACGTTTTTAAAATATTCTTGACACACTTAGAAGATTAAAAAACATTTTTAGAAAAGGTATAGAAAGGAAGGGCTAGCAGTCAAAACGCCTTAAAAAGGACGCAGCTTCGAATCCTACTCGTCCAAATTTTTATACATTTTTCTAAAAATGCTTAATTTTTTATTGTAGATATTTGATTAGTGGATCGCCTTCTTTGAAATAATCACAGATGCATAGTAATTGTCATCGAATATTTGCATATTTTTTAACCATTCTTATATATGTTTGAATATTAGACGATTACCAAATCTGTGATACCTAACATATTATGTAAAAATTTTCCTTGACTTCTACTGGAACACGACTTTGTATATAATAAATGTATTTACAAATCAATCATGTTTTATTTTGTTTATCCAAGTGCTTATTATTTACATTTATTAAGAATTCAATATTTCACACATAGCCACAACTTCATAGTCAAAGAGAACCTAGTGTCAACACGTTTGGTCTCTCACTTTCCGCGTAAAATCGAGACATGCGAAACTCAACGCGACTTTGCCTTTGATGCCAGAGCGAGGAAATGAAAAGTATTATAATAAAATATGTATAAGTATTATAGTAAATAACATATAGACATTCCCCTGAATGGAAGTCGAAGCCACATATCACGTTTAAAATCAAACTGTTGACTTGACTGCCTTCACAGAGTTACAAAATTGGAAATTTATCTCTTAATATTTATTTTTCTTATCTATTTGGTAGAAATGTTGGTTTACTATTAAAAGAAACAAGATTTTTCTGTCGAGTGAATGTTAAAACTTTTATCAGATTAGGTTTTTTGAAAAAATAACAGTGTTTATTATTATATATTTATGAATATATAGTAATAGTCAGATGTTATAAATCTTACGACAACATATTCATATTTCGGTGGTTTCAATAATATCAATTGTTGCTCTTGCTGCACTTACGACCTGTACACTAAAATAAGAAAAAAACAATTATTATAATTAAACGTGGAGGAAATTTTTTTGTACATCTTTTTTATGTACACGGAGAAGCACGAACGTTGGCATAGCTCAAGTCTATATGAAAAGAAGGTTTAGAAAACTAGCAAATAAATATACACAATTATGGTTTTGATATACACTTTCAACTACTTGCTGTGTTTCAACCTTAAAAATATAATATATTTGTTTTTTTCTAGCAGAGCAGGGTATGCAGAGGGAACTTAGTGTTAAGATACTCCGTTCCCGGCCGCCGTATTCGGAGGCATGGCGTGTTAAGTGGCTGAACTTAAGGCCGCACTTTGCCTCTGATAACAGAGCGAAGAAAATAAAAATATTAAATATTTCCACTCCTCGAGTGGGAACCGAACCCACAATCGGTCGTTTACTGACTGTATACACGTTCGTGCCACTGCGCCACGACTGTAATTTAAAATTACAATTTAATTAAAAGTAATTTAAAATTCTACCGAATGTTATTTGTACATTGTATAACATTATATATGTCTTGGTCATATGGTAAAATTGACGACTTCATGAAATCGTTGACTATATCATGAAACGCAGTTCATGAAATGATCAATTATCGTTTGGCCAGATCATGATGTCGTTGGACGAAATCAACGCGTTTAGTTGGCCTAACGTTTAACGATATGGCCAACTAAATGCGTGGCTACTTCATGAATTCGTCGATCGTGTTTGACCAAATCGTCAAATAAATGCTTAAACAACCGATAAAGGCGCTAGAAGCGCTTTTAGTATATCAGCTGTTCGTAACAAAGTCAACATCTTAGTTTTAAATATGTTTTTTTTTATTAAAAGCGGAACTAATTATCCTTTTTTTTTTAGTAACAAGCCCATAATAATCTAGTCCTAATTTTATTAAGAAATAAAATATTTTTATTTATATAAAAACATTTTAATTTTTTTCAAGTCAACGTGCGAGATAATGATAATATATTTAAGAAATTATATAGTAAAAAATATTTTAATATAGTAAAGAATCTGTTAAATAGGAAAAGTTTAACGTAACCTAACCTATATTGATTGGTTTAAAGTATCTTCACACAAAATAAATCTAATTACGTAAAATATTTTTTAGGTTAGGTTAGGTTAAACTTTTTTTAATAAATTGATTCTCTAGAACACTTTCAATAGAAAGTGTTTTTGTCTAAAAACATGGTCATTATATATAATGAAATCGTTTTACGCACATTTCTACATTTATATTAAATATATTATAAGGACACCTTATTTTACGATATGACCAAACGTCGATGATGAAATCGTTAAACGTTGACGAATCAACGATATCGTCAAATTCAGTTGGTCATTTCATGAACTGCATCCATTTCATGATATTGTCAACGATATCATGAAGTCGTTGATTCTACGATATGACCACGGCATATACACATACAGCACCGAAATTAGTTAATAATAACTAAATTTAGTTATTAATAACTAATATTATATTTATATTGATATATAATACTTACTGCAGACGAACACTCATTTCCAGTACACTAAAAACAATTTCATACAATTTTTATATTCTTTATTATAAAAATTAAAAAATTAAATGCTTAAAATTTGAATTAGTAGAATATGATTGTAACTGTCATTTGTGTTTGTTTTGTACCGACTGCAGTTTCAGTCTAGATGATGATTACGTCATCTGCAATTCTTATAATATTATAATTATAATAAAAAAAATACATTCGTTGAAAAATGTTTACTTAAGCATACGGGAGAGGGGTAAGAGCTTTGCTTACTTTTGCTGACAATTTTGTTTTACCTGTTGTTTGGTGTGGGATATTAGAACATTTTAAAGCTTTATGTCTAATTATTGTTGTTCAAAACATAGTTCCAAATCGTACTTCGGATAAAATTGAATTTTACTGACAAATTTCATGGAACTTTCGAGCCCGCCGTGGCGCAATTGGACATCGCCTGACTGTAAACTGATTGTGGGTTCAATTCCCACTTGGGGGAATGAATACACATTATTTTCATTTCCCCGCTCTGGTACATACGACAAAACGCGATTTTAAGTTCCACCACTTAATGTCTCAGTTCTTGGGCGAAAAGTGCAAAGCAGACTTTCTTGACACTATGTGCTATTTGATTATACAAGGATTTATTAGGGAAAAAAGCGTAATTCAACAAAAAAAATATCAATATACATTTTTTTTTGGGTTGAGATCGGAACTTCTTAAGTAGATAGAAATTAAATCTGCCATATTTTTTATAATACTAAAAGTCTATAGATTTCCTAGTGAGAAAGTGTAGGTAATGTAGGTAAATAGATAAAGTATATTTTACTCACACGGGCTATGCATTTCTTTGCGTGACACTATTGAATGAAAGAAAATATTGACTTAGTTAATTCCACGCTTTTTGTACTAAACAAACTTTGGTAATAAAAAAATCTTTTCAAAAAAAAAAGTTTTTTACTTAAACAGTACTAATTTAAAACCTAATGAACAGTTTAAAAGGTGTTGTTTAATCTCAATAAAAGAATAGTTTTCAAAAGTAATAATTTAAAAAATTAAATCTACGTTCAAAAAATGGTTGTAAGAATTCTTTTGATGACAAATGTTTTATAAATATTTACGTAAGTTACAACTTACGAAAATATTTAAAAAACATCTATTATTTAATAAGAACTAAAAAATAAAATTATAAAAACATCTTCTTAGTTTGAAATTATAAATATCAAGTCATTGATTAGTTAGTAAAATACATAGTATGTATATCGTAAGTACCTCGGATGAGCAGCCTGTTCCATGACACTAAAAGTGGAGAGATCAATTTTAGCTTTTAAGTCTTTTAAAAGCGTCGTAATTGAACAATGGATTGTCACAAACATAATAAAATAAATATAAATATTTTTTTGTAATGACAATATTTTCACTTAATTTCGAGCAAAAATTGGAGAATGGAGTGTATTGACACTAGGTTCTCTCTGACTACCTTGCTGTGTGTAAAAAGTGAGAAGCTGGCATTTTTTTAATTTGTTGTCTTGTTCATTTCTATCTCCGACATAAAAAGATGGGTGTTATAAGTTTGACGTCGGTATCTGCGTGTGTCAGAAGGTTGGTCATTGAAAATTAAATTTCTTGAGGCACCCCCTAAAAAGCTTCTTTTTGATGAAAAAAACGCGCCCCTAGCCGACTTATGTTAATTTTTTGGTAATTTTCTGATTTTTAATGAAACATTAAAAATCAGAAAATTGTTAAGAGTAATGTAAAAATTATTTCAAGATTGGAAATGTTTTAACAATGAAATACTTAGTATTATTATTCTCAGTGATGAATTACAAATTATTCTTAGTAAGGCTGTAGTATCTCGTGCGAACATCCCAAAATTATTTGACCAAGGATTAGAACATTATTAATGCAACTTCTATAATTTTTTTCCATAAACTTGGACTAAATACGAACTGAAAATTGTGAAAAATGGTCAGAAGACTCTAATTATCAAGATTGTTTAACGGCTGTAACAAATTTATCAGTCGTTAACGATGTTGCAGAACGAGGTGTTAAACTAATGCAAGAGTACAACGATTTATTGCAAAAGATGAAAAATAAAAGCAATTCCTCATTCAAATTTTAGATGATTACAGAAGCAAAGGTATCAAGACAACGAAAGAAAGTTCACTTAAAGAATGAATGATAAAAACTAAAGATTAAAATTAAATTTGTATAAATAAAATAAAAATATTAATTAAAATATCATAAATTTTTTTGATAAACAGATCTCACAGGTCGGATATTTATTGTAGTTTTTATTAACTATAGTATTCTCATGAATTTGGATTCTCTGATTGTTCGTATTTTGTATGAAATTGTATTTATTATTATAAATCCTCAAAAAACATTACTGTACCCAAAAATTAACTTAAATCGGCTTGAGGCACGTGTTGTTGTCTTGGATTAAAAAAATATAAAAAAAAATCTCAGTCTTTTTCACTAAAAGGAAGCTTTTTAGGGGGCGCCTCGGGGCGGTAGCGGTGGCGGTGTGTCAGTCTTTTTATATATGTTTATCTGTTTGTATGTATGTGGCATTGTAGCTCTCAAGTCGATGGACCGATTTCGATGTGGGTTTTTTTTCATTCAGAAGGTAAATTACTAGTGGTGGTTATTAGCTATTTGGAAAAAAACGGTCTAGCAGCTTGAAAAGTATGTTTCTTAAACTACTCGTAAGTAAAGATACATTTTGTGTAGGATTTATCTCAGCTTTTTAGTAACGGATTTTTAATTTAATGTCCTTTATTTTAACGTGTCATCAAACGTGATAAAGTTAAAATGACTTACCTCCGAAACGCAACTCACTCCCGTACACTGTAGGATGATCACTATTAGTATTAATTTTAATATATTCATGACTCAACATAAGAAATGTTTTAAACTCGATTATTTTAATCGCATAGCGACAAAATAGTTTAATGGACGCAGAAATCTTTTTATAAATATATTATTCCGTATTACATTTGTGACTATAGTCAAAATAATTACGATAACTGCTGTATAAGAGATAGATAGTCTTTTTTAAACATTTTAAAATGTTATTCACATACTTAGGAAATTGAAAAAAACATTTAGAAAATGTATAAAAAATTAAACGCAGCGGGATTCGAACCCGCGTCTCTTGGAAACCATCCAAGTTTGGATAGTTTCCAGATGGTGGCCCACTTGACCTAGAAAGATAGGCTATATATATGCACTTACATTGGATCTGCACTTATGTCCTTCACACTAATGAAATGTAATAAAAAACATATTTTAAATATATTTAATATAAAGCATATATTTCGGTTATCATTTTCTTATTAAATTTACTCACAATTGATTTGGCCGATAATCCATCGCTCTTAACATAAGTTGAAAAAATGTATTAGAAATATGTATGTAACGGTAGAAAATATTTTATAATTTACTTAAATAATAATAAATAAAATACACACCAATGATATACATGATGCTGCATTACACTAAACATGAAAATTTACCTTTTTTTAATGTAGTATTAATATTTTGAATATGAAGGCGACTAAGTACGTGGTTGAGTTCCGCCACCCAACACACAATATCTCTGGGCGTATAGTGGAGAACGGAGTGTCTTGGTAGGTTCTATGAGGTGCTTTTTTAATTTTTTTTAAATTTAGAATTGACTTTTTTTGATATAATCTGTATTAACATAATAAATCTATATTCTTGTGTTAAATATAACCTCTTTTTTTATAATTCATATATTATTAATAGTATAAATACTTACCTTTGCGTCGCAAACCCGTCCATTACACTAAAAAAATATAGCCTACAATAAGATCCAGGGGAAAATCTAAATTTTATATTTTAACATAAATGGCTGACAATCATTGAACTATGTCATTTGTTGTATTAAAAACTATCTCTCCTATATGTAGAAACAATTATCAGAAACAATTATCATTCATTTAGTGAAGCTGTATTTTATATGCTTCAGTAACAAACTTTCAACGGTTAATAAATTGGTGTTAGTAATATTGTATCGTAGAATTGAAAAGCAGCCTAAGTATATCAAAAAACAGGAACATTAAAAATATTTAAGAATAAGTTAAATTACCTTTGACATACAAATATTCAGGAGTCCGCTACACTATAAAATATTTTTAATATAGATAAAAATGTAATATTTTAAAAGTATTAATCCGAAAAACACATTATTATAACGAGGCGCAACGTAACGTGACGACACAGAATATGCACCGTGCACATTACTAGTTACTTAACAGCAGTGGAAGTGTAGGATAGGATCAAAGAATGTAGATCTGGCCCGTCTGGATAGGGTGGTGTGAGCGCGCACGGCGTCGCGTCGTATCTTCAGAGTGTGATTCTGTTCTATACAAAACACATACATTTGATTTAACTCAACGCGTTTCATCGGATCACGTCTCGTTTTAATAATGTGTTTCCGCCTTTATCTGCATAAAGGCATAACATATATAAAACAAAAAACAATTTTTGAAAAAAGTAAAAATCTGAATCGGAACCTTTTTTGACCTACAACCAGACCGTTAAAGCATACATTCTACATCCGGTTACGTCGAGATTTTTGTACATTATTATAACTTATTTTTGTCGAAAAACGTGGGCTCGAGTCCCGCTACACCCATTTATATACGTTTTAATGTTACTAAAATATAATGTTACTATATTTGCTTGTTGAAAATAATGTAGAAATTTGCGCTCACGTTTGCTTTACAAAATGCTCCATAACACTAAAAACAAAAGAAGTTTCATTGAAATCTATTTAAATATAAACAATTTATTTCTGCTAATACTTTTTGTTTAATATAAATTATACATAAGAAATACCTCCACCGTTGAAAGATCTCCACTAGTCTGAAATGGGGTAAATATTTTAGGGCATTATTATAGGTTATAATTTATAATATATTTAAACAAACAAAATAACCACTACTCGATTATTTCGTCATTTTTGTTGTGAGAGTTACCGTAGAAAAATAATTGTCTTAAAGTGTGTGTGTATCTAAAATGTATCTTAAGCATAGCACAAAATAGGGCGTAATTGACAATAAAGGCGTATTTGCAAGGTATTACAGAAATGGTTATATCCTTTAATAACAGAATATAAATGAAACGATACCTCTGCAGTTGAATTAAAACCTACAGCCTGAAAAAATAAATTAATTATAACACAATATTCATCAGAATACAGAGGAAAAATGTATTGCTTAAAAAATATAACACTTCTAAATTTAGCAAAAGAGTTTGACACGCTTTGTATTCCCATTTCCAGGTGATCAGAAGTCAGCTCCAATTCAAGAAAATTTCAAAGAAAATTCAAAACAGGCGCCAGACCACATAAGATATAAACTTTCGCTAAGATTTTGGTATTCTTTTAATTTATGAGTATGGAGATTAAAGTTGTTGTACTTAACAAACTTTAAAATCCCTCTATACACATCATAGTCAATAAAAAATACTGAGCTCTAATAACTGACGAAGAGAATTGCTTACCAAAGCTGTAGACATGCTTCCAGTACACTGAAATTATTTACTTTACAATAATTGTTAAATTTTATTTGTGTTTTTTATAGATAATAACATTGAGATTATCCGACAATTTTACCTTCATGAAACGTGTTACACTACATATTAGTATGTATAAATAGACGTAGGAATATAAAACATTTTAATTAAAGAATTTATTTTAATAATAGAAAAGAATACCATTTTATAAAATAAATATAATTTATATTTTCAGAAAATGCAACGATGGCTGTATAAATTGCTGGCGGATTATAGTTTATGATTTTTAAAAATAGAAAAAAAAGAAAAGGAACATGGCGGGAGCGTAGCGTCGGTAAAAATGACGTTCAGAAAATTATTGATATTAAATTGCAAATAATATAAATTAAATACAAGGAAATGATTATTTAATTAACAAATAGAACATATAAAATGCAAAGGGGTCGAAATATAATAATTTTGACATATAATATACAAGTTTGGTAAGATGCATATTTGTGAAAGAGACCAGTTACAAATGCTAAATTATTTTGGGCATATTTTATTTGACACAACAATTTTTTACAATGTTTGATGGTGGTGGTTTATCGTGAATGTTATAACGTACTATAAATAGGTATTGATTGCTATTACAATCAATACCTATTTATAGTACTATAAATAGGTATTGATTGCTATTACAATCAATACCTATTTATAGTACGTTAATGCCGCTAAAATATGTACTTACATTGGAGTTACAATTGTTGCCTTTACACTGGAATTTTAACTGTCATTAAAAAAAATGTCTCGGTCTATACGAATTAGTGTAAGAACTAATTAATAGACTAATGGACTCGTAATGGATTGATTGTTTTAGAAACTTATATGTCTTCTCATATTAATTTAACGGTAAAATGGACGACAGAGAATCTTCACTCTAGGTTCTCTCGGACTACTCTGCTAATCTATCTGGATATCTGACACGTTGTTATAAAAAATATTCTCATTTTGTATTTCTTCTCTATATTAACTTTAAGTGTACCAAATTTAGCCCTCCTTAGTCCGATTAATTTTTAAGACTGAATATATTTTGTTAACTATAGTGAATAATACTCATATTTAGAAAAAAGTTTCCTTTCTTTTGTACGTGAATTTTAATTTAATTTATTTTATTACTCAGTAATAACTGTATACAAATATTATAAACATATATTAATGTTTCATATTTATTTTTCATTTAAGTATAGAAATATTATTTTGAGAAATAAGTGATATTAATATATTAGCGACGAATACCTTTGCTGAACATGTTCTTTCCATCTGCGAAAAAATATTCTATCTTGTATACTTAATGATATACTAAAATAACGTTATTTATTTAAAGACTCACATTTTGTATTATTTGTGAATTTATAATGATAGTCAGCACAACCTGTAAAAAAGGTTTTTTAAAGCAAAAGGTTTATATGTGTTGAAACTTTTACCCTACTATCCGATTCGAAACATCGTGTGATGTTTCGTATCGGATAGTAGTTTGTCAATACATAATATTATTTATAATTTACTCACTGTCACTGTAGATGATGTGATAATTTGCCAATGTGACATTCGTATGTGCTTTCTTTAGTGGTCATGAAAAGAAAGACCTAGCATTATTAGTTTCAAATCTGTAGATTAATTGATTTCATACCTAATTAGCTTGCTTAGATGGAAAATGTGCACACAGCTAAAGCTGTGTCATTTACAGAAAATATAACCTCTTTTATAAAACGTGAAGCTAAGCTTATTATTTAAAATAATATATATGTATTTTTTGTGTGAAGTAGAAGAAATAGTTACTTATAATGTGAGTTGTTTCTCGACGAATATTATCATACTTACTCTACTTTGTTATTTCTATAGTTATAATTTCAGTCAAGCGTCACTTTATAAAAAAACTACCTGAAAATATGATTGGATTACCAATTTTTTTTTTCTAGTTTTAAAATCATTTGTCAAAGTTTTTATTTACAGTTTCCATTTAAACACAGCTTTACCATAACGTAGCACTATTCAAAGAGTAAAATTAATTGCTTTTAGATTGCAAAAGTACCTGAAATTAGTATAGATGGTATAACATTTCTGCAGCTTATACATGTTTTTAATTTAATGGCTAGATTACCTGTAGCAGCGATCAATCAATCTATCAGTGCAAGAAATTCTTAACTCATTTTTTAACGTCCAATCTATTCTAAAATATACACGTACACGTGTAAAAACCTGTGTATGTAGTAAAAATGTATATTTTAATTTTTTAAGCACTTGCACTTTTAAATCCACGTATTTCTAGAGTAACTCCTGTTTTTAAAAAATTAGTATTATAAAAATATTATAAAATAGTATTATAAAATAGTGGCCAGGCCCAGTGGCACATGAGTGTGACTGTAAACGACTGGTTGTGGGTTCGATTCCCACTCGAGGAGTGGAAATTATATTTCCATATTCCTCGTTCTGGTGTGGTGGTAAAGCGCGGCGTTAAGTTCCGCCACTTAACACGCAAGCCTCCAAATTCGGCGGAAAGTGGGGAACGGAGTGTCTTAACACTTCACACAGTTTCCTTCTGCCTACCCTGCTGTGTGCGGGATACGGCGTTACCTTAGTGTTGGGCTATTTCGACACTCTGCGCCACATTGAAAATACAATTTTCAGATCATAACTTTACGAAAAATAAGCTAATTTTCAAGAAGTGCTAAAGATGATGCGAAATACTAATGGAGAATTTATGGAAACTAATTGCGTATATAGTAAGAGAAAAGTAGGTAAACTATACTTGGAGTATTTTGTGAATTAGTAGTAATAATAGTTAACGAATTGGATAACAGGGCGAAGTGGTTCACCATAGTGTTCAATGACCAATAAATAATATTGATGTAAGAAAACCATCCTGAAACGAATTGAGGCAGAGAATTGAGGCAGGCGCGATATCGTGTACAGGCAGCATATAATACGAATATTACTTTTTGTTGGAAAAATAATAAGATTCAGAGAATTATGCCTATAGACTAATGATAAATATTTAGTAGAAGAGACTTTATCGCATGAATTACTTGTAGTTTTAATCGTGAACAGTATTGTTTATTGTATTTACGGTCCATGTATGTATGTAGTCCAAGTAAGTAGACCATAATAGCTTCTAAAAAAATATTGAACTTTATATATTAGAATAATATGATCTTTTGTTTTCGCGATTATTACACATTTTGAAATGAAACTATTTTTAACCGGATTAATCGCGTATATTATTGGTATTCGAAAATACATTTTTAGAAACCCGACGTTTCAAACACTTTACAGTAGTCCGTGGTCACAGGTAGACTGAGGTGGCATTCGTCTGTCAGTTGATACATTATTATATCAAACTACCGCCAACGATTTCTTAGTTGCCTCGCGTACTGCCCTGGATTCTTGCAGAATGAGCTGACTGTATCATGCCCTCTGGTGTGGTGATTTTGAGACTTCAAAGTTTTTAGAATTGGGTCCCAGGTGGTAGAAAGTTTCCAACCGTCTTCTCTATTGAAATTTGGATGTTTTTGTATTTCAATGTGCAGGTGTATACAAACTAGACTGTGACTGTGGCTTATCTTACATTGGCCAAACAAAGAGGAGCATCGGTACTAGGGTGAAGGAACACATCTCCGATATCAAGAATGGGCGTGCATCAAAGTCAGCTGTGTGTGAGCATGCTACGGATAAGCCTAACCATTACATAAGGTTTGATAAACCACATATCCTCGCTAGGGAAAATAGATATATCCCTAGAATGATCCGCGAGGCTATTGAAATACAAAAACATCCAAATTTCAATAGAGAAGACGGTTGGAAACTTTCTACCACCTGGGACCCAATTCTAAAAACTTTGAAGTCTCAAAATCACCACACCAGAGGGCATGATACAGTCAGCTCATTCTGCAAGAATCCAGGGCAGTACGCGAGGCAACTAAGAAATCGTTGGCGGTAGTTTGATATAATAATGTATCAACTGACAGACGAATGCCACCTCAGTCTACCTGTGACCACGGACTACTGTAAAGTGTTCGAAACGTCGGGTTTCTAAAAATGTATTTTCGAATACCAATAATATACGCGATTAATCCGGTTAAAAATAGTTTCATTTCAAAATTTATATATTAGAACTGAACCTAGTCAATACTCTTTCCGTCTGAATTTGATACATTGCATAACATAACATTCTAGCACTGTTTTAATACACAATAATGGTGTTTTTAAAGAGCAGCGTCACTTTATTTCCCGCATAGCGAGGTGGTCATAGAGAACCTAGTGTCAAGACACTTCCTACTTCACTTTCCGCTCTAAATCCTGACATTACGTGTTGAGACAAAACGTAATGCCGTGCTCATTCATAGACACCAGATGATTAATGGCGAGAGACTGATGGCGTTTTTTATTATTATAAATAATACTACTGCTTTACTTACAACTGTTAATCTTAAATACAAAGTTTAATTGATCTTTACGTTCAGGAGAGATAAATAATAGACTGATGTAAGGTCATTTAGACTTTATTGAATGCCACAGATGCTATTTGAATTAAAATTTGAATCAACGAATCTAACATTACATACATTCATTTATATTCTTATATGGGTATTATTCTGAAGTTTATATTGATATACATCTAATAATTCTAAAATATTATGTAGATTTTGACTATATATTATATTATATTATGTACTATATTTTTGATATTTCTTTAGTACTAGAGTAGGTACACATAAATTATGTATTGTAAATATGTTTCTGTAGTGAAGAGTTTAGTAATAAACACATTTTTATATACAGTTCAATACATTAAGACCAAAGAAAGCCCCGCTATATACAGCCTTAGGCCACATGATTCCCTTTACATATTAACTAGTTGATCCCGCATACAATACACTGATTTCACCAACGCGTATTGTCCCGATCCGCACACTCAAATAGTAGTTTCTTAGGAGAAATTTAGTTGAGACACTACGTATACGTGCATAGTAGAGACGCTACGAAACAAAAGCTTGTTCCGAGGATAGCAAGGATAGCCAAATAGTCGCGGCTTACTTCCTCCTATTCCTCAAGACGGAACCGAGTCGCCGTCCCCACATAAGATTGTATCATACGATAGTTCCCTGTAGATGCTGTGGATCCGGCGAGGCCGGCGGCAAGCCGGGGCCAGTCGACGTAGATGGCAGCGCAGCCGCTATGTCTTGGTACGTGCCGACCATACCTATCCGATCCGTGGGGCCTTCATCTGGTGGCGTCACCTCTAGCCCGATGCTGCCGTTCAGGGCTATCTTTATAGCATTCGCATCCTGTTGCTGCTGCTGCTGTTGGTGTTGCAGTAATGAATTAAAGTGTGAGATGCCAATCTCCTCGAGGCTACTCTTGCGGCGGCGTGAAGTTGCACCCGTCCCGAGTCCCTGCCGAAGGGAGTTAGAGCGACGAAGTAAGATATCATCAACGATACGAAGAGAGTTTGAACGACCACGAAAATCGGTTAAAATTGTAGGACTATCAGGTAGGGAAAGTGAATTTGCCTTTGTGGAAGTAAGGGGCGGAGCACGAGGCGAAAGGCTGGAACCTCCCCCGAGCGTTGAGCCGCGACGACTGCCGGCCGCTGCAGCCTGGATCAAGGCGCCGGAGCAGAAGCTGATGTTCGACTTGCGCCGGCTATTGTGACGTTCGAAGGTTTTTTGTGCAGAAAATGGAGATGGACGTACTAAGTATCTGAAAAAAATTATTTATAATATAGTGTATATGCATCATGTAGATTCTACTAAACAAGTAGAATTTACATGATGCATCTTTTTATTTGTTGATTTATTTAAATCCTACTGCTTACATAATATCTCCTTCTTGTAAATTGAGATCGCAACTGGGATTTATTATTACGTATGATAGGCTGTTTCGTTTTTCACTGACATCATCATAGTCAACGCCAGTTAAATTGAGTGATTCCATTCGAGATCGAACAAGATTTGCAATTTCTGCTCTTTCAATTTGCTGAGCGTGATTATCTCTTGCTTCGTCGGCCAAGCTCGTTGAATACTGAAAGATTCATTATAAATTGAACCTGAACTATAATACCATTCAATATTACAAATGTGAATATTCTTTCAAATTCAAGTCCAATTCCATTAATAAGTACTTTTAAGTGCCTTTATTGTCAAAATACATACCTTTTTAAAAAGCTTTCAGTATTAGTCACATGCAAAATACATAATAAAAAACATTAATAATAATGTTACATATTAGATATCTATTCCTCTTTATTTTTTTCAATCAGTATGTGCGTAAGACATCCGTTTCGTAGTATTCGTAAGAGATATAGTAACATAGTAAGAGAATCGTATGTCTTGAGCAGGTGTACCTAATTTACATCTACATTGCATCTAATCCATCTAAATGCAAAAAATGCACACTGCAAGGTCTCTTGCGTACTACTGGTCTAGACTAATCTAAAGCTTGAAAAAACTATACTAATTTATACCCTCAGCGCCGATATGGTCGCTAGTAAAAATATGGTGTGATATAATGAATAATTTGTAACATTTAAATGGAAAAATACCTTTGTACCGGCGTCTGTTATTCAAAAACCAAAAAATGCATTGAAAGTACAGTTTTAAGCTTCAACCTCGGAATGTTGACGACTAACCAGCAGTAGTCACTCTTAAGTTTAGTTTGTATTTTTTAGATTAAAATAAAATGTTATATTTAGTAGTTAGTCGCCGACACTAAATCATCACTTGCGGCGTGAGCTTACCGCGGGAGTGCGGTCGCCGTAGCAGCCACTAAGGCACCCTGTAGTGCCGCGGCGTTGGCGAGATCTGCCTCTGCGCTGGGACCCACTATCTTCTCCCTCCCCAGCCTCCCCTGCTTCTCCAGTCGCCTGCTGTAACTTTTCTATTGATACTTCTGCTATGGCTACAAAATCCTATTATGACGCTCACTCGTATATACGTATATTTTATTTTACAATTTTTGCCAACCTTTTTTATATGATTAATTATAATTAAAAAATGTTGTTTAAGTATGTAATTTTAAAATACATGTAAATGTACTGTTCACCGAGAGAGCATCAAAGTAATAAGCTTTCTATATTTAAAACATGCTATATATTTTGCAAAACTTGCTTATAAGTTACACGTTCCTAATTTCGTATATCTACACAGAAAATGAAAATTCTGATATCTATATTAAAGCATTTGTTCAAAACTGTACTTCGTTGACTAAAGGTTTTTAATAAAGTTATAATGATACTCGTGTTGATTGATGTAGATTGTGTAAGAGATCATGCAAGATTACTTTTAATATCGGATACTGATGAAGGGTGTTTACTGTAACTGCGTATAACGGCAAGTTTTGGCAAATTAAATCGGCAGTGGTCCATTGCTATGTTAATGTAATGATGTCGCTCTCGTCTATTAATTCTAACAGATCATGCAAAAACTCACTAAAAATTATTGCGGGATTGCGATCATCGAGTCCGATACCGATATAACCGATATAATTTTTAAAATGATTATACCAACGCGTCACGCTTCAAAATTGTTTCAAAACACACTTTAGTCAGATCCGTGTTTCCGCATAAGCGCAAAGTTTCGAAATTTTGGCTGTAGCAGGTTGCGATTAAAGAGAAATTAAGCATGTGAAATTGCTTTATGAACAAACGTTTAGTATTTTATAAGAAATATAAAGTTGTACAAATGCAAAACTAATTTACAGAGACGCCACAAGTGTAGGCTTTAAATGAAAATATATAAAGGACAATATATAATGAGTGTAACGTTGACCCGAAGTATGTATAGAAAGAATATGTTTAAATAGAGTTACCTAAAATACAGTCCAAAGACTAGGACTACATAGTGTTCCTATTGATTGAATATTAATACATATGTACATAAATGAGTGTAAATTACAAAAAGTGTGATAGGCAGCGAAGGACTGTATTTAAGGAGGTTTCTGAGAGTAGTAGACCGACTCACCGATTCGCGCGATGTTCGCATTCCCGCGAAGCGTGACCAAAACCACCCCGACGGGGCCCGTGGCGACATACTCACGTGATGCGATTGTTCAGCGAGACTAGTGTCCTGGGTGCGATAAATCCCTATTGGGATTTCGCAAGTCGTTGAACACAATTTTTGGTACAAACGTCCATATGTGCGAATCCACATGTCCTCTTTAGTTATTTTCATCTGTCACAAGTCCAAAGTGAAAAATTATTGTTACAAATTAAATTACTCACTTACAGTTGATTTCTTAATTAAAAACAATAATGTTATACAAAATAAGTCGCCAACATCGATTCTGAGACGTAATATCGCGTTGCGAAATTATGAGATGAAATGATAATGGGACAGTGATGATATAATCTAGCGCAAGCGTAGTAATTAATATTTTTATAACTTACAGATGTTAAAAACCCTGATCCTGGAGCTTGGTCAACACCCAGTAAAAGTCTCACAAATGTAATAACGTAATCTTTGACAAATGCCTGATACAGCAAAGTATCCAGCATAGAAGCCGAAAACACGGAGCCAGCGGCGAAAGGTAGCCGAAACATATATGATATATGAGAGCCTCGCTCTTTTTCTCGCTGCAGAAATAAATGCTGTAGTAAATATAATTTTACATAAATTATATTTTAACATTAATCTAAACGAATTAAATAGTAATAAAGAACCTTTTCCATCTTGGAAAGATGAAGCGCGTATTTATCATGAGCCCTGAATTGCATGAACCTCATATTTGACGACTGGGACAATTCTGTTATAGACTTAATTGATGGAAAGAATCTGCAATAAAACAATAAATGTTTAATATCAAAGTCCACAAAATCAATATTTTCGAATTTGACTTCGCCATGCAAAAAATAATGTAATTATTTTATTAACCATTAACATTAAATCGCTAGCTAGTTCAGAATAATGTTCGCAAGGCATCATCGCTCAGTTTTAGGTTATAAGCAAATTATAGGTTTATCTAAAATAGTATAAAAAATATGAATTTTACTTGAACATGGTCTGAACTGCTACAATGGTGTTACAGTCGGACAGGCTGTCCTCTTCGGCGGAGTTGGACAATTCTTTATTTACAACTACTACATTCTCCGCTAGAGTTATGCCAGCTCTTAGAAGATCATCTAAGCTGTAAAAATATTAAAATCATGTTTGCTATTGTTTATGTTTGCTCAATCAGTATTTATTGAGTTAGCACTTACCAATCAATAGAACCCATCATCCAGTAGACTAAAGGAAAGTACGAAATAGAATCAAGGAAAGCTATATCAGGTCGTCGCTCTAATAAAAGAATTATTGGGTTAAGTGACGTCTTAGATCTGAAATGGGCGCGTAGAGGTATTATGAAATTATATATGCCATTTGATGCATAATCTGCTGCCAGGATAATTGTCTTGTTTTGCCATTGATATTCTTTTGCGTTTCGGTAAGCGCAATGTTCGCATACTTGTGCTAATTGAAGACAACAAAGTGGTTTCTTCTCTTTTAACAAGTAGCAAAGCGTAGGGCTCACTCCGATGAAAGGTGATACAGGAGGAAAGCCTTTTACAATCCTGTAATTCAGTTTAAATATAAATTACTAATTATGCTACTGTTAATATTATTGCAATGGATAAATTGGTTCGAGAGGCTAAAGCAAAGCTTATTATAAAGAAAAGTGTAAAAGTAATAATAATGCAAAATAAGTACTTATTTCTAAGTAAAATATTAAAGTAATAAAATAGTTACGAAGTAAAATAAGATAATAATCAATAAAATTGTGAAAGTACAAAATGTGCTATTAAAACTAACATTCAACAGCAAGCATGTTCTATGAAAAATCAAGTGCAAATAGTTGCATTAATCCATATTGAGCTACAGTAATGTTAAAAATTTACTTGAATCAATCGTCTTTATTGAAAGTATTAACAAACCTTCATGAGATATTACAGACAGTATTATAATGTAAACATATTACTAAAAACACTTTCTCAAAAATTGTCAGCATCATTGCTGTTATTTGTTGTTACTCTTTCTATGCCTATAGAGTGATGGACAAGCAATTTAGTACTTGATATTTTATACATTTACACAAACATGATAATACATGAAGCTTGGGAATATTAGGAAGAAAGTTTTTATATTTCGTCATTTCATGCTTACCTGGTAAAGTCATTTCGCCAGGCAGATCGTGTTTCACTGCCAGCTAACGAAGAGAGCGAGCTTGTGGTGGCGTCATCACTGCAGCCGCCGCAGCAGTAAGGACATACTCAGGACTCAGGGGTACGTACACAATGCACACATTCGTATCAACTAAACACTTACGAAGGGTAACATTCTGTGCTAGCTTTGGGGATCGTGCTCTATTATAATCTTTCTAACTCTTAAAAACTAATTAAAACATTAAATCGGTCTTATAAATATAGTTTGTCTTACAATATAATTTTAACGACATTCATATATGGTGATCGTTATGTTATTATGGAATTTATAGAATGCTTTGATCATGCGAAAGTGAAACTTGTTGAAATGATTTGGATTAGAATATGTTTGACTTGTTTCATGAAATATATATTGCTGATAAATATATTTATATTGCTTTACGTAATACGGTTTTTTAATATAGTATATTTTGAACCAAGAAATTGATTTCTTAAGGTCGTCCTACTAAATAGGCATATAGCTTGATCTTATATGTATATGTGTATTTTTATTTATATATGAAAATTCTAAATATTTATTGTAAACAGCAATAAATATATATTTTAAACAGCTAATAATTTCGATTTCATATTTTGCAATGAATGTTGACTGTGTTCAAGCCAAGCAATAAGTGATATATGCTTTATGGATTTCTAAAAAAAGATAATAATGACGTACTTTGTGCAGAATTCATGCAGCTGTAGATCCGGTCGCTCTATCTACACGATTGAATGTACAGGCTAAAACAATAAAAATAAGATTGGAAATCGCCAATATCATGTGATTAATCAACGTGTGACACATTATATTGACGATAATAAAAAATGTGCAAAATTGAATTTCTTTAACTTTTAAATCAGCTAATTATATAAACAATTATAATGATTTAGACTTTGTTTTGGCAGGAAATTAGTAATTAAATTTTGCATTTTGTTTAAATCTACATTGTGCACGTTATGATTTTGGAGGTATAAATTTATAAGAGGGTGCTCAATGTAGATTCAATTATTTGTAGAAATATAAATTCTAAGATTCTCTACGTATAAATGGAAAATACAGCGTAGTGGTAAAACAAAAAAGGCATGCGTGCGTGATCGCAAGAACGGCGAAACAATGTGCGAAATCTTACGCAATCTTTTCAGAAGGTGAGCGCCAAGGAACATCATCATCAAGCTCGTCTTCGCTTTCATCCCCTTCGGCTTCTTCGTCTTGATTATCAGAAGCTATATTAAGACTGCTAGTTACCATGTCGGGTACTGGCAAAATAGATGGTCGTCTGCTCCCTGGATCACATAGATTTTTATATTTTTAATGGTATAAATAGTGTACAAGAATGATTTTTTTTAAAAGGAAAGTGAACCAATTGGTTCATACCTCGTCTGCAGTTCAACGAGTCAGGGCTCAGAAAGTTAGAATTGTCAGGTCGAGGTAGCAATAAATGGCTGTCCGTGGCACTGTCAGTCGCTGGTGATTCTTTTAGGCAAGTTCGTGAGTCAGTGGCCGTTGTAGGAGCACCTTCACAGAATTTCGCTGTAAATTTGAAATTTGGCAAATTAGAATATTAAAACAAAACAATATATTGTTAAATTATGCTTTAATGTAGCATTAAGATGGGATTGTTACGAAAAGTAAACGCTATTCGAGTTAAAGAAATCTTAGTTGCAGTATAAGTATACTTAATAATGACACAATTTTAACTAAAAATATAAAAAAATAACTATCTTAAAAGGTATGTACATCCGCATACAAAAAAAAAATATCGATTTGCATTTTAAAATCTCTATGACATGAAGATAACACTGTGATTTAAGTGAATCAATCAATGAATTCGATTCATACTATGATAACTACGGCAACCGATGGGAAAGAAACATAACTATCAGTAATTTTGAACTCCTAATATAAATAGCGATGAGAAAGCAATCGCATCGAGTGCTAAGTAAGTCTACAAATTATATATTAATATTAATTAATAAAATCTAACATTAAGGTTGCATTTTTCTATATTCTATGTACATAATTAATTAAAGAATTTCTGATTTGCACAATCATGACTGATAATAATTATAGCATAATATTAGCTAAACATGCAAGAATTCAAATTTTCTTTGCTATATTAATAGTTATTATTAAATTATTAATTATTTTTACTATACAATATACATATGTATATTATATAACAAGGCAATGTTTGAAGGCATTGTATACAGTAATAAAGTATAATTTTATCAATGATTTTAATCTAATATATTGCTAAATATATTAGTCACATGTGATTTCAAAATTTACCTTGATTGAAATTACCCAAACATCCTTCAAAATGATGAGCTGCTCTCTGTCCAGATCTGCCAATTGATCCGACGATTGAGTTTAAAAAAAAAATTTGGTGACATCGAGCAACTTAAGCAAATAAATAATAAAGTAGATCAAATGATCGCTAGTAATTATACAAACGGCGATCGAATACGATCTACTTTAAGCTCAATAATCTAACTGTGACACTCACAGCCAGCAACAGTTAAATTAGCGGATGAAACAGTTTTAGCTTGGTTGATGCGTGATGGCGATGAAATTGACGTGGAACTCGAGGGAGCTTGTAGAACCACTTGTGGTAGGTCGAATTGAGCCACGTTAGTACCGTCTGGTCGTCTGTGCTGTCCGGTGCCGTCTTCTGCATCCCCAGTTTTCTTCTCATTGGAAAGGAGGCTACATGTAGTATGATCTTTTGGAATGGTGTTGGGTTTGCTTTCTGTTTGTTTATCTGAAACTACGAAGGCTGAATTTTCTTCTTTGGTAATGCTCATGTAATAACATGTGTCACTACTCTTCATAATGTGACGAGGTCCAGGATTGAGAAGTATAGTTTCTTCATAGAATTCAGGTAGTTCTGCTGGACGTACACCCACTAGGGCTACTCCGTATCTGAAAAAAAAAACAAAATATAACGGAAATCATGTTTCTCCAAATATTTTAGAATGCATGTTAAGCATGTTTCTACAAGTTTTCATACTTCCTATGGGAATGGAAACTGGCATAAGTAAAACTTTTGCCTTCATACTCTCCAAAGAATCGGCTGTCGCCAAGGACAATATGATAAATTTCATTGCCAGAGCATTTGCCATACAGACGATGCCACTCTTCGGGAGATTGTTGTCCTTCCCTAAAAACGAGAATAAATGTATAATAACTTATCTTTACAAGTTATAATTTATAAGTTTTATTGTAATGAAACTTACTGTCCCCTGCTAGTGTGCAATAACAAAGTAACAAGTGTAGATGCTCCTGGGCACGTGCAATTGTTAGCTAGTAATGCGTACTTAAACTCATCTTCGCAAACGACAAATTCTGCAAATTTTACATGCAATTTGTTCTCTGGTCTAAATATTTGTACATATTGGGGAACATCTGGAGCAAAATCTTTCACTGCCCAAGACCTGTAATTTGTCAAAAAATAAAACCACTAAAACTTGTTTCTATAGATAATATTCTACAAATATAAAGATTGTTTTGTTATACCTCAGGATTGTATGCTCATCAGCAGCTGTTTTGTCCGCATAATTTCTAGCAGCCAATATAAAACATGCTTCTGCCTCATTCATACGAGCGCGAATTAGATCAGTGTCTTTCAAACATGAGCCTTGGATGTAAATGACTCTTTGGGCCCAAATGGGTACCTATGTAATAAAATTGTTTATATTGTTGAGATCTGAATGAGAATTATTAAATATTATAAAAAAATTGCTTCACGCTCATTCCCGCATAGAAGGGTAGTCGGAGAGAACCTAGGCCCAAAACACTCTGTTCTCCTCTGCACGACACCGGATTGCTTGCAAATACCGCACGTCGTTTTAGGTACCGAAGGGGAAAAATAAAAATACTTTATAATCATTCACCCCAGTGGAATTTGAGCCCACAACCATCGGGTTTACAGTCCTACACCTACAGATTGCGCTACGACGATTTCTTGTCGACTATAAAATTTTTCTAATACTTCAACCTGTAAAATCATCCTCATGGTAGTGTCAAGCTCCATAGGAGATAGTAGAACCACATAATAATCTTGAAGTAACGGATGAGCATAAAATTCGTTTAAGAAGTCCATTATAGTATCCGCGTGCAGGGTCGTCGAACACACAACTACATGTTTTTCTGATTGGGCGCGATGCGACGAGTACGAGCCTCCTAGTTTTTGTCTTTCCATCCAAGTGAATGCCAGTTGCTCAAACTGAAAGAGAAGAATCTTATTTATAACGTCGTTTGTACAATAAGGTTGTAATTGTTAAACGAATTTTTAAAAAGAATATGCATTTGGATTAATGATAAGTTCTTTATGATCTAAAAGCATGAATGCATTTTAAAAGCAATATAAAATAATATCTTCGTAATAAATTAATTAGTAATAATATAGGGATAATATTTTGTGCGTTACTATTAGGCAACAGTTAAAGTAACGTATACCTACCTAAATATTGTTTTGTTAAATACAGTATTGGGTGTAATAACTCTTTATTAATTTAAAGTCATTCATGTAAAAATTGTTTGTCTGTTTGCTTATTCCGACTAATCTCTGAATTAGCTAGATTGATTGTGGCGGGAATTTCCACAGAGAGCTTATATAATAAGTAACTTAAGCTACTTTTATACGCAGAGGAAGTTAGAAGAACAGTTAGTTTTTATATAAATTTACTCAGCTTTCCAGATTTGAACGATGATCATTTGCAGTATTACGTTAGTCGATATAATAAATGGTTATTTAAATGATTATTTAAATAAATATAGTTACTTAGTTAAATAATTTTAAAAAGCAATGACTTTTCAGGCAGTCGCATAAATTAATATTGAGCTAAATACAAAATCTAAATTAATTTAGAGTTTCTTATCTGTGCATAGATTTCTATATAAAATGTGCGGAAAAGCATTTATATCTTGTACAATATAGCTTGATCTTTTTGACACATGGAAATTTTTCTTATCGACATAACTTTGTAAAGACGATATTATTTTCTTAATTTAATTATTTTAAAAATTGTAAAAATATTTAAAAAAACACATATAAATACAAAAGTCCTTAAAGTTTCAAGCGTTATCGGAAAATGTTAAGAACCTTTATTGCTTCAAAGTAAAATTTAAATAGGAATACTAAAAGTAATAGACCCTTGTACGATGTTACATCGATGTTACGTCCACTTTGACAATTTTATTGAACACGAAATAATAATTAAAGTTCAAGATAATGAAACAAGCTCCGAAGATTCTGATAATGATAAAACTATTTTATTTTTCAATCTTAACTTTTACATTCAGGATTATTTTTGGACCTCAAATGGGTGGTTCAGAACATAGGACCAAACAACCTTTACAAAGAAACATGAGTCGAAACGTGTAAATCTTGTCACAGTTAAAAGTAATTTAAGACGTACTTTTTTCCCATCACTAGCCCATCTGTCAAAAAGATTAAGCTATGTTGTACAAGATATAATGATTGTAATACGTTAATTACATTTCACGATTGTTATACGTAAAAATGTATAATAACAAAACATGTGATAATCAGAAGAAGTTACATTTATAATATTCAAGAGCAATAATTTTTCAAAAATTTGATTTTCATATGACAGTAATGAAATGAGAGTAAAATGAGTATTAAGTATATATATATATGTAGGAAAAGGTGATAAATAAAGTTGAGTAATTACAGCTATCCGTGCAGGAAGGATGGAGCTGTGTCTAACCTGCGTGGGCAAAACGACGAGTGCTACTCCAATCATTATGACCATGAAGAGTTGGGAAGGCCATATGTCAGGTACAAAATCCCCATAGCCCACAGTTGAGAACGTTACCACAACAAAATACGTTGCTTGGAATAAGTTGAGGTGACGGTGACCGGCGCGTTGAAAATGTTGAATTCCACAAACGCTGACATAAACAGAGGTACAAATATTAATTTATCGAGCAAAGTAGTGAAGTAATTGTGTATTCGTTTTATAACACTAAAATTATAAAATACACTTAGGTATAACATAAAATACATTTAACATTAAAATTACACAATAAATAAGCTTTTAATAAAACTTAAAGATATATTCGCTATATATGAATAGTAAAAAGACTAAAGTTGAAAATACTGCGAAGTTCCTGGTCCCTAAGAAAAATCTATGGAATATCATAGATTTTTGGAAGTGAAAATATAATTACATGACTATGGTAATAGATGAGCGAATCATATTTAAATAGAAACATACACGTGTCTGCATGCGACGTATTGCTGCGACCTAATTGGATATTCTTAAACAAACGCGAGAAAATCTTTTTACTTAATGTTCGTAAAAGCTTCAAAGTGGCAGAGAAAATCTTGAAAGGCGTAAATTAGGAGAGCATATTGTTGAACACGGTTCCGAATTATTTTCGTGGAAAATGTAAAGACTGTTTAAAATTTTTGGAATTCACACAAGCATAACATATAAAGAAAAATTTCCCGTTTTGGAAAATACAATTTGTAGAATGAAACCGTAAAAATAAAGATTTCAATTTAAATATGTAACGAAATCATAGCTGAATTATGCACCATCTGACTAAGTTTTTAGTTACTTGTAATATATATGCTTACTGTACTTATAAATGCGAAAGTCTGTCTGTTTGTCTGTCACGCGTTTACGGCTAATCTACCGGTCTGAATTGGATACAATTTAGAATGAAAGTAATAAAAAACCCATTATCAAACATAGGCTACTTATTTTTTCAAATAACCACCTCTAAAGAGTTGAAATAGGGGGTGGAAGTTTATATGAACAATCTAAGCCGCTTGACCGATTTTAATAAATTTTGGCATACATATGATTACAAGGTAAACATAGGCTATTTTATTTTTCGAGGGTAACAGTTATGTATCTAACAATTTAGCTAGCTTACAATTTAGTATTATAACATTTTAAATACATTTTCTTTATAGGGTCCAAGTAGTTGTTTGGTTTTTTATTACATAAAAAATAAATAAAAAACCCAAAATAGTGGCCAATCGTGGCGCAGTGGCACAAAGTGTGACTGTAAAGCGAGTGGTTGTGGGTTCAACTCACTCGAGGAGTGGAAATAGTTAATATTTCCATTTTCATTGCTCTGGTGTTGAGGCAAAGCGCGGCGTTAGGTTCCGCCACTTAACACGCAATGCCTTCGAATTCGGCGGAAAGTGGGGAACGGAGTGTCTTAGCACTGGGCTCCCTCTGCCTACCCTGCTGTATGCGGGATACAGCGTGAAGCTAAAAAAAACATTTTTGATTTAATTTAAATATGAAAATATTCTTTTGTCGGAGGGTTTCTGTTCATCATATATTTATATAATAAAAATATTTTTTTATTATTTAAAAAATATCATGAAACGAAATATAATCTTCCAGCAAATTAAGCTTAGTGTAACAACCTCACAATTTATCATATATATATTTATTTACGTATGAAAATGAGGGACTATAATGACAGAAAATCGCACGGCTTAAAAGATTAAATAATAAACGCAAACATAAATGAACCCCAAACACTTTCTTGTTTGTTGGTAAAATAATATCAATTTACTCTGACTTTACTTTATATGTGACAAAATAAAAATGTTTCAGAAATAAATAATACCCTCTCTTATATTGAGATCCCTAGAGAGTCTATTAGGAACTAAATAAATGACCATATAAACTATTCATAGAAGGATATAAAATATGTGAAGAGCTCAATGGCCATAACATAAGAAATATACTTACTATAACTTGTACAAGATAGCTTGATATTTTTGACAGATGTAAATGTTTCTGATCGACATAACTGAAATGTATTTTTTTATAATTTTATTACTTTCTTAATTTAATGATTTTAAAAATTGGAAAAGTATTAAAAAGTATACACAAAAAGTCAAGCGTTATCCAAAAATATTAGTAACTTTTATTGTTTCAAAGTAAAATTTATATATTTTCCTATATATAGGAACACTGAAAGTAATAGACGCTAGTACAATGTTACAAGATGATGGTTAATGATGTGCGAAGTCCACTTCGCTAAATTTTTACATACACGATTATTCCTGGACCTCCGATAGGTGGTTCAGACCATGGGACCAAATAACTTCTCCAAAGAAACATGGGTCGAAAAGTGTAAATCTCGTCACAGTTAAAAGTTATTTTAAAACGTTATTTCTGGAGTACTAGATATTTTCTTTTTCCCATAACTATTCCGACTGTCAAAAAGATCAGGCTATCTTGTAGAGAATATAGCTATCATATGTATATTACAATCAAACATATCGAATGAGTTTCATCGTATTAAGTAACATTTGTCCGCATCGCTAAAAATGTATTAATTTGTAGTTTATAGACACATTTCATGGTAAAGCAAGGTCTTTTATTTGGCTTCTTCACTCTATTGTAATATTATAATTTTATAAGAAATAACTCACTGCACTAAGGGCAATAAAAAAATGTATTATTTTCAATGTGATAATCACCAGGCAGAACCATTATTTACTTTATAGAACCTGAAAGAGGACATCTCGAAATTTTATATTCCTTTACTTTTACTAATCTTGTTTCATTGATTTTTACATTTCAATTTATGAAGTGAAACGTAATAGTAGACGATAGCGTGGCACTAATACGACATGGCTGACTGTAAAACGAACATTGTAATTATAAGCTTAAATTTAACTTGGGCTTATGCTTAAAGATATATAGTAAGATAAAGTTTTAAACAGAATCTTTTTTCCTAGGATATTTTTAAATACTCTAAACTAGCAGAGCTGTTATAAAAGATTGCAATCATAAAAAGTATGATTTCTTAAATACATTTTACTATATATGTGTTCATTTTACTTAAATAAAATTTATACGAAGTATTTCAAGTAGTAGCTACTGTCCAAATAAATTTTAAACAAGAGATCCCTCATTTATTTTTGGGCTTACCTGGTAAAAACTAGACATAACAAGGTGACGCATAATATCATAAGTTGCTGCGATAGCGCTGATTGTGACTTTTGCATCGCACGATGCAAATCATTCTGTAAGAATTGAAGTTAAAAGTAAAACAAAATTTATTGCTTTATATGGAAACGTTTTTATAACCATTTGAACACTTACAAACATATTTTCAAGTGATCTCTTAGCGAGCCAGCAATTTAAAAACACTGGAATAAACAAGTTACGGAGAGGCGGGAACGGTATCTGCAAATATATATGTAAGAATTAAATAAGAAGTTAACATTTCTGTATTTCAATGAAATTATTTGTTAGAAACGTAAACTAATTTATACATAAGTTCGAAGACATATCCTATTAAGGATACAACTTTAAGGTAAATTATCCACAAATTGTAGCTTATAGTTAAGATAATTTTACCTTAATATTAAACATAATTACAAATTGGGGCCAGTCGTAGCGCAGTCACACAAGCGTGTGACTTTAAAGGATTGGTTGTGGGTTCGATTCCCACTCGAGGACTGGAAATATTTAATATTTCCATTTTCTTCACTCTGGTGTCGAGGCAAGGTGCGGCGTTAAGTTCCTCCACTTAACACGCAATGCTTCCGAATTCGGCGGAAAGTGGGGAACGGAGAGTCTTAACTAGGTTCCCTATGCCTACTCTGCTGTGTGCGAGATACAGTGTGAAGCTAAAAAAAATACATTTTGTGGGCTATGCTTGTACATTACAATACGAGTATAATATCGGAGCAACTAAAATACTTACAGTCAACGCGAACGGAACAGTGTTAACCATTTCCAATATGAAATGAAAAGATAACACCTGTTGCCAGATGTTGCCCTTAAACAAATTGAACCAATATAAGCACTACTAAATAATTTGAACTTTCGGAATATTACTTGCTAAGTAAAAATAAAAGTTTCGGTGACCTGTTTACTTATTTACATGAATGGAAATATTTATTATTAACCAAGTACTATGGTCATTGCATATTTAGTCAACAATTTCTTCACATAGGCCGTCCGTAGGACAAGTTTTTTAAGCGTTCAAGCACGTTTTAGTGCGTCAACCAAGGTTATCTTTTTTTCTCTTTCATCTCTTAATCTCTTTTTTACCATTCACTCACGCTTTTTTATACATAGAGGACTGGAGGTAGTATTAAGACTAAGACTCTTTTATTCCATTCTGTCATTCGCTTATATCAAAAACATTGTGAAAGTGTTGATGAACCCACGCCACACTTTTCTTATCATACCGGAGATATAAAAATATATTTAAATCAGTATATTTGGAAATCCAAAAATGTAATTAGAACATCGAACCCAAAACGTACAGTCACAATAAGTGCGTTGTCACCATTTTTTACCACTTATTCTGCCAAAGTGCCCAAACAAATTCTTCGTTCTTACCATGATACTGGTGAAAAAATGATATTTTTCTGCCTTTCATATACATACGCACAGGTGAGCCTCTCTTGTGGACAATCACAATAATTCCCACAAACAAATTCCTCGTACTCTTGTAATGTGAGTTTGTCACATACCGAGCATCTGATAGTCGCCGCATTCCGTGATAGTGATCTATTCATTTAAATCAGCACATCAATCCACACATACCACACACTTTGTTTATCATTCCTTCTTACACTATTCCCTAAGATCCCTAGATTTTTTCTGAGACATTTTAAATAGGCGATTGTACTGGAATATACACTGCTCTGTAATCTACACCAAGCAGATTTGTTTATCCTCGGAACAATCGGTCATCAATATCAATATCTACCTTTCTCTTATCTTATCATAACATCATATACAAATCTGTGTCACCCTCTCATCTAATAAATCATTAATATTCTGTTTCATATCTCCTCATATATTCCACGTAGCTATTTGTAGCTCCTACTTGACGTCATTTCGTACTTCCACTGTTTATGTTTATCCATATAAGTTACATAATTATCTCAATTTATCTTAAAAATTATATAGATATTTTGTATCAATAGTATTACAAATATTAAGATATTGATTTTCGTAACTAATTGGAATTAAAATTATTGAAGACCTTAATAAGTTTAACCAACGAATAAAATGATATATGTTTATATTTTTTTATTTACCTTGTAGCCGAGGTAAACAAGTAAAATAGCTTCTGCTAAAGAAATCATTGCCAGAACAACTTGGACGCCCCATAGATAAAGGGGACGGTTTACCCATATTATTCCGTCCCAATTAATTATAGGGTGTTCCTGGAATTCCTCCTCAGTCAGATTAGCAGAGTATTCAAATTCAGTTTTGTTTCCTGGTCTACATCCATAACTGAAATATTTGATTTTATTAAAACGTATATCTATATACAGTGTCTTTTTAATTTGTGCATTTGTGTGCAAGTTTAAATCTATTTATTTATCAGGCATCATTTTAATATAATATATAACTTATAAGCGAAAATAATAAGATACTTTCACATAGTAATCAGGTCCTCAGATGAAAGCGCACTCTAAATATTTAACCCGTAAATGCATTAAACTCACGACATCCTGTATGGCGATGATATAGTTTTTATTATTATAATAACGTCACAAGTGATAAATGCAAAAACATCCTAAATGGCATATAATATTGTTGCATAGATATTATACCTTTTTATTTTCAAATTAAAACCATGAGGGCTAAAACAAACATAACAAGATTGTTACTAGAATAAATACAACATATTTGTCGCTAATTGAGCCCATTGAAAAGGAAACGACTCATTGTTGAATGACAAACATGATTTATTTAGTTAGCTGTCATTTCTGCTTAGTTCCATATAACGTTCTAGACCTATTTTTATTTGTAATAATGTAATTGTGGTGCATTCGTGATAGGGCAATTGACTATCTTTATTTATTATTGCAACGTGCATATCTACAAGATTGAAAAAAATGGAGACATACATATAAATACACTTTGTAACATAGAGTAGATATCGATTGACCCTTCATAAGTAAATAGACTTGTGACCTACATATGTAAATAACCAAATTAATTTCTTGTAAATGGCGTAAAAATAGAAAATGTTTCTATTTTCTTTTGTGTAGGCACAGTTAAAAACAAATAAATCATAAAATATTTGTAGGTGAATACATGACATGTAATGATTAATCTATTATTTTAGAAATAAGTCAATACAATTCTCATTTTAGTATTTTTATCTTATATTCATAATTTACTTTATCATTATTTCGTTAATAAAACGTCTACGTATGTACTTACCAGCTGGCTGTTATGGGATGTCCGTCAGTACAAACGCGTAAAATGTACAGAAAGCATGCTAGTAGTTTGAAAAATAGATTTACTATCCTAATCCGTAAACCTAGAACAATCAAAATAACTCATTACTACATATGTTAGTAGATACTATCAAATACGGTCTGATTGTTAGACATTGATTATTTTTGGGAAGAGTTTTAAACATCTAGAGCAGTGATGGGCAATGTACGACCTGCGGCGGGCATTTCATCCAGCCCGCGAGCTATCATTTTAAAAGGTACATATCTCACGATAAATATTTAATATTTTTAGTGGTATTTATATTTTAATATTTTTAGTGGTAGTTGCAACTAAACGAGAGTCAAAATATTCAATTGTATAATCCTGGCACTCCTTTGTTCTAAATTTCTACATTTTTCTGACCGCCTAACCCCCTCACTCCCCTCAAATTTAAAATAAATGTATAAATCTTTGATCTTAAACAAAATTAATTTAAATGAAGAACAAATGTTTTAGAGAATAGTTTATTTTATAGACGGAACGGCGACTGTATATGTGTTTGGGGTGAGAGGTTGTTTGTTTGTTTGTTTGTTTGTGTGTTTGTGCAAATTACTATGTCAATTATTTCCAAAACTATAAGTCCGATTTTGATAGGGTTTTCTATGATAGGTTTAGGTTCAATTGGCGTATGTTCTTAGATATGTCTTATTGCCTTAACTCACCAGGGGGCGCTGCAGTAAGCATTTTACGTGCAAACGAATGTTTTCAATTATCTCAAAATGTAGTTATCTGATTTCGATACGGTTTTCAGTGAAATATTCAAGTTTCATTGGTGGATGTTCTTAAATATGTTTTATCGTGTCAAACTACCAGGGGACGCTGCAGTAAACATTTGTTTATGCAGAGCATAAACTACTACGTTTGTTTGTACTTTTTTTGTATTTATTTATCTAAAACCGATATAACTAATCCGATTGGATAGAGTTTTCAGAATTAGATTCAGCTTTGCTTAATGCATATTTTAAGATTTTTCTTTTTTGTTACTGCAAGAACTCACCAGGGGGCGCTACAATGAGTACATTTGTTTGTGCAAAATTAAAACTACGAGTCCGATTTAAATGCAGTTTTCAAGGATAGATTCAAGTTTACTAAGTGCATATTTTTGTGTATGTGTTCCGGTGTCAAGTCACCAGGGGGCGCTACAGTAAGTAGCTGCTTCTATTTTTTTTGTGTAAAACCAAAACGACTAGTACGATTGGAAAGAGTTTTCAGTATTAGATTCCACTTTGCTTGGTGCATGTTTTTAAATTTATGTTACGGTGACTAGTCACCAGGGGGCGCTGCAGTAAACATTTGATTAGGACAATCAGCAAGCATGGGGTTTATAATTTCTTTTGGATTTGGATGAAGATTAAAATAAAGTATTTTGATATTATGTAATAATATAAAATGTGTATCTATTCACTTTAAAAAGTTTAAAATAAAAAGTCAAATTAACATTTTTGATAAACCTACGACGGTTTAATTGTAATTTAAAAAGGATAAAATAACTAGAAATGTCCCACCTAAAAGAATATATGTAACGAGATGATGGGGAAGACTTCGTCGGGGACTGCCAGTTGCAATCACTATTTTAAAGTCAGTATAGATTTCGTTCATAAAGTTTTTAAAAGGAATACCAGTTATCAAAACTGTAAATTCACATTAATATTTTGTTTTTTTGCCAAGACTGCTTTAACAACATGACAATATATGGGAAGACTTGTGCAAACCTAAAGTAATGACAGTCCCCAACGGAGTCGTCCCCATCATCTCGTTACATATATTCTTTTAAGCGGGAGATTTCTAGTTATTTTATCCTTTTTAAATTACAAATAAACCGTAAAGATGGAACTATGAATTCAAGGCAGTAGTCAAAATGTTATTAGGTTTCCCGATGGCTCTTCGATTAAGCGGTTTAATTTGGTAAGTGACTCGCTTTCGTGTCTGTTCAATGAGATAATATGTGTATTTTTGACAAAAGCTGGTATATAAGATATTAAGGTTTATGTTAGATGATTTCTAGATATAAAGCTTTCTAGATTATTTTACACTGTCTTTATGAACTTTAGTATTTAAGTGTCTATTGAAAAGTTTTGTTTAAACCTAAATAAAAAAACTACGTTTTGAAATTACTCGTTGTACTAATTAATACTTCAATGAAAGTAAAACTATACTATGTTAGTCACCTACACAATTACAATATTGGCACTACAATTATAAAATTTTTATGATTATCATTGGTTTATTCCATAGAGTAAGCTTAGTTTCAACAATAGCTGCTTAAATTTAAAACAATTTAAGTTTACGGATATGGTTTTACTTACTCGAACGTTGATTCTTTATAAAATATAGTTGCAGTCTTTCTTTGAATGTATTTTCGTTCACATAATATTCCACTCGTACTCTGAAACAAAAAAAATCGAAAGCTTATTACAATGTCAAAAAATATATGTATAGTATAGTAGTGTTTTTTTTGAGATATTACGTATTAGATATATTTCACTAGCGTCAAATTAAGTTGATCGAAAAATTTACACTTGATCCGAAAAAAGAAATTTTGTAATAACAATTCAATAAAGTCTCAATCATCCCTTTTTGTAAGGGCGTTGGTAAGCTTTTATTTAATTTTTTTCGGCCAACTGAAATTTGAATTATATAAATATCGAGATATGGTTGATATTCTTTATTAGTTAGAACTCGTGTACGACCGAAGGTTCGGTTTCGGTTTCGACCAGTTTCGGCAAAAAACATAGTTTCGGCCGTAGCTTCGGTTTCGGCCAAAAACGGCCCAACCTTCGACTATGCCGATGCCGAAAATAGGAAATCTTGAATTGTCACACATCGCTTTGCTGCTTTTTAGTGTTTTTACAGCTTGTTTACCTAACCTTAAGATACCGTCAACGATTTCAATAAATTACAAATTTATGTTGAGAATACTATGCAGTGCTGATAAGAGATTAAATTAACTATCCCTGTTCGTGTGTAATTACACAGTATGGAGATTAAGGACTAAGATAAAGTTCTACTCCCGGTCTTAAAAGGAGATGGATCGATTTATTATAGTAAACCGATTAGTGCACCGTACTCTTAACGTAGTCATTGTTATTCTACATGCTGAAATTCTCGTGAAGAAAATCAACAGCTTATTAAAAGAAACTACGTAAAAGTACCGGCAAATTAGACAAGGTTTTTTTTCTTTAAAAAACTATTAATAAGAATAAAAAATACTGTAATAAAATCAATAGAATCACAATAGTTCAAAAGCATACGTAAACTTTAAAGTATAAAAAAATAATATTATACAAATTTTGTGACATTATCAACAGTTTTGGTTTCGGACCGTTTCCGAAAACAGTTTCGTTTTGTATATGTCGTGGTCATATCGTATAATTGACGACTTCATGATATCGTTGACAATATCATGAAATGGTCGCAGTTTATGAAATGATCAACTGAAGTTGACGATATCGTTGATTCGTCAACGTTTAACGATTTCGTCATCGAAATTTGGTCATATCGTAAAATAAAGTGTCCTTATAATATATTAAATATAAACTTAGAATATGTACGTGAAACGTATGACGATGTTTACGTATAAACGTGACGATGTTTTTAGGCAAAAACACTTTCAATCTCTAGAGAATCAATTTATTAAAAAAAATAATCTAACCTAACCTAAAAAATCTTTTACGTAATTAGATTTATTTTGTGTAAAGTAACTTAAAATCAATCAAGACAGGTTAGGTTAGGTTAAATTTTTACTATATAATTTCTTAAATTTATTATTATCTCGCACATTGACTTGAAAAAATTTAAAATGATTTTATATAAATAAGAATATTTTATTAAGAACATTCATTTTACTTAAAATAAACAAATAATGAATTACGCTTTTAATAAAAAAAAAAAATTAAAACAAAAAAGGTTGACTTTGTTACGAACAGCTGATATACTATTAAGTATTTATTTGACGATTTGGTCAAACAAGATCGACGAAATCATGAAGTAGCCACGCCTTTAGTTGACCATATCATTAAACGTTAGGCTGTTATTGATTTCGTCAAACGGCATCATGATCTAGCCATACGATAATTGGTCATTTCATGAACTGCGACCGTTTCATGATATAGTCAACGATTTCATGAAGTCGTCAATTTTACGATATGACCATGACATACATACATGTAGCTGTATTTAATTTTAAAAATAAAAGACAACATACTTATTAAAGTAAACAGTGGCTGAAATGATAGATACGGTTCCAAGTATATATTATGTACGTTAAAAAGTAAGGAATTGTGAAATTACTGAATTCCTTGTTCTTTAACATACCTAACGATTGGTTCGAAGTCAACTTGGTATTCGTTGTCTATGTGTTTGAATTAATTACTCACATTTATTATACAAATAGTCTCTTGGTAATATTTCTTTGATAATTGTTTTAAAAAAACAATTTAAATTTAGTGTAAATATTGCTTCTGTACAAGACAAGTATAAAGTAACTACCTGTAACCTACTTTTATTATTATATGTGTTTGTATAAGTAGGTTAATTTATTCGATCGATAGATGTTGAATTAATTAGCCATATGTCTTTTGAACCAGGACTATGTTTTTTCATTTTATAGATTTAAATATAATGAATGACTCCGTTCATTCATCATTTAAGAAACTATTAATGTTAATATTGTTTTTTTTTGCAAATACGTAGATATTCATTCTTGCGTTACAGAGGGGCTATTTAGCTTATTTCAACTTTTATTATAAGCTGCTTCGAGAGTCGATGTTCAAACTTTTATTTAATTCAAACGCCTTATAGAATTACTATTTATTCGTAACATTATTACAATTTCATCATCTGCATTGTTTATTTATTTTTATTAGTATCATTTCTCTTTCACGTATCCACTTCACTTTTCTACCCTATGTTCTCTGCCCAGGGTTCACAGCTATACAACAAGAAAAGTTCAATTAAATCTGTCCAGTAGATCAAAAGATGTGCTTACCGCACAGTAGATCAAAAAATGTAATTTTTAAAAAAAAGTTTATGGCTATCAAGCCGCAGTGGGATGGCTTCTAACTACAAACGCAATGGTTATGAGTTCGAATCCCACTTGAGAGAACGGTTTTTTATTTCTATCTTTGGTACAAATTTTACATTTTGTTGCTTTGAATTCGGCGTCCTTTTTCGAATGGACTTTACTTAGACGCAATTATCACCTTAAAGAAAGTTATGGTTTGGATTTAAGTTTCAATGTCAACTGATGGTATATAGAAGTAGTATGTCGCAAAGTTGCAAAGTCCACGCAAACGGTTTGCGTCCATCCGTTAGTTATTAATAAATGCACATGTACTTATAAAAATCATATTAGCTCAGTCAAAGAATGTTTTTTTAATATTGGGGTAACCTATTTTTTACATGTCAAGAATGGCTTTGTGTTAGCTTAGTTATTCAACATTGTGGGGCCAAACTTATTGTTATGTGGCCAAAATATCGGAAAAGAAGTGGAAAATATTCGACAAACCATTAGTTAATCAATAACATAAAATAGTAAACAACGTCTATTTTTCGCCCACGCCTGTGTAGAACGTAGACATACGTACATTTATAAAATTATTTTTTCCAAAAAAAGAAAAGCGACTTGAAAGAAAATGTACTAAAAAGTAAAAAGAAATAACCACATATTCAGTTCACCTAAATAACAATTGACAATTCTGGAGTCGGTGTCAGCCACATGAGGCTTATGTACGTCTCGCCACGGTGCCGGCTGACCCTCATCACATTTGCGTTCTTCGCTTCCATCGTGCTACGTCTCTGCGTCTGAGCTACGTATTTGTCTATGTTGCTGTGCTATGATTAATAGATCCCATTTAAGTAGTTACAAGCCCCCATAGCTGACACCGACTCCAAAGTTGTCAATTTTTATTTAGGTGAACTTAATGTGTGATCATATTTATTTACTTTTTAGTGCATTTTATTTGAAGCCGCTTATTTTTTGTAATAATTAATTTTATTTCATGATTTTTAGTGAATTTCAAGTTCAATAATTATTTTTCATTCGGAATGTGGATGGACCTACTAAACAGCGCTGTTCTCGCCGCTCTTGACTTTCCGCCCTAAATTGAGACATTGTGTGAGACTCGGCGCCATGATGTCTGTTTTTATATTCGAGCGGAGAAATGACAAAATGAGCCCACAATCAATCGCGTTTATAGTTACACGCTCTCACACTGTGCGAAAATGGTCCCCAAGCACAGTAGAATGTGATTGTTCGGAGCTAGCGAAACATCTGAATATAAAGAGAGAAGATCTTACCATTATCTCTCAAAATATTAGGAGTATTTTATGCAACTTCGACAGTTTTATAGCCTCACTTTCGAGCTTAAAATTCGAAACGGACGTATTAATTTTAACAGAATGTCGATTGAACTCTGATAAATCTATTCCTCAACTCAATAATTATCATTCTTATGCTACAACAAGCCATTTGAACCAAAATGATGGAGTTACAATATACGTTAAGAAAAGCTTAAAATTTACTGTAAAAGAAATAAACTTATCTGAGGCATCTTGCTTACAATTAAATATATTAAATCATCACATTTTATGCATTTACCGATCCCCCTCGAATTCGAACGCTGACAAATTTATAAATTCCCTGAGCAATCATCTGGATACTCTTAAGTCAAAAAAAAATATTATAATAGCCGGTGATATAAATATTAATATTAAATATAAAGATATAGTACAATCATCTTATGAGGCTGCAAACAGAATAAATTATCTCAACATGTTATCATTGCATGGAATAGTACCAGGGCATACACTGCCAACTAGAGACAAAAATTGTTTGGACCATTTTATGTTAAAAATAAACAGACTAATAACTTCGGCCTCTATCGCCATTTTACACACCAGTATCACAGATCATTATACAACGTTTTTGTCTCTCTCTAAAATAAAAAAACATCATGAAATTAAAAAAATGAGATCCACGATTGATTTTGAGCAAGCGCATAAGTATCTTTTAGAAAGTAAGATAGCTGACTTACTTTTCTGTAACGACCCAGAATCCCTAACTAAACTTTTAATATACAAATTAATTGAGTCGATAGATAAAAATACAATTACTGTTCAAGTTCCAAATAGTAAACGCATCTTAAAACCCTGGATCACCCCAGGCATTTTACGTTGTATAAGAAACCGCAATAAATTACAGAAAAAACTTAAAAACGATTCACATAACGAAATACTTAAGATAACATACAATAGATATCGAAATTTCTGCAATAATCTAATTAAAAAATTAAAAAGAAAATATGAAAGGGAATTAATTACCAAAAACATTACAAATAATAAAATACTGTGGAATAACATAAAAATTATAACTTATTCTAATAGTTCTGAAAATCATAGTGTTAATTTATTAAACACTAAGTCGTCCCCCTTACAATCGGTTAACTACATAAACGAATATTTCGCGCATATTGGAAAAGATCTTGCACAAAAAATACGGCCAAACTACAATATTACTCATAAAAGTTACAATATCCCATCGGCGTCAAGTCAAGTTAAATCATTCGTTCTATTAGATACAGATGCGGATGAAGTTTATAGTGTGTTAATGAATCTTAAGTCGGATAGTGCGCCAGGTTGGGACAATATTAGTACACGATTTCTAAAATATATAAGTAAGGACGTTGTCCCTATAATCACACACCTCGCTAACCTCTGTTTTGGAAAGGGGATTTTTCCAAATTTGCTCAAGCAAGCGATCGTCACCCCTGTCTACAAAGGTGGAGACAAAAGTGAAATCAGCAATTATAGACCTATTTCTGTTCTACCATCAATATCCAAGATAATAGAAAAACTTATTAATAAGAGACTATTACAATATTTAATATTAAAATAACATTTAAAACAATTTAACATACTGTCCGACTCACAATATGGTTTTCGCCAAGGTACTTCCACCGAAGATGCAGTTGTTGCATTGACCAAGTTAGTGACAGAACAACTTGATGGTGGTAAGCAATGTCTGACCGCTTTCTTGGATGTAAAAAAAGCTTTTGACACTGTCTCTATTCCAATCCTTGTAAGTAAGCTAGAACACATCGGTGTTCGCGGAATACCACTTCGATTGCTGCAAGATTATCTCTCAAACAGAAAACAAAGGGTAAAAGTGGATCAATACATCAGTGAGGATATGGGTATATCTTACGGTGTTCCCCAAGGTAGTGTGTTGGGGCCTACACTTTTTATTATCTACGTCAATGAGCTCTGTAGTATGCAACTTAACAACGCAAAAGTATTCTCGTATGCTGATGATACTGCTATTGTTTTCACTGGTGACTCCTGGCAGGATATTCGATCTAACACAGAGGTAGGTTTGGCCAAAATAGCCGCTTGGTTAGATGAAAACTTGCTGACCCTAAATGTTACAAAAACAAATTACATATGTTTCAGTATTAGTAACCGTACACAGCCTAACAATGATTTTAATGTAAAAGTACATTTCTGTGGTGATGCTGAAAACATAAGCTGCAATTGCCTTAATATAAATAGGGTAACAACTACTAAATACCTAGGTATCGTACTAGACCAGCGACTATCTTGGCATCCACAAATTGATCAAATTGCAAATAGAGTCAGAAAATTTAGCTGGTTGTTCAAGACCCTCCGGCATGTGATACCCAAAAACATTTGTTCTGAGAGTTCAAGTCGGCCCAGAAACCTCTTGATTGAGGTGTATGTGGCTTTGGTGCAATCAGTGCTATCTTACTGTATCCCTGTTAGGGGCGGTGCTGCTAAAACAAAAATTATCGAGCTTGAAATGACTCAACGCGCCTTGATTAAATGCATGTATTTTAAAAAACTCAGATTCTCAACTGAAAATCTATACCAAGTAAGCACATTGCTCTCTGTAAGAAAGCTATATATAACACAGACGATACTGAAAGTTCATAAGTCGATTTTCTATGAATCTCTTGTGCAGACTAAACGAAGAAAATATAACATTCTTCAAGTACCTAAGACAAAGACTAGATTTGCCTCTATGCAATTTCTTAAACGATCTGTACAACTATACAATGTGGTCAATAAACACACTTATATTTATCCCAAAAAATATCGAGATTGCAAAAAAACTATTACTGAGTGGATAAAAAAACTTTCTTATCATGATACTGAGAACCTATTACAGAACATTAATTAATTATACAAATACATACATACACACAAACACACACACACACACACACACACACACACACACACACACACACACACACACACACACACACACACACACACACACACACACACACACACACGTTTCTTTGATGCTAGTGAATTTAAGTAAGATTATAAATTTAAATTAGAATTTAAAAAAAAAGTCAGTAAATTACCTAAAAAAAAAGGTATGTTTAAGTGTAATCAATTATAATTCAAATGTGATAGAGAAATATTTGAATTATAACTGAAATATATTTGCATAAATATGAATGATATATAATACATATATGTTATTGGAAGGGCGGGAATTCCTAATACAGGCATAACTTGCTTAAAAGGAATTCTCAACCACGAATTATGTTTTTGTTAATTCTGTTTTTGCAAATAAAGTATTTTTATTTAAAAAAAAAAAAAAAGTCTATTTATTACTAGGTATCCGCTCGCGGCTTTGTCCGCGTGAATCACACAGCTACAACTATTTTGTATTTTATTGGCTTTATTCTTCGATTTTTTCACGTCATTGTTGCAGAAGAATTTTTTAATAAGGCTTTTTTTACTTCAGTTACCAGCTTAATTCATATTTTTCTTAAATATCCGAAAAAAACGTAGTAAAGTTAGTGAAGTTATGTACACAATAACTTTATTTCAGTAATACCAGGCAACCTTTTATAGTTTTTATTTTTATGAATATAAATTTATAATATATTATAAATTAACCTTATAAAGTAGCCTTTCTAATCTTTTATATTTATTATACTAAACCAAATAAACGAATGCTATTTACCGTGATTTAGAAAGAACATAATAGTTTATATTTATGTTTTCGATCTCGTTTGCCGTCGGGATATCAAAAAATGTTAACCATATGACACCGTTATATAATACATATATATTATAATCCATACTTATATTATAAATGCGAAAATCTGTGTGTTTGTCTGTCACGCTTTCACGGCTAATCTACCAATCCGATTTGGATGAAATTTAGAATGAAAGTAGTAAACATGACTGGGTCTAACATAGGCTACTTATTTTTTCAAAAATCAACCTCTAAAGGGTTGACATAGGGGATGAAAGTTTATATGAAAAATCTACACCGCTTGACCGATTGTAATGAGTTTTGGCATAAATATAGTTGATAATCAAAGCTTAAACATAGGCTACTTTATTTTTTAAAAATGTGCCCCCGAGGGTTGCAATATAACGAAATAGTTCACGCGGCGAAGCCGCGAGCGGGCCGCTAGTTATTATATATACCTTTATATAAATAATAATTATTTTTCAAAACATATATTAGGTGTCTAACAAACACATTTTTATAGACATAGATTAATACTATATATATATCTTAAATTCGTTGTAATTCATTCTAAGATAATAAGGTAAGAAGTCGAACGGAGATAGGCATAAACTTTTTTGTTGATATTAATATATTCTTTAATATTGTAGTACCTACATTGTTTTATTCTATCATCTATGGTCTTCGCAGCGCATGCGGTGAAAGATATTTTTAGATCATTTTTTTTACACCTTATGTAATCCAAGTTTTAGATTCCGAATTGTTTCTAAAAATAAATATAGCATTTATTACTCAATGTAAATGTAGCTTTCTAATGGTAAAAGAAATGTTTAAACTGACCGAATATTTTTGTAGTTAAAACACAAATTTCTCCTAGCTATAAAAAATACGTAATGTCCATACAAACTTTCATCCTCTTTTTCCACTTCCTACAGTCCGCTTTTAGGATTGAAAAGTAGACAATCTCTTTACTAAATTAAATTTTAATCTGTTAAGTAGTTTAGGCGTAATTAAATATAACACAAACAGACGAAGTTACTTTTTCAAAAATTACTGGTTAGATCTTTACTAAATTTATATGCAACCATTGAGAGGTATATTCTATCATGTAAAAAAGAAACATGTAAATTAATTCATTAAGTAAATAGATATGTGGTAAAGTACTTAAAGAGTTTTATGATGTCGGTTAAAAAGTATTACTCGGATTTTAACATAATTTTAAATGTGACGGCAAATATTAACTTTCATATAAAAAAAACACCAAAATTGATTTACTCAGCAAAAAGACATGCTGTAAAGTATTTAAATAATAGAATGGAATTGAAAACTTTTAACTTTTTCTGGACTCGGTAAAACCTACTCACATCACATCTTATGTAAACTTGAATGCGACGATACGGTAAATATTAGCTATCATATAAAATAATAATTATCGAAATTGATTCACGCAGTAAAAAGTTGTGTGGCATGATATGTAAAATAAAAATGCAGTCGAGTTGTAAATTTTCCACTTTTTATGAAGTTGGTAAAAAACTACTTAGTAAGATCTGACTTTATTTTTTTTAGCTTCACGCTGTATCCCGTACACAGCAGGGTAGGCAGAGGAAACCTAGTGTTAAGACACTCCGTTCCCCACTTTTCGCCGAATTCGGAGGCTTGCGTGTTAAGCGGCGGAACTTAACGCCGCGCTTTACCTCGACACCAGAGCGAAGAAAATGTAAATATAATTTCCAGTCCTCGAGTGGGAATCGAACCCACAACCAGTCGCTTATAGTCACACGCTTGTGCCACTGGGCCACGACTGGTCACAAGAGAATGGTTGCAGTGTAGTCTTATTTTAAGATCTGACTGACATTAAAATAAGACTACACTGCAACCATTTTCAGTCAATAAAAAAAAGAAACACCACAATCGATCCACTCAGTAAAAACAGCAGAATTGATAACATCCTCCTTTTGGAAGTCGCTTAAAAATATGATAATTTAAAATACGTCAATTCCATCAGTACATTTTATTTAGTATTGACTATATATTTTTAAAATAATTTAAGAATGGTACTTAATCTGGTTAGACTTTAATATATACTCTCTGAAATCTGAATAATATAACAATAGATAAATAGTAGACGTAGTTCCAAAAAATACTATTGTAATGTATTCGACATACTATTATAATATGCAATAAATTATATATTACAATAGCATTTCGAAAGTGTGTTAATTATGTTTTTCAGAAGTAGGTTATATAAGTGATTCTAAATTAAAGTAAACTTAATAAGGAATATATACTATATGCCATTTTAAATGTTTAAGAGCACTGTAATATAACACAAAGGATATTTGTAGAATATAAGTTCGCGGAAACATTACATTTAACTTAGCAGCAGGGAGCTTTGTATGTACGATTTTCGTGCAGGTGGTCATAAGTAAAACACCAGGGAGTATTCTTTGATCACAACAAGTTTCTATTTAAAGATATCATCTCGTAGCGGTTGGAATCATTACTGCCGGCTATGGCCAAGAAAAGTGAGTTGCATTCATAAAATTTCACTAAAATTGGTGTTAAAGCATTATATATTTCGAAATGCTCTAAATATACATACTTATTTCTTTTTTTGAACGCACAAGCGACACGAGACGAGAACAGTGATAAAAAAATAAAATACATTATTAAAAATCCCAAGAGCGGAGGTATTGATATATTTTTAGAGATTATATTTCCTTTCGTAACGATGTTATCCATACCATATAGGGTAGTGGAGAAGTGCGATTATTTTTAGAGGTTTTTTTTTTGCTTCACTCTGTATCCCGCACAGTTAATACACTCCGTACCGAACATACCTGCGAATTCCGGAGACGTTGCGTGTTTAGTGGACGAATTTAACGCCTCGCTTTGCCTCGACACCAGAGCGAAAAAAATGGAAATATGAAATATTTCCACTCCTCGAGAGGGAATGGATCTCACAACTAAAATCTAGGATCCCTGGATTATATATATTCTGTTTAGTTTATCGACTTTATTTGCATAGTAAACAATTAATAGCTTATACAGAGACATATAGTGTTAAAATGTCACACTTGTATAAAATATAATTAAAGAATAATGTACTTTTTAATTTCAAAATCGATGTTTTCAAAGATTGTTTTCAAAAAGTATGAGTTAACACGTCAAGAATTTAAAATATTACGCAATTATGTTCTATTTATTTTGTACTAACGACCCGCCCACGGCTTCGCCCGCGTAAATTACACTACTATAGCTATTTTGTATCTTCGGCAGCCCGTGATTTTGTTTAAATTACTAACTTTGCTTTTGAGCAAATTTTGTACTTTAAGCGTTTATAATTTTATAAAATCATATATTTTCTTCATCTACCACTAAGAAGGATCTCATTTTTTCTAGTGAATTTACACAGCTATAATTATTTTTTTCAATGATACCTTTGAACGGACTGAATAGTACATTTCATGATTAAAGTGTATTGTAATTTTGTTATCATTAAATAGTAATTAACCTAATTAAATAAATTAATTAAAATATTTAAACTTTTTCACGATTTATTTAAATAAAAATAGTTCGTTACCTGCGTAATGACGGCTGAGTAGCCTATAAAGCGAACACTTCATACACTATTATGTACTGTGTATGATATTAAAAGTAAAATTACTATAACAAACAAATATTTTTCGACAAATGACCGACACCTTTTTTGATAATATAAAAATATTAATATCAATTGAGCGTTACGGGAGAAGTTAAAAAGAAGTACAGTCACATGACTTGACAATGATGCCACTAAAAAAAATTTAAGGTTGTATAAATATGACATATCTGCATGTTTATTTTTTCTTCTTATTTTTATAATAATTATATTGCTTAATGAGACTAGAAGGATTTTTGCTACACTTGTGATTAATTAACACAATCTGTCTGTGTTAGTTCTTTTTATTTTTCTGCGGAGACTGTATTGAATACAGGGATAAAACTTGTTATTACATACATACTTCTAAGCTAATTCTATGTAAAAACCTTTTTTTTTGTATTCAGTAAATATCAGTGTATAAAGCAATTTACTTATATCAGTTTCTTACTTTTTTCAAAATAAAAACCACATAGAATACCGGGATAAAAACTAACTATCTAGCTAATGAAGTGAAATAGGACAGAAATTTTATACATTCGTACACATTGTAAATAAGTTCGCCATAACGGACATCTAAATCTTTACTCAAGACCATACTGGACTATGATTATCTGTGGTAAAAGTAACGTAGGTTTTGATAGCCTGCGTTTGGTTATCTGTTAACACTCGGCTCTTGCAGCTGTATTGAAAGAAATATGGCCCTATACGTACGCAATAGATAGAAATAGTTATAATTCTATCATTAAAATACATTTTAGTATTAAAAGGTAGGCAGATCGAAATGTGGAGAAAGGAGTGTCACCACATTAAATTCACTAGGACTACTCTGCTACAGGTGAAAAGCGTGAAGTTATTATTATTGAAAGCGATTATGTTACAATTCACTTTAAAGTAGATTTAGTTTTCTAATATAGTAAGGTACAATAACATTAGTATTTAAACTTTAGATCCTGAGTAATTTGGGTGACAGCGCCCAGGCAATACTATTAGGCGTAGAAAGCTGAGATGTGGACCATATGGGTCCACATCTCAGCTTTCTACTACATCTCTAATATAGTAAAATATCATTTCCCGCTAGAATCCCGCTAACTCGAGGATGTCCAAGGGAACGCAAAAGAATAAGAAAATGACACATTTTACTCTTCGCAAACGTAATTGGCTACACGTCATACCAGTATATTTATCCTGGTATGGTTCACATCTGGTTAAATAAAACATTACATAAAACTTTAATCTTTATGATGGTGATATAATACCCATGTCCAAAAATCGACATTGATATCGTGCCGGCTAAAACTTATTCAAGGTTGAAGATCGAAATTGAAGGTGAAATTAGTTTTCCGTGAGTATCTCATGCATTATTTCCCGGATTTAAATGTTATTACAAAAAATATTTATCGTCTAATTATTTATTTATAAATAATCTTTCGAGCACTTTTCTGGAAGATCGACAGGGTGTCTATCTGAAAACAAATGTGCTCTTCGTAATCGTCTTCTGCGATTAACGGGTTTTACAGACCAGACCAGGGAAATGAAATAATTTATATTCAAATTTAATCCTTAAAAATTCAATTATAATCCTTAACAACGTTTCTAAAATATTGCTTACAAGACCAAAAACAGGGGGAACATATTTTGGTGAAGGAAACATATATAAGTGTTAGAAGTGTCAGCTTTAGTTTTTTACTTGCATGGAAAGTCAATTTTCTGCACTTCATGGTAGATACTTTTGCTTAAATATAGAAAAAACCTTCACTTTGCCAATGTAATAAACCACTGCCCTGCCATTTTCAATAAATTATTATCATTCACATATACTTTAGTTCGCATAAGCGGGCACACAAGCGCAGTGTACTTTGCATGTTTAATGGAAATATATACTAGCGGAAATAATTAAAGGATCGGAAAAATGTTTCCAAATTTTTTGACGTTTTTTAAGAGGCTGTATTTTCCTCAAAAATGGTCGCATTGAATTAAAAAAACAAGCATTTTAAAGCTTAAAGCTTTTAGTTTTGATCTTAAGATGAAAAATATTTTCAAGCGACGTGTTCTGCTATATCCTGATGAATACCGAGAGATAAAAAAAGTCGAAACTTTTTTAGTTCATTTTTTGCTCTAAAAAGTTGAAAAATTTTTTTTCAACTTAATCACTATATGGATCGGATAACTTGTTTATCTAGCTTCAAATTGCTGTTGTTAAGAATTCGATACCTATACTTATCGCTGAGATGTCGAAGTCTGACTGGAAAAGGATCTTTGTGTCTTTAACCATAAATATCTCAGTAACCGTTGATCGCACAAGAAATATAAGTAGTATTTTAAAATCTTCAGTAAATTTTCCAAAAAAAACCAGCTAAGAATTTTTGAAAAAAAAAACATATATCTTCTTCTTTACATTAATTTTAAAAATCATTAAAGAAGGACTTTTTGTGGCTTTTAGGACAATCAGGCGCTAAGTTGGATATATCAAGAAAACTGGTAATGTTGACTGTACATTTTACAGTTCAATATATTCACAAAAACCCCACAAGGTTTCGATTAAATCCATCAAGCCGTTTTTTTGTTTCATTCGATCAAATTTTTGAAGAAAATTAAAGGATCGCGATTTCGACTTGGAAAAATCACCTTTAGCGAAATTAAAAACGTGATGAATTTTCAGATTTTTCCTTCCTTTTTTATTGATAATTGTTTTTGTATTTTAAACTATAAATTTAAACATTCTTATCAATAACAAAACATGAAAAAAGAAACATCATTTCGTTTTTTAGTTTCATTACATAATTTTTAAAATGCTTGTTTTTTATTTCAATGCGGCCATTTTTGAGGAAAATAAAGCCTCTTAAAAAATGCCAAAAAATTTGGAAATTTTTCCGTTCCTTTAATTATTTCCGTTAGTGTATAATCAGTAGTATTATCTATAAAAATAACGTTATCATGTAAGAGCCTGGGCTTATTCAAATACGGGCTTTACATAAGCTTAGGTATCTAATATATGGCTAAGAGCACTAACGTACGCTTATTTTTATCTCGACCGTTTACCCAATCTTGCTTAATGCGATCAAACACACGTAAAGAGATAATATCTATAAAGTATCTTCATCGAATAGTTTTATATATGCATATATTTGTGATATTTAGTTACTAGCGGCCCGCTTGTAACTAAACCGCATGAAGTACTTAAATATATCTGTTTCGTTATATTGCAACCCCTTAAGGTGGTTTTTTTAAAAACAAAGTAGCTAATGTGTAAACTTGGGTTATTAACTATATTTATGACAAAATTCATTACAATTGATCGAATGGTTTTGATTTTTCATACAATTTTTTACAATTATTTTAACCCTTTGGGAATTATTATTTTTTTAAAATAGATTAGTTGTAAACATAAGTATACCATAGACCCTGGATCTTGAATAATTTTATTCTGACTTTTATCAAAATCGATCACCTATGAAAGTTAATAGACAGACAGTCAAATAGACTTTGGCGTTTATAATATTTAATATTTTATACTAAAAGAATTGATGACGCACTCAGACTTACGATATAAATCTACAAAGAAGCATAGTGACTCAGACTATTTTTTGGAAACTTTGTTAAGTTTTGTAAATAATAGAAGAAAATAAGATTAAAAAAATATTTGTGATTTTTTATGTGATCTGGTTAGTTAAAGTTTTTATATACAGTACCCTGGAAGGAGTGTAAGTACCCTAGCAGCAGAGGACATATGGCGAAGTCGGACTGGGCCTCAAGGTGTCCCTTAACAAGCCCGAGGGAAAACCCATGCTCCGCGGTATGTCCCTCCGCGATCGGGGTGGTGTCACGTGGTTTGACGGTGGTTTTAGCGAGTACACGTACTTTTATCTGGAGCTTACATAACTACCTCCTAGTCACTAATCGGGCTGATATTCGTAACAGATTTTCTCACGATAGCAAAAACGTGTTCCTGTATTATCGAAATAGGTAGCTATAGTGCAAGGAGACGTAAAAACAAAAACTTAATCTGCAAATTTAATACGTTATCTTGACGCCCGAATTCACAGATGATGGGTAGTGTCTTAATCTCTATAAACTACTTCGTAAAAAAAGTAAATTTTGATTATCAAGCCATAATATTACTGGATGATGTCTTCGTGAAACTTTGTTCCATATTAGGATGAAAATTATTTACAATATGGCACATTTATCATGTTATATTTTAATCACAACATACAAACCTCAAAGTACTCATAAAATATCTACAGAATTTATACATAAACAAAGTTAATACCATACGTGATAGTATAATAATCATGCATTATTTATCTCACGTATGAGATAAATAATGCATGATTATTATACTATCGCGTTAAAACAAATACTAGGTATGCAGTTGAACATCTCTTCTCTTCAGTATACGTTAATTATTAAACGCCGATGCCATACCATCGGTTTGTCCAATGAAATTTAATAACTTTTTTAAAGTATAGACAAAGTGCACTTAGGCACGAACCAACTGGGCAGTACCTGCGTCACTGTAACACGCAGGGAGAAAGCTCCCTGCGTTCCGTTTATAAAGTGATTTTAGATGGACAGGAAGTAGATAATCAAATTATCAGCCATATACTCTCTTTCATGGCTTAAAAGCTTAGTAAATAGATTTACATATGAAATTGCACTTTTACTCTACGCTCGCCTTTGAATTCATGCATATAAAACTTACATGGCGTCGGTTTTCATAGTGTTTTCCACATGAAAAATTCATTCTAAAAAAATATACTTGAGTTTTGACTAACGACTGTTATCAAAACATAATTTTAAAAATGACGAAATCAAGTCGTTATTGAAATGTTTTGGCGTAGCACTAAGCCTAGCAGGACATTGGATATAATTGATTTTGAAGAGTGCAATAATTGACTAAGAACGACAATGAGATCAAATATGGAAAATTAAGAAACGCAGTTTTAGCAAAAGTTATTTAATGTCATAAATAGAATTAGTATGGGAAAGATTATTAGGTCCACGCAAATGAAGCTGCGAGCTTAATAAACAAATATATAAATTTCTTAAAGTTACAGGTTTAAAGTATGTATTTAGCTATTATATGTACTTATGGTGTATAACCAACGATTACAATAACAACTTAGATAACTTCAAGCAGTAGCTTCTTATTTTGTTCAATGCTACAATCACAATTAAATTTCTTCCTATTCATGTTTAATTAATTACTCAGAAGAATCGAGGAAACTTTTAATTGGATAACAAAATGATTCGAACTTTTCCTTAAGTTAAATAAAACTTAATGTTGACTGATGTGTAATTTCTACAACATGGAATTGCGGCTGAATTAGAAATTATGGTTCCATAATAAATAACAAGTTCTTGTTCGTATTTTTTGTTCACTAATGTTAACAATACCCTTAAGACTTTATTAGTAAAGATATACGTATAGGTATAAAAGAAACGATCTTTAATACCTACATATATGTATGTATGTAGTGTTTATTAAATCGTCTTGGGGTTGGTGTAAGGGTTCATCGAACGGCTTTGTGGTAAACACTAAGTCATAAAAGTAGATTATAAATGTAGCGTGATTTTATGATCTCCTAATCTAAAGTTAGGACTATTTTAATTCACTTAGAGTATACAAACTCCGCAAAACATGGTCATTTTAATTTTAAGCTTTAATTCACTGAGCTACATTTAAAATTATATAATAAAACAGCTTCACACTTTTTTCCCCTTAGCGTGGTAGTAGGAGAGAATCTAATGTCAACCTACTCCGTCCTGGAAGTTATATGTTTATAGATAAATTATACATTTACCGACCTACTTACTGCTGTAAATTTATAATACGCACCTACCAAGAAATATGACAAGCAAAATAAAAAAGACTTAACGTTATTTTTGGTGTTATTAATTTTAAAATATGAATTTACTTACGTATATTACATACAGCGAATTAATTTTCAGCTACTTTAAATTTTTAATAATATAATAATAAAATGAGTGTTGTCGTTCATGTCGGTCGTGGTCAATTTTTTTAAAACTTATAGGTTTTAAATATCAAAACTTTTGACGTGAGCGTACTTGTTGAACAACTATAAAAATTCAACTGCGACGTTTTTGTTTTCAAGGGTATTGTAGTGGCATATTATGTTGGTTGCGTGTGTGGACAACGTACCTTTGGGACATTGTTATTAATTATGACGATTATACACAAAGTTAATTTTCTATAGTGTTAAATATGATACAGGGATGGGCATCACTACATTGACACTCTTCAAAAGCTAGTAATCGAAATCGTTGCATTGACGAAAACATTAATTAGAGCCCATAAAATAGAAGGCTTTGTAAATGTTGTTGTTCAAGTATAAAAGGAATACTTGTTATATTAAATTTATAAATAGTCTACAATCTCGAATATAGTATAATTTACATACATAAAAGCAAAATTTAGTGTTATGTACTGTTAAAATTATAAACGTGAAAGTATGTATGTATGTCTGTTACTCTTTCACATAAAAACTACGGAATGGATTTTAAGGAAACTTTGCAATAATATAGCTTATACATCAGAATTACACATAAGTCGTTTTTTTTATATAAACATTAAGGTCCCTTTTAAATTTATGTTCAGGGAACACTGTTTTGTAGGCCGACAATATTCTGAGCAAGTACATAATCAATTTAGCATAGCGTTCATTTAACTATACTGAACGTTGTACCAACGCTAACTGCATCACGTCCGTCTCTCAATCATAATTGATGTTGCTATGATCGTTGATTTATATTTTTCTAATAATTTCATGGTTGTACTACTTTAATGCTCATCAATCAGGTGAAATGATGTGGTAGAAATTTTATTTGTATCCATGTATGTACATATGTCTGCGAGATCCAATTGTGCTCTTGCCATACCTATACAAAGAAGATTAAATTTACTTTCAAATATAACTCTTCTTAATTAAAATGTATCTCTATCTTATCAAATCTATATCTGCTTATTTACTTTAAAGTAAATAATAATATAATTTGACAAGGTCAGTTGTACTTCAGAGACGTTTTGCAAAAGGTGAAAATAAAACCGAACTCCTTAAAACGTATAGCATGAGATATGAGGTGTGACATGAGGGAGTCTGTATGACAGTAACAAGATAATTTTATAAAAATATTCGTATGTCTCACATTTGGGAGACACATAGTACATTTGTACTTATAAATAAATCATAATCCCTCTCTTCAGTATGTTTTCTTAAAGTTAATTATTAATGTGGGTAAGTTATGTTTATGTATCTAACTCGGTGTATAGTATGCATGTTAACGATGATAAATACTTAGAAGTAACACGCTGAATTCATTACGTTCGAAAAATATTAGTTATAATGATTATATGTTATTATAAATAAATGTTATACCTTATATAATAATAATAAAATAAATAAAAATCCCATAGAATAACATCTCAAACAGTTACCAAAATGATAAAATTGTTACAGCATTTAAGGAAGGAATAAAGGCTATGCGTAAATGTTACCATGCCAAAAATTACCTTGGTATTCGGTCGTAGCTGTCCCATCCCGTCAAGCAATTGTAAGAACTGTATCTGCTTACCGCCATATCTACGTTTATACCACAAGAATGTCACTGCTACCACAATAAACACCAAACTAGAACTATATAAAAAAAAATAAAAAAAAACACTCGGACATCATAGACATTTATTTTACTAATGAATAACAATTTTATAAATCTAAATAACTAAGCACTAGCTTTAATTTAAATACGCTGCTTTAGCTACAAATAAGTAGATTATTCATGATATGAAAACTTATTTACTATTTTAATTACCGAACATGGCTCTATACAGGTTTGTATTCCGGCTTGTAATGAGTTGCTCATTCTGGTATGAACTGTGAGCCAGTGTTTGTTGAAGTAATGTCACATTGGCAATTTAACAACAGTGTTATACTAAATAGGATGGGGCCCTAGTTCTAACATCTATTACTATAATTACACCTCACGTTCGGTACGTTCAAGCTTTTAATTTTAGTTGTAATTTCAACTCATATATTTATAATTATTAGCTAGTTACAAGCCGTAAAGAACAAGTTATTTGATTTGTACAGGTCAAAAATATAATGTAACCTTTCCGTTCAATTTGAAAAGTTAACTAATTAGGACTAATCAAAGAAATAGTCATACTTTCGTTACTTTTCTATTTGCATTTTTAATATTAATTTCTTTATTAATTAACATAAATAAGTAATTATACTAAAAACAATACTTTAGACCCAAACCAATGAAGTCGCAGCAAGTCAGCAAGAGAACCTGAGATCTCAGATTTTAGTCAACTCTAAGATCGAATGCACTAGATGTCTAACATACGAGTATAATAAATTAGTCGGGAAATGCAAATTAATATCAACAATTGTGTGTCAAAGCTGTAACGAGCGCGACGCAAGGCGGGCGACGCCACGCCGGACAGTGTTCGACTGAGTGGCCCGTCGCCTCTCCTGCCGCGCCCGGCACCTCTCTAGTTCACCAGTCGCTACAGCGCTACGACATTGCCAACACAATCAAGCTACGAAGAATTACGCGTCGCCTCTACATTTACATTTAATTATTACTTCCAATAGCTAATTCTAAAAAAATTTTAAACCTTTCAAATTCTTGTTAGGCTCTCCGAAAAGAAGTAAATATGCGAGATATTTCATTTTTTCTTTTAAATACAGAATCACTTTACAATGTTCTTTGAGTTTATATAGTTCTTACATCTGCGCAGTTCACATTATCGTATAACGAGCATAGTTACTGAAATGTCACCAATCGGGTTCCTTTTACTCTGACTACTCAGACAAATGAAAATTTTCTCTGACTGAATAGCCTGCGAGTCCGCCACCTTGTACGAATTAACTATTAAACGTACATTATAGTTCTTCTTATGAGTAATTGGTCAAAGCAATGATAGATTACCTTATACATAAAAAACGTTTTTTTCTTGGTATGTATAAGGTGTATACATACCAAGATAAAAAAGGTTTTTTAGAACACCGACCCACTATTATATAGTATGCAAAACGACAAATTATAAAATTCAAATACTAATACTAATACATGGCAAAGACGTTAAAATAGTACCCCTTTATATATGTATAGCTTACTTTTTGCATTAATTACACTCTTCTATTGGACCACCTGTAGAAACTCAAAAGTGAATTTTAGGTTCATGTAAAAGCAACCAGTTGTACCTGTAACACCACAGCTGCCAGCTATGTCTTGGCAAATCGCCTTTGATGGAAGAAAACTGTCAGATTATTGGCATCTCTGAATTATGTACAAAAAATAGTGCAGTTTTAAAGAACTTTTACAGATTTATATATTATTATTATTACTTTCTCGTTTTAACATACGAAAAGACGCGTTGTAAATACATACTTTTGAGTTTGGAGATGTCGCTAATTGAAATTGTGAGATATATTTTCAATTGATCGCATTGATAACTCATTTTATTATTTTCCAACTTGGTGACTTTTTGCTCTGAAGGCTGATCAGATTACATTTTATAAAGGAAATTCGACGAGCATCTTCTCTTTTAACTAATGCTTTTCCACAACTTGTAGAGATTTTTTTAAATATTACATTATTTCTCTTCTAGTCAAAGATAAATAATTTGAAACATTATCTTGCGAACTTTTACAGCATTGACGCAATGAGAAACTATTCTCTAAGAATAGATAAGCGATAACAGAAATACACAATATATTTACACAAAACAACTTACTAGTGTCCTACGTTTCATATCGTCATCACTATATTTTTTAAATGGGATAGACTATCAGTCTCTCTGTCTGTTAGTTACGTTTTCAGAGCTAATCTACCGACCCCATTTGGATGGGATTCGGAATGGATATAGTTGAAAACCCAGAGCCAAATATACGCTACGTAGTATGATACAGATTGCACAGAAAAACGGACTTATTAAACTTCGTGAATTAACAGATTGCGTTATTGTAAAATAATATTACGTTTAAACGTAGATCGATACTCTATGTATGAATGCCACAATCTAACAATCAGTGGCGTAGCTGTCGTATGGCTAGGTTGTGCAGTACACCGGGGCCCTCGAGTGAGCTCAAGGGGCCCTCTAACCAAGCCTGAAAATTGCTGGTGACATCCTATTAAATTAATAGTTATCAAAATAATACATAATTACCAAAACCGGAAGTCAAAATATTTGAATGATAGTAGAAAAAACAAAAGCCAAAATAAACGATGACGTCGTATAGATTCAGCCTACTAGGCTTAAGTTCAACTCACTACATCCTATTATTATTTATTCCTCTCTATAATTTTGAAGCTGATATAAGTTCAAATTATGCGGACAAAGGAGATGAGGGCCTGATTGTTTCCCTATGCACCGGGGCCCTTGTACACCTAGATACGCCACTACTAACAGGTTAGTAGCTTGTAGCAAGTAATGTAGTGCTGAATTAGATAATATCTTTACTGGAAACGTGGCATACACCTAACATATTTGTCTAAAGATTAGTAGAAAAACCAACAATGTTATCAATATGTTGTTTACTGATCGACAATGGTTAAATGAATAATATCTATTTATTTATTAAGAAAATGTTTTTAAGGAAGGATCCTCCTTCCTTAAAACCTTCTTATTACTATGTTAAAAATTTAAATATTACGCAGTATTTCACAATTGAGTAGTTACTGACCACCTGCCCCGTGTGCGTAATGTAATTGATTAGAGTCGCATCGATGTACTTATAGTACTATGAGTCTTTTTAATTGTTAATTCAGAAAAAAAAATAGCTTAAACAACGCAAGGGAAATACATAATTTAAATATATACACTTTACTATGCGTTTGGCAAACGCATTAACGGGGCTACTAGTTAATTTAAACATTTAAAAACAACATACATCGAAAGCGAAAAGCAAATTAAAATATTATCAGTATGATGTGTAATAACGTAAAATTATTCTTGCGTGTATTACATATATCACTTTTTATAAAAAAAAGAGATTATTATCTACTATACGTACTATTAAAATAATTATTTTATTCCACTGGTGAATAATAGAAAAGCACTGTAAAATGAAAGCACATATTTAAATGTCTACGTAGTTAATAAAAACAACGTCGCCATTTTATAAATTCATTTAATATTTTCCGAAATGTTATTGTACTCATATATGTCTCAAATTGCTTTTGTGAATTGTATGTTAACTTCAGACATTCCGGTGAAGTATATTAAAAAAATGTATTATGTCGGTTATAATTCGTTGTACACAATTTTACTGAAAGAATGAATAGCTCTTTAATAGTAGTAACAGACAAAGATAAACTTAATGCAGAACTAACTCATATGTAATTAGATAAAATTTAATTTGTATATTGATATCGTAGCTTGTATAATAAAATCAATCACCATTTTGCATTTTATATTTTTACAATATATGCGTTTACAGCAAGAACAATGGAATGGTTAACAACACGAATATTCAAAACAAATCGTATGCACAATAGTATTATTGGACCTTACAGCAACGTACTTCATAATAGTGAAGTGGCAGCTAGCTCAATTAGGTAAACATCAATATTAATATAAACTAGGCGCTATTTTCAACTTATATACAAAACAATATAATCTAAATGTATGTGTTAAATTTGTCGAATAAGAAATGCTTTGTGGTGCATGCATGCGTATGCATATTTTCCAATTTGAAAAAAGAAGCCTTCCGCTTTTTAAAGATTACATGTAGAATGTTATATGGATAAAAGCGAAAAATTACTCATTCATTAATAACGAAATATAATGAGCGTGGGCTAAAAAATTCCGGTTTTATTAAATTGACTTTTTTTTAGTTAGTGCAACTCTCTAAAATATAGCTGTTAAAATTGCATAATATTCTATTTATTACTTTGTGAGTTATTGTGCTCACAGTGAGGCTACTTTTTAAGCGACTTCTAAAAGGAGGTTGTCAATTCGGCTGTATTTTTTATAAGTGTTACCGCCTTTACTGAGTGGATCGATTTTGATGATTCTTTTTTTAATATGATTGGAAGTGGTTACAGTGGTGCCCCATTCTTTTATCAGTCAGATTTTACTAAATAGTTTTTTAACAACTTCATAAAAAGTGGAAAAATTTACAATTCGATTGCATTTTTACGAGTGTGTTACGATCATGTCGCATAGCTTCTTACTACGTATACTTATATATTTTTACTACGTATACGAATACGTTTTGATGATTCATATGATTCTATTCATATGATAGTTAATACTTGCCGTGTGGTTGACTTTAAATTACCTTAAGGCCTTCCCAGTAATTTTTAACCGACTTCAAAAAAAGTTGAAGGTTTTGAATTCGATTCTATTGTCCACGTATTTTACAGTTTATCTTTTTACTGTGTAGGATCAATTTTGAAGATTCCTTTTTTATATGAAAGCTAATACTTGCCGTGTAGCCGCATTTAAAATTTAGTAAACATCAGAGTAGTACTTTTAACCATCATAAAAGTACAAGATTTTGAATTAGATTGTACATTTTAAGTACTTTACCACATATGTTTTTACTTAGTGACTTTCACCGCATGCGCTGCGAAAATCATAGATGATAGAACAAAACAATTTACTACACTATTAAAGAACATATCAATAAGTACAAAAAAGTCCAAGATAGTATACGCCTATCTCCGATACACTTTTTACAATAAGTCATTTTATGACTCAATCTTGTTTAAATCTTACATTACAAAGAATGAATTACAACGTGGCGTATTTAATCCATATATAGTATTAATCTATGTTTATAAAAATATGCTTAGTAGACACCTAATATATGGTTCGAAAAATAATAAATATCCAATATAAGTTAAATATACAACGATATCAAAATCACTCGTATGGTAAACGTTTTTTGATATCCCTGTAGCAAACGAGATCTATAACATAACTATAAACTATTATATTCTTTCTAAATCATGGTATGTAGTATTGGTATATTTGGTTTAGTAAAATATAATATTAAAAATTACAAAAGCTACTTTGTAAGGTTAAATAGCCCAAAAATTAAGAATATAAATTTATATTAATAAAAATAATAACTAGATAAAAGTTTGCCTGGTGTTACTGAAATAAAACTATTGTATACATTACCTTACTAATTTCAAGGTTTTTTTCGGATATTTAAAAAAATTAGAACGAAGCTAGTAATAAAAGTAAAAAAAAAATATTAATGAAATTCTTGTGCATCAAAAAGTCGAGTCAAAAAATTAAGTTGCCAAAAATACAAAATAGCAATAGTTATGTAATTCAAGCGGGTGAAGCCGCGAGCGAATAGCTAGTAATAAATAAATTTGAGGTCATATTCGCGCAGTGTAAGAGCGTGTAACTATAAACGCGATTGATTGCGGGCTCATTTTGTCACTTCTCCGCCCGCATATATAAAACAGACATCATGGCGGTGAGTTCCGACACTTAACACATAACGTCTCTATTTAAGGCGGAAAGTCAAAAGCGGAGTGTCTTAACAGTGAGAACCTTGTCATTTAGTAGGTCCACCCACATTCCGAAAGTAAAAAATAATTATTGAACTTAAAATTCACTAAAACTCATGACTCATTCTCTAAAAAGTAAAAAAAATAATCACATATTCAATTCACCTAAATAAAAGTTGTCAATTTTGAAATCGGTGCCAGCCATGTGGGCTTATAACTACTTAAATGATTGATTTATGCTCATTTGTTAAAAATCCTCAATTTTGTATTAATTTGATGACTATGTGTAAATACTAGTGTCCGACCGAAGGTTCGGTTTCGGTTTCGGTTTCGGCTAAAAATTGTAGTTTCGGCCGTAGTTTCGGTTTCGGCAAAAAACCTGCCGAACCTTCGGCAATGCCGAAACTCATGACGTACTCAAGAATTTTTACGTGGCTTAGATACTTTTGAGTGTTTTATAGCTTGTGAACCTAATCTTAAGACGTAGTAAGTTTGAATATATTATAAATTAATGATGAGAATACTATGAACTGCTAACGACAGATTAAATGAACTATCCCTGTTAGTCTGAAACGAAACTGTGTGTCTGTTCGCGTAAGTGTGGCTCCTTTCAGGGGTCGAATACCTATGATTGATTGATATTTTGCAAACCCTGGGTTAGTTACCTTAATATTGGCTTGCCTTAATATTATTTAAATATAACCGTTTTATATATAAATGTTACACAGTATATAGTCAATAAGTTAATATAAATATATATCTAACGTAAATCTTATCATAAATTAGCACATAAATTTCTCTGCTTGAAAAGCACAGTTACGTTAAAGGTGAAAATCTTTTTGTGTAAAAATACCTATTAACCAAGTATTGCCAATCTTAAGTGGCGACCGAGGGCCTCGATAACCCACAGGTCCCTGGGCTACAGCTCAAAAAACCTCTATATAAATCCGTAAGAGCCTTAGGTAAAGAGAACTGGCGTAGGTCTAGACTAACAAGTTAGCTGATCCATATAGTGGTCAAGTTGAAAACATATGTTCCAACTTTTTAGATAAAAAAAATGAACTGAAAAAAATTCGTTTTTTTTTCTCTTTTAGTATTTATCAGGATAGAGCGAAACACGTCGTTTGAACATATTTTTCATCTTAAAATCTCAAAATTAGACACTTTAAGCTCTAAAATGCTACTTTTTTATTTCAATGCGCCTATTTTTGAGAAAATACAGCCACTTCGAAAATCTCAAATAATTTAGGTTTTTTTATGTTCCTTTAATTATTTCCGTATATATAATAAAATCAACGTAATCACAATAATTCAAATGCATGTGTAATTTTTAAAGCGTAAAAAAATGTAATTTTTTATACATATTATTCAAATTTTATGACGTCACCAGCAGTTTCGGTTTCGGTTTCGGTTTCGGCCGAAACTGAAGTCAGAACCGAAGGTTCGGTTTCGGTTTCGGTTTCGGCTAAAAATTCAGTTTCGGTCGGACACTAGTAAATACCATCACAATCACACTCATGAATTTTGAGAAATTTCTGTATGAAGCCTTTTTGTCCGTATCAGTACACAGTATCAGTCAGTTAACTTAATTCTTTCTGTTATTTTTCTCAAAATATATAGTTATTAAAATAATACCTCAAAACTCATTTTAAAACATATGTAATAATGTAAATAATAGCAAATAAAAATGTGCAAAGTCATAAGCTAAACTGCAGCTCTCATAGTCGCTCTAGTAGCGAATCAAGATTTGCCTTTGACAGTACCATGCCATTTATAGCATTTTAGTAAATATGAAAAAAAAAACATCGTCATGCTTTCTCTTATATAGTAGTGTACAGATAGAACTAAGGGTTTGGTCGCTACGTCGTCCAGTTTCCACGATATTACTCGTTGAGTGGCGCAACTCTATGATGCGCTTTGTCACTTTTGCCAAAGTTAAAAATAATATATAATAATTTTCCAGTGTGAGAATCTAATGCACAATCATCACGCTTACAGTTGAGCTAGCTGACTTTTGAACTATATACAATAGTATCAGCCAATAATAAATCAACGTAAGTTCAAATTAACCCTAATTCCAACCCTAATTTTCGAAATAGTCACATTACTAGGTACTTACTAGCTCGACTACACCTAAAACAACAGCATATTTCAAATTGTATTGTTACTGTGCACATACATATATTTGTCACCTTATTATGATGCAAATGAAGTACGCTTTCGATATTTGCCTTCGGAGTGAGCTTTAGATTGTAGCTGTTTGTTATGTGATCTGATTTATTGCTTTTGAGACAATATATTTACGACTTTTTATCTGAATATATTTGTTATCGGTTAAGCAAAGTTATTAAAACTGTGTAGATATTAGATGATATCTTTGTATTGGTCAGCATGAACTATTTTTTGTAATTTAAACAACGTTTCTCAATGAATGTTTTTGACACAGCATGAAAAATTTGTATCACTCTCAGTATATCTCTAATATATCTTCATCATGATATTTTTTAGCTTCACGCTTATCCCACACACAGCAGGGTAGGCAGAAGGAACCTAGTGTAAGGCACTCCCACTTTAACACACTAAAAATTCGGATGCATTGCGTGTTAAGTAATGAAAGTTACGCTGCGTTTTGCCTCGACACTAGAGCGAAGAAAATGGCAATATAAAATATTTCCACACTTCGAGTGTTAATCGAATCCACAACCGGTCGGTTTACAGTCACACTTTGGGCTTCTACGCCACGACTAGCCCCGTGACTTATTTACGAATATAAATATCCTTTGGATAGATTTTACAAGCTTACGATCCAATTTTTGTTAACTGCAACTATAGAGGTAAGCCCCTTTTGTACAGTGAGTTTCAATTGCTAAGTCAATAGATAACCACGTTGGATATATAAAATCTTATAAAGTTAAAATTGTTACCAATGTTGAAAGTAGCGTTTTAAATTAAATGTCAATTTCAGATGCGCCAAAAAGTTGTTTAAGTTCAGAAAGTTTCAAAAATATGGGTGCATAATGTCTTCCTTATAAATATACCGTTTTACCATTTTAGTATTTCTAAGATACAATGATCCGATAAATTGAAAACTGTATGGTCTTCATTATACGTTACACAGTACTCAAGACTACGAATGCACGCTAATGTTACATATACACTTTACAATTGTATATTGTATATGTACGTTATATGTTATATGTAGTTATTTTGTCTGTATCGAATAAATAGTTTTATTCTGTTGCCGCATTGGCAAGTTCCAGTTCTAGTAGGAAAAAATATGAATATCAGTATAAAACAACAACAAGCACATACAAATATCTATTTGAGATATAATGTATTTGAGAGGTAAAATAAAGTACCGATATTTACCGATCCTTAAAGAAATGATATTTCTCGACATTTTTATATATCATACATGTAGCCTGTCGTTGAAATTTATATTTTTCTATTATGAAACATTTTACACTTCATTCTTGCTAAATTACGTACTTTGGTAGACATGACCAATACTATTAAGGTATACGGTTAGTCAAAGTCAAAGTCAAATAATTTTATTCAAAATAAGAACTTACAAGCTTCATCTTTTGAACGTCAAATAGTTTACCACCACCGGTTCGCTAAATTTAATGCCTCAGACCTGAGAAGAACCGGCGCAAGAAACTCAGCGGGACTTCTTTTTTTTAAAGTAATTGTTATATCGATTCGTTCGTTAATATGGTGATCAACATATGAGTGTTGTGACAAAATTAGGAATTTCAAGTCCGTGGTCTCAGGAGTCTGTCTACCTGTGTTTCATTTCCAAATGAGTTATACCTGTTGCAGCTATTTGTTCCAGATATTAATTAACTTTAAGTCTAAAGAGTTCTCTGGTTATTTCAACTTTTCGCTTGTTTTGAAATGGTAGCCTTTTGGAATGTTTGTTTTGGAACGCAAGAGTAAGTTCTACCGGTAGTACGTGTTTCGCGTCCTCAGATATTTTACTGTTTTGTTTTACTTACTGTTTCTCATATATGTACATTGTGTGTATCCTACCCGGAGATGATTTTCAGATTAAGGAAACAATTTCAGAGTCACCTTCTATGATATAGTCTACTATTTTAATATTTTATTTTATCTATCTTAATCTTTTATCTTAATTTTTTGTATTCGCCCGTGAGAGGATAACCCCAGCACCAGATTTACCTTTAATTTATTACCATTATTTTATATTTCTTTCAATGAATATCTATTATTTAAATTACGAATAAAGCGAGAATTTAGACTACATATTATGTTTAAGAATAAAGAATTGTCACAGGGCAAGTACTCACTGTCCGCATGGAGGTCGTGGGAACAAACACATTTCACACATTTGTTTGTTCACTTGCAAACACACGTAACTTCAACTTAATTCTTACGGTACTTTCTGGTGCTAACTTCTGGTGGAGTTCATGTATACATATTTTTTTGTATGGTACATCATGCATCATACATGTTTGGTTTGGCTTATATTTTATATGCATGCAGTTAAGACCTCTGTTTCAATAACTAAACCTAACTAAGCGCTGAAATTCTTATAGCTCATCAATCACACCTATAAATATAGCATACAATAAATATTTATGTTTTTAAACTCATCATCCATTTTTCTATTTTTACGTTGCAAAAATATAATCAATTATTCTATTGAAATTAGGTGATGATAGGTCTGTTATGTTACATGATTTGGATTACGCTCGTAAGGCCTATGTCTGTCACATCCGCGGCGATACGCAAGCCAAGTGGGATGACCTACAAAGTGGGGCAATGAAGGTGTGACTTAAAATATACATCACGGAAAGCCCAAGAAAAGAGATATGGGCCAACCGACCTATTGCTGTTGCGCATCGGCCTAGAGGCTGTGGGTGGAGATTACAAGTTCATCTACGTCGGGGGTATTATATCAGAAACAGGTGGAAGCGAATTTGTTATGGCTTTGATGATTGCCTAGCAAAGAGCAATCTTCACACAACTCCGCCTCGTGTGGCATTAGCGAAAATCGACGTAGCTGGATAGTTTTTATTATTAGTATTTATTTTAATTTGGCTATTGGTAATCGATATAAAATATGGTCTTATGATTTAAAGTATTTGTATTTCCATTTCACCTTACTTCTTAAGATACGAGCGGATCTACTACTTCTACTAACGGATGTCAGAACTCAAAACCATTTTATTTTACAGTTATCTACATTGAACCGACAATCGTCGTGTGAGCATAAAAGCGCTTGACATTTCATTACACCATGTTATAGCCGCGGAACGTTTTTTATTGAGCTTAAAGATTTTATATTATCAATATTTTTAACACTTGCATTTATATTTTAAATATTTAATGTTTTATCTGTACGTATGTACATGCGAAATTATAAATTCATTTAACTTTATATTTTACTCTTGGCCACAAAGCAATATGTTTAAATATTTATACTAATGTTAGAGAGGCAGTAATAACATAGAAATCGAATACCTACATCAATTACCAGCTTTTGAAATCGATATTTGTTTTTAAATCAACTGTTTTTGTGATGCGTATTCCGTCGGTGTTATGCAGTGGCGGCATAATGGTAAAGGACATTAATTTTTAGCATAATTAAAATTTTACATATTTGAGTGCCTGAACTAAGCGAATCAAAAAACTAATATTTACAAATCACTGCTAGGTGTAGAGAATTGACTAAAGAAGAACAAGTTGAAAGGAGAACGTTAGGGATGTGGCAAATGGAGAGTCCGCTCACGCGATCGAATCCGGATGAGAGATGGGCAGGGAAGTAAAATATTCTTCACTTCTTTTTTTTGTGACTAACAAAAAAAAGGAAAGTGAAAAAGTCCAGGTGGTTTGGGCACGTTAACGGGTTGAGTGATGGTTGGGAGGTGGAGTGTTGAAAAGTTATCTGATTGAGTAATGCCAAGAGCCAATAGTCCAGTGGGACCGGAGACCGGTTTGCTACGTTGCCAAATTGCGGCTAGACATCAGTGTGATTTCCAGGACACAACACAACAGGTCGGAGAGATCTCTTTTAGAGACAAGCCCACTTTTTGTTTTCTTCGTTTCTATATATATTTTTAATAGGTATAACTTCTTTATTATTAAGTGTAATAAAAAATGTTTCTAAGGTTTTTAAATGTGGTATTCAAATATAAATCCTACATTTTCATCATTCTATATGTCTGAGTGCCAATTTCTTATGGTGTTTGATATTGCAAACAGCACCCTATTAATAATATTTATGTATATGCCGTGGACATATGATATAATTGACGATTTCATGATATCGTTGAGTATATCATGAAATGACCGCAGGTCGTGAATTGACCAATTATCGTTCGGCCAGATCATGGTGTCGTTTGACGAAATCAATGACAGCCTAACGTTTAACGATCTTGTTTGACCAAATCGTCAAATAATTATATTAACAACACTGAAAGTCACTGTTCGTGACAAAGTAAACATTTTAGTTTTAAATATGTTTTTTTTAATTAAAAGCGAATTAATTATTCGTTTATTATTTTAAATAAAAGAATGTAATTAATAAAATATCCTTATATATTGTTCTTAATAAAATATCCTTATCCTCATTTTATTTTTTTCCAAATCAATATAATAATAGTAAATTGAGGAAATTATACAGCAAAAACTACTTATAAGTACTAAATGATCTGTTAAATAGAAAAAGTTTAACCTAACCTATCTTAATTGGTTTTAAATATCTTCACACAAAATAAATCTAATTACGATTAAAAGATTTTAAGGTTAGGTTAACCTTTTTTTATTAAATTGATTATCTACATATCGAATCTGTTTTGAGCTAAAAACATGGTCAATATATAATGAGTTCGTTTTATGCATATATTCTGAATTAATATTAAATATATTGTAAGGACACCTTACTTTATGATATGACTAAAGGTCGATGATGAAATCGTTAAACGTTTACGAATCAACGATATAGTCAAATTCAATTGGTCATTTCATGAACTGCAACCATTTCATGATATTGTCAACGATATCATGAAGTCGTCAATTCTACGATATGACCACGACATATATATGTATGTAGTATGCACCTACATTACATAGAGTGTTAAAAATACATATGCTTTATTTAATGTGTTATGACTTTATTTTTGTGAAACTTGTTTTGTAGTTCAGGTAAAAGTGATTTTTTAAAGTTAGACTTCATTAAAATGTAAAAATCGTAGAGTGGCTGTATAATTACGAGGTCACGATGGAAGCCCGGTGAAACAGTCAAAAATATATGTAATTTTTATGTCATCATATAATATTTTTTATAGTTTGCAATTAAAGAATAGACAAAAAAATATTATCAATACATTTGTTTTCAATTTAATTCTATGTGCTTGTTTTTTTATTTTATTTAATAAAGCTATATTTCGTTCTCTCATAATGTACTTATTTACCTTTAGATTAAATCTTATATTTCAAATGAGATAATTATTTTCTTTTTAGTATTGTTTGCTATGGTGCATAGATAATATGCAATACGAGTATATCAGTATAATATAGTTGAAGAAAAAAATTAAAAATATTATGGATGAAAAATGATATAGATGGGTGACTCAATGTAAAAGTGACATCGGATGACCAATTACACTACCGCATAAAGCTTTCCAGTAAAAATAGTTTTCATTTGAAGTATTGCAGTCATTGCTTTAATAGTTATCCTTTGTGTATTTCAATTGTAAAATTTTAATTTGTTCATCGAAAACCAATTCGTAGTTAAAAACTTGTTCAGATTGTATCTCCAATGTAGTCTCTATCTCTTTGATTTCCACTTTCGACAATTCTCCGATGTCCTATTGTCTTACCTGTCCGTTAAGCCGATAATATTAGCCTTTGAATCAGTTCTACTGATTTGATTGTTTTGTTCGCTCTTAGTTTGTAGTAATCCTGTTTCTGACCTATTAATTCACTAAATATTTACACGATTAAATGTATTCATTAAATAGCCGAGCATATCTAACAGTTTGTATGATTACTTTAGTAATATACCATAATAAAAACAATCGCCGTCTAATATATCGTATCAACCTATGCTCAAGCCAAGTGAGGTCTCAAATCTTTTGTCTAAAGAGTCAACAAACATTTTGTTTAATGCGTACAATTTGAAATTCAAATGAATACTTTTCAAACATTTGATATCATAAATTTAATTTGCCCCAGTCGCTTGACTGTGTCATGTGCGGTATGTTTGAGTTGCAGACGCAAGCCGTGTGAGCGTAGCTACAGGCTACGAGGTACGTTTGTTGGTTCGTTTAATTTTCTAACTTAAATAATAATCTCCAACTTTTAAGGAATTGTAAAACAATATTAACAAAGGAGCGAAAGTTAAAATTTATGACATTTTATTACTTTTTTCATAAACCATTTCATTTTATTTTCAAACGTTTTTAATTTGATATAGGATTCTATTTATTACTATCTAATCTATATAAGCTTACGACTTATATTGAGAGAAAATAAAATATGTTATAATGAAATTTATAAGTAATATAATAAATATATAAAGGGCTAATAATTTGTAACTAAACATTACTATAAAACTAAACCTTCTCAAATCATCGTCTAATTTCTATACTTTCCTTCCTCTCTATAATCCTAGAACGCATTGTGTACGAGCGAGTGTTTTTACAACATAACAATATCCTGTCCTCCTTCTAGTCCGGTGACCGCCCTGGGCATAGCACAGTAACGACACTTAACATGACATTACATCAGATATGGTATCGCCAAGCAACAAGTTACTGTATTTGTTTTATTAGACTTTTCTAATGCATTCAACACAGTAGAATTTGATATTCTTTTAGCAATTTTATGGTCAATTAATACTTCTCCAAAAGCTACTGAATGGTTTTATTCTTATCTCCATAGTTGTAATCAACGCATTAAGCTTTACGGGAAGCAAACTTCTCAATGTCAAATTAATCCCGGTATGCCCCAGGGTGGTGTACAGAGAGCACACCCTTACTCTTTTCCATTTTTATTAACAATCTTACTCAGCGTTTATCGTCATCGTATCATCTTTATGCTGATGATCTACAGATTTATAAGAGTGCCTGTGTACATGACATACCAACAGCGATTAATGATATTGATTCCGACCTAAAATTAATCAGTACCTGGAGTAAATCATCCGGATTGTCCATAAATCCCAGTAAGTCTAAAGTGTGTATGTTTGGTCACTCAAAGGAATCATTTGAAATAAAAACAGCTATCCCCCAATGTTACTTCATAATGTATGTGTAGAACTTAGTGATCATGGTAAGAATTTGGGAATTAGAATGTACAACACCTTGTCCTGGTCTCCTCGAATTGCCGAGCTTAGCCGTACCTTACTTACTTCAACAACTACTTAATAAGCTTGAACGGATGCAAAACCTTATAATTCGGTTTATCTTTGGGCTGAGAAAACATAATCATGTCATACAGTGCCGTAGGCAACTCAAATGTATGTATATAATGTGTATGTATGTATATTTATGTTTATGTTTAAGATTTTTGTAATACTTATTGCGCCTCTCTGCGGTTTCCTACATTAAGTATTGTTCGCTAATGGTTGCCTGTAAGAAATCGCTTGTAGTGATAAGGCCGCCATTGCACATAATATATGATATATATACTAACACTTACAACAAAACTGCAACCTTTATGTGCAATAAAGTATTATGATTATTACTAGTTCTGTATTACTGTGTACTAAACAAGCCTTCAATTAATTAGGTATCGATATACTAGTGCTTACACAATAATGAAGCAAAGCTGCCGTAAAGCGCCTCATTGTCTTGCAGTCTATTGTTAGTTACCTGTTAATATTTCTTGTAGTATGATATGTGTAGTATCTCTTAACCTATATATTTGTTTGTATACTTTTTGACAAGTAACATACGAAATAATGTAAATTAATAACATCACACATAACAGAGGACATAACTTTTTTTTTAGCTTCACGTTTTATCCTTAATCAGAGAGTACCGAGCGTCCAACGCTACGGTCGCTGCATATTTCTTTCGCGTAGTTCTTTGACATTAACCTCCTTATACGTAGGATGTGCGGATTCGATCAGCTAAGCTGACTCCGCAAATACTACGAAGAGATCGTAATTTTACAGCAGCAGAATGAAAAAAATAATCTTATTTCATTCTGAAATACCTACTTTTCGCTGACGTATAATAGCGTCAGTACCTGCACTGCATTGTACACAGCTAAAAGTTCCGCCGTCATATCAGTGCAGAGAGAGCGTTGTTAACCTTCTAGATCCATACATCTCTTCTATCTATTAAGCATACTTCCCAAACGTACCACTTCATTCTCCTGTTCTAATATTTTTCTTTTTACCTTAACCTTACATTCCGTACTTTTTTCATCACTTCCAAACGCCAGAATGTTAAGAGATGTTTTATACAATATATTTTTTGAGTTATTCATTTCTTGCTATCATTTTTTCGTGTCAATTAGAATTATGGCTTCCCACCTAGCTTGTATTTGCTGAAAATCCAAAATTAGCTCGTGGATAAATGGTAAAAAAAGCTATATTTTTTGCATTAGAATTTGGAAGTCAAAGTAGGGAATATATAACTTGATTAGTGAAGCTACCGGGGGTACGATACGTATCTGTATAGTTAAGTATGAATATCACCCATACTTTAATGTTATAACTAGCTATTGTTACACGCGGCTGTAGAATATGAAATTAACAATTAAAATAATAACTTACTTTAAGTAGACACTGATTTTTTTCTAATCAGCATAGGAAAAAAAGTAAGGAACACTACTTATCATGAACAATGTATCTTTAAAGTAAAACTTTTTCATCCTATAACTAATTAAGTAATTAATTAGTGGACATATAATTAATTATTTCTATGTTTGACGGTTAGTTTCTAATTACTGATTCACTTCCGATTATCAGTTTCATTAAAACTATTTAGCTTTCTAGACTCAATCCAAGCATGTTGCGATATTACAAACGGTTGATATTATTAATTTGAATAGTTGCAGATATGAACAGCGTTTGAAATTCAATTTATACCTGTTCCAACTCCATTACAGTTTATGTGTACATCTTAACCACTACACTGCCTCAGGGAACTTCGAAGTACCTTACTATTTGTATATAATGTGGTTTAGTAATCCATTCTGCTGATTCAAAGGAAGCGTGGAATTTTACAATAAATGCTTATATACAGACTGTCTGGTAAATCAATACATTAATCAGAATTAGTCGTTCTGTATATAAATTATCTGTATCAGTACATCTTCGTCGATCGTGGCGTAAAAAGGAGCAAGTAACTTCAAAGTAAAGATTATATTCTAATTATAGCGTAAAAAATACTAATTTTGAATCAAGATTCCAAGTTTGAATTCTTTTTATGTTTGTTTCACTTATTAATTTGAACTTCAATCTTCGAGTATATGTATATATGTAATATAAAAACACTTTTAAAGGCTTGTAAAAAATATTCTACAATATATTATATTTAAAAATTATCATGATGTTGACATTAATTTAACCAACATTACGTACAAATTTTTACGCAGTCTGTGTATCCGTCTTTTACGACTTTGGAAGGTCCTTTTCATTCTAAAGCCCTGGATAACGAAAAGGATGTGTGTAAGGAGTGTATGGGATATAGTCGAAAGCCGATCATATTATTCTTGAGGGTACTAACATAGGGTACTGTACTACTAATTTACTTCTTTTTCTATTTAAAAAAGTATTTTTTATATATATATCTATATATCTATATATATATATATATATATATATATATATATATATATATATATATATATATATATATATATATATATATATATATATATATATATATATATATATATATATATATATATATATATATATATATATACATATATTTATGATATTTAATTTTTCGTAAATTAAAAATTATAATGACGAAAGACATAAAAAATATGTTCATTTTTATATTCTATGGTGCGGTTCGCACACGCGTATTTTCGTCGTTCATTGAATAATATATTACTAATTGTCATTGATTGGTTGCTAAATTTTAACATGTCCATATTAAAACAAAATACTCTATTTGGTAATGTCCATAATGTAACATTTTCACACGATGACTTTGGCATGTAAAATGCTCAAATCAAAAATCCTCTACCTGTTATCATAGAATGGGAATTCTCTTACGTGTACATAAATAAAAAAATATTTAAAATAAAAATTCAATTCTAAACTCTGTATATCTTATTTAAATCTACTGCTTCAAATCTCCAACTATCCATAACATCACATGGACGTCGAAGACTCAACTAATAAATTACTCACCAACTTAGTTTTTAGGTTTCATGTTAATTTGATCTATATCCATGCGGCTGTTAGCAAACTAGCATAAGAAGTAACAACTAGTATGATTAAGTTCGCACTTTAGTAACGAGACCTAATTCTTCAAATCATTTTAGAAGATTAGTTATCCAAATAGAAAATCGTATGGTATCTATATATATAAATTATTATGAAATCATTTTATTTATAAGCCTCTACACAACGTTCCTAGTCTATCGCGACATAACGTTTAAATATAACTTTGTATTCGTAGAAGGATGCAATTTTTTATTTATAAATGTCAGAAGGTTGGTGCAAATTTAAATTTAAGTCTGTGGTATTTGAATGCTTGTCTCAGGGCCGATATTTCGGGAAAATATTTGTTGTAAATTAATCAGAAAATATCTTATCATATTTTCTAGGCAACGAATAGTTTTTAGATAAACTATAAAAAAACATTTTCCAAATTCAAGGACCTAAAATAAGCATATTCTAATCCCCAGTTTGTTATCAAAAAAATATAAGTAAGTTTCGGTTATATATGTATATATATACGTACGTACTCGCGGGGTCCAAAAAATAAACATTTCAATAGACAACACCTTAATAACGTACCACAACAGTCTTTGTAAATGTGTTTAACACACGAGTACTTTCATGACACATTTAGCAGATTTTTATATAATTAAAGCACATATGATGTTAAAACATACTTAGATTCACATTTTATCCCGCGTAACAGAAACAACATAATATCATGAAATTTTTTTTATCAGCTATCCGTCCTAATTGAACATACATTGCGTGTTAGTTTGCGCAATTCAATGTTGGACTTTGTCTTATCGGAGGAAAGACATGAAAATTCTTTAAATATAATCATTTCTCTGAATGGGATATCAACGACAACCATTGCGTTTATAGTCTGACAATGTCCCAGTGCTCTGGTTAACATATAAAGCTTAAAGAAAACATTTTCTATAAACAAAACCTAAAATGAAATCAGCTTCATTTATAATCCAGACAGTATTTAAATATAGTTTCTTCCAAACCTCTCAACAAAGTCTTTGATGTTGCTTGAATGTTGTGTGTATCTCTTAAAAGATACATTTTAAGACTTTTACAAGCAAGATCACGTGAATACTGAAACTTATTTACATGCAAAGAGTACTTTCCACGTTTTTATTTCATTCTGGTGCAGCTATGACAATAATGTTTCATGACGTAAATGTTTTTTTGATAAACTGACGCTGTATTTATTTTATTTTCTTAGAATTTTATAGGTTTAGAATTTTAAAATTTAATTTATATACAATGTTTACAACGATCGATGTGTAAGATAACTCTCGGAACCCAAATTTACTATGGAAATTTGTTTGAAAATTCTATGAATATGCGGTAACTACTTCGTACATTTTTGATGTAGCGAGGGGTAGTTATTATTATTTAATACTTTGAGAAATATTTAGATCTCTCTACCTTTGTATAAGCATTGATTATACTGAAATTATAAAATAATACAAAATATTTTAATAATGTGTTACGGCATTACTCATTACTAAATTACAACAATAATATACATTAGCCATAATTTTTGTTTTATATAAATTTAGTTTAAATGTTTAATTATTTTATATTATCGAACACCCTGAAACCTGAAATTTTGTCATTATAATATTAACTCACGACCGCGGCAATATTGACTTTATCGGAGCGAAAACTTTTATATTAAAATTATAGTTACAATTTAAATAAAAGCATTACTGCTTGTTTTAAATCTATTAATATTCATGATAATTTCTATCACTATTTGATAGGTCTATACCTACCTATTAGCTAGTACCTGCTGACGATTTAAGTAAACGTTGAATATTTAATGTGAATGCTATATAACGTTAAGTCTGATAGTATAGTTGACCACAGTATAGCAAGTAGCTAAACGAGATGTAGAGTGAATAGTTTATTCGACAAAATATTCAGTATAAGTTTATCTGTCAACATCAGCCTGATTTGTGTAGAAATCGGAATAAACTTAGTTAAATACCGGGAGTCAAAATAGGTTACCTTTTCAAGAATCAATCTCTAAAAGTTCGGAATACGACACGAAAGTTAATATGAAAAATCTAAAGCGCTTAACCGATTTCAGTGATTGAACCCGCGAGCACGTTGCTATTTCAATTATATTTTTTACTTTCTTGTATACAAGTATAGTAAGATATATGTTATGATATATGTTACTAGAGAGAAGAAATAGAGAAAAGAGAAAAATAATATATTAACCTATGGAAGAAAAAATTTTCACGTCTTTTTAGAAAAAAAAATATACTTAATGTAGTATTTAGCATACGATCAATTTTCATACTCCTCCGTCCCATGAATTTAGTTTCCAGGAGGCCCGGCTACGTATCCTGGTATGTTATTTTTTTAATGAATGAAATAGCACTTCACACAAAAATATTATGGTAAAAAATTTTAGAGAAAAAATTGTAATTTGTGTTTGATATAAACTTTCATCCCTTATTTGAACCCTTTAGAGGTTGATTTTTGATAAAATATTTAACCTATGTTTGACTCTGAATTATTTACTACTTTCATTCCAAATTTCATCCAGATTGGACCGGTGAATTAGCTGTAAAAACGTGACAGACAAACAGACTGACTTTCGCATTTATAACATAAGTATGGATTACTAAAGAGGAATTTGAAGTGTGTTCAATAATATAAAATAATTAAACATTTAAACTAAATTTATATAAAACAAAAATTATGGCTAATGTATATTATTGTTGTAATTTAGTAATGAGTAATGCCGTAACACATTATTAAAATATTTTGTATTATTTTTTATTTTCAGTATAATCAATGCTTATACAAAGGTAGAGAGATCTAAATATTTGTCAAAGTATTAAATAATAATAACTACCCCTCGCTACATCAAAAATGTACGAAGTAGTTACCGCATATTCATAGAATTTTCAAACAAATTTCCATAGTAAATTTGGGTTCCGAGAGTTATCTTATACATCGATCGTTGTAAACATTGTATATAAATTAAATTTTAAAATTCTAAACCTATAAAATTCTAAGAAAATAAAATAAATACAGCGTCAGTTTATCAAAAAAACATTTACGTCATGAAACATTATTGTCATAGCTGCACCAGAATGAAATAAAAGCGTGGAAAGTACTCTTTGCATGTAAATAAGTTTCAGTATTCACGTGATCTTGCTTGTAAAAGTCTTAAAATGTATCTTTTAAGACACACAACATTCAAGCAACATCAAAGACTTTGTTGAAAGTTTTGGAAGAAACTATATTTAAATATTCTTTGGAGTATAAATGAATGGTATTGACTCGTTCTATATAAATATAAACTGCACTATTCTTTGTAATCACCCCGAGCTCGAAAAGGGGAACCCGAGGAACAGCCCATCCTATATATCTTCCATTTATATCTATCCAATGTAGATATAATAAGCGAAAAAAATTCCCAAGTAATCCCGCCCCGCTTCGTACCGTGAAATCCAACCTGACCGTATCGAACATTCATGGACATGAACACTCCAGCCAATTAACGAACCCTCCGGGACATAACAGACCAGTTCACGTATATGATACGATCAATTACACTTCACAGTCACATTGTTTTATGAAAATTATTTGTGACCAAGTACTTTTGGGAAATAAAGATACTGGTTATTTACTGTTAGATTTGTGAGACAAGTCGCTGGTTAACATGGAATGTGACGAATGTTTGATCTCACAACTACTAGGCTGCCGATTAAGATACAGTTGCTCTAATGAAAAATTTCACAAATGATACCAACATCCGACATCGTAGAAGTATCGCTTATCCAACGCAAGGCATGATCATAAGATATAATAACTCATCATGGCTACAGCGGCTCACTTTAGCCAAACACATCAGCCTCAGTGATGCCAACCAATATTGACTGTGCCACCGACATCGGTTATAAGTAAGCTATAAGCAAGCATGGATTCACCATTGAGGGCACTATGGGAAAGCCCACAAGCTAAGTTGCTTGTGATGTCATATTTTTTGGTATTTACACAAGCTCACTGACTTACACTGGATTTGAATATCGCCGTACCACGTTAATAAAATTCAAAAAATATTTGTGTGAGTTTCTCAATTGTAATTATCTCCGTGTTCATACTCCGACTCGCACTATATCGACTTTAAGATGGCGGTGACCATGACTTTTTTGAGGCCTAGATCCGCCCCTGGCTATAAGCTCTCCGAACCCCAACCCATAAACAAAAAGTTTACCAAGCCCTGACAATATATGTATCGGCTTTCGTCACGTCACCTTCCCGCCAAGCTCTTTAACTTTTTTCTTTTTTAAATTATATAAAATAGAATCCGCCAGCGACTCATTCAGCCAGTAATGTATTTTATTAAAATATTATTATTTCTTTTTTATTTGTTTTAAATACATATTCGTTTTATTTGGTGTATATTCTTGGGTAGGAATTATTATTTAATAATTTGAAGTGCCGTTTTATCTGCAGTTATTTAGAGTGATTATATCGCTGCTTTGGAAGAAGACTGTCACATCTCAAAAATTTTCGAATTCCAGTTTAGTCATGTCTCAAGATGGTAATGTGGTATACTATTATGCGGAAGACTATCATAAATCAAGCTTGCAAGGTTTGCTGTCAGAGGGCAGTTGTGTCAGTTTTACTTTGGATGAATGTTCTGGATTTTTCGGTTTAATAAACTTTAAACGACGTTTTCTCGACAATGATGATTTTTGGAGATGTGACAGTCTTCTTCCAAAGCAGCGATATACTTTTCTTTGATAAATTCATAAAACATCTGAAATATTTCTTAAAGAACTGTAATCGTGCTGCTGAACTATAACAAATAGGGAAATACACGTTTCGCATAAATTTTTCAACGTGTTGTGCATTTTTCATTGACATAGAAAATTAAAAGTAAACAAAATCTAACTTGAAACTCTAAAAGTGCAGGTATTCTGTAATATATGTAAAAGCAAAGGTACTTTAACATAAATTGTTTTGCTCGACGAGCATTTTTAATGACGTATAAAAGTCAAAAATGTGGAGAATTTGCGAAAGAAGCAAAATTGATCAGTTAAAGTACAAGAGATAAGTAAATGTTTTTTTAGCAAAAGTTCTATAATTGTGAAAGATATTTTCGTTGACATATTCAAATTTTAGAACTGTTTTAAGACTGTAAACGAGTTGGTTATTAAGTCGAATCCCACAATGATATTATTTTGTTCTTTTTCATAATCCTTCAAAAACAGAATCAGGCAAAGACATTTTTCGAAAACGTGTATATATTTGAACGCAGCGAGATTCGAACCCGCGCTTTTTGGAAACCGTCTCTTCTTACTTTTTTGATGTTAGCTCTCTCTATGTAGATTTTTACTCTGAATCTCTGTAGATTTTTACAAATTACTACTACCCTGTTAACAAACATAATCTGTCCACGCCTATTTCAATTGCATTAAAATAAGTATGTACTATTTACATTCACGAAAATAATAACATGCTAAAAAATCTATATTCCTTCCGTAAAAACATAAGCATGAATTATATAAGGATAGTTAATCAACTAAGTGAAAAGGGCTTAACTAACAAATCACTGTAAATGTAATAAGGAAGACACAGGGAGAGAGCCAGTATTATATTTTCAGTAGTTTTAATATACCAGTTTTTATATATACTTATATATAGAAACTTATTATTTTATTATGTATTATTGTTGGCCGGTAAACATTTTCGTTTTAAAACAATCGATTCACTCGTTAAATGTTCTTATGTACAACGAATATTTACCGGTCACTATACCGGTTTTTGTTTCTAAAATTACATATTTAAAAATAACATATTAAAAATAATTGAAGACAGTATTAGTAAGTGTCATATTGCTGACGTAATAAAGAAATGGGGATACATAAAAATATTTGTTATTAGATATAGTATAGTATAGATATAGTATAGTCGTATTAAAACATAATGTATCAACGAAGCAATAACCACAATTTTGCTGACTGGGCTTTTATAGGTAAAAAAACGGCTAAAATAACTGTAGTGTATAAGATGAACTAATAATAACAAGAAATCTAAGTATGAGAAAATCATTAGAAATGTAAATTACAAAAATATATGTTATTAATACAAATAGGGAATCGTCATGCAGGAGAACAAGTATTCTATCGCCATCTAAAGAAGTAGTCTATCGCGACAGGACGCGCCAAAAGCAGAGCCAGTTGTTTTTACCACATCAAAGTCACATATAAAGCAGAAAGTAGTAGCAGGCACCTGGGTATCTGTAGTGCGATCTCGTCCAAGCTGTCTAGAGGCTCGCTGAGCGGACGCTCGTGCAGGCGCGAAGGCGCAGTGAGTGTGTCGGAACTCATGGTTTGTCTACTATTGGTATTCCTGCAGTGCTTCTGTCTGGTCTCCTCAGCACGGCGAAGATTGTGAAATCGGAAGAAGAATATCGACATTATACGGCATGGACCACGGTACCCCTTGGTGTCCTTACGTGAAAGTCCGCGGCAGTCTGCTTCATTCACATTGACTTAATCACTCACTTTGAATCAAGAGAAATAACAAAAATATCTGCATGAAAATAATAAAAAATATACATTAAATTCTTTTAATATCAACAGTTGGAGTTGTGATCTAGGCGATGTATTGAATTATATGTAGATATTATATAAAATGGCAACAACAAAATTAGATCTTTTGAACCCGATTTCATGACCTAGTAAGTAGAAATGTTCTTGTCCGCTTACATCCTCCTACATATTTTATTGCCTGAATTCCAATTCCATATGCGTACCCGTACTTTTATAACATTGCTCAGTAATTACATTTATATTTAATTTTTAAATTTTTGTGCTATATATTTTTTAAATTTTTTTACTTTTGTCAGCTAAGTTTTATTGATAAAGTAATGGCTTTTTTAGAGAAATTTGTTGTAATGTTTTAAAAAATTACATTGTATATTGATATACTTTATTTTATCATCCTTTTTTTTATTCTCAGTAAAAAGTCGTGTTAAAACAGAACGAAAAACCAAATGTCAAGGATACCTAAGCTTCATACGACGAGGGTACCTATCCCTACCCCGCATATGTAGTATATATCATGTGTATAACTGTAAGCCGGTGAAAATACTCGTGTCTTTTTATTTTATTTATTTTCTCCGTGATTATTGTTCGAAAATTTACGACCAATAAATTGAACTAAGATTTAAAAATGGAAAAGGACTTTTTTTCATCGTAATACGAATGTCATACAAAACTTAGTATAAATTATGTTCTGTTTTGATGATAGTATAAGTTTTGTTTTGTTCATATTGATCTAGTAGATCAGTATTTTATCTATTATAAGAAGATACTTTATCACTTGTATTGAATACGGAAATATATTGTTAGTTATCACCAAAATATCTTCACCTCGAAGCGTCACAAGGTGTGCTGCAAGTATTGCACTTGAGGCTGTCTCTCATTAGCGAAGAGTTCCATTGTATGCTTAAACCATTTCGACTTCGCGCTGCATGTAAAAATTATTCTTTTATTATGGAATCGGGTCAGGGTACAAGCAAATTTCTGGTTATTTGCCTTTACTTTGTTGTTTTATTATTCGTTACACTTTTTATTTAGACATTTTAAAGTATAATTTAGTTGAAGCAGCCCGTAAGAAGATATTTTATTTTTTATATTTCTTATCTATCTTTTTATAAAAGTAGTCATAACTTATATTTTTTTTAAAATTGCTTAAAAGTCTTCTTAGATGGTAAGTCACATTTTTAATTTTATATTAATAATAATATTTATTTTGTTGTCATAATGAAATATACATATATTGTTCATATATGACATTGTATGCGTTTTCATGTACTAAAATGCTATTCTTTTTTGTTGTTTGATATTTTTATTTTCTGTAACATTTGCTGTTCGTTTGCTCTCAACGTCGATACAAAAGGCGAGATCAATTCAAATTTCGACCACATGATATAATCAATTTTCACATTAAATATTCACAGATTGTCTTTTATGAAAAAAAAAACCAATGTAGAAGGTTTTATTTAAGAATTAATGCTACTAAAGGAATAACTAAATATGCCTATTTTATATGTACTCAAGTTATTGCTCTGAAGGACCGAAGTTGCTTAAGACGAAGTGATTTATCGTTATTAGCGTCAATGAATTTTGCGAGTGGTCGTAAAACTAGACGAATATTGTCGACCTACTGTTTATATCTATATTATAAGAATCGGATTATGTTAAAAAGCTTTTTAAATACATACACAAACACTCGTTACGTTAGTAAGTTTTTCTTGATAATTACAGTCTTTTCTCATTTACTAGTGGAGAGGTAAAACAAAAGTGTTATATTTGTGTGGCCAAGTGGCAGCAAAAGAAAAGAAGGTTGTGTCTGAGATGGCGCGTCGCTGTACAATGGACTATTTTTTTTACTTGAAGTTGTTTAATACTTGACCTCGATAAATTTTAATTCAGTTAATTTATCCATGCGTTCTAGTAATGAATTAAGACTAAGACAGAATCTAAGCAAGTGAATGACTACTGACACAATGACTTGTAAAAGTTTCTCTTTATTTTGTACATGTATGATTTATTGTCAGTGATATGACTAAACACTAATCACTACATTACGGGAATATTAATACAACACGTTATTATGTGCACCGACTACTGAATTACATTTTTAGAGTTACATTACGATAAACGGATATGATACAAACCCGCTGCGTCCGTAAAAGAAAAATATTTCGTCGTCTAATTCGTCGTCCATAACAGCAACTCACCATCCAGCTCATTTACTACGACCCATAGAACAGAATCAAATAACAAACAAAAAAAAATAGGATTGAGTACCTACTGATTTTTAAATACGTTAGTAAACAAGGATAATGTCACAATACGCCTCAATCAGTCGTGATCGCGTTAACGGCGCGCTTGCGAGAGCGCGGCGACGGGACTGCGTGGCGCGTCAGCAACGCCGAATGTGATTTAAGCTTTGAGCCCGCTTACGACTCGCCATGAGATGCCCTGCCTTCCGCTCCCCTGCCCACCGATGTGCCCCCTACCCATTCCTCTCATTGTTGCCGCACTACGCCTCGCCATCACCCTCTAGGCCCTTACTGATCTCGTCGCACTATGATCCTTCGATATAGTTCACTTTTCTATCGCTGTATTTTACTAGAACTAGCATTTTACGTTTATCCAGAAAATTATTACGTTTGCGCAATATTTTTGTGATTGAATTGTTTGGCAAGAATTATTTTTTATAAAGTAATAAAAAATTAGCTGTTTTTAAACATAAAACTTAATTAAGGTGATATTACCAATTTTCTGACCTTCACTTTTTTTCCCGCATAGCAGGATAGTATCGAAATACTCCTTTCTTAACTTTCCACCCGACATTGCGTGTTGTGTAGCTCGTTGGGCACCTCTCTGGCAACCTCTACGACGCGCTTTGTCTTATTCATCAAAGCGGTGCAAACAAATAAATTATGACCACCGAGTGGGGTTCGAATCCACAAAGAATCACCACGATTGCAGACACTTCTTGCCTTACTGTGTCCTGATGGCTTTATTAAGCATCTATACAATAACAATTATAAAATACTTATTGACAAAACTAATATAGTAGAGACTAGCAAAGATAGGTCCTCTGATTATAAAAGATAATGTACATACATAACGATACAAGGGATTTGGTTATTCATTGCTATTCACGTGCCGTTTCTATGCTACGTTGTCGTGTATATTATATATTATTGTATTATTATGATATTATTTAATAAAAATGTTTTGCGAGATTATCAGACATTTTTATGTAAAACCAACTTTAAACCAGTGACAAAAGAAATATATTATTATATTTGTTTTCATCAACTTTCCACTGAAACTCAAGCTATGGGCAAAGGAAAAACGAAAGTTCATTAAAGTTGAACAAAGTTTCTAATGGTTTACATAATTGTAAATGTATATTCGATTAAGCTATGTGAGTGCTGTTTATTTGTATATAGTGGCCATATCGTTAATTTTGTTTCTACTTTTTAACGTCCAGCTGTACCCGACACAGCAGAGTAGGCAGATGGAACTTAGTGTTACTGGCCACGAACTGCTTATAATGTTGATTTCACGAAATTCTTTACGTCACATCATTGAATGATAAACGTCAATCTTCGCGCAGGGTCACAAAGGGTGACTGTAAACGTGACTATATCTGGATTCAATTCCTACTCGAGGAATTGGAATATTTAATATTTCTTCGCTCTAGTCTTGAGGCGTAGCGCACCGTTGAGTTCCGCCATTTAACACGCAATGCCTCTAGGATTGAACGGAAGTGGGAATCGAAGTGTCTCACATTAGGTTTCATCTGCTTACGCTGATTCTTATGTACTTATTTAACTAGTAGTTTTCAATTCTTCTTTATTTTTTTATTTATAAACTGCGCAAAAACACATCGACTTCAAATAAAAATAAAAATTAACTTCAAATAAAATAAAAGAGAAGAATGTTGTAAGAATATAGCTTTTTCCCAAAATAAATACTACGAATAATTTCATTTTTTTTTAGTAAAAAATGTTGAATTAATACTAAAGTTTTTACTTTGTTGGTTGGTACAGAAGGAAGATAGATTTTTTTTGTCTTATCACTTATAATAAAACAAAAATATATGTATATCGAGATCAATTACATCAATAGCTCGTGTGTAGTTCTAAATGGAAAACCTTAATATCAATTTAAAGAATTTCAATGTTTTTACCCATGTATCGAATAACATTTTGCACTTTCTACCTTTCCACATTTACGTATATTTTCAACAAAATTGAATTTTAAAAAGCAGCCACATGACTAGTTTTTTCATTCCATAGGACGAATAGGTATTGTAATTAACTATATAACATTTGACACATTTGTCAATGACATATAAAAAAACATGGTTTATTCCATGAGGTATAAAGTATATATAGATCAAACACCAAATTACTAATAATTATAATAATTTATAGACTTTTTATATAAAATATGTTCTGAGATAACTACCTATTTCTCAAAAAATATATACAATGAGTCACTTACATGAGAATAAACTAAAGCTTACAAATTATTACAACAGTCTATCTTGTCACTCCATCTATACTCGCACAATGTCTATAACAAATACGAGAGTAAAGCATTCTGGTAAATAAATGCATATTTATATTATATTCATTTATAGCGGGTAGGACATATTCTTTGGCTACAAAGTTGTATTCAAATTGACTTATCTTGCTATATATTAACATTACTATATATTGACATTATTTTTCAAAAAACATTTGTGTATGTATATTAAAACAATTTATAAGATTTTTACGGTAATTTATAATTAATAAGCAGTGGTTGTGGTATTATAATATTAAGTATTTTTTTATAAGTACAGTTGTGTCTGGTTATAACGACGGCCAAGAACGGTCTCTTGTCGCCGTCGATATTACGCCGTACTAATCAGAAGTCGTCCTAAACGAACAGACATCTTTATTATTAATCACATAAGTAATATATTTATTAATATTTAGGTGATCAGACCAGATTCAAAAGTAAACAATAAAATCAATATTTGTTTATATAATGTTTATACATAAAATAATGTAACTTCAATGTAACTAACATCTAAATTTCTAGTGCAAAAAGTCTGGTTTTTATTTGTATAATAAAAAGTACGAACTGAATTGTGCAAACGGAACATAATTCTAATAAATGAGACATCCTTACTTACCTTATATTGTAAATGCGAAAGTCTGTCTGTTTGTCTGTTACGCTTATGGCTAATCTAATCGTCTGATTTGGGTGAAATTTAGAATTAAACTTATACTTATTTTATTTTTTAAATCAACCTCTAGCAGGTATAAGAAAATAATAAAAAAGCCAAACCACTTGAAATTTGACATAAATATAGTTGGTAATCCAAAGTTGATTAAGGTAAAGTAAGGTGCATAGGCTACTTTATTTTTCAAAAATCCACCCCTGAGAGTTGCAATATAAAGAACAGTTACGAATAATAAGAATTTTTGAAAATTTTCAGTGTGGCGGATCGAAGATAACTTCTTATCTATGATTTATTTCTAAATACGTCGTTGGAACCGGACAATTATTCGTAATAAATTGTAAAAAACCGTCGTTATAAGCGATCGATCGCTGTAAGCGAAGTCGTAATAAACGAATGTCCTTTCATATAAGGTTGTACTAAAACCAAACATATGCCTCCACTTACATCGCTAAAAACGGTTGGTTGCTATATGCGATGTAAAGTCATACTAAATGGACTACACTGTATTTAGAATAATTATATTTAAGGACATTGTGCGAGCTTACATTATTTTATATCGGTGGGTAAGTTATTATATAGTTGTGCTCCATTAAATGTTATATTTTTTTGCAAATTTTGTTTGGACTTTCGGGAAAGAAATTACATTGAAAATTTAAAATTTGTTACACGAGGAAAAGCATACTAAAAATCTGCTCTAAAATAAATTTCTTCCTTTAGAATAATAAAGGCACCCAATTTCGAGAGATTCTAAAAGTGTACTGTATATGTTGTGACGTATTTATAATAACAGCGTTTTTGGGTTATACATTTTTTCGGACCATATTCAATATTCAAATTCAATATATTTTTTTAATTATTTCTCCAAAACAAAAAATACTTAACACAATATTTCGAAATATTCAATTCAAATATTCATATATTCGCGAAATATTTGTGGATGCGACTGTCATGTTACTAAGAAACGGCATACATTACCAACTCCTTAGAAATTAACGATTTAAAAAAAGAAAGACAAAATTTAAAAGTTTACGTTTTAATTAAAATAAATTGTCTGTTCGTGTTTGTGTGAGCGAAAGCGTGCTTAGTCTTGCTTGCTTGGTCTTGCTCATCTTAAAGTACGTGTTAAAATAAATAATAAATGCATACAACAGAAATGCAATTTCATAGACATAAACTTAATTTCGAATTTCTAAGGTAGTTTTATAATAAAATACTTAAATGTTTTAGTTCTAAGTATTTACAGAACAAACACCTCGTAGATTTAAAAATCTATTATCAAGGTATACTTTGGCGTTCTTTTTATTAATTATAGTAAATCGAAGCTTGTCTGTGCTTAGGTACTTTATTAATTCGTTTTATAAAAGGTAAGTACAAAAAATCAATCTGTTCTTTAATTCATTCGCTTTCTTTACTTTATCAAAAATATCATATTAAAATGCTTATTTATTGATTGATTTGATAGACTGATTAGAATAAAAATACTTAAGTTTAGCGTTACCAATGTGGCCAGTCGTGGCCCAGTGGCACAAGCGTGTGACTGTAAACGACTGGTTGTGGGTTCGATTCCCACTCGAGGAGTGGAAATATTTAATATTTCCATTTTCTTCGCTCTGGTGTCGAGGTGAAGCGCGGCGTTAAGTTCCGCCACTAAACACGCAATGCTCCGAATTCGGCGAAAAGTGGGGAACGGAGTGTCTTAACACTAGGTTCCCTCTGCCTACCCTGCTGTGTGCGGGATATAGCGTGAAGCTATTTTTTTTTTTTTAGTGTTACCAATCTCCGTTAAATACATCGGGTATTTAATACAGAGTACATTAAATACCATCGTCGGGTATTTAATACGATCATCGTGGCTTGTGGCTTGGAAGAGGCCTATGTCCAGCAGTGGTCTTCGGAAGGCTTAGACGATGATGACTGTTCACTAACTTACTTAATTGTTAAGCATTTTTATGGTTTTGATAACTGTAAATATATATTTTCCTTTTAATATAACTTTTATAGTCTATATGTAAAAATATTTGAAGAAACAAATGCGATAAAAAGTATTGTAGTACACCTTGTATAAAAAGTTACTCTTCAAATTAGAAGAAAAGAAATTTGTTAATTATATCCATTAACTAGGAAAACCGAATCCAGGATCCATCTAAGGAGCATTTGAAACCAGGAGTAGAAAAGTTGATAAAAAATAATTATCATGTTTTGGTTTATCTATGTACCTCCTTTCCTTTGTATATTGTATACTTGGTTCTCAATGCATCAGAATCTTGAATTTTTAAATCTTATCTTATCTTATTAATGCGAAAGTTTGTGCGGATGTGTATGAGTTTGTTACTCTTTCGTACGTAAAAATTACTGAACGGATTTTCATGAAACTATGCAGTAATATAGCTTTAAAACCAGAATAACATAATAAGTTAAAATTTATAGGGATTTTTAACCGACATAAAAAAGAAGGTTCTTTTATGTATGTTCCCCGATTACTCGAAGATGGGTGGACCGATTTTCAAAATTATTTTTTTGTTCGAGAGGGTGTATTTCACAATTGGTCCCATGGTGAGAAGATCGGGATCTGATGATGGAATCGTGGAGAAATCGAGGGCAACCCTCAAATTTGAAAGGCACAGATGCAGTTCTTTCGTATAATAACGCAATTGGGGGATATGTATCTGACTATCATCTAATTTTATTAACCGACTGCAAGAAAAGAGGAGGTTCTTAATACGTATGTTTCTCAGATTACTCGAAGATAGGAAAACCGGATCGGAACTCAATGAAGATGTTTCTTGGTACACGCGGACGAAGTCGCGGGTAACAGCTAGTTTAAAATAAATCCATATTAATAAAAATCTCAAAGAGGCCATCGTAGCGCAGTGGGGCAGTGTCTTGCTGGAAACAGAGTTGGTTGTGGTTTCTATACCCACTCTGATTTATTTGTTTCAATTATTTTTAATTCCCGCTCTGTCAAGACAAAACGCGGCGTCATGTCCGCCACTCAGCATAAAATTCTCAAATTCTCTGTGTGAAAAAGTGTTATAAAGTAACACTCAAAAAGTATGTATGTACGATTGTTTGTAAGTGTATAGTATATATTTATGTTTGTGTATATTTATTATACTAAAAATAATATTTTTAATATTTGTTGCACCTCTCTGCGATTTCTTTCCGTTAGTCCTTTAAATTAATGATTGCCTGTAAGAAATCACTTGCAGTGATAAGGCCGCCATTGCACATACCAATGTTACAATTATTCTTTCGTGCTTCTCTGTAAACTATTTTGTGCAATAAAGTGTTTATTATTATTATTATTATTATTACTTTTAGTTCTTGACATAAGTACTTTATAGACACGTTTTCAGTTACCCCAGCCAACGACTATCGCGGTAAGGGTCCATCCACTACTAGTGTCATTTCTATGGCGAACAAAATGAATACATAATTTGAATGTATATATATTTCACAAAATACTGTATAACATGATAGCAAATTTAAAAAAAATGTATAACGTTAAACTTAAAGAATATGTATAAATCAATTGAATAGTTATATGGTTTTGATGAAGAGTTCTTGAGCTCTTTTCAACATTTGGGTTAGTTAAAAAGAAATGAGGTCATATTTTTATCTATATGGACGCAAATCGCATTGAAGTTGAAAACCACAACAACATGGAACCTAATGTTTGTATACATTAAGGAAGAACTTTATTTTAAAGTTCAACAACCAATTCTAAATAGTGTTAAATGAAATATAGATTTAGAAGTGTAGGGGGACCTGCTGTACCTTGAGCAGAGTTGTACCTAGGACAATCATATTGTTTTCAAAAAGTTCACGCCTTTTAGAACCATTGTTAATGTTTTTTTTGATACGTCGTTTATCCATATTAATGTAAAGTTAGTTGCGTTTCGTCGGCGCCGTGTACGCACAATAAAAAAAGGTAATTTGTTATTTTAAACTCAAAAAGTAAGTATTTTGTGCTGTTTTTTTTTGTGATTGTGTTACTTTACTCTAATTTATTTTAAGTGTTGCATATTTGTGAAAAGTGTCTTATATAAAATCCAATCTTAGTTTATCTAGCTACTAGGCGGCATGAGTGTCAAATCCTAACTTCCATCGTAAATAAATTCACCGTGCTTGTTAAGTGAAGTTGTCGCGATTTTGTACCTTGGTCACCGAATTTGCGATGTACCTCGGTCACTGGCCAAGGTATTTTAAGGTATTTTTAGGTAGTTTTAATAAATTCCATGCAAAAGTCTTTGAAAAACTGAAAATAGTCTGAAAAGGATGATTTGAATTTGTATCCGTATCAAGATATCAAGGAAATAATTAACCCACCAAAGAGAGTCAACTCAAAAAGAGAAGTTTATCTTGTTCCAGAAATTGAAAAATACTTCTAATATAACTAGAACTAAATATAAGTGAGAGTTGGTCTCAAAATAGAACTAAAAATCTGAATCTTTCGTAAGTGTTTTTATGTTTATTTTTGTTATAACTTCTTGATATTTATTTTATGATTTATTTTTGTTTAATCCAGCAATTTTAATGAATATTTTGCTTAGAATTAATGTTATAGAATAAGAACATGACACATAATTAGCTGACGTGATTCGAATCTAAAGTAATGTCAACAATAATGAGTACCAAATAGATAGAAAATACAGGTTTTTCTATAAATTAATAACTATTTTTATTTCCTATTAGCAAATTCACTCATATTATTAAATAATTATTACTAATAATATTTCAATAATAAATAAATATATTATAACTAATAAAAGTGTTTTTCTTCATTTGAACCTTCTCTGTCCAAGGTACAACGTACACCATCGAAGGTACATCTGGTCTATTGTACCTTGGTCAGTTTTCCCTTTTTATTTCAAGTGGGTAGTGGTTCCAAATCTTTAAAAATATATACAGTTCTATGATTGAATTATGTAGTTAGTTAAGTTATCTTTACATACATGCTTACTTAACAGACGCAGATAGTGATATTATTTTATAAAAAAAAAAATCTGGCCACGGTTCCCCTATAATTTTACTGTACTTGATATTTAGTGTGTATTACGTAGTATTAAGTAGTGTCCGACCGAAACTGGGTTTCAGCCGAAAGTGAACCTTCAGTTTGGCTCAGACTTCAGTTTTGGCCGAAACCGAAACTTAAAAACTAGCGCATTTTTCCCATTATATATGCATTTGAATGATGATTACATTTGCTTTTATTATTATTTCATTTCTTCGCTCTGGCAAAAGGCGGTGTTGAGTTTCGTCAATAAAATAATTATTATTACTAATAATATTTCAACAATAAATAAATATATTATAACTAATAAAAGTGTTTATCTTCATTTGAACTTTCTCTGTCCAAGGTACAACGTACACCGTCCAAGGTACATCTGGTCTATTGTACCTTGGTCAGTTTTCCCTTTCTATTTCAAGTTGGTAGTGGTTCCAAATCTTTAGAAATATATACAGTTCTATGATTGAATTATGTAGTTAGTTAAGTTATCTTTACATACATGCTTACTTGACAGACGTAGATAGTGACATTATTCTATAAAAAAAAAATCTGGCCAAGGTTCCCCTATAATTTTACTGTATTTGATATTTAGTGTGTATTACATAGCATATTAAGTAGTGTCCGACCGAAACTGGGTTTCAGCCGATAATATATTGGTATCGTTATATAAAATAAATTGGTATTATTATTTTGAAAATAATAAAAATGAAATAAATGAATACATAGTTGCTGGGCGAGTCGTCATGAGTGTATACTTAAACACTGCACATAGGGTTGATGTGCGCTGCGGTCCATTGCGCATGCCGTGTCCGAAAGCCGTGCTCGTGTATTCGATGCGCCCGCCATGTTAATGATGCGTTTATGGCTTTGTTTATTGTAGAATGGTAAGTGTATTTAGAACCCTTAGTAAACGACGTTATCGCTTGCAGCATCTACGTTCTATACGTGTCTTTACCCTACTGGCTCACTTTCTACAAAATCCTTCAAACACAATTTCTAACGCATGTTGGTGTAACCTCGAACCTATATATATGATCCAGAATTTAAAATTGTTAAAAAGTATCTAAAATAGCTGATAATAAATGTTCACTTACCTTTCCTCAAAACGAATGCTAGATCGGCTAATATCGCTCCACGCACTCATAGAACGACCACGACCCCGTCGGAACGCTGCAGCCGCAGCGCTCGCAAATGTTCCCGTTGGTCGACGTTCCAATTGGACGTCAGGTTGAAAGTTAACCTTTGCAGAACCTCTAGACGAAGGACCTTCCACAGACTCTCCACCACCAGACAGTTCCATCTCGAATGGAGTGTACTCTGGTGCCTCGTCAAGCTCCTGGTCACTACCGTCGCTGGCGGCAGAAAGCGCTTCATAACCGTAGCCAGGGCGGACGCCGCCGCCGGCGGGCGCGCCACCACCGCACTCGCTGCCCGCGCCCGCCCGCGATCCGCTCTCGATACGGCTCAATGACGCTGCTTTGACCGACTGCTCGCGCGCTCTTAGTGGTGACCCTCTTGACGGAAAATGGTTGGAATAACGCAGCTTGCTGTGACGGAACGTGGTGCTGTTCTTATATAGCAATCAGATGAAACGCTTCGTAAGACGAACGGCGATTACACTTCACATTTATTTATAATCTCACCATTGGAAAAGAACAAATTATATGTTAAATTATTCCTTCATAATTTGTTTATAAGTTAAAATTAAATGAGAATCTGTAAAGTGTTTATTTTTTACTTTCACAACAACTCAAGTTCACAGAATTACAAATCAAAGCTTTACACTTGTGCGACTATCGGTAAGCCTCAAATGTATATGTTGCTTTATGATAACCTCGTCGACAATACGCGGTAGACTAGCAGGTTTAGTAATAGATCAAAGCGAGGAATATACGTATATGAAATACTATTACCTGACCTTCGAGTGTCAGATCTTTGTTAATGGAGTTAGCTAAACAAAAATGCGTATAGATACTACGTTTCATACATGAAGCTAAAGACGTGAAGTGAGCAAGAGAAGTTTAACATGAAGTGCGCGCAGGTACTACAGGGTGGGGACTTAGCACCGATCGATGTTACTCGCTGCTTGCCTCATTCCTTTATAGTTCAATTTTCGACCACTTACAGGAAAGGGCGCTAATGTTCAATTTCAATTGTACCATACGAGATGTAACCAAATTTAACATTGTTGAATGTCTCAAGTAATATCTTTTTAATACAAGGCGTTTTGCTAATACTATTTACTAGAAGTTATTCACAGGTTTCCACCGATCTGCGCCCTCCGCCGATAGCAGGATTTATATATGAAATAATATATTTCATATTTTAAAACATAAATAAAATACATGTATTAAGAAACAAATACGTTCTAATTAATTATTTATTTGCATTATATTGTTTATTCCAATACATTGTGTCGAATGCAGAGGTTGTTTTGCAATTTATAACTGCCATTACAAATGCCTATCAATCAGATAGTTTGCAGTTTGTGTTTTAAAATATGAGCGGTAATCTAAGGTGTAATCGAACCCCTGTGATTTTTTGAATCTCTTTTGTCGTTGTTAGCATTTCCGTAGAGTGGTGTTTATAAATTGCTGCTTTAAAAATTCTCTACGAACAGTCCTTTGGCAAGAGATAATGCTATTTATTAAATATTTAAACATTTTAAATTCTTATTTACACACCTAAGACTTGAAAATCATTTACAGAATCATTATTTTTTATTTTCACAATCAAAATTTGTAAACCTTCCAAGGGCTCAGACCACTCTAACTGCTCTAACTAAGTCAAACGTTCTACAATGCAAATAAAAATTAATTTTAAAACTTTTTAAAGTCTTTGAGGTAAAGGGATTACATTTTAAATACAATATACTAAATAAAATATATATTACTTAGTTGGACTTAAGCTACCTTCCAATATTAGCACATAGTACAAAGTTAAATACAACGGGACTTCTATGTATATTACATTTTAAATTTTCCCCTTAGTACATTTGCGGAACCATCACTTCTATCGTTCCTACGGCTTTAATGATAACAGCAGTGACATCTTTGAGACTTCTATAGAAATGTGAGATAATTAACAGATGTGTAAAAGTAATTAATTGCATGTAGATGTCATTACTTTTTCTGTTGCCGTGTAGTTATTGCAACATTTGAATTCTAAATCCTAAATAAATGTTAATTGAATAGTTTTGATTCGGATCAGAATAATTGCCAGTACCTTATACTTGTTTTATATTTACCACTGGAGAAATTTAAAATCATTGTAAAAAATACATTAATAAATAATACTTATTACTCTGTAGAAGAGTATTTAAAGGATAAAAATGCGTGGAATTAATGTGGTTAGAGTCCAATGCCGGTTAGTTACCATTGTATCAAATAATAAAATTGTAATTTTTATACTTGAAAATAGCAACTGTTGAGTTTCTAAGTGCGGTTTCTAAGTGCGGTAGATTCGACTATTCAAAAGTGCCTACAAAAGTCAATTTGAATAAAGATAATTTGATTTAAATTTGAATTTATACTCATCAAACCACACATATAATTGCTAGTATTCCGCAATGATGTGCTCCGATCCACAATGGCTTTGTTTATGATTTTGAAATTTATTCCGAAATAGAGGGTGATCCTGGAATGCCTTATATGAAGGTGGTAAAAATAGAAATTATTTAGAGAATGGGTGGTGTAAGAATAATTAAAGATTAACAATTATTCAACTGTAATTGAAAAAGCAACAAATAATAATTAATTAATAGTAAAAGTAGAGTAATAGCAGAAGCTAACAATTAAAGTGGTGCGTCCCGCTCCGCCTCGACACCAGAGCGAAGAAAATGGAAATATTAAATATTTCCACTCCTCAAGTGGAAATCGAACCCACAGCCAGTCGTGTTTACAGTCATACTTAGTGTCGCTGCGCCACGACTGGTGTCAACTGTAATATTGAAAAAAAAGAACATCTAATTATGCTGTATTGTCAAGCAATTGAAAAATCGATTTACATTCGCCATATAGATACAAAAGTTATTTAATAGTTAGTTTCAATTATTTCTCATAACACAGTGGCACAAGCGTGTGACTATAAATGACCGGTTGTGGGTTCGATTTCCTCTCGAGGAGTGGAAATATTTAATGTTTCCATATCCTTCGGTCTGGTATCGGGACAAAGCGCGGAGTTAAGTTCCGCCACTTAACACGCAATGCCTCGGAATTCAGCGGAAAGTGGGGAATGGAATGTCTTAAAACTAGGTTCCCTCTGCCTACCCTGCTGTACGCGGAAAAAAATAACAGATAGTCGTGAAGTAGTTATGAAATACGTTGTTAATTTATTTAATTAATCCACGGACCAAAGTTATATGTAATATTAGTATATTATTAACAAAAAATATATTAATAAATTATTTTATTACCAAATAGTATATTCAACCTTAGTGTCTCATGTATACAAACAAAATTGTTGTTTTCTTAAGAAATATTTGATTAAAAAATATTATTTTATAGTTATTTCCTATTGTAGTGAGTTCTATATAAACCATAATATATATCTTACAAATTAAAAATAAAAACTGAGTGTTGAAGTGTTAAGATGTGGTCGAAAAACCCGAAGAATTAAATAAAGAGGTAAGACGTTATGATAAGAAGAATATAGTTCCTATCGAAATTTAATTTAATTGTAAAATGTCTTTTCTACCATTTTCAAAAGAATAAAATTTCAACAAATATTATACACGCTCTAACGACTCTTATACCCAAGGGTTTGTAGTAAAATCGACTTCCCGGCCTTTGGAATTTATTGTGTTCATAACAAAGCACTTGATATGCATTTGATATTGCGTATGGCCACAGAAGATTGTGATATTACAAGGCATCGAGAAGTGTAAGGAGGATTTTGATGTCTTATAAATTTTATAAGATGTATAAAACAAATGTTTTATATTTAGTTTTCATCGTTTTTCCCATAGCAGAAGTAAGTATCTTAGATATTAAACTATTTTTTAATATACGAGGTAACGAAAAAATAAAGTAAGTTTAGTAAAGTAAAGTTATTTCAGCCTATTTCGCCTTTTTTAGCGATTGCGTGTCAAGTAGAATACGAGAAAATCGACATAATTTAAATATAGTAGAACACACAATCAAATTATTTACATTGGAATTTTCTCACTGCGTTTTGATAGTATCAGTTAATATTTATTATATTTTAATATTGCTTAGTAATACTTATCTGTGTGATTACTGATTAATTTATAGATGTACCTACATTAAAATAATAATGTTACTTGCAGTGTGCTGTTCCGGGGACATTTTTCTGGCGACCAAGACTGGGACTGGACCTCGCCATACCAACTACTGGTAAATCATTATCTTCTAGCTAGTAGTAGTATTCTAGTAGTTGTACTAGTAGTAGTAGGTATCTACTTTTATATATCATTGAAACCGTGAGTAGTGAGCAGTAATGATTGTTACACTATAATTTTATAATACTATATGTGTGTTAAATGTATTCTTTTTTATATGAATAAAAACATGAGTAAATTGCTAAAATTCTTACTATATTTTTATAATTTTCAGAGGTATCCATCCATGTGCACCTACCGACAAAGGAAAATATCCGAGCGGGGTTGGTGGTTATGATAGAAGGGTATCAAGTAGGCATGACCATTGTAGCACTAGCATCTGGACTATCGAGCGCAAAGCCGTATCCCCATCTCAACCCTCTCTCTGCCTACTTCTACACGAATGCTTACCGCTGGGCTCTTAGACATTTCAGCCTGTAAGTTACTTAATTTAAATCTTGTCTTGTCATTGTCTTATTTTATATTTTTCTTTTATGTTTCTATTTCAGTATACCTGTTTGGATCGGTGGAGGCAAGGGAAGCTATTGCGATACGCACAAGGTCTGGCGACGCCGTTTTTTTTATATGGATGAATTTGTTCCTACTTGGATGAGACACCTTTTCCCTTTCGTAAATAAAAATGAATGGAAGAAAGAAGAACTGGAGTTTAAACGTTTTAAAAAATATGCAGAACCAGCTTTTGGCAAACATTATCGTTATGTAAATAAACATTTTAACGACTTTAAATCACAAGAGACCAAAGAATCTATCGAAGTTGTGGATGCTTCTAGTTCAAGTGAAGCCAAAGAAATTTGACAATCTTTACGTTGATATAGTTACAAATACTTCTCTTTTACAAATAGTCACATTAACAATTTAAGAAATTTAATATGTCTTGATAAGTAGTACTGTACGACTAGTTATCAAGACTTATTTAACGTCAAGCAAAATTAATCTTTGTTGCTCATGTCTAACGTAAAACCTTATTTTAATGGCATTAATCTTTTGAACAACCTTTTGAGATTCACGTCTTTGTTATTATTACTAATAAATAGTAGATATGCGCCTAAATTCTTTATTTCTATATATATTTCAATCCTTGTATAGTACCCGGCAATAAATAATGCACATCGATGCTTAGAATGAAACAGTCGGTTAGCTTCGGCTTCGTAGAGCGTTGTCTCAGTCGCTTAAAATAATAACAATGCGAAACGTCACATATCAACTGAGTGACAAAGACAACGCTCTACGAAACCGAAACTGACCGACTGTTTCATTCTAAGCACGATGTGCATTATTTATTGCCAGGTATTATAATTAGTTATCCTTCACGTTATTGACAACATTTTTGTTGTTGACAATTGGACGTGTAATTATGCAAACCAGAACTTGGACTAGTTCTGGTTTGCAATGTTAATTTTTAGAAAATTAAGATTTAAGGTGTTTAATGATAAGAAACTTATGTGAGCGTAATTGTTTTATGATATTGCTGTATAGTAAAATATAATGCGTACTACATGTTAATGTACAAAGTTTTGCTAACTTTGAAGCCAAAGTAATTTTTAATCTCTGGCTCCTTTCTGCAATAAGATGATAGTGTGAGATCGTTCTTTGTTATTAGAGTATGCTTTTAGTAGTTAGTAGAGAGAATAACAAAATAAATATCTTAATATAAATAAAGGATTTTCAGAGAACACAATTTTAAAAGTAGGAACACAAAAAAGTAATTTTTGTTCTATATATTCTCGTTCTATAGTCATTGATATTTTTATCATCGACAGGATTAGGTAATATTAAAGTAATGCAAATCTATAGAAATAAGGTGTAATTGAGCTGATTTAAGCTGATTAGCTTTTGAGATCATTTAGTTGAGCCTCTGAAATTAACTTTCCTCTTGGTTATTTCTTCTACAGAAAATGGAGCCATCGACCCTCCAAGTATCTATACATTTTTTATATTTGCTTTTTTATATTCTCTATCCACATCATCACTCATATAAAAATAGTTTTTCATGCCTTTTTCTTTAGGTCCCAGTCACGACACCTTTTCATCATTCACTCAAATCACTCACTTTTCACTTAAGTCAAATCGTCAAATTTTATTGAAGATCTTATAAAGTAAAATAGTTAAGAGTTCATACTTGTCTTTTATTTTAAATTTTAGAAGATTTGGTACATTTAAGATTACAATAGCTATCATAATAAGTATTTTATATTTTGAAAGTTATGTTTTAAAATATGTGTGTTTGTCTGTCACGCTTTCACGGCTAATCTACTGGTCCGATTTGGATTAAATTTTGGATGAAAGTAGTAAAAACGAGTGGGTCTAACATAGGCTACTTAGTTTTACAAAAATCAATCACCCGACTACTGGACAAGATAATGTACTGTCACACATGGTTCGAAGTGTTGGAAGTTATTATTCATATTACGTAATACTATTTAAACAACGTATTATTAATATTGCAAAATGATCATTCTATTTTTGTACGAAATGTATCTTATTAAAATTTCCTTAATTTGTAACTATCGTTGAAATAAGGCCTAAGATATGCCAATATTCAAGGGGAGAACCAGAGAAGGAGCAAAATGGAATGAAAATAAAACAAATTTGTTAAAGCATCTATCACCACTTCTTGTTGCAACAAAAACACTTGATGTCAGCGCAAAAGTTTCAAAAAAGCAAGATTATTTCATTTTCAATATATAAAAAATAGGAAGAAAATAAGAAAAAGAGAGGAAACAGCAAACAACAAAAAAGTTTAAACAGAAATACCATAACGTAAAAATAACAACATGTTGAAAACAAAAAAAATATCCAAAGTACTTATGAAATGGATCAAAGAATAGACTAAACGCATATTTGCGGGGAAACATTCGACTAAACTGCGCCAACGAAAATTGTATTCAAAATAGACGCTTAGATATTGATTATAAAAATTAAATCAGCCGAATTTGTATTTTTTTCTACTTATTAATCTTAAATTGACTTATAGCGGTTTAATTAATTAATAGTAGTAGGTATGTAATATCTCCTTAATTAATAAGGGGCTTACACTTTAATAATTAATCCGAAATGCTTGACATGCATGACATGCCTTCTTATTAATTAGAATTCATTTATATATATATATATATATATATATATATATATATATATATATATATATATATATATATATATATATATATATATATATATATATATATATATCGTGATAAGTAATATGAGGCTGGCGTGGCGCCAGAGGAAAGCACCTGTACTGAATATATACGTGATAGTCGTTAGTTCTATTCCCAATCGGGAGAACAATTATATTTAATTGATTTTAAGCGAAATGTGCATAACGAATTATCTTGAGGTTCTAGGTTCTTTCTAATCACCACCAACCTTTGGATAAAAACGTGAAGCTGCGAATATAAAGACACATAAATAATACCTATGTATATTTTTCTTTATGAATTTATAATAAGTATATAGAAAATCGTAATCAAAATTTCTCACACATCTTTCGGAGAGATCGCATCTATACAGCACTCATATTTCATTCTTCTTCGGAAATACCTGTTTTACTGCCGTACAGCGTCGGTACCAGCACTGCATTGTGCACAGCTAAACGTGCGGTGGCGTGCAGTGTCCCACGTTCCGACGTCGCATCAATGGAGATAGAGCACCGCTAACCCGTTACACTTCATATCTTCTATTTACTATAATCTTGCATTCTGTTCTGTCTCTTTCGAACACCAGAATATGGCGTCGTCTTTCAGGATGGTAGCGAATGCCTGCAACTCGCATACTGGTGATGCAATAAGGATTGCATCATCTGCGTTCAACATCTATCCATGTACAAATTGAACAGCCAAGCTCGCATAGTGTGACCCTCTTTGACAATATCCAACCGAGGCGACATGCTAGCTCCGTAATTTCGATAAAGGAACTTTAAAGCCTTCAGCAAGGACCCTCCGTTTACATTGTACAGCGGGTATATTTCCCATAACTTTACAATTACATAGATGTTTGGTGCTTCGTCTACGGGCGGCGAACCGCCAAACATTTGATGATCGGCGATGATGGTCGGCGGACTCTAGTAATCGAAAGCCAGTCGGAGAACGAATCTCCTACCACCAAAATACCTTATTTCTCGCCTTTTAAGTGACGCTACCTAGCAGAGGAGGCGAATTGTATTCTTAACCAATTACCCCACGGGTGAAAACAATAACATAAAAAACAATATTATAAAAGTGAAAGAATAAATTTAGATTTTTATCAATAACTAAATTTATTCAGTAGTCAATTCGAAATTAAACTTAAAATACGAAATTAAACGTAATTACATATTATATTATATAAATATCACTTTATGAATGTACGTAAACCCCATATTTTTTAAATGCTAAGAGGTTTGGTAAGAAAATGAAACACCTTTTTACTTCACTACTGTTAATATATTTGATGTCCCGATATCTTTGGCAAGTAACAAAATACGTTATAATAAAATCAACTTACATAATCTAAATTAAAATTATTAGGAATCCATGTAAATTAATATAACAATAACTGCATAATTAATAACCTACATTAATAATAGTGGTGTATATAAAAAATCTGAAAAAAATAAGCATGATGAGTATAATAAAATATAGTTCAAAAAGTCATGTGACTTAAAGATTAACTATCGGCCATCAACATACAATATAGATTATTTAAGTGATTATAATGAGAGATAAAACTAAGTGTCCTGGACCAAGCTGAATGTCTCATATAGAGACTAACATGGGAACCTATTACTAAGGGGGCAGCGGTAATCCAGGACGCTTTGTACCTATTTTAATAACTTCGATTATTATTCTTATCCTAACATTCAGTGTCAGATTCAAAAAAATAAATGCAATTAAATTAATTAACATTTTTAAACATAACTTGGTAAATAGTTGTACATATAGTAAACAATTATAAAACTTATAATAATTATTGTGAATTTTATATGTCGCAAAAATACAACAGATAATTATAACAAAATTTCTGTATAAAAAGTGTTATTAAATAATACAGTTGATATATAAAATTCACTGCGACAAATAAAATACATTTATGGGTCAACGAAGGAGATCATGATGTATCTGGTGCCCTTGGTGACAAGCAGGCCCTCGTGGAAGTGGGTGAGACGTCCAGGGTGCATCAACATCCAGCCACGCTTCGTGTCGCGAACTGAACAGTTGTAGCGAATGAACCTGCACCCACCGCCCTCGTAGTCGTCGTCTGTGTTCAAAACAAGCCAAGTAAATATTACAATTTGATTTTGACTCCTATAGTCAAAACTTAAAATACAACATTTTGTTTTTTTTTTTAAAAAGATATTTTACAAAGCTTGTGTAGATATGTGTGTTGTATATATTTATTATATTTGGTTAAAGGTTGGCTAGAAGAGAATGTTTTCTTACGTTAACCGCATGCATGCATGCATGCATTTATTGATTTTTGCAATAAAAAAAACGTATAATTAAATGTATAGATCTCTCGAGAATCGAGACTCACGCGGCTGCACGAGTGATTTTTTTATTAGTGTGTCTCGCCCGCCGCTTATCAAAATTATCAGTCGAAAAAAATTGACGTCTCAACAGGAGCGGCCACTTCGAGTGAAACGAGCAATGTTAGTTAAATATAATTAAATATTGGGAATGAAAAATGACAATTTTCAATGAAGGATACAAATGATGACATGTAAAATAATTATTACAAAATAATTAGAAGTACTTTTTATTGTAAAAGTGGTGTTGTTTATTTAAAGTATTCTTTTAAAACAGGGGTGCGCAACCTGCCCTCTAGCTGCATGCATCCCTTTAAGTCTACATGAATTTGTACGGCCGCCAAGCGTTTATTTATATTACTACAGATACTTTATCGCTACTGTTATATAGTTTTATTAAGAAGTTTGATTTAGGCTCGCTAAAAAGCTTCAGAAATAGGATACTCTTCTTGCTAAAAAAAGATTGCTCACCCCTGTTTTATAATATTAGAAAAACTTACATGGAGTATTAAGTGCGATGTTGATAGTGTAAGTCGAGGAGTCGTGGTGGGGACGCAGTGAGGGTTGCTCATCGGGCCGGTAGCGCACCACGAAGTTCATCATGGATACCGGTGGCTAAAACATTTAAAAATTTTGTTTTAGTTAAGCATTTAAAGTTATTAAATAGGAAGCCTAGGAGGAAGGATGCTTTTAGACAAAATATTCGTAAACAAATAGGATACGACGAAAGAATGAAAAAAAAAACTATATTCACAATACTAATGAACAATTTAAGTTATACCAAAATTGTCATAGCAATATAAAACTTACATTATGATAATATCCCGTAAATACAAGTTCTTGTAAGGGGCGGACGTATTCCTTGAGAATATATAGCCATTGATTCTCCAGGCCTACTTGTTTCATATGAATATCTCGTGTTGGCACTGCCTCATATCCACCTTCAAGTCGTTTATCCTGGTAAATGACAAATATGTTTAATGCATTGCAAAAAAAAACTATTTTTAGATATTTTTCTACATATATTTAGAAAACGTATAAAAATGAAAGCACTAAAAAAGATTTCAGGTTCAGATTTCGCATCTGAACCCGCGCCTCTAGCAAACCGTCTAAGCGCTCTGAACGCTATGCCCTGTCATCCAAGATCGCAGCACTGAACAAACGCAGCTCCAAAATGTGCCGGGTTGTAATCCCCCTTTCAATTTTTTATACATTTTCTAAAAATGTCTTTTTCAATGTCCTTTGTGTGTGAATAACGATGAAAATGAAAATGACGATGAAAACGATGAAAATGAAAATGACGATGAAAACGATGAAACGATGAAAATGTTGAAAATAATCATTCTAATCTATTTTAGAAGCAATATTAAAAAATAACAAAAAGGTTTTACATTATTAGAGCCGTCACTCCATCTTCCATAAGCCTCCATCACTTCGATCCACTCTTTACAGAATCTTGCTGACATTATAGGGAACCAGTAGACATCAGGACAAGGCTGCGAGAGTAACAAAAAAACAAAATAAAGAAAAAAACAAATAAGAAAATGAAACAAAACAAGATTGGAAAATTGTTTAGGCTTTGGGGTCTGTCATTTTGGCTTGAGACACCTTCGGGTTAGGTGTCTCATCGATCTAAAAAGAGAAAAAAATATATAATCAGAATATGTATATAATCAGAATATCTATAGAAGTATTGATATTTATCATACAATCGTGTCCACGTCTTCTGCCGCGTGAGATCTGTCAATGAGAGTTCCCTCAAAATCAGTCCAGACGTTCCAGAGATTAACCGGAGTAAATAAACAGATGTGTATTTGTCTATTTACAAAATTTGTAGACAAACAAAAATTGTAAAAATATTTATGTATTTTTGATATATGTATGTACTGTGTCCACAGTTTGTGCATTTAGTAAATAGCGATTACTTTCATATGAGACGAACAGACCCACTATTTTTATTTATTTGTATTAGTACGTATATAGTAAGATAGTAAGTATATAGTAGATAATATAAAATAGGTGATAACGACGACACACTAATCACAAATTTGTTTCAACACCAATATATTATTGGTACAATAGTTTTTAACATATTTGTCAAACAGACCATTTTTTTCTTAATAAAATTCATTATTTTGTGGATACTTTTTAGTGCACTAAGATTTATTGGAGTTAAGTTAATAATTGCTTAAAAATTAAAACTACCAGCTTATGTATTATCTTCTTTTAAGCTTTATAGTCACCGGCTTCAATGTATATCATTAGCATATAGAAAAATAACCTACAAGAATTTATTAAAAAAATGAAATATTTCATAAACTTTATAAAAATCCAAATACTTTTTATATATCGGCATATTATAAAATTACCATGGAATGATTACGGCCTTCTTCAAAGTTAGAAATATAATCAGGGCTCAGATAGCGCTCTTCCCACTCATCTTTGTTTTCCATGACTTGGTACACATCGGGATTGGTGTGCGAAGTATCAAATGTTTCCGGATTAATGAGGTGGCCTAGTGTTACCTCATTGCTGACGTACATCATTATTCCCTGAAAAATGAAAAAAAGTATATTTGCTTTACTGTTTTCTTTTCATCTTCACGCTTTTTCTTGCATAGCACTTTCCGTCTAAATTTAAAATGCGAGTAAGGTGACGGAACCCAACGCCGCGCACTGTGAATGAACATTCGGGAATCGATCCCACAACCATCGTACACAGACGATGGTCTCAAATTTATTGAACTGAACCAAGTTAAGCTCTTACTGTTCAAGAACTGGTGTGGTTTAACTCTTCCTGGGCTATTTGTAGTAGACCTCTGAAATTTGGCAGGGATTTTGGCAGTGTCTTGTGTGCTGTGAAGTGTGTCAGTGTTTTTTGGTGACAATTGTAATTGTAGATTGTGAATAAATGGTAATTAAATGGTCAAAAAGTGCCCATAGACTTAGGCTGTGGAACGTTAAGTGTTATGTTAGTGTTAATTGTTTGCTTTTCAAACTTTTTCAACATGTTTTATGTACATTAAATATGTACTTCGCTCAGCTCTTCCCGCCATGCACAGCAAAGAGGCGGTTCCTAGTATTATTGTATTATAATTATATATGAAGCTAACCAACTTATATAGTCATCGAATCAACGGCTTAGTGTTTTTACCACATAGGGCTGCAACGTTAAATGGATTAGCTGGTTGAAACTCACTGTGACTGTCCATATACATATGTATATATCACTATGTAAAAGAAATATATATTAAACAATAATTATTTACATACAATCTCGGTCAATCCGACTTTAAATCGATTGAGAATAAATTAAAAAGTAAGTAATTTGTAGTAACTTTATTTTTTTGTGTCAATTTGATTTGTTGACATATTTCAAGTACATATAAGATTATTTTAGGTAACACAATTATATATTTATTCTAAATTGAAATGATTAAGCTATATAAGTACCTAAACATTTTTAATTTAAATATTTTTAGTAGTTGATTTAATAGCTTAAGTAATCCTGGTCGTTTTTCGAAGTTTTACGCCATCTATTGAAGAGGCTTAGAGCTGTTAATTGAACAACTATGTAAGCCAGTTAGCTTATATATTTACCTACATTAACTCACAGATTAAAAGCAACACAACTGTGAATCTGTATATACCTTGCTCCTCAAGCTCGAACAAAAGGCCATATCCGCATCTTGTTCGTCTTTGACATAGCTGACACCTTTAGCATATTCTTCGCGGAAAATCGAAATTTTCATTAGGTAGCAATTAGTAATGAAAGGTACATTCCAAATTCCCCTGTAATAAGTAAAATAAATAAAAAATAAAAATTTAAAACCATAACATTAAAAAATTTGTAATGTTTTTTCGCTTCACGCTTTTTCCCGCATAGAAGGGTAGGCAGAAAAAACATCTAGTGTTTTGACACTTTGTTTTTTATTTTAGGCCCGAAATAGAGAGATTGCTCGTTAAGTGGCGGAACCAAAGCGGAGAATTCAAAATAATATATATACAGTGGGATTCGAATCCACAATCATCGGGTTTACAGTCAGACGCTGTTCCACTGCGCTACTAAAAGTTACAAAATTCAAATCAATAACTGTCCCTACTAACTGTCCCTTCTTCGTTTATTCTATATCTACGTAAATGAAGTACCTATTACTGTTTTCATAAAATACACCATGTTTGAACGTATAATGTTTTAAACATGATTACAAACTATTCGCTCAGTAATAGTACCTCATCTACAATATTGACTATGTTGAAAATTAGGTTAGGGAGCATGTTATACGTATATCATAGTTCATATTGGCATTTATGCTACACTAGGCTTTAAGCGCGCCTAACATCATTAAATATAAAACTTACTTAACGCCCTTTTGCTGCAACATTTTAATATTAATGTACGTAGTTACTTTGAATAAGGTTGCACCTTGTATTTGTGTGTTTATTAGCAAGACAAAGAATTAGCTTATCTAGTTACGTTAGCTTATCTTATAAGGTCCATGTATAGTAAAACTCTAACAGCTCTACAAAATTAGTTAACTTATATATTACAAAAAAATATTTTAATTTAAGTATCGGTTTAGATAATTACTTATGGTAGTACGATTTACCATTACAGCAAATATATTTAGACCATTTTAACTGTAAAACGTAAAAAACCTAAAAAAAATCATAAAATAGATCACTAATCTGATGTAAATAGCATTATTAACTTTTTTCTTGTACGTATGCATGTGGCCGTACATGCATGACTAAATCTAGGCCTTCTTCATTTTATCAATAGATCAGCATTGTACTATCCGTAAAACAACCTTAATCGTAAACTATGAATATTAAATAATATTAATCCCTAAGCGATTCGCTTGCGGTTTCGTCCGGGGAAATAGAAATTTCAGTCAATTTAATATAATACGTTAATTTTACTGTAATATAACTGACATTATACTAATATTGTTGAACTAAATTTAATTTTTTGTATTTTTTTTATTTACGATCCGATTGAAATAAAATAAACATCAGATGTTAAAGTAAAAACTATATTCGAATCGGGTAAGCCGTTTGTGAGATTAAGGTCTGTGCACGCTACACGCACATTCAAACGGAAAAACAAACAGAATTAAATAAATACATTATTTTGACTTTTAATAAAGCTAATAAGTGTTCCCAATAATATTTCTTCTAACATAACTTCTATGGGCAGACCGCGATCGCTATCTGCCCATTGTTACATTTTTATGATATGTATAAAATATTTGCAAGTATCTGTCGCAAGTACTAGATATCTACTTAGAATTCAATTATCATGTAATTTCATGAGTCGAGAGGGGACCGTTAGTCTGATCACTCCCTCACTTTGTGACGCCTGTGACGCAACGTCTAGATCCATCTATCTTTCCCATGGACAATAACAGCTCGATTACAAATAAATACAACATGTACATATACATAGTATAAGTCACACGCATTTTCGTGTTCCGATCAAATTAAACTTATAATGGACGGAAATATTTATTTATATGAAAGCCAAATCAGCCACAAATAATCTTTTTTAAGTTTATAAACTAGCCTTTTATAGACTAAGAAAGTCTTTTAAATCTATCTTAGATGACAGTATTTACCTAAGTATCTAGAAAGATACTTCGATAAGTATAATCTGTACATCAAGTTACAAAGACAGACACCATTTAAATATAATATTTTCTACGGAAACGGTAATTATTGACTAAGTAGGTAAAAACGACTGGATTTGAATTTAGGTCAATCACAAATCTATAGGTATGAGGATAACCAACTAATTTATTTCAATAAATTCTAAGGACTATCATATGTTATGTATTTTATTTTTAGAATATACTCGTATATTATATTTTACTTGATTATACACACGTATGAATAATTGAACAATTCTTTTTCCAAATAAAAACATTTCACATCGTAATGGACAAAAGTATTTAACTTTATTTGTAGATATTGTAGCGTTGGCTTATTGGCTCAGATACATTTATTAGAAAGATCTCTTAGATTAATTCGCTTCAACAACGACAGCTTTTTATCAATTTACGAGATAATCACAAACAAATCCCAGTGTCCTTCGATTATCCTCTGTATCAATGACCCCATCGAACTAACGAGAGCGCGACGTATGAATCGCAAAGGAAATCACGCTGCGAAGCAAAAGGGGAGACAAGGCTCCCAATTACATACGCTATTAGGCAATCTACGGCGGCCGCAGTATTCGAGAGACTCCCGCGAGGTTAACACCTGGTTGTGATCCCACAAATGTTGCTAAAACGCTCAGTCGTTGCGGCACTCATGCTCCTACTCATCGCGATAGAGAGCGAGGCACGCCGCGGGCGCACGCGGTCCAGAACCAAGTCCAAGGTTTGATTTGCACCGTTCACATTTGTAGTCTGTTCTTAAAACGTGTCGTTTTAATATTAAATATTTTATATAGCAAATTAATGAATTTGCTAAATAAGACAACATAATTCTAAATAACCCTTCCTTAGTAATAATAGTTGCATTTTTCTAATGATTATTTTTATTTAGATATTCGATTTGCTCAAAAAATACACATTCTCCCATGTTTGCAGGTGCAAATCGGATTACCTATCACAGGCAAATACAGAGACCCAGAATCGGACCAGTACTACAATAACAATGATGTAAGTATGACATATGCTACTGCGATTAATATAAACATTCATATATTGCGAAGTAAACAATAAAATAACCTTATAAAAAAAAATGAACAAACTGTTTCATATCCTATACAAAAGTTATCCCTACATGTTTGTGCGAATTTTATAATCTATTTAAAATAAAAATGAATTGTAAACTATGTTTTATTTTTTGTTATAAAATAGGGCGCGAAAATCCTTCTTGCTTCACACTTCGACCTTGAGTACGTATTGGGTCACAAAATAGCCTTCCTCTGCACAGCAAAAGGAACGCCGCGCCCTCACATCACTTGGTTTAAGGATGGCGTCGAAATATATGCTCATCATTATTTACACGTAAATATGATATATTATTAAAGTACTTTTAAGCTAACGCAACTAAATAAAGAAAAAAAAATGTTTTTAATAACATGATAGAAATTATATTGATATTTTTGAACTGCATATTTATTTATATGTTAACAAATTCACTATAAATCAAAGGAATATAAAGCCTTGTGAATTTTATAAAAACAATCGTTTAACATTTTACAGATTCACGAATGGCTAATAGACGATGACCGTGTAAAATCTAAGATCGAGATTGATCCCGCTACTCAGATGGACGCCGGCGTCTACGAGTGCACTGCAGACAACATGTACTCTATCGACAGGCGTTCCTTCAAAACCGACTTCTCCATTGCGTTTGACTGAACAAATGCTTATTATACTTTTTTAGATTTAATATACATAAAAAAAACCATAATTTATAGAAGAAATTCTGCAAAATATGTCTGTCTACCACAAATGTTCCTACACAGATTGCTTTACTGTAGTAATAAAAATAACAATTATCAAATTATTATATAGTATAAAATAGCTTTTTATTTCACACTTTTAACAATATTTTTTTATTTAGGAATCTCAAGTGACATGTTTATTGTCCTATTCACATTACTACATGTATATCTCTATACATAACATTGTGTTTAGAATTTTGTAAGGAGTTTTTAATTAATATTATAGTTTTGCTAGCGTGATAAAAATTGTTGTAACATATTGTGAATCCCGAAAGATTTCCTGCCCCCCTCGAATGTACGATGTCTTTTAACAACAACAATCGGCGAGAAACCATTTTGTGACGACCACATCGATTTTTTTTATTCTTTCTATAAACCATAATATCTTCAACCATAATCTTCTATAAACCATAATAGTTAAACAAAGATTTTATTTTATCAAGCTTTGTATTTCAATGAAATTCTCCAAATGTTAAAGTTAATAAAAACAAACAAAAAAAACTAGAAATACTTACTTGATTTTGCCATGAACGATATCCAAATAGTCAGATGAACGTGCATAGAAACCAGAGGTGTTAATAGCACCCCAGAAGTTTGACCAGGCCTGCTTACTGCGTACTAAGAGTGGTGCGATGACGTCATAGCCACTCGACAGCAGGTAACGTAAAGTGGATGGTTCCACACGAGACAGACTGTCGATTGAGAAGACGTAATCGCAAGCTGAGCTCACACATCGGTCCCTGGAATTATTAATGTATTGAGAATTGTGCTAACCTTATATAAAAAATATACCTAATGGTGTTTTATTTATGAATGGAAGCGGGCAAGGATCAGTTGATAGTGAGCTGGTTACCTTCGTCCATGGAAATCTACAATAAAAGAGGAGTGGTGGGGAGAGGGAGCTGGTTTACATCGATGACATGTCAACCGGAACACATTATAAGATTTTTTGGCGGTTCGTTTTTGGCACGATAGTGGCCGCAAGCCAGTGGGAGATCTCCTACCACCAACTTGCTTTGGGTGAGTTCGCTGCTGACAGCGAAGGGGAATTGTATTATTAATCCGACACATCGTATTAAAAGATTAAAATTGAATATATTTATAAATTTAGATACTTATATGCTAATTGACGGTAGATGAATAACTAATTTAACATTTTCATAGACGACATTCATATATGACATTTTCATAGAATTATCATCAGCTAGATTGCTACAAGCAAAGGTACTGAGATTAGAGAGAAAAGTATTTCTTACTTAGCAACATTTCTAGCTTCGGCTTCAGACATGAAGTCGGATGGTTTAACCCTCTTTGCGCTGAGATAATTCTTGCTGATGGTCTTGTAAAATTTATCAATATCTTCTTCGTGGTATTCCTCGTTGTTATGAACGAAAAGATGAATTTTATTCTTAGGATAATCAACTTGCTCAATTTGAGTCAGAAACTCTTCCAAAAAAGGTGTAGGTTGTTCGATGAATACAGCCATCATCACGTTTGGTAGAGCGTCATCCTAAAATACGATCACAGCATAATAGGGCAGATTTTAATAATTTAATTGAATTCACATTAAAAAATATTAGCAAGCATTGTAAAAAACTTCCTCATAATTTCTGCGTTTCACAGAAAATACAGAAAAAAAGAGTATAGCAAGCGCGTTCGAAGTTGAATGGACGGAAGCTAAGTACAGTAGATGTCGCAGAATCGATATTTAAGGAGTGATTGTTGGTAAGATACGGTAAATGTGAGAGGACACGGCTTACAAACACCAGTGATTTCGTTAAACAACAGTCACTCGTCAACTCACATTGACTGCTTGATCTCGCCTATGCGAAATTTTCGGAAACCCCAAATATATCCGATCAACATAAAATGCGGTTGCTGTACTTTATGACTTAATACAAATATTCACTATACAATATTAAAAGTACCTTTAGTACAATGCGTTTTTCATTGCACATGGTGCATCCCTTGGAGGCTGACCAAGCTTTAGCTAAATAGTTTGAGAACTGGTTTAACTTCAACTTTGAGGGACCATTACCGTGCACAATGAGAGGACGTTTGTTGGATACCACATTCTTGATGTATGGAAAATCTTCTGTAGAGTTCACAACCAACTCTACATCAGCTGTATGAAAAAAAAGGAATTTATTATGGGCTTGAATTTTTAAAGTGCCAGTTAATAATGATATTTTTAATAATTATAAACTATATATATATATATATATATATATATATATATATATATATATATATTATCTTCGTTTTCATATGTAGTAATAGAATAAGTACATTATCTATTATTTATTTAATTTTAAATTATGAATTTTATCAGACAAAAATATTTTTAGTCTTACATAATTTCAAATAAACTTACAAAGCGCTCCATTCAAATTCTGGAAAATTTCAGAGTCGTGATCCAAAGCAATTTTATGTTTGAGCCTATATTCTTCGTCTAAATAAACCATGGTGTAGTAGAGTTGGTCATCGTCATTATTACGTACTTTCTTGTAGTTTAAAATTGCCATAATATCGGAGTAATATCCTGTTTAAGACAGAAAGCATAAGAAGTAGAGAGTAGTATAATATGACGTCAAATATTATTATTTTATAAAGCATTACAGTAATAAAAGCATAGAAAGAAGACAACATCTCAAACCAATTAGACACAATTAGACACATAAAATTAACTTAACTACTGATTTAGGTACCAATGCAGACAACAATAAAATGTCAGGGCTACACACAAACAAATTAATGCTCAAATATTAGATTTATATATGTATATTTTAACAAAATATTTACCGATAAAACCACCAGAGTTCAAGAAGGCATTAGTCATGCTTGTGTCTGGATATTTGCTAGACAATGTGGGATCAGGCCAACAAAACGATTCTGCCGAAAACAGAACTCTCGCAAACGTATTGGTAAATTTGCTAACTATTTCCTTCAGATTCGAAAGGAACATTACATCGTAGCTGTAAACAAATATATAGAATGCAAAGATTATGCTACAAAGATGTATGAAATTATCACAACAAACCAAAATGTCTTTTATAATCAATATCTGTAATATTTCGCTTAAAGTAAGTTGGGTTTGTATACTAATCAATTCCATTTCGACAAGTATGCAGAACATAACACTATTGATGTCAGAGAATTAGATTGGGTGAATATGTATTTAATATCAATCATTTGCATCTCTGTCTCCTAATTGAAGCAACTACTTGTTGCTATTTGATAATTTAGTCCACCACTCTATTAATGTAACAATCTAGTAGAAAGACATGAAGATTGTGTCTTTTTTTTTCTAGCATCACATATATCACAAGTACAGTCATTAACAAAAATTACTAGTACAAGTACTAAGACAATTCATTACAAAGTACAAGTATTAAGACAATTCATTCTCTGATTTCATCCAGTTACAAGATATAAATTGTTATATAGTTAAGTGGCACAAGTCAATGACAGATTTTATATAAATAAAAAATATTCAAATACAATCAGTACCCTAAGTGGGGATTGAACCCACATCCATCAGGATTACAGTGACATACTATCACACTAAATATATAAATTCATGATCAACATAAAATTACTTTCTTATTAATATTTAAATAAACTATAAGATGAATAGTATGTTAAAGATAAGCTTTATTTTTTAGAGTATTATTAAATAGTCATTTGACCCCTGTAGTTCTTTTACTGATATGACTGTATGTATTGTATAACTATATAATTTTCTTCAACAATTTGTAAAAAATCTTTCAAATTAATAGTAAATAATATAGTTTCATTATCTTGACTAATACCTGTCTGTGAAGATAATAATACGGTCTTTGTCTTCTAATTTTTCTAAGGATTGTAGTTTTTCTTTTAGGAGATTTATCTTTTGACCTCCTCCAGGACGCTCCATGTTTCCTCCGACCCACTTCTTACCCATACCAAGTACTTCAACATTAATCCCAAACACTTTGGCTGAACGAAGGAAACGTTCCAGTCCATGGTTGCTGTGGGTTGCTACTGTGAAAACATTTACTTCTGGTTCTGTGTGGATCAAAAAAAAGATAAATTAATTTTCACACAAAAGAATATTACTCCTACACACAATTACATTTATTTAAACATTATTTAATTTTCACTTGCAATAAGAAAAATCGCAAATGCACATTAATAAACTATGTATTACTTATTTACAGCTACATAATGCATAAGTGTGTATATAAACAATGTAAGTAAAACATTTCAACAACACTGAAAAGGAATAAATTATGGTGTTCGCTTAGCATTGACTTACACCAATCATAAATATAATTAAATGAATATTTCTTATATCCAACATTTGGATATGAATATCTTTATTAATCTTTTACCTACCAATAATATTAGTAAATAAATAAATTGCTTATTAAATATACACAGACATACAGACAACATTAATAACTTAATGTATTAATGAAAAAATATTACCTAAGCTCAGAAATATATAAATTGATTAAATCATATTATTTTCTAAATATATAATGTGTACAACACCATAAGGTTAATTCCTGTTTATATTAAAAATTTATAAAATATTATGTATTAAAATTTGAATTCAATTACAAAAGGCAGTATATTAAAAAGGTTATTAATATTTAAAGTTTAGAATATACACGAATTATTATCATTTAGAAAGTATGAAGTATTATTGTTTAATCGAAAATGTTATAAAGGTTTTTTTTTATACTATATGAATAAATAATTAGTTATTTCTTATAATTTTTAATTTATTTTTACACTTTTTGGTTATACTTTAAATTAAAATATTAATGTATTTCATGACAAGTCTAACTTTTTTTTTCGGTCTTCTGCGCGAGCTTTAGATAAAAGTATCATAATCAACTTACGTTCAGAAGTTCCCTCAGATTTTTTACTGAAGAGAAGAATTAAGCAGAATAATTGAAGAAATGTTGTCATTTTCTAGACCATTCGACGCACAAGTTCAACGGACTCTGGCAATAAAGCTTACTCATAAAATCGGGAACGATGGCTGCTCGGTAATAAAACGTTTTATGTCGTCCCACATACGCAGCCTCGCTTCCGAAGCGATAAGCTCCAATAGTGCAAAAATGTCATCCAAACTCCAAACGTTAAGATAACACACGCTTCCTCTCGGCGCGCGGGCCCCGGTGCCGGCCAGTGCCGTATGTTGCTTTAATGATATGAGATCATCATACATCTGGTTTTTTACATCATTGCATAATTGCACTAAATAATTGAACAAAAAAATGATTTTATACGATATCACTCTATAGGTGACGGTATAAAAGTAAGCAAACAACAATGTATTTGTTTCCTTTTAATAATATCAATGAACATCATACGTAAAACAAACCATGTTTTGACGTTTTTGAAGAGGCGCCTATTTATCGTGACTACCGTAAACAGTAGGACCGGTACGGCTTTGACTTTTAGAAAGCCAGAAAATTAACTATTAGTAGCCAAAATTGAAAAGGCGAAAATTCAATATTTATAAAATCATTTTTTCAAGACCTAATAGTCAATATTTGATTATCAATATTTAATCATTTAAAGATTAATAAAAATAGACATGGCGTAATAGTATGGACCCCAAGTTTATCCAATTACCAGTATTTTTTAATAATTAGATATTAATTTATAAATATTTTATAGTTAAATTTTATTACTTTGACATTTTCCGTCATATTTGTTATAATATTTGATATCTGCACCGAGTGCAGACTTCGAAATACTTCAATGATATAGGTCTAGATGGCGCTACTTTCAAAAAAACTGTTATTAACTTTTTACTATTTGACAGAAGAACATCATGTATTTCGAATACTGTTTACATACTAGAATAATAAAAAAAGCTATTCTTAAGACACTTAATCAAGCTTAATATTATATTACATTAAATCAAGCTTAATATTATATTAAATTGTTTTCAAAATTAAGAATCAAAGAGATCAAAATGGACTCGTAATTAAACATTTTAACTTATGATAGTTTGTTCAGAAGCAATTATGTTGTTGATTATATTTATAGCTATATAATTATTCCTACGTCGGTATAAAAAGTATTTTACTAAATAATAGATTATTTCTATTGAAATGCTTAACGTAATTGTTATATATTATCTTATTAATATAATGCTATAATCTAATGCTTAACGATATTTAAGGCTATGTTCGGAATACCGCGCGGCGACGCGCGGTGCCACCGTTCAGATGGCGCCGGTTTCTAGTCTGAACATTCAGTAACAACGGACGTGAAGTAGGCTTGTGGGTTTTGTACCGCGAACTGCGACGTCGTCGTGGAAAGCAAAGCCGACACTGGGTTCATCCTATTTTGAGTCAAAGACTTTTTTTAAGCATGTTTTTGACTTTATGTCCGACACTAAGACTACACGAACATTGGTTTTTCAAGTACTTTAGGATGTCGATTGCATCTTTTGAGTTTTTTATAATTGCCTTGAAAAGGGCTTTTCAACCTACCGCTGGTGCTTTATGATAATACATATCACTAAATGAAAAACTGATAGTAACATTAACATCAATTTTTAGATCAGTAGATATCTCATCCTTCATTTTCGAGACGCTCAGTTTAAGATCTACAATCATATGATTGTATATATATATCAGTCGATATATATCGACCCGTTCAGTTGACCCGCGCGTCTTAAGACGGACCGTCACACGGATTTACTAATTAACAATATAATTGATATGCAATGTCTTACAGCACAATCTGTTGGTAGCAAATCTTTTTTAACGAAATCATACAAAAAGACATAGGATGCAGTCGACATCCTAAAATGCTTGAAAAAACGATCTTTGTGTAGTCTTAATATGGGATATAAAGTTACGAACAGGCGTAAGGGAAAGTCTTTGACTTAAAATACGGTGAACCCAGTATCCAGCAGTTGTCTCGCGTTCATTTAAGTTCACTTAGTGTTAAAAAGCATTTTCTACACTACCTGTAAATTTCATAACGGTCTGACAATATTTCCTTAATAACCACGCTGATCACAAAGTAACCAACTACCTAAACCGCACTTTTTAATTAAACAAAAAAGGTCCATGATACATGATTAATGAAGTTACATAATTTTTTATTCAATAAGCAACCAAGTGGTTTAGTGCCTGTTTGCTTATTACCTAAACTAATCTTATTCTTGAAGGTTACACAAAATGATATCACATAATATAGAAGGAATGCTTTTAAATTTAAATAACTAAAATTATTACTTTCATGGTATATCATGAACAATGTGCTTCGAATTCTGTTTAGTAATATTAATTTCTTTTTTAAATTATGGTAGCTTTTTATGTTCAAATAGGTTTAATATTTTAACAGTCTATTTTTCGTTGTGCTCAACGTCTCCTTAATTATTTTATATTTCTGTTTCATCTTTTTAATGTTTGCCATTCTTTTTCTAATTTTTCTCCACTTTTTTATATGGTGAACATGTCTTGCTTTTTTGAGACTGTAAAAGTCTCAAACGTCCCTTACGTCAACATGTTTTATTTTATTGCAACAAGAAAGCTGTTTTAAAAAAAACTTTTATATTCAGTATATTTTACTCTTTTTCTGGTTAATTAGGTCCGGGGCTACCCAACTCTCTCCTAATCAATATTAATATTGTGTTGTTCCTATATCATTATCCGTATCCAGATGCTAAATATTCCATAGCTTCCCTAGTAAGTATAAAAGCATACACTACCTTATACCTATAATTACTATACCTATAATTAAATTCAAAAGCTGATGGCTTTATACATGAGATCTCCCTGGTTGTATGCCCGCGCAACAAATAAACGAACGCCTATCAAATAAACAAATGGATCTATCCACAAAGCAAAATGTGTTTTTTTTTATTACACCTGGAATATTTTGGTCTGGTCCGAATAACATGAGCCTCGATGGGAAGAATTTTTAGTGCTTTATTCAATCTATTAGCTTTTCGTCCCGTTCCGTTCACGTGTAACCTAGTAAATAAAAAGATTTTTATTCTAATATTTTTCATTCGAGGTTACTTAATATTTTAAACTCAAACAATAGAAACAATGATTCCCAATGGATCAAATAGTAGAATTAAGTTCGAATATCCTAAGACCTAAGATGTGAGTATATATAGACTATATGGAATTCTTTACCTAATCAAGACCGAGATAACTAATTGCACTTCAAAGTAGGGTTAGTCTAATAAAACATACTTTTCTTCTCTTGAATTGATAACGAGAGGTCTGCAAGATGCCAATAACACTTACCTATTTATCACAATTACTGACTGATTCGCGTGAAGTATTGTATTTTAAATGTTATATACAGCTATATTTCAGTTATGTTCCGGATGATATTCTCTTAGACTATGCAATGATTCCTTTTAGAAAATATTTTATTAGACTATCTACGTACCAATGTCAAATTACAGCAATCTTTCTAGTGTTTTTATACATGTTATAATTGATTGATATGAATTGACGATATGTATGAAGATCTTATAAGACATTACTCTTACTTTTTTTAAATCCTTTGTTGTTCCTTAAAAATATAACTAGTTTTTCTTTTTTCCCACATATCAGAAATCGAGACATTGCGAGTTGAGTGATCTGATTCTTATTTTCTTATCTTATTTATATTAAAGGATATCTGCCATACTTTCGAATCAGATTTGAAAGACTCCCCTAGACACTACTCCTAGACTTCTAGGAAAAAAAAATTGTAAACTTCCATTATTAACTTGGTAACTTACAAAATTCTTTACTTAATAACTAAATATATTTCAAAAGCAAAGCTTTAGTAAGATTGCAGAAACTAACTACTAGTCTTATATATATTTGGTTATTTAAAAGTCCGTTTGTTGCACGCCGCCCGGGTAAAGCTCGCATACATTAACGTTTTTGGTTTGGTTTAGTTATATTTTTCAGTCAAATAAAAGGGATTATATAAATTTGACTAAAAACGACGTAATATTTATCTTGCAATACACATATACACTCATTAAAAATCCAGAATATTGTTATCATTTTAGAAAAACCTAAAGCAACTTTGAACTTTAGACTTTCCAAAAATCATGGTCGGCGTGATCATTTAATTACATAACATTTTTCATATTTCCGGTTTATACACATTTGTTAAATCATTTTTCTGAAAACGTTAACTATGAAAAAAACCTTTAGACTCAGGTGAGTTCGTTGCTTTAATTTCCGCCCATTTAAAGATATTGTAGAGAATTATTTGAACCCACAATGAGTCTTCAGTTCCAATTGCACCAAGATGGTATACATCAGTTATATTTGAATAGAGTTGCTTCAGTTAGTTGAAAAAGTATACTAAAAAGTTACATTTGCATCAGCATTGTATAATATTTAAACAGGCTACTCTGAGACATGTATCAATTTAGGTCCATTTAATACCACAGTAAATCAATTTATTGACCATATAATAAGCCCGCTCCTTGAAATATGTACCTTGCGTAAACATGAATGATACCAATTTCTACATAAATAAGTAAATCATGAGTGGACAGCGACCTCCACTTATTAACCGACGCCTAGTTAGTCTCGTACACAGACTAATTAATGTTTCAACTAGACATCTAACCATTAGGGATTTCATATTGTATTCATAAATATTTGAATTTTGTAATACGTATGTAACACTTTTTAAAGTCAATATGTATATACTTAGTTATTACGATAAGCCAAAAAAAAAAGATTTTTTGAGAAATTATTAATAAGTTAAAAAATTTAACAAGCTCATTAAATCTTATAAGTTGTTAAAAATAATAAATACTTTTTGTAATTTGAAAGAAATACAGTTATTTTGAAAACGTGCTAAATTCAATCACAATTTACAGTAACGGTAATTTGAATTATTTTTTTTTTAAATATTTTAAAATACATGTCTATTATTTTAATAAAGTGGCACAAAAGCAAGGTTTAAGTGCTTATAATTTATTATATGCTCTCAAAATATCCCCTTATTCAGAGAAATATGCAAATAGAAACAAAATGACACCATTTTGGGTATATACATATATGACAATTGGAGTATTTTTCTTTATATAAAATCAACTTTGGAGCTTCTAGCGAAACTTAAAGATAAATTAATTACTTCTATAACTTTAAATTCTTATGAGAATGTTTCAGGGCATGGAAAGTAAAAAAGTAACTGAAAAATTTAATTATACCTTAATTTACTTGGTAAATTAATTTCTTTAAATCTTCTATAAAAATAAATGAATGAAATTAAAATATAGCTAATATTTATTAAAGTATATGCCGTAAAAGATAAGAAAAATATTACTAAATAATATTATTTTATTTTTAATTAAATATAATATGTAAAAAAATTACCAGTGTCAAAAACTTCTCTCTCGACGCAATATTTGTTCGCATATTCTAAGATATATTTTTCAGAACTTGCAACATTTATAACGAAAATTACTAATAAAAGCTCAACCCGAAAAGTACGCGAACGGTGCATCTTGCTGGTGATTCGCTGCACGTCTGCACCTGTGCACTGTAAGTTCGTAACTATCAAATTGATTACCGGGGGTTGGAGGAGAGGGTGCACTCTTGTTGCCTAATGTAAAAATATTATATGCGCAGCTAAAATACGGTAGGTGCTAAATTTTTAAGTACTAAAAATACTTTAAGTAGAAAGTGTTGAAGTTACTTTCACTTTATATGAATGTATCTTTTCATGTTTTTTTTATTCACATGTAGTCGTAGTATTCAGATATAGTGTAAAGCGACTGGTTATGAGTTCGATTCCCGCTTGAGGAGTGGAAATATTGAATATTTCCATTTTCTTCGCTCTGGTGTCGAGACAAAAACGCACAATGGCTCCGAATTCGGCGGAAAGTGGGAAACAGAGTGTCTTAACGTTCTTACTAGTTTGCCTCTGTTTACCCTGCTGTATGCGAGATATAGCGCGAATCAAAAAAAAATATGTACCCACCTACTCGGATAGAATGCATATATAATATCTAGGTCTAGTGGAGGGGTTAAACCACTGATCACTAACAATACATTTTGAAGTAATAATTAATGTATGTTTTAGACATATAAAAGGATAAAATAAGCTTTCAGTATAATAATACAGAAAATAATGTAGTATTTTTTTAACATCTATATACGAATAGAACTTATTATGTTTATTCCACACTTGCCGCTTAAGTACGTTGAGAAAAAGTTTTAGTATGTATATGGGGAATATACATAACGCCGTTAGGGCCTTAAAGTCATACAGGAATTGTATTGAGCTGAGGAATCACTCTGTTTTGTCACTTGTATCACGATGAGAAAGGAAGTACGCAGCCAGCGATGACTTGTTTGTTGTAGAGAATCGCGGAAATTTAAAGTAATTAAAATTATTGTTCTAGGTAATATTTTGTGGTCTGTAAATGAGCCTTTTGGAACTCCTTTTGGATGGATATAAGGGATCTAAGATTGGACACTCTCAAAGTCCCTAAATACCGGAACAATGTTAATGTGACTTTTTATTTGCTGTAGTAGCAGGTACGTATTATTTGTCATTACTTTTAGATTCAACGTGGGAAAGCCTATCCATATCAAAATGTAGATATAACCCCAACAAAGAAAATTTGAAAAAGAAACATAAAACACAACAAAAACGTCATACATTCATTTAGCTAGATTTGGCCTTATGGCACGCTGTAAGTTATGGCTTTATGATTGCATAATCAAATATATTAACAGTATATGTGACCTTTTTACTAGTTATTAATTTTCATTAATCTTGTTTGTATACTAAAGATTATAATTACTAAATTTTGCTAAATCACTAAAGTTTAAGTTTAGATAAAGAAGCAACATTTAGTAATCGTCGTCGTCGTCGTTTACTATACGAGTCTTTGCCCTTGATTTTATTACATTTATAGTATTTTTGAGACTGATTATATATCTACCATGATTATATACATAATTGAGAGTTGTTTAAACTTAAATAAACAAATGGCACTTGGTAAAGATTCTTATTATTCCTTAGGTGTTCTATGCTCTGCTACTTTCCCTACACACGAATACGAAGTTAAACCACCTGTACAATAAAGCATGACCAGGTAGTGTGTTAATAGTATTTAAAACTTTAAATATTATAAGGTCTTTTTAAATTTTATACCATTTGTTACAAAAAAGTCGTCTGCCAGACAGTCGACTTTTTTGTAACAAAAGGTAACCCTTGTTTATTTAACAATAAGTATTGAAATCGATATTGACAATATACTATGCATACGCTACTACGATGAAAGCAAAAGTCTTATTAAAAATTTTTTTCGTCTATACCTAGCCTAATTAAGTTTAATCACTTTCATCGGACATTAAGATATGTACCTATATTATACAAATTATACATTTATGGCTTTTAATACATTTAGTATTAAAAAACATAAATATGAATAAAAAATAAAAAAAATTAAAATAGCTTCACGCTATATCCCGCACACAGCAGGGTAGGCAGAGGGAACCTAGTGTTAAGACACTCCGTTCCCCACTTTCCACCGAATTCGGAGGCTTGCGTGTTAAGTGGTGGAACTTAACGCCGCGTTCTACCTCGACACCAGAGCGAAGAAAATGGAAATATAATTTCCACTCCTCGAGTGGGAATCGAACCCACAACCAGTCGTTTACAGTCACACTCTTGTGCCACTGGGCCACGACTGGCCACATAAATATGAATAATTACGTTATATTTTTCGTCTTCATATCTGTGAAAGTTATTGCAAAACTATATATTCGATAATTTTACAATCTAATTTGAGAATGTCTAATGAAATGAAGCACTTCGATATATAAATCAAATCATATTGGAATTGTAAGGTTTGAGTCAATTTTTATAATACCTTGAATGAAATTGAAAATCAAAAAGCAATAACATTAAATTAATTTCTTTCGTACACAAAGCTAACATAAAATGAATACATTCCTAAAATCTTCTTTTTATATATTACTACACTAAATAGTCTTTAATTTAACAATGAATAATAAATGATAAAAATATTTTACTAACAAATACCTACATTTAACAAGAAATTTAACAAAAGACAGTGTTTAATTTTTTAAACTAAAATAGTAATGATTAAAGTAGAGGCGGTCGTGGCAATGTCCAACAACTTGTGGTTATATGAGAAACCGGCGTCCCGCTCGCAGCTTCGCTGCGTGACCTGCAACTTTTATCCTCTATTCGAGCCCCTTTAGGATTCTCTAAACTTTCTATTAAATTATAATAAAATATGTAATTTTCAAAGAGTTAGCCTCCAGAACAATTTAGCTTTATAATGGTGTAGGAGTTTTCATGATCAGTTTAGTGTTTTTGGAAATTGCCCCTCACAAACACAGTTACAAACTTTACGTCTTTATTATATTAGCATAGATTGATTAGTTGTGGATTCGATTTCTGTTCGGAGGACTGAATGTATTTATTCTCATTGTCTCTGCTCTTGTAACACTAATCTTTACTGCACACTTGGTTTTCTCTAAAACCTTTCAATCAATCGAAAAACGCCTGTTCCAAGTTAAATGTTCCAAGAGTCAAGAGCTATGAATTTGATTTTATTCCTTTCATTTGCAGTGCACTTCTGCGCCACTTTACTAGATTTCCTTTATTAGATTTCCTATTTACTGGTTATGAGATTTTCCTGTTTATGGAATCTTAAAAACTCATTGAAAGAAATATAAATCACTTTACTTAGCTTTTATGTTATTTATATTTTAGAATTGCTGTATATCCTTCATAATACTGAATATAATTATTAATATACGATTACTCAGCGAGTGAGTGACGTGACTGTGTGACAAGTACTGGTTGAGGAAAGGTTCCTTAAATTTCCGAATTTAAGAATATAAGGAATGGGAGGAAACGTTATTTCACGCTTTAGAATCAAAATTGCAGAAGACATAAATACAAATATTACAGCAGTAAAGTCCACGCCAACGAAGTTGCAGGCGACTATTAGAGGTTCCATTAAATATTTAATATAATGTAATATTAAAAAAATCGCAAGTGTAATAGCTGGAAAATATTATAATATAAGTTACATGTACACACAACAACAAATATATATTAAAATTTCATTGTTTTAAGCGATTTAATGTATTTGCATATATTTTTACAGAACATATATTTTTCATAACTATTCGGAACTGATCGAAATTATGCAAAGTTGATGAATGGACTAAGAATTTCGATTCAGAATAAAATTTTTAGGATATACTTTTATTTACGTATATATAATTTAATTGTTTGAAAATTGTAATGTTTACACTCTTCTATTGAATGGTAAGAATTCGCTTGCGATATATATCTATATATGAAATTAATATAAAGATTTTATTTTACCTTGTTGAAATAGCGGACGTGCTGTGCAGTATTCTTCGTCATGTCCGCCGCATTTCTCTTCCGTTTTTATAACACCGAGCGTGATGGTCAAAATAGCAATGGACCAAAAAATATACCAAGACATCATGCTGTTCGATGACTCGACCGACGACCGCAGCGGCTCAGTACTCACTATAATAATATCATCAATTGATTTGGTGAAAGCCACTATAACGCTACAGTTGTAAAAAAAGCAAAGCTGTGGGTACTGCTAACTAAAAGTGATAGCAAAAAGTAAATGAAAAAAATAATATTATCGAATAGCTACTATCTATTATACTACTAGTAACTATTGCAGTAACAATTCCCATTGCCGAGGAACAAATAATAATCAACAAGAAATACACAAAAGTGGTTGCCTTCACGGCGTAGGTAGTGTATTCGCAATAGTTTGAGATTAAAATAAGTTTTGATTTCTATTTCCCCGCTGTGTTAAAATAAAAAAAAACATAGGGCTCCTCTTTTGAATCTGCAATATTTTAAAATGTAGCGGTCGAAAAGTTTACCCCAATATATACCAATATGTTATCAATGAGCCTAAAAAAATAAAATCATTTTTAGCGCCTCTTATAATGTGTGTTAAAAATTTAATTTTTCATAATAACTTCACCATTTTCCCACATAGTAGAATAGTCAAAGAGAACATAGGGTTTAGACGCCGTTTTCCCGTTTCCGCTCGAAATCGAAATATTGTGTGTCTAGCGTTGAAACTCAACGCCACGTGTTATTGCAAAAATGGGAAAACGAGTAGAAGGATCATATGCTGGTAAGTATCTAGAAACCTTCGCCCATGGACATCTATAACATTATACAGGTTGTGGATGCGTTGCTGGCCTTGAGGGTAAAGGGGGAAAAGAATGAGTAGAAAGGGATAGAGAGATAAAGGTTAAAACCTGGTTCACATGTCACCACCAGATATTTGGAACACATCACCAGATATTTGGAGGTTCGTCTTTAACATAATAGTGATCACGAGCCAGTCGGAGAACTTATCTCCTACCAAGTAACTGGGCTACCCGCCTTTTCCGGAACGCCAGCAGTGGAGTGGAAATATATTTTGAATCCGCCCCCAATGAGGAAAAAGCGGAGCGAAACTTTACCAGAGCGGAGCAACAAAAACATTTTAAATGTAATCGGTTTTTTCTCGGAGTAATATTCCGAGTAAAAATCGAATTCGTTGTCGCTGTTCCACTGCACTATAATGGCTTTCAACATAATTTTGTTTTTTTTAATGGCCTGATTTTGCGATGACAGGCGCAAAATAATCTGCCAGTGTCGCGTATGGTAATGGTTCCAAAAACTAATCCATGAAAATTTTAAATCAAATTTCGAAAGTGACAATAAATCATGCGAATATATAAAATTATAGTTAAGTTAGTTGAAAGCCAGAGGATACTGCAGATTTGGGATAGGAAGCAACAATGTCATCATCTATAATACAAGAGTGGTTTGGAATCCACACTAGAGATACACGCATAACTTGCTCATGACATCGGAACAGAGCCTCCCTAATTTTGAGAGAGAGGTGGCAAGGTCTGCTACGGAAAGGATTTTGTAATAAAGATTGAAAAGCGCTTAAACAGTCTGTGAAAATAACTATTTTATTTAATTTGTGAGATTCAGCATATAGGATACCTTCAAGCAAAGCTATGCTCACCTGAGAAAATAGAAGTTTCACGGGGGCACTTACAACTTAAAATAATTTTATACCTAGGGATCCAACAAGCTGCCCCGATCCCAGAATTATGTGATGACTTCAAGGCGTTTTTAAATATAGCTGTATAGTTAGACCAATTATCAGAGAAAAGATCTTGAAATATAGCATTGGCTCCAGGATTGCCTTTGCTTGTTAATACCGAAGGCTTGTATGTAAGCAGGATTTAAAAATGGGGGTTGAAAAGACGAGAATTATCGAAAACTTTTTAAAGTGGCAATGCTGAGGGGATTTAGTGGCACGAGACATGCGTTGTAGACAAACTAATAAAGGATGAGAAGAAGATTGTAAAACTTTAGAAATAAAACGATCAGAAAGACATTGGCGTCTAAGATGCATTGGAGGATCAACAGTTTCCAGTTGCATGGCATTTGTTGGAGACAACTTAAAATGAATTTTATCTAATTTAACTAAAGCTGATTTATAGCAGGGGTCCAACAAAAATATAGCATAATCAAAATGACTACGAATAATAGCTTTGTATAATAAATAAATTGATGAAAACCCCACCAAACACCTGATACCACACGTAAAATCTGAAGATTCTTTTCGCACTTATTGATTACGTATTCTATATGAGTAGAACCAGACAATTTGGTATCTAAAAATACTCCCAGAAACTGGACACAGTTGAGCACTGGATTTTTTTGATTGTTATAAATAATATTGACAGCCGGAATATGCCTCTTCCTAGTAAAAACAACTACGCTACTTTCATTGACAGATAACGATAAACCGTTTTCTAAAAGCCACTCACTAAGGTAACTTAAGGCGGAGTTGAACCTAGTGACAAAATTCCCTCTACATTTTTAGAACTAAAAAAAACAATGTCGTCCACATATTGTAAAATATTACAAAAACTGTCGACCGATTTCTCTAAATCATGAGTATAAAAACTGTACAAAAGGGGGCTCACAACAGAACTCTGAGGGAGGCCATTCCAAAGTGATCTAGGAGAGAGCAGTTTCCCTTCACACCTTATTCGAATGGATCTACCAATAAAAAGATTAAAAACGAATTGAGATAATTTAGAAGGGAGGCCGAGCCTAAGCATTTTAAGCTTAAGCTTTGAAAGTATGACACTATAATATGCCGAGCTAATGTCTAAAAAGACACCTATCAGATACTCACCACTAGCAAAACTTAAGCGAATTTCAGACGTGAAACACTAAGACTGTCAATTGCACCAAGACCTTTTCGAAATCCAAATTGGGATTTCGTAATAATTTCCCTGCTTTCAAGTACCCAGTCTATTTTTTATTCAATGCTCCATAACTTTGCACACCGTCGATGACAGGGCAATGGGACGGTAGGAAGAAGAATCTTTGGGGTCCTTCCCAGTTTTTGAAATTGGAATAATGATTTGTGTTTTCCAAGATGCAGGGATACATCCAGTGTCTAAAAAAGAATTAACAATAGACAAGTACACTAATTTTGCGGAATTAATAATATTTATAAGAAATGAATAAGGAATTCCATCAATGCCGGGCGAAGAATCCGATAATCCACTCAAGACACAATGAAGTTCATTAATAGAAAAAGGAATATCCATCACATCAACGTGTAAACGAAGGGAAGAATAAAAACAATCAGAGTTAGGGACGGAAGGGGGAGCGAGACTACAAGAAAAAAATTAACCAAGAAGATTCATTGGAGGAAATATTACACAGATAGTCATGAACCGAAAAACGATTTTTTTTAATAGTTTTCAAACTATAGATATATTAATTTTGTTATATAAGTATAATTGAAAAAAAAGTCACTGTCATTTTCAACATTTTTTACTCACTGTCAATATTGAAAGTTTCAATTCAAGTATATAAAACAATTAATATACATATAATAATCGAAATATTTATATACTAGGGGCCCGGTCGCGGCTTCGCCGCGTGAACTACATGACTGTTTCGTTATATTACAACCCTTAGGGGTAGTTTTTTGAAAAATAAAATAGACTGTGCTTAATTCTGGATTAGCAACTATATCTATTCCAAAATTCATTGCAATTGGTCAAGCGGTTTAGATTTTTCATATAAACTTTCATCCTCTATTTAAAGGGTTGCCTTTAGAGGTGGATATTTGAAAAAATAAGTAGCCTATGTTTGACACAGGGTTTTTTACTACTTTAATTCTAAATTTCATCCAAATCGGACCGGTAGATTAGCCGTGAAATCGTGACAGACAAACACACAGACATTCGCATTTATAATATATACTAGTGGCCCGCTCGCGACTTCGCCGCGTGAACTACATTACTGATTCGTTATATTGCAACCCTCGGGGGTGGGTTTTTGAAAAATAAAGTAGCCTATGTTTAAGCTTAGATTATCAAGAAAAAGTGGAAAAATATTTTACAGGTTAAATAAATATTGTTGTGTTCGTCGAAAAATCGTGCGCACTTAATTTTCTGGTACCTGAGTGGAAAAATTCAAATAATATATAGCCGAGGAATCGAACCTACAACCTACCTAGGTTTATAGTCAGACGCTGTTCAACTGTGCCACGACGGTCTTCTCGTCCCTTAAAATTCGTTATCAAGAATTGTATAAAGGGTTGTGCATTGTAATATTTAAAAACGAACATCTAATTATTTGTGAAGTGGGGAACGGAGTGTCTTAACACTAGGTTCCCTCTGCCTACCCTGCTGTGTGCGAGATATAGCGTGAAGCTATTTTTTAATTATGATAATGATGATGACCCCCCGGAGGGCGTGTATGAAGAGGTTGATGACTGTGGACGAGGCGAAAGAAGTATGCAGGGACCGTAGCGTTTGGCGCTCCGTTCTCTCTGACTACCCCGCAAGGGATACAGCGTGAAGCTAAAAAAAAAAAAAAAATAATAATAATTATGATAATGCTATAATGTCAAAACAATTCAAAAGTTAGTTTAAACACGTCATATAGATACAAAAGTTATTTAATAGTTAGTTTCAGTAGTTTCTAAAAACAATTGAAAAAATAATAGCAATTTTGTAGTTACGATTAACATACGTTAATCCAAATATTTAAAATATTTGAATGGACGTATGCTAACTATAACTCGCAACTAAATTGCAATTACTTTTTTAGTCAACTATATAACATGTTGTTTGAAAAATGAATATAACTAAAAAATGTTTGAAAAATGAATATAATATTTAATGCCCAACACTTGTGGAAAGCATTAAACAACACTTGTGAAATGCATTTTAAGAATATAACATCTGAACGTTATTTTAAAATATTACGAAACAAAAACTAACCGTGCTGTTAGTTTTGCACAGTACAAAGTAAAAAAATAAAGGTAATTTGTTACAGAGAAAGTTTGAGCTGTTACACTTCAGTGGACATTAACAGTTCAAAGAGACATTGCTACAATAAAACCGGGGCAATTCCGATTTTCTAATTTATAACAGCCATAAGCCGATACAAAGTGATTTTTTGTCATATTGGTTATAAGGAATTTTATTATTGTATTATCACAAGCGTGTGACTGTAAACGACTGGTTGTGGGTTCGATTCCCACTCGAGGAGTGGAAATATTTAACACGCAATGCCTCCGAATTCGGCGGAAAGTGGGGAACGGAGTGTCTTAACACTAGGTTCCCTCTGCCTACCCGGCTGTGTGCGGGATATAGCGTGAAGCTATTTTTTTTAATTAAAATAATATTCCCCAGTGAATAGCGTGGTGATAGGCACGTGTATTTTATTTAAAGAGAATAGTTGCAATACAGTAAGTGTGTACCTATGACGCCGTCGTGGCGCAGTCCGACGTCGGATTGTAAATTGTGCCACTCATGACAATCACGTTAATAATTAATATATAATAGTAATTAATAAATAATAGTAATTTTTTTCTCTCTGGTACCTAAACAAACCGCAGTTGATTGCCGCCGTTGAAAGTGGGAAACGGAGTATCAGTACACTAGGTTTGCTGTGACCACCCTTCTATGCGGGAAGCTGCAGTACGTCCAAGAAAGTGGTATCTTAATCAAACATAAATGCATAAAAGGGCTGACTATTTTAAATAAAAAAACTATGGCAGTGTCAAAACAACATAAGTCATGTATATATTATGACTTCGGCTATCTGAATATCCGTCGCAATTAAAATTGTCAATCAACAATATACAACGTTTAAATTTATCATATTTTACCTACTTCAAAACTGAAGTGGAAATTGTCAGTATGCTGATTAAATAAACCATAATAAGATTCACATGTATCTTTTCAATATTATTATATTCTATTATATTATTGTTTTAATTTAAAATAAGCTTAATAATGCTTGGCAGCTGCCAACTCAACCGGTTTTATTACTTACATATATACGTTGACAAATAATGCATTAATTATATTCTTTATTTACAAAACATCATAAAACTATTCTTTACAGCATTCTAATTACTCACCACTCACACTTAAACACCATGTACATTCATAAAATGTTTAAAAGCTTTAAATGTTATAAAATCTCATGTGTGCATCAATTGAGTTAAGAACATTCTAACCATGAATAGATACTATTTTAAAGTTATATTTCCCCTCACGAATGAACATGAATACAAATTAGTTTCCAGAATTTCTGTTGGAATTTAACTAGCTCATTTCATACTTCATTAGTCACGAATAATGAATACACCAAACAAAACATCAGCACTTATGTAAAATTATACCTGCCTTTCAAACAGTCTATTTCATAATGATTTCAAATCTTTCTTTTGATTTCATTTGATGAAAACTTTTTTGTTTTAGTAATTAAGCCTGTGCCACATACAAGGTAGTTGAGCGATAAGACAACGAGGCCTTTACAGGGTTTGTGAATTTTTATAAGCATTTTTTATTGTCGACTTGATATATCTATTTTGTTTTTTATTATTATGTCAAAATGTAGTTTGTAATTTAAAATTGTCATGTTTCTTGTTTAAATAATTATCATATACAATTGAAGAAACTGTAATAGCTATATTATAACAAATAAAAATAAATTAGCTAAATTAGAAAAAATAAAGATATGGGAAGTAGAAAAACCTTTAATTAAGGTTTTTCTTCATATGCGAATGATACGGTAACTAACAACTACTAACTTTAACAGTTTGGTCACAATATTTGATGGCAACGTATGGTAAATGGACATGGCATGGCAAGGATCATTTAGATCACGCTGGTGAAATTACGGGCAGCAGCTAGTAATTTAACTTTTTAAGTTTAAGGTATATAACTTTAGATATATTAAATTAATTTAAATACCTTTTTTTTATTATGATTATTAGGTGTGCCCACCCCTTCAAAACACGTGGAATTTAATTTTAATTAACTCCTTATTACATCAGCTATCTGCCAGTGAAAATCCCGTCACCATTGGTCGAGCTGTTCAAGAGGTTAGCCGGAACAATCAGGCCGGAATCGGCGAAAAGTGGGAGACGGAATGTGTTAATACTATGTTCCCTCTGCCTAACCTGTTGTATGTGGGATATAAAGCAGCATGCAGCATGAAGCTACAAAAAAAACTAAAAAAGCAGTTATAAATAGACACTAACTTAATTTATTTTTATAGATATAGAATATTTTAACACAGGCATTCTGCTACAGCAGAATAACTATAGTTTTTTTTAAAATTAGATCATTTATCATAAATTTATTTAAAAATTAAATAATAGTGTGGTATTTTATAAAACATCTGAAGGATGACTTTGTCTAGCAGCGGAGGGACACGGGCTGGCGATAACGATGAAATGATAAAGTATTTTTTATTAATACAAAAGTGAGTACAAGGAATTATGTAAATTAATTACACAGCTTTTTAAAAATAAAAGTATTAAGCTTAAAGTGCTAGAAAACTGTCTATTATAAAATACTTAAGAGAAGCAGTTTATATAATATTATAATCTAGTGACAATGCATAGAGTACGACAACGGAAAGTCTATTAAAATGAACAAACGCAAGTATCAATAAATTAAAATTAATATATATTTATATAATTTGCCTTCGTTATTTAAAACACTGCAACCAAAAATGGAGCATAATGAGGAAAAAAGAAAAGGAAATAAGCATTCAAAAATCATACGTGTATATAATTATATTATTATAATTTAAAAAAAAACAATTGTTTAATAAAATTTCATATTAAAAATAAATTTTAGTATTAAATTTGTTGTTTCAAATACAAATCCTTTCTGTAGTACGTAATGACTTTTATCTATTCAACTAAAATAAGAAATATCGAATAAAGTAGGGCAGCTGTAATGCTTCTCTACCTAATGACAATCCAATTAAACTAATTGCATTAGCACTGGTTACCTGGTAAACCATCACAAGTTCGAACACTGTGCCACAAGCAACAACTCTATAAACATACAGCAAAATGCCAAAGGACGATCCAGAAACAGCGGCTCTTAAAAAGGAATTGAACGACCTAATCGCCAAAGCGAAGGTAATATCATTGCGTCATTGCTAATATTAAACTCAAATCCATTAGAAGTCAGCATTTTCAAACTGAAACGGCTTGTAGCCCATAAACCTAATATCATTATTAATAATTTTATGTCAAAATTCTTCTTCTTATACTAAGATAAGTAGTGATTTTATTATGGCGTTTAATTTTTCATATATTTTTTAATTAATTATTTCGTTTTCAAAAATTTTGTATGACTTGATAAATTTTGTATCACATGTTTTATATGTATAAAAGCTATTAGCATTTTATATCACTTGATAAATGTGTATAAAAGCTATTAGCATTTTAACAGGGTGAACAAGAAAAAGTTGCAGATGCAAAACTTGCTGAAAAATGTGGAGATATGGGTGACATACCCAAGATACGGCTCGTCACAAAGAAAACTCTAAAGGGGCATATTAATAAAGTTAATTCTGTTCACTACAGTGGGGATTCCAGGTAAATCTAATGTGGTACAAATCTTTTGTTTTTTATTATATTTCGATTCATCAAGTAGCATCATATATATTTAAAGTTCACTTACGCTTACATATTTTAGGTTCACTACGTGTAAAGTCAAAGACTATGCTTTTAAAGTCGTAGACCGCGCTTGACTTTCTTTAAAATATATATATATATATATATATATATATATATATATATATATATATATATATATATATATATATATATTTCATTTAATAAACGAAACATAATGGTAATTTGCAATAAATATATATACTGTAACCTATATAATGTACATTTTAAAAATAAAAATTAAGTGTAGGTATAAAAAGTCATACTTACGTTAAGTAGATCAGATTTTCTAAGATTGATTTTTGTTGTTACAAACACCTCTAATTTAAACTCTCTGCACAATTTTTTACAAGAAACAATTCTACACTAAACTACTTGCGAGCTATCTACAGTTATCTAATATAACAAATTAAATATTTGTATTAATATAGGTATAATTATTACATATATTTTTAAATGCACAGCCTTAAGGTAAGATTCGTTTCTATATTAGATGAGCAATGCGCAGTGCGAATTAATTAGCAATAACTGCGTTAAATTAAAAACGAAGTATGTAGCAATATAAACAGCTAGTTTAACTGAAGGTAAAAATATAGGTACTATGAAAATATATACACTAAAAAATATTATAACGTGAATATTAATATAATTTTTGTGTTTCTGTCAATTGATCATTTCAACTATATCGAATGTGCTTGATAGCATATTTCTGTCTTCTAAGAACATCCTACGTACATTTGAAGCCTCTTAGTTTTATATTGCATTATTTTTTTCACTCTACCTACGTAAAGGCATACTTAGGTAACTCATATATAATAATTCTAAATATTTTAAAAGCACAACAAGATCGTACTGAAACACTTGTCTGTATGAAACGACAAGTGCCACGTCGTCGTCGTTACCTTAAAATTAATTTATTTCAGACACTGCGTAACAGGCTCACTTGATGGCAAGTTAATTATCTGGGACACATGGAGCGGTAACAAAGTGCAGGTTATACCCCTTCGTTCTGCTTGGGTTATGAGCGTCGCCTTTGCACCCTCTGGAAACTTTGTGGGTGTGTGTTAACTGCTATTTATACATATTATCAATGCCAAAAGCTCATATAAAAACGGATAAAAACATAAATTAAGGATACTTTTACCAATCCTCTTTTATTAGTAGACTTTAGTATATGCATGGTGCATTGAATTTATACGCAAAATCTCTTATTTACTACTCATCTAACTCATATACTTTGAAAGTGGCACTTAGAATGCAATTATTTTAACTCGATACGTGCTGCGTGAGATAAGCCAGCACTGCAGTTTGTCCAATCTTTAGTTTTTCTTTATAAATCTCTCTTTCACACACAGTAAGCAAAGAGCATTATACCTTAGACATTTTGTTTCATAGTGTTTTCCTCAAAACGTCACCATGGCATTGCTACTTATGGTATTTCTTTTTCTTTTAATTATATAAGCTTGCGGTGGAATGGATAACATGTGTACGGTATACGATGTGAACAACCGTGACGCTACCGGATCCGCCAAGATGGTGCGCGAACTTGCTGGATACGAAGGTTTTCTAAGTAGCTGTCGTTTTCTTGACGACACTCATATTCTTACAGGGTCTGGAGATATGAAAATGTAAGTAAGCCAAGGAATATATTCGAAAAAGAATACTAAAAAGTCAGAAGTGATTTCTTTTACATTTGTTATCACTATAGATGCGTTTGGGACTTGGAAGTTGGTAGAAGGGAGGTGGAGTTCGATGCTCATGCGGGTGATGTCGTAACTATTTCTTTATCACCAGGTACGTAAAAATAATAAGACTGTGTAATTTATGAAATTTTTAAAAGAAATATCTCTAATTTGAATTTGATATATTTGAAGTTATTTGTATATACCTATATTATACTTTTTTTTAACAAATTATTTTGTGTAGACATGAAAACTTATGTAACCGGATCTGTCGACAAAACTTGTAAGCTGTGGGACGTGCGTGCTGAAAAAGAAAAACAAACCTTTTTTGGCCATGAAGCTGACGTAAATAGCGTTTGTGTAAGTACTTATATAATATAATCCATTATGTCTTTGATCGTAATGTTACTTAATGTTAAGTTAATTTAATTTAATATAAAATCTCCATCATTATAGTATATAGACTTAAATTCGCAAATAAATATCTGAACATCTGTACATAGTAACTTTTGAAATAGTTTTATATTTTCAAATGGAAGCAAATTTAAATATTTTTGGAAAATGTACTGTGCTTGGGAAGAAAAACTATAAACTAAATTAAAAATTTCGACTGTGATATGCAGTGGTGGCTCAGTCATGGTATGGAGCAGTATAGAGTTATCGGAAAATTACACGTGATTGAATAAATAATCGCCAAAAAAATACATTGATATTTTAAAAAAGATTTAAATCGTGCGAACGAAAGTACTTGGACTTAAAAGTAAATTTCTATCAAAATCTATGGCCAACAGGACAGCGATCCAAAGCACACGTTGATAATAAAAAAAAATTGGCTGTCATAAAATGTACCTAGGTAAATGTACACTACTTCTCGATCATCGGAATTGAACCATATCGAAAATTTGATCGAGTTTAAATCGAATGTTTTAGAAAATTATATCAAGGGAAATATAGGCTCTAAATTAAGCGGAGTTCATAGAGATTTTAATAAAATATACTATGAAATTTCACCTTACCATAACGAAATATCTTTTAGATTTAGTGTCACGATTCAATAAAGAATAAGAAGAAAATAAAACGATTTTCTAAATTTGGTATTTTTTTTTTTCAAATATTTTAAAAATATCTATATTTTTTGTCAACACAATGTACGAATGTATGGTGTTCGAATACTTTTTAAACTTACATTAATTATAAACATATTTTTAGTCAATCATAGTCAGTGTAATTTTATTCAGTTCGTATTTCATTTTGAAGAGTATGCACTAAAAGCCTTCAAAAAGCTTTTATGGGTAGTCGCTACATCCGCGCGCTTTGTCTTTTACAGAAAAAGATAAATAGAATCAGCTTTCACGCAACACGTGAAATACGTTGAAGCTATACAAAGGAGCATTGTCTGCTAACGTTAACAATATTTTAATATAATCCACTTATCTGTTAACTTTAAGCGCTAAATTTTAGTTCATATTTTTTAATATTACATTCATTCAATTCTAACTCTTGTAACGACTTGTATTGAGTAAAAAATTAACTCTAAGAAAATATACACAGATTTAAAAATTCTAAGAATAATGCTACAATGTATTAAAGAACAACACCAGGCAAGAAATTGACTAACGGTGCGTTCAATTTTGTACATTGCAAAACAATCTCACAGCAACAGAACAAATAACAAAACGTTTATACTTTTTATTTAAAACTTTAACTGGTTTGAAATATTTTGGGCCAGAAAGTAAGTAAAAAAAGCAGTGTTGGGCCAGTCGTGGCGCAGAGGCACAAAGTTCGACTGTAAAGCGACTGGTTGTGGGTTCAATTCCGACTCGAAGAGTGGAAATATTTGATATTTTCATTTTCTTCGCTCTGGTGTCGAGACAAAGGTGTTAAGTTCCGCCACTTAACACGCAATGCCTCCGAATTCGGCGGAAAGTAGGTTCCCTTTGCGTGCTGTGTGTATGGGATACAGCATGAATCTAAAAAAAATAAAAAGTAAGTACAACACTGGTTTTAGGTCTTTATTGAAAACAGATCATGGTTAACAGAAAGAAATTAGAACAAGTGAATGAGGTGGTATATTTGGGAAGTATGTTTAGCAGAGATGGAAGGTATGATATGGATGTTGAAAGGCGTATTGCTGCCGGTAACAGGGATAACGGTGCCCTCGCTGCGTTGATGCGACGGCGGAACGTGAGCATAGCCGCACGTTTAGCTGTGCACAATGCAGTGCTGGTACCGACGCTGCTATACGGCAGTGAAACGTGGGTATTGCAGAAGAAGAATGAAAGAAAGATGAACGCTGTCGAGAGGAGATCTCTTCGAAAGATGTGCGGAGTCACCATAGCTGATCGAATCCGCAATGAAGAGATACACAAAATGGCAGGTGTTAGCGAGAACGTCATAGTAAGAATGGAGAAGGGCGTGATCAGGTGGTTTGGGCACGTCGAGAGGATGAGTGATGGAAGAATGATAAGAAAGATTTATGAAGCAAAGGTGAGTGGTAAGAGAGACAGAGGGAGACCTCGGATGACCTTCGAAAACACAGTATCGTTGATACTGGAGGAAGGTCACGTAAAAAGCATGAGGAAACCCCGGTGGGCGTGTATGAAGAGGTTGATGACAGTGGACGAGGCGAAAGAAGTATGCAGGGACCGTAGCGTTTGGCGCTCCGTTCTCTCTGACTACCCCGCAAGGGATACAGCGTGAAGCAAAAAAAAAAACAAATTGAAAACAGCTTACTTTATCTGTTATGTTGGTCGTAATTAGACTTATTTATTTGACAATAAAAAAAGATATTTGCAACCAATATTAATATATGTACTTTTTGATTACATGACGACGATGTCTAGACGACAAAAATAATACTTGTAATTTATATAATTTGTAATTAGTGTTTTTTTTGTATTCGACTTTAAATAACTAAATACATATCTGAATATTATTAATTCCTTGCCAGTATGTATATAATATACGTTGTATTTCTCTACCTTCCTAACTTAAAACGATAATGGGACTTTGATTGCACCTTACAAAAATAAAACATTTAAAAATAAGTAATAGGAGGACTCAATCATTTAACGTACAATTTTTGCATTTTCACCAATTATAAATATCTCCTGAAAATGAAAGCCCAGTGAACTGGATGCATTGGAGTTCGATTGAACAAGTTGTAATTGAGCTCAGTGGAATATTGAACAGGTTAACATAAATCGATAGCAGATATTTGCTAGCAGGAATCGTTGAATAACAAAAAATAATATTTTGCATACATATATAGGTATAAATTTTTGAATATTTACCAATTTAGGTGGAGAACAAAGTGTCGTGACACTAGGCTCTCTGACTACCGTGCTATGTGGGAAAAATATTGAAGCTGCTAAAACCAATTTTAATAATCGATGTATATATGAAGGAAACAGTAAATAAAATAGATTTCTTTTTAAAAACATAAATTATTATTATTTCATAATATAATATATAAATAATATTATTGCTTTTCGTAAGCATCAAAAATAATGAAAAGCCTTTAAAGCTTATCTGGTAATTACTTGCACGACAGTATAGATTATTATTACCATTAATGACAAATTTCATTTTCAATACAGTATCATCCTAGCGGACAGGCCTTTGCCACTGCTTCAGAAGATAAAACAGCTCGACTTTTCGATATCCGTAGTGATCAACAACTAGGTCATTACACTCCTCCTGGTGCCAGCGGATTTACGAGCTGTGGTAAATATTTAATAACCATTATGTTATTATTTAATAACGCTTAAGTCTTCATAGATTATGGTAAAAATGGCCCTACTCAGTTTTATTTTTTTATTTTGAACTGAAATATTTTCTATATTGAATTTATGTGTATCATATATGTATGCATATGTTAAAGTCGTATGAAAGATATATACAGACATACAATATATACAGACGTAAAATATATACAGACTGACCTATCCTAAGGTGATCAGTCAAAATTATATTTAACTACAACAATAAATCAAAAATAGAATAAGCCCAAGGCCCAAAATAAGACATTTAGACTTCGATTATTTTAAACCTGAGGTTAGCTTACCTAAACTTCTTTAATTTTTAGTTAGGCAAATGTGGCCGGTGCTCTGTTGTTTTACAATGATCAATATGTATATAACAAAAAGAAACATATTTTTTATATATGCAGGTCTCTCCGTTAGTGGCCGATATCTTCTCGCTGGTTCTGATGATAACACTGTCCATTCCTGGGATACTATGAAAGTCGCTCATACTGGTATATTATTATATCGATTTTATTTAAACCACACGGGTTTTCCCGCGTAGCAGGAGGTCAGAGAGAACTAGTGTCAAGACACTCCGTTTCTCAGTTTTTCTCTCCGTTCTTGTAAAATAAATGGTGATGCTTAACGCTGTGCTTTATTGGCAATACGGGAGTGGAAACGAAAATAGTTTATAATCGTTTCCCCGACTGGTTACAGTTAGACGCTGCCACAATGTACCTTGACGGTTAACGGCCTCATTGAATTCGATTTTATTTATATAAGATTAAATTTGCAAATCGTTAAATGTTATGATGCTTACTTTTTCTAAATATTTCTTGTACACTTAACAGAAGCATAATAAATAACAATGCTTATTCTCTATACAGGCACGTTGAATGGACATGAGAATAGAGTAACGTCTATATCTCTAGCGCCTAGCGGCATAGCGCTTGCAAGCTGCTCTTGGGACCAAAGCGTAAGAGTTTGGGGCTGAATAATCCTACATTTCATTCGCATATGTAGGTACTTCTACGATGCTTAAAATATATATTGTTTGTATTGTTAGAAATACATTAGATACAACAATTACTAATAAACAACTAGTGTAATCTTTAAAAACGTTATTAAATTTGACTATTATGTAATTTTTCATTTTAATATTGAGTGTAAAATAATTTATTTAAGTTATTTAACTTACACAGATTTTAGTATTTAATAGTAATCAGGTTTGAGAAAGATTTAGTTATTTACGATAGATCTAAAAGGAGTTAACAAACCTTTTTTTATTTATCCTTGAAATTCGTTATTCTGTTTTATCTACTTGTATTGACTTTAAGTACGTTTTCTGCATAGTAATAATACTACTACTAATACTATATAGATGTATCTGACTCTTCTTAACTCTTGAACATTGATTAAAACTATATCGTCTAAACAATAAGAATACTATGAACACTACGTTTTTTAATTTAAATAAAGACAAGAAATATGTAAGTATACAACACATTTACTGACTGAATAAAAATTTCATCATCGCTACGGACCAACATATATTGTTGAAATTTTTATTTGACATGGACAGCTCCTGATACTGATCACAACCGAATCTGAAATCGATTTCACGACTAATATTCAAGTAACACGTATATGAATTTCAAACTTTCAGAAGAATTTAGGACAATACATCATATTAAACAAGTCTTTAAAGAACAAAACAGTAAATCCTTAATTAAGTATTAAACTTGAATTATCTTTATTTTGTTAAATTAAATATCAATTTGTTGTAGAAAGAGTAATGGTTATTCTTTTTTTAATGTAAACGGAAATAAACATGACAATTGTGCATTCGATTATTAAATATGTTATAGTTGCTAGTACATAAAGTGTTTAATAAAACTATTCTTAATATTGCAACTGTTTTATTTTTAAGCTCCTCTTAAATTAAAATAGACATTTTAATCTACAAATAGTATCTAAAAGGAGAAGCATATGGACGGGTAAACTAATTGACTCATTGACTGACACATGAACGGTTCTAGCCATTATCTGAAAGCCGCTGTATAAAAGGTAATTACGTAGAAGGATATATAAATTGAACACCTTTTCTATTTTATCGCTAAAAAGGAAAAGGAAAATGCTATATTTTAAATATTAACTAAGATGGCTTATATATAGATAACAGTAACGTAGTAACAAAGGCGTAGCACTTACATATTGAGAGACATATCAAAAATTTTATTCTCGTTAGAGCTCGAAATAAAAACTTCCATACGTAATAAGAACATCTTGTATTTGTAAACATTATGGTGCAATATACAAATATTTTGAATTAGAATTTTCCGGATGTCAGAAGAATCCCACGTAATAACGTATGCTTACCTACCTCCATACCTACGTACATACATTGCGACGCGAAGGCCGCTCAACGCAACGCCGCACCGTATGATTGCCGCACGCTTAATTATTTTGTTGCCCGAATATTTTTATTTTACTATATTTTCTAAGATATTTTTTTATTTAGCTATTAATCAAGTTTTAGTAAAGATCTTTATTTATTTCTAGAAATATATATAGTATTGTAATATTGTATTATTTAGTGGAAATGTAGCTTTTTTATGAAGTAAGAATTGTTTAAATCGATATAGTATTATTTGAGTTAAATCGAATGAACGAATGTAACCACTTACAATCAGGTTCTCCTGCTCGTTTACCCTCGCTCGTTTTCCTTACCTCAATCCCTACAGCCCGTTTTTTTCAAATTTAAAAGTCGCTGATGTCCTTCCTCAGTCAGTTCATCTAAAGTGTTCCAATAGTTCTGGCGTGATTATTGCGTAACACTCAGACAGACAGAGTTTTACTTTGACATTTTACATTTAACATTAATATTAGTTAAGATTTTTACAAACTATATAAGTAGATACATTATTTATATTAGGGCATAAAGTAAACCAGTGCAAAAGACACGTTTATTTTATAAATAATAAATAAGACTTTCTTGTTTCTGTTATTACTAAAATTACCAGAGGTAATAACCAAAACAACTCATATAGTTAGTTGTTACGGATTAATTCATTAGGGCCCCTCTGCGAGTAGCAGAATTGATGAATGCTGTTCCGCAATAACTGTATTGTAGCAATGCAATACAAATGTACTAAGAGATTACGTGAAAATGTTGCAACGTTCGTTTGAATGCCAATATTGATTTTGAATAAAACACTCCGGAACAACCTGGTGTTTCCTTTTGATTTGCGTAATTTGTGTAATTTATATTTGTGTAAATGATGAATCGATTTGTATTTATTTACATCTCACATAGGTTTGTTATAAATTTAATTTATATATATTTTTATAAATCACAAGATATGCCCGTCTGTCCGTCTGCCCGTCCTATGTACCTACATGTCGTCGCGTAGCTTTTATTATTATAGTATACGTACTTTAGTGCCATCTATTATAATTGCAATAGACTGTCTATGCCAGTAGCACTGATCACGCGCGCTGCACGCCTATGTGGTCCTTGGTAGGAGCATTGAGTGGTGGCAGAATAAGTAGTAAAAGAGGCGTTGAGAAACCTCGATGCTCTCTCTGTTGATCAGCTAACGCCTGTGGTACTTGTAATTCAGAGGTGACCATGTTAAAAAAGTTTATATATGTAAAATTTTTATAACAAATCATCAGAAGATATTCCATCTCACGTTCAATTTTACCATCAGAAGGAAGGCTCATTTTTATATATTATTTACCTATTGATTCGTATTAATTAGTTTTGCAAAAATCGGTGGGCTATATGCCTTGGAAATGAAATGATCCATTATTTCAAAAAAAATATCACTATCACCAATAAATTTGTAAATTACAAATCGCTTAAAAACAGAAGTTCTGCTGAGTTTCATGCGCCGGTCATTCATTCTTAGGTCATTCATTAAAGGTCAGACATTAAATTTAGTGAATTTTACCTAAATTATTTGACGTACAAAAATTGAAGCAAGTATAGTTACTTAGTTTGAATAAAATATTTTAATATGACTTTGATAGATTTATAGACATGTAGGCATCTAATATGAGCGATCCATTGCATTAACCCAGATCTCACCCGTGTAAAAGCTTTTCTCCCACTTTTCTAGTCTAGTTATAGTAAGAGAAAAAATAACCCCGCCACTTGTTGTGAATTCCAACCGACAAGTGATTCTTTAACCATGGTTTTTAACCTTCCGGGACACAACGGAACATCGATCGCAATAGCAAACGATCAATTATTAGTTGGCAGTCACGTTATGCTTTGTTAAGATTGTCTGTGGTATTTCTTAAAGATACTTGTTCCGCTTGTTTGTCTTAAGATTATGTTACATTTTTAATTTGTGATTTGTTGTTAATGGGTTTGTGAGACCAATATAATTCACCGGTTTGCGAGGCTGATAGACGTCATTGGTTTGTCACATATCGGTCTCACCGAACCCTGACATGCACAAGTTATACCAATGTCCGACTTTGAGCAATTATCGCCATCGCAACGTAAGGCTGCATCAGATACGGTGTAACAGACCAACATCACCATAGCAATTCACTTACCACCAACATCAGTTATCAGTAAACTATAAGCTCTCCTAATCCTGACAGTCGTGAGACATCACGCGTAACGCGCCTACACATGTACTATATATTTATGTTATTTTAAATTTCAAACATTCGTATGAGATCGTGCCACAGATTGTCACATGTATATATCGTAATTTTACAGATAGGATTTTTTCACGATAAGATAGAAACAAAAAGAGTGAGACTTGTTGTAAACAACATTAATTAAATAAAATATTACATAGCACAATATTACAGTCATATTATTAATAGAGTACAATGTGTTAATACTGAACAGACAGCATATTATTACATAAAAATTAAATTAATTTGTATACCTAATATTTTAATATATTTTTTCATAACTTCACGCTGTATCCCGAACATAGCAGGGTAGGCAGAGGGAACCTAGTGTTAAGACACTCCGTTCCCCACTTTCCACCGAACTCGGAGGCATTTTAATATAAATCTAAATATAATCAACCGAAATTACTATTGAAAGATTGCACAAATTAATACTAACTAATTTACCAAAAGCCAAAAAAAAAAAAATACTATTCGATAATGTAGTGACCATTTTAGACCAGACCAGGTTTAATAATACATTGACTGTAGAATGTTTTTATTCTGTCACCTTTAAATGAATGTTAGAAGACTAGTACAAAGAGATAAAGTAAATAAATATTATATTGTAACAAGTACATTGCTTTGCAGACTGCAAATCAATATTAATTTAAGGAAAAATATCACGATGAATTCTGTGGAACGAGTGGACGTTTAAAAAAACATTGAAACAAACTCAGAATATGGAACCAGCAGGCGGTGAATAAAGTTTAAAAGATAGACGAAAAAAAGAGGGACAGAGACACGGAACTCTTAAAAGTTGTCCAGCCTCAAATAGAAAATAAAATAAAAAAGTAAGACAACAATATTTATATTTCACGACAAGTAGTAGCTATAATTATGGGTTCAAAGGCAATTCTATATTTAACTCTTTCTTATATATTAACGTAACTACCATATTCTAATGCCAACCTTAACTCTTCCGTCATATCATCGTTGCGCGTGCTATAGGCATCTCTAAAAGCAGTTTGTAAGTACAGACCGCGTAAAGTACCGTTAAAGACCGCTATGTTACTATTGATGTCAGTTATCGTGTACCGCGTTAAAAGCGAGTTCAGTACCTATGAAATTTGTTAATGTATGATAATAACTCTAGATGGAATCATTAATCATTATAAGTATTTTAATATATATTTCTATATGGTTAGACAAAGGGGTGTTAAGTCAGCATGTGACCTTTTTAATAATATGTGATTGATCCATTTGATCTTTATTTGTGGGAATAAATATAACAAAAACTTTATTAAGGTCCCTATACATTAACCACTTCAGTGCATACTGTACATACTTTTTATTACTTAAGGCCCATTAATAATTATATTTTAAAATAAAATTAAACAAAATCCATTATTTAAAAAATGTAATTAACTTCATTCTATAATTCATCCGTTATCCTCCTTTCTTTTACTTTATGCCAAAGCGGCAACGAATCCCAGAATCTAGACCGAGACGCGAGATTCTTTTTCATGATTTGTTTTTTCCCAATTTCTAAGTATTCCATTTTATGTCCACTAGTAGCCGGATGCCATTTGAATGGTACTTGTTGCGGTTTGTTTGGATCTCTGTTCAAACAAAAAACAATTAAAAATGAAAACAATACTTTAAATTGAGCGCACTACGGCAGTGAATGTAATTGAGCTTTAGCTTACAAAGGGTAAATTAACTAATTTGATAGTCAGAGTCAACTTGTGTAGTTGAATTATTCGCAAAGCAAATAATATGATACAAAAATAATTATATCAAAGTAATGATAAAATCGCCACACTGTAATTAACTAATATTCTGAGCAAAGCGAGTGAGTCGTTTATAATTAATTTTTAAAAGTACTCGTATAAATTAATAAATATTTTTAACAAACTTATATATTTTGAAATACTTGGCTTTGTATACTTTTCTCAATTACTAAATAAGGCAGATTTATTATAACAATGAGGCTATAATGGCATAGTGTTTTGTTCGATTCCCACTAGGGGGAACGCAATACGCAATGTCCCGTCATCGGGCGGAAAGTGAAGAACGCTGTTTCTTGTGGTTCCCTCTAACTACCCTTCTAAAAATGGAGAAGGATTTTTATTTGGAGCAAAAATTTAATACTATTGCATTTTCAACTTATCTCTAAACAAAAAATGTATATTACCTATCGAATACTAAAAATATACTTTAAATGTTAACAAGAATATAGTCCAATCAACTCTATGAATTGCTATTTTAAATGTCATACATCGAATCTCTTATCTTGTACCATTTTCCATGTTGTATTTTGTCTTCCTTGTGTCATTAAAATTATAAAGATGTCAGCTGAAGCGTTGATTACTTAGTCGATTACATAGATTTTATATATTGTAATAAATAAAATTGACATACACTATTCCAAAGCAATTGCTTAAATCATATTTCACTTTTCAAGATAGAGCTATGTGAGATGAGACAAAGACCACAAGGAGTTTAACATTATAAACGCGTCAGATGCTCATTCACTCAGATGTACCGACGCTATAAGCTTAAGCTGCTCAAAAATGTATACGATAAAATTCGCAAAGCTAGCAAAGCTCAAACTAATAAAATACATTATAACATAGTAATATTAAATACAATAAAAATACCTATTAAATTTCATAGTTTATAAAAGATACCTTAACCCTTATTAAAGATACCTTACCCGCTAATAGCAAAATTAGTCCATATATTCACTATGAGATCAAGCATGTTGTTGTCTTCTTCTGTAAATTCATTTTGAAGAAAATTTATAGGGAATAAATACATCAGATCGTCAGCATGGCACACACCTAGTAAGAAACAAGTACAACGACGTTAGTCGAAATAACAATAGTAAAGGTTAACTATCTTAACAATACCACTGACAGCTTTTTTAACTTTGTGAAACTCAATTACGTAACATTGGTAGGATTCTGTATCTATTGTGTACACGTGAGCATGTTGCCAAAGTGTGTTTTAATTATCGACGACAGCGGAAATTAATGGGCAAAATGACTTTATTGATAGACAGAACGTATAGTCCATAGATAATTATGAACTTTCATTAATTACACACGCATGGTGCATAGATAATTAGGAACATTCGTTAATTAAATAAGAAACTAGAGTCCTCATTGTTGCGTATATAACGTACCTGTAAAGATAATATATCCGTTCCCTTAGCAACGTTTATATTACTTTATACAAAAGTATATGTTAAACTTGGGATACACAAATTATAAGTGTAAAATTTATTATAATTAAAGATATTGGCATACTGCACTTCTTCTGCATAAAACCTTTAAGTTTTTGTTCACGTATTAATAGAATGATGCCAAAAAGCAATGTTTTATAGAAAATTCTTATTGACCTACATTTCACTGAATACAAAACATGTCATCCCCACTTTTATATAAATGTGCCAATTTCGAAACTTGAAGCAGTCATAATGACTATTATAAATAAAAGTGAGTGAGTGAGAGATACTTACCATAGTTCCCATTAGCATCACCAAAAATCTGAGAGAAACTGTTGGCCCCTCGATATGTAAGCTCATATAAATATACTGGATTCCTGCTATAATTAAGCGCTTGTTCTACCGATTTTACCATTGGATACGCAAAATAGCCGTCTGTATAGGCCTGAAAATATTATAATGATACATTTAAAATATAACTATATATTTTTACTTGCACTCCACACTATAACAAATTATCCTATTAATATTACAAACGCGACATTTTGTTTGAATGTTTGTTACTCTTTGACGTACAAAGTACTGTACGAACATTAATGAAACTTTACAATAACTTAGCTTGTAAATTAAAATAATACATAGGCTACAATTTAAAATGATATAGTCTGAATAGTCCAAAAGATCAAACAAATGGGGTAAACTATAACTACAATTTTCACTATCGGAGGGTTGATGTCCTTTGATTTTACAATTATAACTGCTTTTTTAAATTCCGTGCGAACGAAGGCGCGGGACAGCTAGTTACAGCTAGTTTACTGGTAGGGACAGCTAGTTTTGAAATAAAACGCTTTAATAACTTTGTCGGAAACACATCCAATGCTAAATCTTTTATTTAATTTGCTTCAATTTCATAAAAAATGTTTCTCGATAATTATGAAAGAATCCCATCTACTCATATATTCAAATAAGATTATAAGAGATGTGCTATTATAATAGTAATTTTATTAAAATCATATTAAAATTTGTACCTTAAGTATTCCATCTTTGATATCACTTTCCTGATTACCAAAATATGTTGCTTTTAACGATTCTGTAATTTGGTCTGAATATGGAGAGTCCTCATAGTAAAATGTAACGGGTGCAATTGTATCAAACTGGGACACAAACTCCTTATAACGATCTGGGTAAGCCGTAATCCCTTGTAGAACAAAATATATGTTAGTTAAATATTTTGTCAATTATATACAATCTTACTAGAAAAAAAAATACTACAATCAAATTATCAACTAAAGTGATTTGAAAACCTCATTTTTATGATCACGATCATAATAATGTTAATCTGTACCTAGTACCTACATTCATAAAGTACCTCTATAAACAAAATTTATAAACGACTTATAGTGCGTCTTTGACGACACAAAATTCAATATTTGAAATCCTCTTAAAAGATGTTTAGGAGTGGCAGTGACTGCAATTTCTATGCGACGTTATTTGATTTACAGAAACTCATAGTTTTTGAAGCACATGAACTTTACAGTTTGATACTCGATGACTTAAAGTGTCTGCATATTGAATACTCTCCCCTATGTATGCCCCCTAGATGGGGCAGAAACCTTCTGAATACTTGCATAGCTTGAATACTTCATAGCATATAAGTTAAGTAGAATATATGGCTTACAGACTGATTTCAAACATCCTTCATCTTTAGTAAGACCTGTAAGCCAAGGTACTAGATCAGTGGCTGGTGGATCTCGAGGGCTTCTGGATAGGAATGCGCCAGGATGGTCAGGTTCTACTACAGCTTTGAAAGGTGTCATCTGGTCGTAGTCCCATTTCTACAACATATCTTTATAGCTTTATAAGAAATATAAAAAAATAACAAAGCTGCATCACTTTTTTCCCACATAGTAGCCAGAGAGAACCTAGCATCTCGACACGCCGTTCTCCACTTTCGGCCCGAAGTTAAGTGACGTAACTCACGCTACGCCGAAGAAAACTTCGCTACCGAAGCAGTGAAATGAAAATAAAAATTCCCCCGAGTGGGAAACTAACCTACACCTATCGTTTTTATAATCAAGTGTTATGCCACTACGTCATATAAAAACATTATATAGAAAATATTGTTTATACCTTGTTTAATTCACAAACCCATTGAACCATTTCTCACCTTAAAATCGGTTTTAAATGGTTTAAGAGACGTTTTATTATTTAAATATGATCATCGAAATACTGACATTTTTATAATAGATATTTATTAATAATCACAAACCGAACCCATCCTCATAAGAGAACGTCGATGAGTAGAATATCGAAATTTAATATTGTTATCCAGTCAAGATTTGTTTATAAGGCTCTCAGAAAATGGCGAAAGACATAAGAAGTATAAGTTAATTTTAATTAATATCTAGACCTATACTATCTACATATAATATCCATATCTACATATTAATAATTATGAATAAATGAAAAAACACTTACATATAATTGGAATTCAGTTGCAATAATATCATATCCGTCCAATTTACGAAGACATTCAATCAAAATGTCTGAAGGACCTTCGGGACAGTTTACAAGCCTTGCTAATCTAAATGCATTCTTTTTCGCTTCGTCTGGTGGCGCCTCAGCCCACGGTACCAACGCTGTACCTGATTCTGAAATCGCTTTTTGGAACAAACCTGTAATTGAATGATTATATTTTGCAATTACGCCATGCTGAAATAACATTGTTGCGAAACTAAGACGCTTTTTCATGATTCTGAAACAAGAATCATGGATTGGTTGTTCACTTTTCTTTTTTTTTATTGAAGAAAGGTGGGCAAACGAGCAGAAGGACTACCTGATGGTAAGTAGTTACCTTCGCCCATGGATATCCACAAGATTAGAAAGGTTGTGGATGCATTGCCGACCCTAAGGGGGGTGGAGGAAGGGAGGGAAGAAGTATAGGGATGGTGGTAGTAGGGAAAGAGAGCCGACTTACATGCCATCGAACCGGAACATATCACCAGATGTTTGGCGATTCGTCTTTGACATGATAGTGGTCGCGAGCCAGTCGGAGAACGAATCTTCTGCCACCCAGTTTCTGGGTTACCCGCCTTTTACGGGACGCTGCCCAGCCACGGAGGGGAATTTCTTAACTTTGGCTTTATTAAAATACAACCCGTGAAGGGTTGTAGTCTGTAATATCGGAGATAAAAGTATGAGAACATTCGATAAAAATACATTAAAGTGAGTACCTGCACTCGTTTCTGACAACATGTGTAAATTAACACTTGCTCCACCTGCGCTTTCGCCGAAAATTGTAACAGATTGATTGTTTCCGCCAAACGCATGAATTGTTTTCTGAATAAAACGAAGAGCCTCTTGTTGATCTTTGAGACCATTATTACCTGGACAGTATTCATCTTGAGTTGACAAAAATCCTAATGGGCCTGTAATATTAAAAACATTTAATGATTTTTTTTCTTTTTTTATTGTAAATTAAATTTCATAATAAAGATCTATAACATACCTAATCTATAATTCATCGCAACTAAAAGTACATCTTTGTCAAGTAGATACTGGGGACCGTACTTGTCAGTAGTGGCTTCACCGCACATCCACCCGCCACCGTGGATAAATACCATGACAGGAAGAAGCTTATCCTCGGGTATAGCTTCCTAAACAAAATGGAAAAACGAAAAAGAATTAATAATGTACTCAAATACTTAAATATTCATTATAATTATAAAAACCTACTATAATTATAATATAAGCAGTGCGACAGCGTCTGACTGTAAACCTGATTTCTTGTCGGGTCGATTCCCACTCGAGGCATTAAGTTTAAATTATATAGTGATATGATATTTATGTATTTATTTATTTATCATATGAAATACATTAGGCTGAGACTAAGTAAAAAAAAAATACAAAAATAACGTAAAAAGATCCCAATCGTGTTGTTTATTTGTGTCTTCATACACACGATGGTCGTAAATTCGTTCCACTCGGGAAATGTTTATTATTTAAAATATTTTCATTATTCTTCAGTAACACCACCCAAATCGTAATGATCGAAAATGGCGGAATAGTGAAAAATAGAACTATCTTAGCACTGGGCTTCTAGAATAATAATGTCTTTTAATCTTTAGTGCAACAATATAAACGAAGAAACAGCGTTAATGATGTATTGAAAGTTTGACGTGAAATTGAAGCACGAAAAAAAAATGAACGGCCCCGCGACAGCTTGTTTTGCATACATTACATATTAAACATCTGCAATCGCAATTAAAAATACACTACTGTCATTTTGACAGTCTGTCATTTTGACAATAGTATATTTTTTGGTGAAAAATATACTCAATAATTTATACAACCTTGTAACTTACGTTTTGCGTAAACGGTGAGTATATGTTAAGGTACAAACAATCTTCTTGACCTACTATCTCTTCTTGTCGCACATAGGGATTCCGTTGTATACAAATGGGACTCACTGTAGACGCATTGTACTCTCCTTCCCACGAAGATATAGGAACTGGAGCCTGTGAAAATAAGCTGTTATTTTACTTGTGAGGTATCTCATACTAATTCGATTATGATCCCGATATAAACATAAATTAATTTCATTATTTTTACTAATGTTCATTATAAAAAAGCTACTGAAGCAGTTAATATATAATCAATGATAAATTGAGACAACGCAAATAATAAAGAAAAGAGCAGATAGAAGGTTCGACTGTTACAAGCCATAGTTCATTTTGCGCACTTGTTTCGTACATAATAAGTGCTACGAGTTTCATTGTAGAATGGAAAACACTCCAGATGGTTTCCGTTTAATAACTTTTATTACTCATCATTATTTTAACGTGTAAAAAACACAATTTTGCCTCCTCTTTTGTATTTTTACGAAAGTGCCCGCAAAGAATGAGGTGGTATGTTATGTGTATATATTAAATTATTAAAATAATTATATTTTGATATAGACTGTTGTATAAAGTGGCATGCTTGCAAGGATCGATGTGTTAAACGTGTCATCGGACACACTAATGTTAATTAAAATACCATTTCATACTCAGTTTACTCAAGAATGATAATTATATGAATTATTATGATCAATACAACCTTATAAAGCCATCTGTAACTTCGCGTGTTGTTGATATCGATTAGAATAGAATATTTAATATACAGAATTAATATTTACGATATTATTACAAAGTTAAATGTAAAGATTAAATGGTAATGGCGATTTCTAAGGTAGAAGTAATTTCTTATACTTATTATTTTATATCGACGCCCTTAAAAATATTTTATATATGTTTAAATATTCGCATCATAAATAATTATGACAATAAGCGGGCTTTTGCTGTGCCAAATCGCTTAAACTAAAACGCAACTTAAAACGCAATAATCCAAAAATGTTAAGTTTAAAAATAGTACATCCACTTCGTTAAGTTCGAGGTGAATCCAACATGAAAGAAATGTCATTATAAATGGCACACGTGAAGCTTGTGTATTAACGCATATATGATAATTACATTAAGCTTGAACAACAACTTTTCCATGGGCCAGTCGTGGCGCAGTGTGTCACTGTAAATCGACTGGTTGTGCGTTCGATTCCCACTCGAGGAGTGGAAATATTTAATAATTCCATTTTCTTTCGCTGTGGCGTCGAGAGGTAAAGCGCGGCATTGAGTTCCGCTATTTAACACGCAATGCTTCCTGAATTGAATTCTGCGGATAGTAGGGAACCGAACGTCTTAACACTAGGTTCCCTCTGCCTACCCTGCTGTGTGCGGGATACAGCGTGAAGCTAAAAAAACACATTATCCCATTTAACTTAAATTCTTTTGCAAATATAGAGTGGGCAAGATATAATATTATTACTTACGGCATTTTATGATACCATCTATACCTTTATATTGCTTGGCCGACTAAACATCACGCATTGGGTACACAAACGGTATAGTATTTTTGATATTATTAAATTTCGACGCAGTGCTATCTAATATGTACATTGCATATTAATTAACATTAATATTACTAATCTATTTATATTAGGTTATACGGTTTTTTGATAAGGGAAGGGTATCATGACAAGCTTTATGTCTTATTTAGATAAGCAGTACCTATCACAATATAAAAAATAGATAAAACTAGCTAAAATATCATAAACAATAAAATTTAAAATATCAAGCTTTAGGTAGTTTTTCTAGTTAAGGGATGATGAAATGATTTTCCACGATGAAATTTTAATAGTTACATAGTCTTACGATATTTTTATAGTTTTGTCATTGTATGAAAACACGAAGAAAACGACGTTTTCTAAAAATCAAACCTAGTTTGATGGATTTTTCCCTCTGGATACAAAACTTCTTCAAAATATAAAGTATAATAGTATACGCATATATAATAAAATTCCACAGCTTGTTTTAGATTTACCACTAGAGAAATTCAAAATCTTTGCAAAAAATACTTTAATAAGTAAAGCTTATTACTCTGTAGAAGAGTATTTAAATGATAAAAATGCGTAGAATTAATCTGAATAAGTCCAATGCCGGTTAGCTACCATTGTATCAAATAATAAAATTGTAATTTATATATTTGAAAAGAGCAACTGTTAAGTTTCTGGCCGGCTCTTCTTAGCAGAACTGCCTTCCGAGTCGGTGGTAGCTTTATGTACATTTGACGATTCAAAAGTGCTTTCAAAAGTCTATTTGAATAAAGATATTTTGAATTTGAATTTTGAATTTGAATAATACAAGTATTTCTCGTTTAAAGATATTAGATAATCAAAGTCAAAACTTGATGATAAAAAAAACGTTAGGAAGATCAATGGTGTTAGTGCAATAAGTGAGATAAACAATCAATTTAAATGTAGACCTTGATCTGTCCGTAGTCAAAGAGACGATTAACATTAACACAAACCATGGCTTAAGGTCAATGTATATCTAAAAGTACCAAAATATAATAAGCTTTATAAATATTAACGATTTCTTCTAGCTAAATGTCGACCTTAAGATCTGTTGTTCATAAACCGTAAATAAAGATATAAAAATCTATTACGTGGCTTTACGGTTTGTTGGAGTCGGTACAGATAATAGTTTCACTTTTGCTAAAAAAAGAGTGACTTTATAATAAAATAGTGTTAAATTTTATTATATTCGTATAGTTAATAAGTAAATAATATAATTATTAACCTAAAAAAATATTCATTCAATAGGTACACTAGAAGTAGTCGGTATAAATATCCTCGCTTACGCTCATAATAATACTTAACGACCAATAAAAAATCATAAAAAGGTCTATTAATATTTATCAACGTAATTATATATTGCCATAAGTTATTGAAGGGGTAACTGCATAACATTCTGCACAATACATAAAGAACATTCAAAGCTACCTCTCCCGGTTAATTTACTCGGGGAACGCTATAAAGATGGCGACAAATTCCTCTTTCATATTATAGAGTTGGACATCTCACAAAACGTTCGGTGCTACTTGAGCCGTGACGCGAGAAACAGCTCCTTTGAAAATGAAAATGAACTTTCAACTTTGTAATCTGAAATAGTTAATAAAGTTTACTTCAAAGCAACTCTTCCTGGAATTTTCTATACAAAATATTTTTTTTATTATTTTTAAACGTCCTCGTGTATCTCAAGCAACATAAAGTTTAATTTCTTTTTCTTTTTTCTTTTAACATGAGTAGCATCCTTATTTCATGTATTACGGCGCTAAAATCGGGTAGGATTAAGATCTATTTAAATAATGAGTTTGAGATGTTTTCTCTAGAAAACTAATTCTAATTCTATTCTAGAATTCTAATTCTATAAAATATCTCAAACTGATTTTTTAACTATTTAAAAAATCAGTTTGTTATATTAAAACCTATGTAAACAATTGGACTCTACACGTGGCGTACCTTGAGGAAAATGACGCTATATTGTTATTATTTGCAAACGCTGTGAAAAACCGGAAAAATATATGTAGGGAATTTACATTTTTTGCATTGAACAGGAAAATAATCAGAGTTGTTACGATTTCACCTAAATTAAAACATTTGCTTCAAAACATTTGTATATCTTACCTATAATATACTATACATGTACTATATTGCGTAATCAATAAACTATTTATAAATTATCCGTTTAAGTAATATAAATTCATATCATGTACGTAGTCTAAGTCTAATAAAAAAATTATAAATACATAATTTTAAAAAATGCTTCTTTGAATATATCAATTGAAGCAAATAAGTCACTTAGTAATTTTTTTGACTGTTCCTTCTCGCTATCTATTAGTTTGTGCGTCAATCGCGTAAAAACTACTGAATAAAAATTGATATTTAAAAAAATAATTTAATAAAAATAATTAAAAAAATAAGGTGACATTTTTACTAATATTAATTAAAAAAACACAAAAGTCTTTTAAGTCATAGTTTTTCAGGTCTCCAACTAAACATTTGTGACCGGGTGGTCTCACTCGTTAAAATAAATTAAAAAAAAAAATCAGAAAAAGAAAAAAGATCAGGAAGTACACGGAACTCTAAAAGTCTGAGGTCCTTGAAAACAGAATGAGTAAAAAAATCAATAAATTTTGATACCAATCGATTTTGTTTTATACAATTCGTTAGAGGCGAAAATTGAATTCAATCTTTAAAAGTTCACTAAAGTTCTTAAAATTGTACATCTAATTTCTATAACTATATTATCTTCATACGTAAATAGTTTGAACATATATTAAATAATTGCCTTTACTTTTATAATAAATGGTAACCAGCAATTACTTTTGCGTGGTCTTAATCACGTTTCCCACTAAAATAGCACACAATAGGGATGAACACACTGCATAACTTTTGCGAAAGAGCAATTTCCTGATATGTTATAGTGTAGCTGTCTCTTCAAATTCAGTTATAGTCTAAGGCCTAAGCTTAAAATATAATATTATAAAAATATTTCATTAAAATCTGTCATGTCCTGTTCCGAAGACGTGTCGGGACATTGTTATGTGATAATAAAACAGTAAATCATATAACAATGTTATGTGATTTACTGTTTTATTATATTATGGATCAATTGATTAATTAAATATTTATTTAAAAAAAAAAAACATTTTTATATACAACAATCTGAATATAAAATAATAATTTTAGATATAATATATTAGATTTACATATTACATACCTTAAATCTAAGTTCATTTACAGGAGGCACGGCGTAAGGTATAGCAGTAAAAGCGGAAATTTCACGTCCTCCACGAGTTTTCATATAAAAACCTTTCACATTGCCTAAAGGAGTCCTACGAACAGGCCCTCTCTCCGCACTCACACAAGCCAACACACCATAAACAAAAATCCCTCGCAGAAGCCATTGTACAAATAATGATTTACCCATGACAGAACCGCTAGTAACGAAAACAAAAAAACAAATGAAAACTTAGAGCCGAATGCCACCGTTAAATAAGAATGGGCGAGCTGTGTACACAAAATGTGAGTACCTATCAAGTTGTGATCATGTTATCATCATAATCGACAAACGATAACCTGATATTATAATTATTTTTGGATACATAACACTATTACAAATTTAAAGTAATATAAAGTTTTTGTACTTACTTATGCTAATATACTTGTATTGAAATATATGTATATTCTTTTATTTTAAGCTACTCTCCGCCGTTATTGGACAAGTTTAATAATCTATTTTCTCAAATCTTAACACATCTGAGTAGATAGTTAGTTATAATTTGAGAGGTCATCGTGTCGCACTGGAAAGGCGTCTGACTGTACATACAATACATGTCATGGTCATGGCTTCAAATTCCGTTCGGAAAAACGAATACATTTAAATTATTTTCATTTCTCTGTTTTTGTGACAAAACAAAGCGTGGCTTTGAGTTCGTCACCCAACACGTTGTCTTGGATACGGGCGGAAAGCGGAGAAGGGAGTGTCTTGACACTAGATTCTCTGTGTTTATCCTGCTGTGCGCAAAAAAGCGTGAAGTTCGGAAAACACATTATTTTAAGTAACATTTCATTGTCTGCTGTAGAGGTGGTATTGTGACGAAGGTGTACTGAAAATAAACCTAATCCTAAACCTATAACAAAATAGTAATAAAGAAATACTAGTAAATATGCTTTTATAATACTGCTAGTCTGTTTATTTGTTCGTCAAAAATTATCGATACATTTGAACTACAGTCCGAAGGTACTTATGGGATAGTTTTTATCCCAGTATTTGATGTTTTATCTTCAGGAAAAATAAAAAACAAATTTCTATACGTAGTGATGTACCGGAAAGAAGTTAATGATTTTTTGTATGGAGTTAGCTTAGAGACAAGAATCCTATATGGGATCCGTTTCTCCTGATCCTGGTATTCAATACAGTGTCCGAAGAATCTCATTATACTATATATGAAATAATTTAGAGAATTATTTTTTTTTTTTTCCACGCTATATCCGCACACAGCAGGGTAGGCAGAGGGAACCTAGTGTTAAGACACTCCGTTCCCCACTTTCCGCCGAATTCGGAGGCTTGCGTGTTAAGTGGCGGAACTTAACGCCGCGCTTTACCTCGACACCAGAGCGAAGAAAATGGAAATATAATTTCCACTCCTCGAGTGGGAATCGAACCCACAACCAGTCGTTTACAGTCACACTCTTGTGCTACTGGGCCACGACTGGCCACAAAGAAAAGAGAGTATTAAAGAGACGTATAGTGATATGTCATGTCACTATACGTCTCTTTAACTTCTCCCGTAATACTAAATTCAAATTAAGAATTTGGTTATTAAAAGTGGAGACATTTTTAAAGTCATGGACATTTTTACCCGCGACGGAACGGCGACTGTATATGTGTTTGGGGTGAGAGGTTGTTTGTTTGTTTGTTTGTGCAAATTACTATGTCAATTATTTCCAAAACTATAAGTCCGATTTTGATACGGTATTCTATGATAGGTTTAGGTTCAATTGGTGTATGTTCTTAGATATGTTTTATCGCCCGTTGGGGTGTGTTGGCTTGAGTGAGTGCGGAGAGAGGGCCTGTTCGCAGGACTTCTTTAGGCAATGTGAAAGGTTTTTATATGAAAACTCGGACTGGAGGACGTGAAAATTCCGCTTTTACTGCTATACCTTACGCCGTGCCTCCTGTAAATGAACTTAGATTTAAGGTATGTAATATGTAAATCTAATATATTATATCTAAAATTATTAACAACTAGCGGCCCGCTCGCGACTTGGCCGCTTGTACTATTTCGTTATATTGCAAACCTCGGGGGCGCATTTTTAAAAAATAAAGTAGTCTATGCTTAAGCTTAGATTATCAACAATTTTTATGCCAAAATTCATTACAATTGGTCAAGCGGTTTAGATTTTTCAGATAAACTTTCATCCCCTATTTCAACGCTATAGAGGTTGATTTTTTAAAAAATAAGTAGCCTATATTAGACCCAGTCACTTTTACTACTTTCATTCTAAATTTCATCGAAATTGGACCGGTAAATTAGTCGTGAAAGCGTGACAGACAAACACACAGACTTTCGCATTTATAATATAAGTATGGATAACGATAAAACATATCTAAGAACATCCACCAAATTATCTATCTATCTATTATCATCTAAATCTATCACTGAAAACCGTATCGAAATCAGACAATTTCTTTTTGAGATAATTGAAAACATTCGTTTGCACGTAAATGCTTACTGCAGCGCCCCCTGGTGACAACTCACCTGGTGACGCTGTAGTAGATTTAGATGAATTGGGTGGATGTTCTTAGATATGTTTTATCGTGTCAAACCACCAGGAGGCGCTGCAGTAAGCATTTGTCTGAACTTTTTTTGTATTTATTTGTCTAAAACCGATATTACTAATTCGATTGGGTAGAGATTTCAACATTAGATTCAACTTTGCTTTGTCTTGATAAGGTCTTTGGGTTGGTCTAGCAACACTTGGTAAATAGGTATTTTTTCACGAAAATAAAAACCTTTTACTTAACTGTGCATTTCTTGCAGGGAAATTTGGAAATTTGTGCTAATTTATGATAAGATTTACATTAGATATATATTTATATTAATTTATTGACAATATACTGTGTAACATTTATATAGAAAACGGTTATATTTAAATAATAATTATAAGGCAAGCATCCAATATGGTAACTAGCCCAGGGTTCGCAAAATTCATAGGTATTTCGCCCCTTGAAAGGAGCCACGAACCGACACATAGTTTCGTTACAGACTAACAAGGATAGTTCATTTAATATGTCGTCAGCAGTTCATAGTATTCTCGTCATGAATTTATTATTTATAATATATTAAAATCGTTTATTATATCTTAAGATTAGGTTTACAACCTATAAAAACATTCAGTATAAAGTATCTAAGCGACGTGAGTACCTCATGTGTGAGTAGTTTCGGCAATGCCGAAGGTTCGGCAGTTTTTTTTCCGAAACCGAAACTACAGCCGAAACTACATTTTTGGCCGAAACTTTGCCGAAATCGAAACCGAACCTTCGGTCGGACACTAATAAAAAACTAAATTAAAAATTTTGAAAAAACCCACGACGGTTAAATTGTAATTGAAAAAGGACAAAATAACTACAAATCCCCCGCCTAAAAGAATATATGTAACGAGATGATGGAGAAGACTTCGTTAGGGTCCGCCAGTTGCAATCACTATTTTAAATTCAGTATAGATTTCGTTTCTAAAGTTGTTAAAAGGAATACCAGTTATCAAAAATGTGAATTCATGTTAATATCTTATTTTTATGCCAAACTTATTTTAACAACATGAAAACCTATGAGAAGGTTTCTGCAATCTTAAAGTGATTGAAAATGACAGCCCCCGGCGGAGTCGTCCCCATCATCTCGTTACATATATTCTTTTAGGCGGGGGATATCTAGTTATTTTGTCCTTTTTCAATTACAATTTAACCGTCGTGGGATTTTTCAAAATTTTTAATTTTTTTTACGTTTAATATCATACTCAGTACATACTATTATGTAGAACTTTAAAGTATTTTTGTAGAACTTTAAAGTATTCGCTTTATAGGTTCGTCAGTTGTCATTACGCAGGTAACGGATTATCTTCATTTGAATAAGTCGGGAAAACCGTTCATGAGTTAATTTTTATTACCTCATTAATGATTTTAAATTTACAATAAGCCTCAAGCATGAAATATTCTCTCCAGTCTGTTCCAAAGGAGTCATTGTCAATAATAAAAAAATGATTTCACATTTGTAAATTCACGAAAAAAATAGTTTCCTCTTAGGCCTGAGGCAATAAATTTAATGAACTTGTGGTAGATAAACATAATATATGTAAGTTTTAAAGTACATTTTTTCTCAAAAGCAAAGTTGTAATTTAAACGCTCGGGTCGCTAGTACGATATAAAGTGTATAACTCAAATAAAACGTAATATGTTCATTATATATTCAAATAGCCTACTTGCTGTATCCATGCCGAAGTGTAGAATAACAATTGAAAAAAAATATATTACGCCTCACGCCTCCGAAATGTTGATGGCCTTGTAAACTTAAGACCAGTAAACCTTAAAGAATACTTACAATATAATGAGGAAATACGAATCATCAATAATATCTAGCTACTTTTTTTTAAATTGTTACAAATTTTAATTACAAACTGACTCGTTATCAAATTATAAAATAACGTTTCTGTTGGCATAACTTACACAAAAAATAAATATATTCAACAACTTTATGTATTTGTTTTTTCTATTTCTTTTTGAAAATGAAGACATAATATTCATAAAATACGTTTTTGTCTGTACTATCTACGAAAAAGATTGAGGCCATATTGGTTCAGTGAAACAGTGTATGGAGAAACGTTTGTATGGTAACGAGAAACGTTTGTATGGTAACGTACATTACGTTACGATTACGTTACGTATGGTAAACGAGATTGGTTGCAGGTAATATTCCCATTTGATTTTCATTTCTTTGCTCAAGACAAAGCTGTAAGACAAAGCACGATGATGAGCCCCCCACTCAGCACGCTTACCCGACTTTGGATGGAAAGTAGAGAACAGCATGTCTTGAAACTAATCTCTCTTTAACTACTTAGCTCTAAAAAAGGAAGCGGGTATCTACAAAAACCATGTAACCTATTTTTTTATTAATTTTGAACATTATATTTGACTTACTAAATTATTTACTATTTCGTATTCCGTACACTTCTACCTGAAAAAATAGTTTTCAACCATAAGCATGTACAGCACTGTATGCACAGCGTCCCAAACAAAATAATCATCACGTCAATCACAAGTTATTAAACCTTTGCATTTTATTAAATAACCATTAAATAACCCAGCCCGATAACTGAACATTTTTTACACATAAAATATTCACTAATGTTTCGTTAACATTTATAAATGTTATGTTATGCAACATTTGTAAAATCATATGAAGACAATAAAATTAAGAGTCATTTCTAAATCGAAAAGATCTCAAAATTTTCTCTTTGATGTATTAATTTTATCGTATTTGTAGGACTATCTTTCTGAGATCTCAAACTAAACTTCTAAACCGTGCTGGATGTTGTCACCTTTAAAAGGTTAGTTTTAATAGTTGCAAAAACCTACAAACATAACTACACAAGCGTCATGTAGTGTCTAATCGCAAAAAGTCGTCGACACTGCATGAAGCTCAAATTACCAAATTACAAAAAAATAATAATATATTATTTATCTGTCTATCACAAGACATGACTACAATGCAATTATGTAATTATAAAATTTATCACTTGTCTTCTTAGTATTCTGGAAGACTTCAATAAACATAACGTATAATAATAATTTGATAATGAATTAGTAAATAGAAAAAAATATATACAAAATAAACATAACTCTTATCTATTTAACAAACCTGGTGTAGAATTAGGCATTAACAACACTCAATATTTTTGATTCGGCAGAAAATGTAATTGTCATTAGAAACTCTAGAATAATATGAAAAATACTGGTTGAACTAGAAACAACATGAACGTTGTATAAATATATAAAAAAATCATTGTGAATTAAATGAATGCTATAAATACAATAAATCAAACCGCATCATACCCTCTCGATGCTGAGTGATAAAGAAGACAAATTGAATAAACTCAATAGTTGACTCTAGATCTACTTAGTCAAAACAAAGACATCATAAAAAAATAAGACTGCTTATACATGAGTTCTTGTATTAAACGTGTATTGTACCTACATATTTTAGTATTTTAAGACTTTGAATTAAATGTCAGTGGAGCACTCTAAGTCTTTTCAAGGCACATATTGGCTGTAGTGGTTTAACATATTCTTTAATGTTCCCATCATGCCTCATATTTTTTTTGATTTGTAATTTTTGTTAAAAACGTGATAAGTTGGGCTTTTTATCTTACATTTTATAATTTTTAAATGATATTATAGTAAAAAAGTTTTTCAACCTCAGACAATATGATCTCTTACCTACTACTTGTTTTTAAATTCATGCGGACATTTAAAGCAATGTACGAGTATAAGTAATATATGATTTTAATATACTAATAACTATGCAGATTTTATTTCCTCCCACGCACATTCCTGAGCACATACTTGTGTTTAGTATGACTTCTGCTATTTCGGTTTATTCTTGTGTAGTCCAAATGCGTATAAGTATGTTTAGTCAGATAAAATACGTATACACAGTTTCACAATTCTCGTGCAAAGCAGGGTAGTCTTTAATAACTTACTGTATTAATACATATCGTTTTTTACTGTCTACCAGAACCCGAGTCCCAGAGTGGAAAAAGATTAATAATTTAGACATTAACATTCCCTTAGAGGCAATCGAACACACAACCATCGCGTATACATTCAGACTCTGTCACATACTACATTGATCTGAAACATATATAATCACTAGCGGCTTGCTCGCAGCTTCGGCTGCGCAAACTGAAGTTTTAGCCAATTTAATAAAACATTTCGTAGTAATTTTGTCGACAAAATTAAACATTTAGTATGTTGTTAAAATTACCAAAATAAAATAGTGAAAACTGCACTTACAATGCACAGACAAACAGAAAAGAAAATAAAAATCATTATTTTGAATTCTATTATATTAATAAACGTCTCTTATAATTTATTATTTTGCCACATATCTCCCATATATAGATAGCGATAAGTCACATTTTTATTATGTGTCATCATTGCACTATATAAAATAATGACGTTAAGCAGTCTGTCTGTCCCTATGTATGCTTTGAACTTTTTAATACATCGAGTCAAGGGCGTAGGTAAGAGTTTGTTACGAGAAAAGTTATTAATGGAAACTTAGAAAATTTTTATAGTTTCCGTGAATAAGTCTTCTACTAAATAAAGTGGTCGTGAAGTTTACAAAGTACCTACTTTTATCATTGTCTATATTATTTGGTAGATAACATCGTAAAATAAAAGGGGACACGCGATCACAAAGATAAAGTAACACCAACATGGCTCGTGCATGTAGAATAAAATATCCTGATCAAAAATTAAGCACATATCTACTAATATCAGATTACCAGCGATCGAATCCTATGAGCGAGGGCAGCAAACGGGGCAAATAGTATAGTCCTGTAAAGCAAATTTTCTATGTGCATCTAAAATGTTTAATAACTTTATAAAATAGATCTTATTTTAGAGACAAATCGCATTCTACAATATGATAAAACATTAAAAAATAGGTAAATAATACTCTTATAATTTTACATATAAAATTTACCCTTTTTTTTACTGCAGCAGCCATACAACACTTACAACTTACAAATTAAAATGAAAATCTGGCTATTAAATGGAACATATGGTTACAAAATATAAAATACTAAAAATCTAATTTGTCAAAATATAAAATACTAAAAATCTAGTAATTAAAATTATTATACACAATTACTATGCTTCTATCTATAAAAACGTCTGTGGAGAGTAAGCTAGACTATTATTAAGACAAACTAGTTAGCATTTATGTATTGTTTCTTCCAGATTTTAGGTTTTTAAAAAATATATCTTAATCTTAATTTATTAAGTATCTCTTAATGGTATTCTTTGTACTTAATGAATTAAAATGGTACGTCGTCATCACATCAAAGTTCGGTGCTGTCTCCGTACCGTAGGAGAATCATATCTTCTCGTACTATTACAACACACACGTTCTACTACAACACAGAAAAAATTTCTGGCATATAGTATAAAGAAATCTAGTTAATTAGACAAATATAAATAATGCATAAACGTTTTTTTTACATCCTCATTATTAGGTATAACTTATGTATTATCGTAACGTTAAATATAACGTATGTAAAAACTAGCTAAGTCAATTTCTAAGCTTCAATTTATTTACACACACCAATACAGCTCAAGAACTTTATTGTCGTCATGGAATAAAAAGTGTTATTCGTCATTTCAGTTATTTCGGTAAATATTTAATTTTACTAATTAAATAAAAATAAATATTTAAATTTTATCACAATTTCTTTTAAATAATTTTTCATGTTGGACTTTTCTGTTAAAACGAAGAAACATCTTCAGGAAAGAATAGGATCGTATGTGGGTCCTGTAAGATACATGTTTTTCAGGACCAAGCGATGTAGTTTTTTCTTCAACACATTTTGATTTCGGAGAAATATTTAATTTTCTTCGTCTTAAGTAACATCTGGAGCTACTCTTAACTTCATCTTTATTTTTACTATTTAAAATATTAACTTTTGATAGTATTTCTTCATTTTGTTTGAATATACGTTCAATTACACATTTTAAATGTACTAAATCTTTATTTAATTTAGGTAATTGTATTTTATTGACAAGTTCAATTTTGGCAGTTATTACATTTATCGCACTAAGCAAGTCTTGAGGGTTTTGAAATCCTAGATCCACCTTGTCAGCTGGAGTTTTACACCTCGGACATATCCAATAATAACCTTTATCGCCACTTTCCATATTTAAATCTTTTATTTTATCACTTGTGCATTGTAGATCGTAAATAGAACAGCATTGATCACATTTTATACCTTTACTGCGACGAAGACATTCGTGACAGTTTGGACATAACATTTTGAACTAAAAACATTACAATTTTGTATTAATAATGTAAAACACTGTGTCACACGTAAGTGAACGAAGTTATTAAAAAAACAAATATCTAAAGAATAAATATTGCTAATAATATTGTAAAACTAAATATTGTAATACTAAATAACAGAGGCCAGTCGTGGCACGGAGGCACGAGGTTGTGGGTTCGATTCCCACTCGAGACGTGTACATATATTTCCATTTCCTTCACTCTGGTGTCGAGGTAAAACGTAGCGTTAAGTCGGCACCACTTAACACTCACTATACCAGATTCAGTGGAAAACGCTGAACGGAGTCTTAGCATTAAGTTCTCTCTGCCTACCTTGCTGTGTGCGGGGATACAGCGTGAAGTTAAGTAACTACAGTAACTGCGTTTAATAAATATATACTGCTTACATATATGCAATTTTTTCCTTATTTTGTTATAAATCAAGTGCCAATGACGGACATGAGTCATAATATCTAACAAATATATTTTTTACAGAAGATTCTTTGATTAAGAAATAATATTATGTACATACGATTATAGTATGGACTTAGGTATTTACTAATGTCACGCTGTCGACATATTTATTATTAAGAATTATAATTACTTTTATAATTACCCTTATACATTTGGTTTATAAATAGTAATCGATAAGTTATAGAGAAGAATATAGTATAACAGTATTGAGCCAAAAACATAGGTAGTTGTTATCACATATATGTATATTGTCACGTACTTTTGACAAATACGCATGCAGTTTTCATATAATAGTTTTCTAAATGTTTTTTTTTTACTTTACTAAAGAAGTAGTTTTTATTATTCATTTAAGGTAAAATATCTAGTGACCGACCTCCACTCGGTATTTCTTTCGACAAATCGTTAATTTGAAATAATGATTACAATATAAATATGATAAAATACATAAATATTATTATAAAAAATCTAATAAATTAAAAGAAAAAATATATATTAAATTAAAACAATAAAAATATTCTGGATATCAGGGTTGACCTGTGGATATCTAGTTAGAAAATTACTAAAACCTGATCGAAAAAACAAAGTTATAACAACGAAATCAAATAAAACAGTTAGTCAAATAAAACAAACGGTCAGTCAGTCAGTCAAAACAGCAAATTATATTTCAGCCGTTTTTTTATTCTCTAAAAATATGAAAATTGTTGAAATATACAAGAATTGCTCGTTTAAATATATAGGATACTCAGTTATATCCTAAATTCAGTTTTTGACATATCTTAAATGTTTTTACAACGATAATAATAACATTAAAGTTTTTCAATATAATTAATTTTAACAAAAAAATTAAAAACGATCAAGTAAAAAAATCACATACATATTCTTGTGTCTATGACTTTCGACCAATTTGCCTAATGCCTAAAAAACATGACGTTTGCCTCTACAATGGTTACCCCCTAACGCTTCACATATACTCAATACATAGTTGCGACTAAGTAACAATTATCAAAATATATAATTTCAGTTCACCTAAGCAAAGTTTGTCAAGCTTGGAGTCGGTGTCAGCCACATGGGGTTTATAACTATATTATGTACGTCTCGCCATTCTCATCCAGTTCCATTATCACTATACCGCTTCTATTTTCTACAGCCGTATTTCGTGCAACGTCTCTCTCTCTGATTGTATCTGTCTATATTGTTCTATTAAGATTAAATAGTTATAAGCCCACATGGTTGACACAGATTTTACCACGTAAAAAGATATTTTTATTTAGTAAATAAATATTGATGGTTTTTTTAAATCATATCATATACATTTTATATGGTCTTATAGTCCCTTTTAAATTTAGTTAAGATCTGGCTAGTAGTTTTCGAGTTATTCGTAATTATTAATAATATTATAAATGCGAAAACAACTCTGTCTGTCTGTGTTACACTTAATCACGCCTAAACTACTGAACCGATTTAAATACAATCTTGTACAAAAAATAGTAAAAAGATTAAGAAAGTACATAGGTTACTCTTTAAACCGAAAAGCGGATTATAAGAGGTGGAAAAAGACGTGAATGTTTGTATGGATATTACGCATTTTTTATACTTAGAAGAATTTTGCTTTGATTTAAATCAAAAGTATAACATTGATTTTAGAAATTCTTTCAATATGAGAAAGCTATATTTTCACTAAAAAATATAAGCTATATTTTTTTCAAGGAATAATTAGGTCTCTATTTTTTTTATTATTTCTAAAAGGGAGCAAACTAACAGAAGGACCGTTTGATGGTAAGTGTTTATCTTCGCTCATGGACATTTACAACATTAGAGGAATTGTGGATGCATTGCCGACCTTGAGGATGAAGAAGAGAAAAGGAGGAGATAAAGAATTTTGGCTTACATGTCATTTCGCTTATGTTCGACTGGAAGGCGGTTTCGGTTTCGGCCGAAACTGAAGTCAGAGCCGAAGGTTCGGTTTAGGTTTCAGTTTTGGCAGAAAAGTCAGTTTCGGTCGGAGACTAGTAAAATATATAATAAAAGTTACAAAAGCTACTTTATAAGGTTACTTAATAATATAAATTTATATTCATAAAAATCAAAACTATAAAAAATTCCCTGGTATAACTGAAATAAAATTATTGTATTTTTTTAGCCATTGGACGTCCACTGCTGGACATAGGCCTCCCCCAAAGTACGCCATTTAGAACGATCGTTCGCCTCCCTCATCCAGTGATTTCCCGCAATTCTGACGAGGTCGTCCGTCCAACGCTGCGCCTTCCGGTTCGTGGTTACCACTCGAGAACAAAGGGAGTAAAGACACCCCATCGGTTATCGGTTCTTCGAGCGATGTGGCCTGCCCATTGCCACTTTAACTTGCAAATTTTAAGAGCTATGTCGGTGACTTTGGTTCTCCTGCGGATTTCTTCATTGCGAACTTTATCACACAGGGAAACTCCGAGCATAGCTCTCTCCATAGTTCGTTGAGTGACAACAACTTTTCTAATGAGGCCAACAGTGAGAGACCACGTTTGAGTGCCATAAGTCATCACTGGCTTATGGCACTCAAATATGCACTTATTGAAATTTGGTTTTCAGGCTCTATGGTATATAAAATTATTGTATACATTACTTTAATAACTTCAACGTTTTTTTCAGATATTTAAGAAAAACACGAGTTAAGCTGGTAACTGAAGTAAATAAAAACTTTATTAATGAACTTCTTGTGCACCAATCACGCCAAAAAAATCGAATCAAAGAATTAAGCCAACAAAGATACAAAATAAATATAGCGATGTAATTCGCGCAAGCAAAGCCGCAGGCGGACTACTAAGTAAAAAAAAATTAAAAGTTTTAAATTTGGGGTAATATACGTGACAAAAATAATGGCGCCGAGTTAATAAAGTAGAAAATTGTGAATTAAATTCATTTTTACAAAAAAAAGAACAGCGACTTCAAATAAAATGCGTTAAAGAATAAAAAAGTAATCACATATTCCCTTCACCCAAATAAAAATTGACAATTTTGAAATCGGTGTCAGCCATATGGGCTTATAACTTAAATGGGATCTATTAATCATAGCACAGCAACATAGACAGATACGTAGCTCAGATACAGAGACGTAGCACAATGTGACGGCAGCATAGAATGGTAGCGAAGAAAACGAAGAACGCAAATGTGATGAGAGTCGGCCGGCACGGTTGCGAGACGTACAAAAACCGACACCGACTCCAAAATTGACAATCTTTATTTAGGTGCACTGAATATGTGATTATTTTTATTACTTTTTAGTGCATTTGAAGTTGCTTTTCTTTTTTTTTGAAAAAAAAAAATTATATTACATATATTTAATACTCGAGTTTAATATTGTTAAGATTTACTATAAGCGACGTGATTTCTAATGCTATAACGAAGAAAATATAAAAAAAAACGGAAGCTTTGTAATTTAACGAAATTGTAATACTGCTTTATACTACTTTCTAGTAGGTAGTAGCTGCTGGTGTTAGTTGCAGAATTAACTACAACTCAAGTTAGAAAGAAATATATAAATGTATGACGAGCGTTGAAAATTCTGAAAGAAAGAAACTGTTTGTTTCGGTGACACTTTGTTTTTAACCATTTTAATCGCTTGTCACTTTAAAATAAACCACAAGAAAACGGGACTTATTCAAATTTTCGTCGTTTGTTCTAAGAATTAAAAATCGTCTAATTACTGATGCATATTACAATTTTATCTGTTGCTGAGTGCACTATTAAAGATGTGTACTTTTTGTGACAACACACTGCACCAAGACTGAGAAATACTAACACGTAAATTGATAATATTGTACAAAATCCAATAACTAACCACTAAAAGTGCTTGCAGATATAAGTGCAAGTCAATAAAAATAATTCTACAAAAAAAACATACTTATCCGTTTGTTTCATATTTTTCCGTCTTATTTAGTTTTATTTAAAATTTAAACGCAGCAGGATTCGAACCCACGCCTCCTGAAAACCGTCCAGGCGCTTTGACCGCTAAGCCATGAGTTTTACAACCAGCTGAAATTCTTATACGCTTTATTACAACTTATTTTTGTTGTTATCATCTCTGTAGGGAGTTTTTTATAAATTTCTGCTACCCAAAGATACGCTACGAACAATCGTTTGACAAGAGAGAATGCTATTTATTAAATACTTGTTATATATACTAGCGGCCCGCTCGCAGCTTTGCCGCGTGACTACATGATTGTTTCGTTGTATTGCAACTTCGGGGGTGGATTTTTAAAAAATAGATAGCCTATGTAAACTTGGATTATTAACTATACTTATGTCAAAATTCATTACAAGCGGTTTAGGTTTTTCATATAAACTTTCATCCCCTATTTCAACCTTTTCGAGATAGGATTTGTAAAATTAATTAGCATATGCTAATTAATTTTTCAAAAACCTATCTCTTGGGTTTGACCCAGTAACTTTTACTACTTTCGTATTGAGTGGCAGAACTTAACGCCGCACTTTGTCTTTGATACCAGAGCGAAGAAATGTAAATATGTATATATATGTAAACATTTCCCATAGTGGAAATCGAACCCACTACCATATAACAAATTGCACGTTTGACCATATCTACTTAATATAAGCACATATTAGAATAAGTCAGTAAACTTGTTTTATATATTGACAATTAAAAGTGACCTTCGTTTAGACACGAGTACATAAAATAGAACATTATATTTGCGCCTGATACTGAGTTATAGCAACATTAATCGTAAAAATTTTGCTATTTTTTTTATTTTCCCTGCCATTAGTCAAAAAATAAGTAAAGTATTAAAACAAACCAGAACATGTTGAGGCGCAATGGAACAGAGAATAATGTCAGTAAACACGATTGGTTGTGGGTTTGGTTTCGACTGGGATAATGATTATAATACATATATGTATATTATTTTCGTTTCTACGATTGATATACAAGATAAATCTTTGCTTTGAGCTCCGCAACTCAACACGCAATGGCTCTAATTCGTGCGGAAAGTGAACAAAACTGCAACGCAGGAAGAAGCGTGAATCAGAGAGATAAAGATCTAAATCTCCGAGGCACAGATATCTGAACGTATAGTATTAGCTGATGTTAGATCTCTTTACAAGGATCTACTCATCAGGTTAACTTTATTTTTTACTAACTTCTTATAAAAGGTTTATGTATATTTAATGTCAAGACACTCCGTTCACCATTTTCCGTCCAGATGAGACGAGAAACCAAACATCATTTATCTATTGCTTTTTTATTCATACGTTATCCTACTGATCTATTGGTTGTGTAAAAAAATTCAAAAAGTAATTCATGTTCCTTTATTTATTCCAAACCATTATTCTTGTGACCACATGTAAAAATTTTGCTAAATACTCCCACTTCTTTTTTACCCATAAATTGTTGAATTTCGAGTAAAGATTTTCCTTTTGTTTCTGGTATAAAGCATATAGTGAATACATATGCACACGCGCAGGATAATGAGAAGAACCAAAACAGTACATGAGCTCCAAGAGTTTTGGTGATGAAAGCGAAAGCAGTCGTCAAACCAAATCCAAATAGCCAGGAACTACTTAATGCCACAGCTGACCCCTTGCCTCTGACGTTTATTGTGAACATCTCACCGATTAATGTGAGCGGTAAGATTCCAAACCCTGAAATACAATAAACCATGATAATGAAGTAGTTGTGATCATGACTTAAGGAATTCTCACTAAATATGATTTATAACAATTGAATCAAAATTCTCTACAGTTAAGATATCCTCTAAAATCAAAGACTTGTGTTTGTGGCACAATCATCCAAGAAAGATACAAGGCAGTGTCCACCGGCGGTTCACATTGTTCACGTTTAGGAGGGCCGAAAGTAACTACTTCTAGTAGTCAGTGGTGAAATCCGCGCTGAAGCCAATATTTCTCAAAAAAAATCTTAAGTTTTGGTACAATGACAAAAAAATGGCTCATGGAAAACATCATATACTACATAGTGCCCGCACTAAAAATATTGACGGCTTCAATATTACGTGAGATTGCTTTTCAAGTCAAAAAGGAAGAGATTTGGCCAATGGAAAAAAATATTAAGAAGAAAAATAGATTGAGGCTGCGTGTGTGTGAAAATGGCATGGCCACTTCAGAGGCCCTTCTTTATTATTATCCAGGACCCGGATCTAATTGCAATTGAGTGTTTCTGGGAATACCTTTATAGAAAAATTCACAGACAGGCCCACAAGGAAAACCACTTTAAATTAAATTTGGAACAATATTTCTAAATAAATATCAGATAAATATATTGCTGGCATGAAATCAGTAAATTAATAAAATGTATAGGCTAGGTTGATAAAAAACCAGCTTAAAAATAGCATTGCTTAAAGGACTATCTTTCTTGGCTATTTTCATGTATAATAACGGAGAATTCATCAATCATGTTTGATACTGGAGCTTATTTTTACACTTATTTTTTTATATACTTTCATGGTGGTTGTTTATTTTTTTGGCCGGTAGTGAATTTATTTTCTTACCACATTCAAAACCAATGAAAAACATTGTCAGAATCACTAAAGGCAGCCACTTCACATCGTTGATTATTGAAATTTTCAGATGCTGCAGATAAAAATACAGTCCCATTGAAAACTGAAAAATAAACACTCATTACTAGCGAGTAAATACACGATTGTTTTCTTGATATTAATCTATTAAGACGGAAATGCACTAATTAACAAATATCGATAGGAACAAAGAAATAATTATGTTACGAAAATTTTATTATATTACTAGACGTAAAGTGTCAGTATACAGTACATATGTACGTATAGATCAGATAAAATCAAATTGTTTCATGTTTTCTTTTTATCACAAAGGACAAGTCTAGTGATATAAATATTAATTAGTTAACTTACGTTTGAGTTTTCGTAACTCGTAGTTAATCGTTTTTGTATATCACAAGTTTTAAGTTTTATAGTAGTTTTTTCTTGTGTACTAAAAACCTTTTCTTACTAAAACAACTGGAGTTAAAATATTTGTTTATTACATAATTTACAAAGTAATACCTACTAATAGTAGCATTTACTAACTACTTTTAAATCTCTTTGACTCTAACTTTATGAAACATTCGTTACCTGACGTCATTCTTCACATAAGCTAAAGACTTAATTTTTGTTCTGAATCTTTGTTCAAAATATTTATTTACCATACTTAAGCAGCAAACAGCAATTGACAACAGCAATATTTTTTTACTTCCCCATCGTTTAACTAAAATTGGTGACAAGAGGCTTCCAATTAACTGAATAGATCCAATAGTGATTATGGCCGTGTTAGAATTTATAGAAGACCCAGCCATTTTAAAGATAGATCCTGAAAAAATTATGATAGACAATCCTCCACTGAATTGTTGTAATATATTTATAACAACTACAACAAATAAAGCATGTCTATTTGTTCGCAAGGTGAAAAGCTCAATCCAATCCATTTTGTCATTTATCGATTTGTATTCTTTCTTAGTTTCTAACAATGTTTCTTTCTCTCTCATTCTACCAAGTTTTACTAAGTTTTTAATTGCTTTGTCTTCTTTATCTGTAATGTAGTTAGGAAAACTATTAAAAACTGTTCACGTCATCCACTTGAAATTATAGCGCAACAAAATTAATACCTCTCCCGCGGTCGGTAATATTGCGTCTATGTTCAGATTGACCACAATATTATTGACCACATATTTGGCTCTTAGAATTGAATTATTTCAGTCTCTCTTTTCGTTTGATTTAAATTCTACCATTCGAAATGCAATATCACTAAATGACTAGAATGCTGAATACACTTGTAGCCCGTGTAATGAGAAATATAAGTAAAAATAAAAAGTAATAGTATAATTATTACCTTTTAAGACATAATATAATGGTGACTCGGGTATTGTTAAGACAGTTGCAGTAAATAACGTAGACAGCGCCATACCAATGTACGTTGACACATAATAAGAAAAATATGGAGCTACAGAAAATACCAAAAGTGATCCAAATGCAGTAAACGTCCCAAGAGCCGTTAGAAGAGAGCCTCTTATATCTGTTGATCTGAATTATGAATTTGATGATACCATTAGCCACATTTGTGTATAATTTGTATTTATTTTTTATAATATTCATCCTTTTTATAATATTATTAACATTACATACAAAGGAAAAAGTGGAAAAAGTGTAAATTGTAATATAAAAAGTAAAATTAAGAATACTCACGCTACTTCACCTATATACATAACATTTGTGACACCTATCATTGATGAAGCGAAACTGTTTAACGTTCTACCTACGTACAGCATGGGCAAATTACTCGTCATTGACAGAATACTGAAAGCAATAACGGCAGTGACTCCAGCTAAAATAAAAGTTGATTTTCGACCCTTGTAATTGGAAAACCAACCAACCATAAATGGCGCTGAAATCAATATAATATGTGCTAAATATTTTTTTATGTAAACAGGTCAATTTATGCGTGACAGTTCATAAGAACACGTGCAAGAAAATACGACAATAGCTCACAATTTAGAATCACTTATTGTTTACTGTCATGCTTTAATCAAAATAATGTAGTATGAACCTCTTGAAAAATTTGTACATTTAAGCATAATTATTTATAAATTATATTAAATTAGTTCTTTAATGTTAATATAGCCTCTATATATGTATGAATAATTTCGGACTTAAAAAGGACTATAATAAAAAGCTTTAAGATATATTAACTAACCTGGTATCGAACCTATGTAGACTATAGATCCGACTAAAGATATTTGTGTATCTGATAACAAAAATGGTAACGGTGTTTCTTGAGCATTTTGTAGTTTTGGTATAATAGGTCCAGACCAGCTTAGTGTATAACCTAAGATCATTTGACCTACATAAACTGAAAGATAAAAAGTTTTCGCTAAATTGATAGTGTTGTATTTTTATATTTTACGCTTTTTTGTTTTTTCTTAGGGAAGACAAAGATAATACAGTGTTGAGTCATTTTTAGGATATAGGTTATATTTGCACTGCAGCATAGTCGGGTATCATATCCAAAAATTCGTATGCTTCATGTATTTTTACCTCCGGTCAAACACATTGATCGCTCATATCATGATTTTTTGAGGGAATCACATGAAAATTTGCAAAAGTACAAAACTATAATAGCGTTTAAAATTAACACATAATTGTACAATAATCAATAATCATATAATTAATATAAGTTTACATGAATATTTAAAGTTTTAAATTCTGGGATCATTATTCTTAACTGATTTAATAAGGTTCTGCTGATTATTGACTTATAATGGGTCAGGTAAAATTATGTTTTATTCATGAATTAAATAAGAACTAGGCGTAACATCGTGACGGGGTAGGACAGATTCTAAATCTTATTACGAGTAGTTGCAGATTCGATTGCTACTTGGTGGTATGATTATAATGTAATTATTTTCATTTCTTAATTCTAGGAAATAAAATAAAGTGCGGCATAGAAGTCCGCCATCTACTCAACTCAACTCAGGTGGAAAGTGCAGAACGGAGTGTTTTGCCACTAGGTTCTCTCTGATTACCCTGTCACATGTGCAAAAGCGTGAAACTGAAAAAATAAGTAATAATAATGAAAACGTGTACATACGTATCACTAATATAGACAATTGTCGCTTAATACTCATTGCACAAATAATTTTGCAAAGAAAAGTGTATCTTGGCAAATTTGTTGGCTCTCTCCAATACGTTAACGAACGAAGAAAATTAATGTTACACTAAGCTATGAATGGCCATACATGTCTATTATATACTCGTATTATAACTAGCGTCTCACTCGCAACTTCGCGCTTCAAAACTACACAACTAAAGCCGTTTCGTTTTATAGAAATCTTTTGGAATGAATTTGAAAATTAAGTGATGATGTCCTCCCAGACGTATCCGTCGACGGCGACACACGGTTATTATTAATTAGTGACCCGCAAAACCGAATTTAGTTATAATGATTCGGTCACAGATAACGCAGTGAAGCTGCCCGCTATCATTATATGTGTAATTGTAAGAAGGCTTGGGTCGAGAATTCAGAAGCTAGAGTTTGGCGTCGAGATGTTCGATGCAAATGCGTCTCAAATGATTAATGAACGTTTTGACAGCATTTTACCACTCCGGTCTCTGAGTAGCAAGCTCCTCCCAAGAATAACAAGATATTTCACAGGATGTTAGGTGAATCATGGACAGGATGTTGTCCTCTGAAAAAAAACTGACTTTGGCAATCTTAAGGAGATCATATGCACCTAGTGCTGTCCAGACCATCGTAGATGACACTTTGATAGCAGACTCTCTATACCGGTCATTTTAGTTCGACGAAAAACTTTAGAGTTAGAAACACGATCCTGCCATTTCAAACGAAGGATGACACTTCATGTGAAAGACGTCTGATGTCACCCTTGTACAGACACCAGGTCTCCGAGGCATACAGAAGCAGAGGTAGTATTGAGAGAGAGGTTGCTTTATACACGGCAAGTTTTGTGTGGAGCTTTAGGTCGTGAGACTTCCATACTCTTTGGCTCTTTTTACCAAAAGCAGCAGTGGCTTTGGCGATTCACGCAGATATGTCAGACTCGAGACGATAGCCGACTAATAGACTAGTAGACCTCCTAAATACCGGAAGAAATTGACTTCGTCTAATTTTTTCTTACCTAAGTAGACAGCAGTTATACTAGCAGATTTTCCCCTTGCTGGCTGTTTCAGAATTTGAGTTTTCGACGCGCTGATCACAAGTCCTAATTTTCGACAGGTGCTATCTAATTTGTCGACGTATCTTTGCAGATTCTCCATACTGTCAGCCATAAGGTAAACATCGTCTGCATAAAGAATTTGGAGTACAGAGGTTTGCTGGACTTTATGTTTAGCCCTGAAATGGGTAAGGTAAAATACACTCTTGTCAATGCAAACATTTAATGAAGGCGTTTTTCTTGTAATTGTTTGACAACAAACATGGCATCAACCGTCCCTCGATTCGCTTTAAAACTACACTGGGTATCAGGACGGAAGCTTTCAGCTAGCGTACACAGGGGCTTATTGATGATATGCGTCAGGATCTTACCAGCCACTGAGAGCAACAATAGTAGCATCCTTCTAGTTTTGTGGTACAAGCTTATCAGTCCAAATTTGTTGAATTAGAGCAAACAGTCTAGATTTCTATGTTTGGTTCACCGTATTTGAAAACTTCTGAAGGAAGACTATCTGCACCTGGTGAGTTGCCGTCTTCCAAACGACTTATCGCGGAAATAAATTATGTAAGTGACGCTTGCTCATCCGACTCCGACGCGACAGACCGGTTCTCAAGTTCTCATTAACATATTGTAGATCCACTCTTTGACTGCTGGAATTCAGCACTTCATTAAAATACTCAGCCCACGAAGCAGAACTTCTTCGGGTTAGCCTCTCGTTCTTATCTCGCGTGTATACTGGGGCGGTATTCCTATTCCTCGGTCCGAAAACACTCATAAGTCTTTCGAAGAATTTAGCAGTTTGGTTGGTATCTGCCAGCTACTGTAATTCTTCAGATTTTCTGATCCTCTAGTTATATTTAAATCGGTGTACTTTGATTTTAATTTCCTGCTGTAAAGATTTTCGTTTTCAATAGTATTTCTCAAAGTAGTTCTGAAGTACCTCAGCGAGTTTCTATATTTCTGCATTAGAATTATAGAACCAGTCTTGGTTTTTCTTCTGCAGTTTACCAATAACTCTTTGTGATATTCATGTAATTTCTCGGCGTATAAACGCCATTTAGCAGCAATGGTTGGGTGACTATGAGCACTGGACATAGCATGTTCTAATTCTGCGTCGAGGGGGAGATGAGTTTCATCGCCGTTTATTAACATTATAAAAACTAGCTTCGCTGGAGTTTCATGTTCTGCTCTGCACGGAGGCTTGTAGTTAAGCCTGATCTTGGATCGAATGAGACAGTGATCTGTCCAACCTTGTGCACCACGGATCGCTCTTGTGATAAGTAGTTAAAATCTCCGAGAAAAAAATCTTATCCTGCTGTGCTGGGGTAGGTTTAGTAGAACTTTAGGAAGGTCTTCCTAAAATTTGAATTTATCTTCATCTGATGAGGTAAAAAGTAAGACGAAATTTGTTTAGGCCACCTTTTTTAGGTCCCTCCCCGGATTAGGGAAAACAGTTAATCATGAAACAACCACCACCGCGTAACTGCCTACGAGCAGAATCGAGCTAAAGACCTAACTCTCCAGACCAGTAACCCCACCACCAGTCCCCATCGCCGTAGGATTTTGCTCACTGTCCATGTTATTACCATCTGCGTGGGAATATGTTTTAATACGTAAGTGTGTGCGCAAATACAGACGCACTGAGAGTGCGCCTTTCGTTCGCCATCTCCTTATTCCAATGGAACGGAGTACCGCTACGATCAGAGAAGCGGTTGGATGCAGTGTCTGGCTGACGGTAACTGCACGCGCCCTCTACCGTTGCCAACTCTGCCAAGCCCTTGTACACTATGCGTTGAGCTGCCATCCTCGCCGCCAAAACAGACTTTTGTGCTTATCAGGAGGGAACTGCTTTTGTTGGACCCAGAGAAGGAAAATAGGCATGAGATGGAAAGGAATGTGGTAAGGGTGAGATAAGACATAAAGGGGATAGGATACTACTGCGTGGAAGTTTGAGAAGCAAAAAGAGCAGACGCTCGGGGAGCCGTGGTCCCTTACCCGTGTACCAGCTGAAATAGATGCCTGAAATTAAGTAACTTATATGTAACTCTGGGTTATCAGCTATATTTATGGCCAAATTAATTAAAATCAAAGCAGCTTAAATTATTGCTGCAAAATTTCATCTCGTATTTCAACTCTTTATAGGTAGATTTTTAAAAAAAGAAGGAATTTTTGTTTGATCCTGGACCAAATTCGGACCAGTAGATTAGCCATGAAAGCGTAACAGGTACACAGCAGGGTAGGCAGAGGGAACCTAGTGTTAAGACACTCCGTTCCCCACTTTCCGCCGAATTCGGAGGCTTGCGTGTTAAGTGGCGGAACTCAACGCCGCGCTTAACTCGACACCAGAGCGAAGAAAATGGAAATATAATTTCCACTCCTCGAGTGGGAATCGAACCCACAACCAGTCGTTTACAGTCACACTCTTGTGCCACTGGGCCACGACTGGCCACGTCGTATGTCTCATATACTATAGCGGATTTTCAAGCTTCTACTCTCACATGTCCCGAAACGGAAATATAGTAAGTGGACATTCGATGAAAAAATATACAGGAGTAAATGACAGTTATCAAGATCTATAGATTTTGAACTCCGCGAATTTGAAATACCTACAATTTAAACTAATACAGCGTTAAACTCTTTGTTCGTCAGGAAACAATTTTCCAGCACTCTGTTGTCTATGTAGTATTTGACTGACTTAAGACATCCCAAAGTCCACTTGAAAACCATATGGAACTTAGTTCCATGTCTAGAGTTCATCAGAACAATGCATGCACGGTAAATTAATAAAAAAGATCCTGACGTAAAAAATATAGATAATACCACAAATCTCAATATGTTATGATGCAGGGTTTTATTTCACGTTTAGTGGGGTTATTGCTATGAAATATATTTTGGCAAAACTAATTTCTTGAAATCTTCCAAAAATATTGTGTTCCGATTCCATGACATTTCAGCTAGCTCTCCCCCCTTTTCACCATTCCCACCCATCCTTCTCCTTACTTCACCCTGAAGGCCGGCAACGCATCCAGAACTCTAATGTTGTGGATGTCCATGGGCGAATGATCCTCGTTTACCCCCTTTTTGCCTGGCATTAAAATCCACAAACCTGAATGATAACGAATCATCATATTGAATTAGTTGAGAAACGAAGCTTTCGACCAAATTTGATGAAAACTATACGCTCTGCATGACATTCAAATATGTCATGTCCATGAGGGGGGAAAAGTGCAATAACGTTATATGTTGCAATAAAGTACATTTAAATTCATTTACCTATATTAATCAAACTAGCGGCACGCTCGCGGCTTTGCCTGCGTGAACAACACAACTATTTCACTATAGGCATGCGCCGCCGCAACGACATCTTATTATAAACCTTTAAAACCAGTTGTTCTCTACTATACTATGTATATAAATCTTTCTTTTGAAACATCTATCTCTTGAAAGAAACCGCTTCGAAATCCGTTGCGTAGTTTTGAAGATAAGCATACACACTTACAGACATACGCGGAAAGCGACTTTGCCTTCTAATATGTAAAGATAACACTTTTATGTAAAATAACCAACATTTTGCAAAGCACGAACGCACGAACGAAACCACCAATTCATATTAAATTACCAAGTTCATTAATTATTTTAAATAGTCTTTATTTAGAAAACAAAAATATACTCTGCCGAGCTATAATCGGTAACAAATTTATGCAAGACACCTGTGTATTCTATTGTTATTATGGACTGTCTAAAGTCATTTTTTTTTATATTTTGAAGTAACCATATACATCTATTTGTACTTATAGTCAGACAATAAAGTCAAAACCAAGGTCAATGTCAATTATTAATTTTGTATGCTGGATTTGCTTTGGGCTATTTATATATGTTAAGGACTATTTAACTGCTATTTTATTTAACTATTAACTACATTTTCTGACTTTTATGACTATTTAAGCAGTTATTCATAATCAATTTTATTAAGTCTATTCTAATTAAACAATCAACTATCCTCTCAACTAAAGTTATTAAAGACTATGTTACTAGCAAGCAAAATATACACCTAACAGCGCCTGAAGTCCGTGCTGAAGTCAATAATTCTCTATCGAATCCTGTATTAAGTCTGCAGTAATTGGCTTCAGTGAAAATATCCGGCCAATGATTGGCATGGATTGTTTTATTGAAAATTCATAATTTTATTGATATTTGAACTACTTACTCACAGAAATAAGGTCACAGGTCAAGGTTCTTATCACATTTAAAACCAATGAAAAAGAATTTCACCACTTCACATTGTTGATTATTGAAATTTTCTATGGCTCTAAACTTAGGCAGAAAATGAAGTACGGAGTGTCTTAAAAGTAGGTTTCCTCTGCCTAGCCTGCTGTGTGCGGGATACAACATGAAGCGAAAAAAAATATAGAAGCTCTTATGTCACATTCGGACAGCGTCTGACGGCAAGATCTCGATTAGTAGATGATTGGCTAGATTATATCAATATTCGTGGAAATTCAAATCATTATAATTTCTCTAAACTTGGCAACGTGTTGCTGAATTTGGTTCGACGGCTAGCCTGTTATGCGGAAGAACCGTAAAATTGTTTTCTTTTTTTTTTAATTTTGTAGTCATATAATCTATCCTACTTCGTCTAGATGACTAATTAAAACACTATCCAAAGATTTAAAAATATACCTATGTTTATTTTGACGAAAAACTACTGGTACAATTACAAAAACATTATGGTAATATTGACTTAACTAAAATGATAAATGATATTTAAAGAACAATTGAATAATATTATTACATTTTTAGCTTCATCTGTGTCAATGTAAATATAAAAAAATACTTACTATTTTGTTTTAACTTATTCCACTCATACTAATTTAATTGAAAAGTTCCACAAATATTCTATTCTAGGCTGTTCATATTTTCTGATGTCCTTATTAAGGCAACCAGGATAATCAGGTACCTAAAAATATTAATAAATGAATTCCTTGTGTTTTCACGCTTGTTATAAATGTGCTAGCCGGAGAGCTATTAGGCGATCTATATTTTTTACAATATCTGTCCCATCAGAAGAACACTTTATTGTTTTTTCTGAACAATATACGAGTTGCGACATAAAAACCATCACCGTCATTGGGATCAAAGTGTGTAACACTTCTAACTCACGCCTCGAGCAGCAGTCATTTAGCCAATTGATTATTACTTTTTTATTTTTTTTATCTTTACATATAATAAAAATATAACCGATTGACATCAATCTGTACATAAAGGATACATGGGAAACATTATTATTGGTGGTCTTATAAATATAATAAAGCCCCAACACAATGAGTTTGAAATCTTCTCTCTTTGTCTGTTTGTTTGTTCATCTATTTGTATTTTCGTTTATACATGCTAATCTCTTAAACGACTTGATCCCTTTAAATGTAGCTTTTATCAGTAATCTCTCCTTAACATTTAGTGCTTACTATATTTAAATTGGTTCACAAATAAAAAAGTCAAACAATTTATTTTTTATGCGATATTTTTTTATAAAGTAACTGTTTTTTAACTTGCTAGTCAATAAATGATTTTAATATAATAAACCATTGCGCCTATTGGGCATGCTCATGATACTATCTAGTGTGTTATTTAGTTTAATATATATAATTAAACTCTATGTATAATTATTCTACGGATCATGTAAACTAGAAAAGTTGTAATAACCTTATTAAATTTTGGCCATGGCAATGAACGTGCGCACCTTAGCTGGCGACAGCGTGTGAAGCTGTAATGTCGTAGCTTGAATATCGCTACGTTGGAAATTTGGTTCAGTAAAAATACTTTTTTGTATTCTAAATTCCTAAACGTGAAAATTTACATTTCTACCAATGGAATAGTCATTTTTTAAAAATAAGTACATAAAAATCTCTGTTTGTATATGAAACTATTAAAAACAAAGAATTGCGAAAACGATTTTGTGTTTTTATACTGAGATGACATTATGGTTATCGAATTTAATTAAATGAACCTTTTCTAAAAATTGTCAAGTAAATTGTAAGAAAAGAAATGATTATATTTATATTCGAAAGACAAACTTTAGCTTACTTTTTACTAAGATTATATGGAGAGGTGCAGTATGCCAATTTTTCTATAATAATGTATTCGTAATACATGTTTTGCAGCTTAACATTTTTCCCCGCATAGCGGAGCAGTCAGAGAGGAGAGTCCTGTCAAGACACTCCGGTCGACACTTTCCGCCGGAAATCGAGACAATGCCTGTAGAGTGGCGGATCTCAACACTGTGCGTTTTCTTAGGTACCAAAGCGAAGAAATGAAAAATTAAATATAATCATTCTCCGAGGGAAAATCAAACCCATAAGCATGGCATTACAGTCAGCTGTCCCAGATTCCCGCGAGAGTATTCATTCCCTATTTTCTCCCTTTAGTTATCGACGAGTTGGTAGAAGTAAGAACCCATTCTTAGATATTCTTCTTCTTCTGCCTTGAAGAATTAACCAGCCAGAGCATGTCAGTCAGGTGTAAGTTTTGATGGTTTGTACACAATATCTGTTAAATGGGTAAATAATAATTAACAAAATCTCTCTAATATACAACAGCAAACGGAGAATTTCTACCTTTTCTTAGGTTCTCGCTGGATCCCGCACACAACACATAAGCAACCTAAGGTTGACTCTTTGACTGACACTCCGTTCTTCACTTTCCGCCGAATTCTAGAGGCATTGCGTGATAAAAGACGGAACTCAACGCCGTGTTTTGTCTTAAGTACCGGAGCGGAAAAATGAAAATAATATATAATAAGGAGGAAGAGGAGAAATCAAACCCATTACCAATTGCGTTTACAGTCTTAGATATAAAATATTCGAAATTGAAATAATTTATGTGTTTGCTCTTTGACTTTGCCTCGACACTAAAAAAATTAAATAGCTTCACGCTATATCCCGCACACAGCAGGGTAGGCAGAGGGAACCTAGTGTTAAGACACTCCGTTCCCCACTTTCCGCCGAATTCGGAGGCTTGCGTGTTAAGTGGCGGAACTTAACGCCGCGCTTAACCTCGACACCAGAGCGAAGAAAATGGAAATATAATTTCCACTCCTCGAGTGGGAATCGAACCCACAACCAGTCGTTTACAGTCACACTCTTGTGCCACTGGGCCACGACTGGCCACGACTGCCTCGACACTAAAGGGAAGAAATTGAAACATTAAATATTTTAATTTCTCGAGTGGGAATCGAACCCACAACTAATCGCGTTTACAGTCACACTATTGTGCCCCTACATCACGCCCGGCCTCACCACGAGTTTGCTATGTTTATTTATAGTAAACATAACCTTGAAGGCACAGAACTGTTATTGTTATCGTGACTATAATGTTTCTGAAATTATCGTGACTTAACTGAACCACAGTTTTCGTAATTTATACATATTGAACTAATCTATGCATTTGTATAATATGTAAGTAATAGTTACTAATTCTATAAAAAAACAACTTCATGTTTTTTTCTCGCATAGTAAGCTACGCAGGGAAACTAGTGGCACAATCCTCCGTTCTGAACTTTCTGTCCCAAATAAACAAATGGAAATAAAAAGTGGTGGAACTTAACTTCGTGTTTTGTTTTAGGTGCCAGAGTGGAAAATAATACATAATTAGGGGGAAGAGGAGAAATCAAACCCATTAGCAATTGCGTTTACAGTCTTAAATATATAATATTTGAAATTGAAATAAATATTAAATAGTAAATATTATTTGCACAACTGTAATTTGCTAATTAGATAAACTAGTAAACGCAGCAACGCGTAGAATACACGTTGCCATGGCTGCGCGTGTCTCGCTTTGTAATTAAACAATGTATGCCAAAAATACACTACGTGTGTAGTATTTTTATTTAATACTAGCTGCTACCCGCGTCTTCACTCGCTTCGCCTATGGGGAATAACAATAATTAATTATTTTTTACCTGATACATGAGTAGTGCCTACACGGTGTAAGGATGGATAAGTAATATGTCATCAATTTAAAGGCATAGGTAAACAATTCAAGGTAACATTAATCGCAAAGTGTACGTATATGCGATACGCTTGTGCTTTAAGCTAACCTTAGTAGCTGGTGGATCTTTTCGGTGCATACATTCACCTTTAAAACCAAGAGCATATATAAGTGTTTCGTCTTCCACATTGGTGCTATATTTTTATATATATACCGCTCTGGACGCAGAATAGAATTAATACGGTATTGTAAGTTATTATATGTCTTTCTACTGGAAATAAAAACAGAAGATTCGGGAATTGAGAGAAGTACAATTTTTCTAAGTTCATCCCCACTTTCTTTAATATTTACCCTTGCGCTTTGTTAATGCTCCAAATATTACACTTACCTTAATAGTAAATGACATAATAACATAATTTAAATTGAAATTAAAGATCAGTAGCATAAGAAGTAGTTTAGACATTAGTGACATCTTCACCTTTTTCTACTCTTGTTAAGATGCTTGCATTAATTATGTTATATTCAAGTTGCGTGATACAGTCTCGTGCCGTTACATAATCGAGGGGTATTAAATTTCAAATAATTTTAATTGGGATACAGGGTAGATCTGGTAGCTCAAGTGTGTTTAGAAACTCAACGACATATATGAAGTGCTCTGTTCTATGTCTATAACTGTGATTGTTTGTACAATATACAAATACTCTGTTCAAGACATGTTTAGAAAACATATAAAAACTTTGAACCCATGCTTTTTGTAGCGATCGGAGCGCTAAAATGGTTATTCCAGCGCTCCGACCGCTTACCCATGCGTTCTACTACCAGCTGCGTCGAAATTCTTATACACTTTGATTACAATTTATTTTGCCAACAATTAGCATTTTCGTAAAAAAATTACAAATTTTTATTTTAAAATTACCCAAAGAACGTTTGGCAAGAGGGAATGCTATTTATTAAGTATTTTTTTGGTACAAATTTGCAATTAAATTGATAGCATATTATTTACTACTTCTCGTAATAAGTAGAAATAAAAAATATATTAATCTGTAGACTTCGTGAAACATCAAATTTAAGAGAGACTAAAACATTGTTACTTTTAATATGAACATGTATCCCATACCCATCATAATTTTGTTCTCACTCTCTAGCCCCTAAATATCTGAAGTACTGATTTGAATTGTATAAATACGCAAAGAAAAAACTTGAATATTAACGTATCAAAATATGTACTTATTCACGAAATTAATCAGAATTATGTTGGGTGTTTTTTTTTTTTTTAATAAATGAACTCTGTCCATGGGCTCACAGGTGCCCATGGCATTTGTTAGTATTAATTTGTACGTAGTGTGACAATTCAAAAGCACTGACACTTATATTTAATCTTATTATCTAATGATGATGTCCATCACTGACCAAGTGTAAGCATTAAAATTAAGAATTCCTTTTTTTTTTATTTATGGAAATTGTATATATTTCCACTCTTAATTGGAGTAGAATTGTTATCTTATGTGACAGCAAGAGGAGTATCAGCGGCGTATATGATATTAAATGAAATTATTAAGTTATATGCCAGAGATATAAGTCTAAAACTTCAAATGGTTCCTTCTCACCTTGGACAGAGGTGACTACTGAAGCCTATACTTGTGTCGCAAATTCCAAGCACTGCTCCGAGTTCCTCTCTTTGTAATGCAACAGCCCAAGCCAGTACTCGCATAGTAAACCTATATATAGATTACTGAAGAGTTTCTTCCTGTATGGGTTTTAAATCTGGATTTGAATACATGTCTTTAGTAAGCTTGGATTTAAAATATATTACGGGATTTGCTTCCTCTTTTTTATTTATCTACTTCTTCACACTTTTCCTCCAAGAAAGTTTCCTCCAGGGTGTTAGAAATGAAACACTCGTTGATTTGACACGTATATATTATTCACTCGTATTTTTAACTCAATCAATACAAAAAGCTATGTTAACTTAAGGAAAATGAAATAACATTTCAATAGCGCGATCTAGGAGACAGTCAACGCCATCTAGTGATAAATTTTGTCACTACATACATGTAACATTTTACTCATTCCGCCCACCAAGGACTTGTCCTTTACATCACATTGAAATTCAGTCTATCTTAAATAGGAACTGTAAAAGTAACAAAAGATCTATAAAGAAAAACAAAACTCACTTCTATAAAACTTATCTTAAAGTTAACTAGTTTACACGTTATAATAAACAAAACAAAAATAAAACAGTAAATAGAAACCGCCCACCGTGACAATATATTTCAAATACCTACCCTACCCTTAACCAAAACACATAGCTTACTAACAGGGCGTTTAAGTGACCCTCCTTTGCATTTTACAGTTACTACACGTGTTACATTATCAGGTCCGGTGTGCCTTTCTATTACTTTCCCTAAAATCCATTTAGCAGGTGGTATATTGTCATCTTTAATTACGACTACATCTCCTATATCAATTTCTGATTTTTTCTTATACCATTTGTTTCTCTGATTTAAATTACTTAAAAATTCCTTATACCACCGCTTCCAAAATACATTAACCATTTTTTGAATCGTTTTCCACCTATCTAATCCCGTTACATTTTGATTCGAATAATCTATGTCATTAAGATTTAACAATGATTCCCCTACTAGAAAATGACCAGGTGTCAATGGGAGAGGGTCATTTGGGTTATCGCTAAGAACGCTCAAAGGTCGCGAATTCAAACACGCCTCAATTTGTGTTAGTAAAGTTGAAAACTCTTCGTAAGTTAAGGTAGTATCCCCTATGACTCGTTTTAAATGACTTTTAGCACAACGCACACCCGCCTCCCAAAGTCCTCCAAAGTTAGGCGCACCTGGGGGAATAAAGTGCCACGTTGTTGATTCTAACGTTAACAACTGAGCTATTTCATTAGGTAGTGTTGACTTGGCACTGTCAAACATATTACGTAACATAGCGTCTGCACCAACAAAGTTAGTGCCGTTATCACTAAAGAGATCTTGGCAATGTCCTCTTCGTGAAACAAACCTTCTAAATGCAGAAATAAATCCTTTTGCAGTTAAATCGGAAACTGCTTCTAAATGGACTGCTCGAGTCACCATACAGACAAACAAGCATATATATCCTTTGTACGATTTCGCTCCTCGTCCAGGGGAAAACCGTATATTAATGGGACCTGCGTAATCCACTCCTGAGGTTCTAAATGCTCGACTCGGTTTTAATCTTGCCTCCGGTAACTGACCCATCAACTGTGACGCTGCTGTTTTAGAATATCTGAGGCAAGTAACACAACTTCTATAATATTTTTTGACCATCTCACGTGCTCTCAATATCCAAAATTTAGATCTTAAAAAACTCATCATAAGTTGCGGACCACCATGGAGCGTCTTTTTATGAGCATCAGCAATTATTAGCAGACTAAGATGATTCTTAGCCGGCAAAATAATAGGATGCTTTTGATCATAGCTCACATCAGCTTGACTTAAGCGCCCACCCACTCTTAAGATCCCATTTTTATCCAAAAAGGGATAAAGAGTGCGTAGTACGCTCCGGTTCGCAACACTACCTCTAGTTTTTAATGAATTTATTTCTTCTGCAAACTCACATTCTTGAACTTGTTTTATACACAGTTGTAGGGTTTGCGTCATTTCATCAGGCGTAACATGTTTTGGTAACAGTTTTCTCTCATTTAATGGCAATCTCATTTTGAGAAACCTCCGGCATAATGAAATCACTTTTAATAGTTTTCAGATTTATCAAAACTTCATCCATTCAAAATTAGTGTTTGGCTTCTCCACAACAACAAACGATTTAACTCGTTCCTCCTCATGAGTATCAAATATGTCAGGCTTCTTACTTTGAATGACTGGCTTTGACAGCCAGTCGGGACCGTTCCACCAAAGGTCATAACTGTTTAACTCTGTTGGCTTCAGCCCTCGAGAGGCACAGTCAGCAGGGTTAGTATGTGTTGACACATGTCCCCACTGCTCAAACTCCATTATCGTTAGTATGTGTGACACTCTGTTGCTCACGTATGTTGCCCACCGATTAACAGGTCCACGTAGCCACGCCAAAACTACAGTTGAGTCAGTCCATGCATAAAGGTCACGTTTCGGTATACACATTACTTGTGAAACCTCATTTAGTAGCTTAGCAGCTAAAGTTGCTCCACAAAGTTCTAAGCGGGGAATAGACACTTCCTTCTCAATAGGCGCGACTTTTGTCTTTGCAGTTATAAGCTTCACGTACACTTGACCATACTCATCTACAACTCTAAGGTAAATTGCAGCTGCATATGCCACACTTGATGCATCTGAGAATGCGTGAAGTTCTAGCTTAGACGTCTTAGTTGTGCAAAGCCATCGTGGGATCAAGATGTTCTTAAGATTGATTAACTCGTGTCTATAATTTAACCACTCAGATAATAGATTCTCTGGTAATTTGTCATCCCAATCAAGACACGCTTTCCACAATTTTTGGATAAAAACTTTAGCGGTAATTACTACTGGTGAGATCCATCCGATAGGGTCGTAAAGTCTTGCAATATCTGATAAGACCTTGCGTTTAGTAATAGGTTCCTCAATTTCTGTTAAATTTACTACATATTCAAAATTATCTGTACACCTGTTCCAGCAAATTCCTAAAACTTTCATCATATTATCAGTTTTAATTATCAGAGATTTCTCAGTACTTAAATTCTTTTGTTCAATTTGATTCAAAAACATTTGATTGTTGCTACTCCATTTTTGGAGTTCAAATCCACCCGATCTCATAAGTTGACACATTTCCTCGTAAATATGTAGTGCTTCTTCCTCAGTTTCACAACCTGTCATTAAATCGTCGACATAGTAATCTCGTCAAGTAATTTGTGCTGCCAGTGGATATTTGTCTTTCTCTAGATGCGCTAATTTTTGTAGTGTTTTGACTGCAAGATAAGGCGCACATGCTGTGCCAAACGTTAAAGTTAGCAGTTTATGATGCTGAACGTGTAAATCGGGGCTACTTCTCCACAATATCCTTTGGAAGTCAGTGTCTTCTTCATGTACTAACACCTGTCGGTACATTTTCACTAGATCTCCAACAATAGCAATGGGATGTTTACGCCATCTTAATAAAAGGTGACGTAGATCTTGTTGGAGTTTAGGACCTACCAAAAGATCATCGTTCAGAGACACGTTATTAGTACCCTTACTCGAGGCATTGAAAACCACTCTGACCTTTGTTGTCTCCTTATCTTCTCTGACAACGGCATGGTGAGGAAGATAGACAGCTTTGGGATTATCAACATCTTCGGTCTTAATAGCTTCCATGTGGTTCAAAGTTGTATATTCTTCGATCACGTTTTTATACTCAATAGCAAGTGTAGGATTCTTATTCAATCTTCGCTCTAATGAGTGTAGTCTGATGATCGCAATGTCATATGAGTGACCATGCTGACACTGTGGATCACTAGTCCTGAAAGGTAGCCTTACTATAAATTTTCCATCTTACCGTCTTACTGTAGTCTCTTCGTATATCTTCTCACAAAGTTTCTCCTCTTCTGTTAATCTTTTCTCAATACTATTAGGCTCGTTCTCAATTTCCCAGAATTTCTTCAGTAACTCGTCTTCTCTTATTTGAACATGTAATGTTATAATCTCTTCATTTTTCAACTCTTGAGTGACCTTCCCAGACAGTATCCACCCAAATACGGTATTTTGAGCTATGAGGTTACCATGCGGACTTCTTTTAATTCCATTCAGCAAAACTTCTCCGTAAACGTCAGCACCAAGTAGTACATCAACCTTTCCAGGTGATGCAAATCCTGGATCGGCCAGATGTAAATCCTTTCGCTCTAGCCAATCAGGGATATGGACCTCACGACTCGGTAATATGGATGTAAGTGATTTTAACACATAAGCATTAACACATATTGTTTTACCAGGTTCTAAACGCGACTCAATTTGGATACTAACAGCATACTTAATAAGCGTTTGACCATTTCCCAAACCTGACACCTTACCATTTACATTTGTACGTTTAAGGCCTAACAGTTGTACAGTATCTTCGCTCACAAAAGAAGCTTGTGAGCCTTGGTCAAGCAATGCTCGAATAACATATGAACCATTTTTACATCTTGATTTTACAACAGCAGTTGCTAACAACACGTTATAAGTTTTTAAATCTCCTCTTGTAAAATTAGCCACTACAGTTGTCTCGTTCTCTGGTGTAGTTGTTTCTCGATTAAATTGTTGAGTTTCCCCTCTAGGTGCATCATTTTGTCTCGAAGTATTGTAAGCTTCTTTATCTTCTTTGTCAAAATGGAGTAATGTATGATGTTTTTTACCACACTTGCGGCAAGTAGTGTTTTGATGGCACTTATATACAGGATGCGTGGGCGCGAGACAATTAAAACAAAGTTTCTTAGTTTGTGCGATATTCTGTCTCTGAAGAACTGGTTGCTTCTTGAACTGGGTGCAGTAATAAACAAAATGAGAACCATTACACATAGCGCAGATCTGCTCAGATGAACTATTTTTTACATTTACCGATGAATGAAATGCCTTAGGTTTCACTAATTGGTTTGTACTTCTCGATTGTATACTACCCTTATTACTCGTCTGTTTACCGGTATCTAACATCTCCAAACTTCTAAACCTCGTCTCTAAAAATTGTTCCAATTGATACCATTTCGGTAAATCATCTGATGCAACACTTATACACGTTTCCCATTGTCTCAGTGACTCCTGATCCAATTTTGACACTACTAAATAAATTATAACGGCATCCCACTGTTCTGTATTAATATTAAGATTATTAAGAGCCTTAATACAAGAAGTTGTTGTATCCAATAATTGTCTAATGGCACTCGCAGATTCATGTTGTATAGATTTTTGTCCAAATAATGTTTTCATAATTGCATTACAGTTGTATCTCTTATTATTGTAACGTTTAGTTAATTGTTCCCATGCTTCTTTGTAATTTGCTGATGTAGTAGGAAAATTTCTCAGAAGTACCTCGGGTTCTCCAGACAGACTTGACTTTAAGTAGTGTAATTTTTGAACTGGTGAAAGTGTATTGTTTTCATGTATTAATGAAACAAACATGTCATAAAACGATTGCCATTCAGTATATCTTCCCGTGAAATGCGGCAATTGAATTCTCGGTAATTGCACTTCAGAACCATTTATTTTTGCGTTAGATAAGTTATCATTTGCATCACTCTTTTGTGTAATATTTTGCAGTTTTGCGAGGGTAAGATAATCCTTCAGAAGAGCCTTGTATTGTATGAAAGATTCTTGAAAATCATCTTGCATGTCGTCCTTAAAATACTGTAATTGTTTCATCTGCTCATCCGTTGCTTTCGCCACTATTTCGAGATGGTTTTGATTAAACGCCTCTTCTAACTTTTCTAACGCTTCCATCCTGGCCGTCAAATAACTGAATTTTGCTCGAATCTCTTGCTTAGCTTTCTTAAGATTGCGTTCCGCTTTGATTAATTGATCAAACAATTCTTGTTGTCCTCGGATTAATTCGTCCATCTTGGCAAATTAATATTGTAGCAAAACTTCTGTTAATATGTTAGTAATTGTCAATTTACTATAAAAGTAACTTCTATTAACGTTAATAACACAATATAATTTTAAAAGTCAGCTCAAATATAAACAAAAATTAGTGAACTAATAACAAACTAAAGTCTTTGACAAGTTCGCAAAACAAAACGTCAACAGCACTCAAACGTTAAAGTTTATAAAAACGGAAAAAAAAACAAATCGGATATCTTAATAAGTCCACAACACTAAACAGTTTTAAGTTCAAAGTTAAATCATAAAGTTTTTAAAGTCCACACATAGCACAAAATGTTCAAGTCTTTATGATAAAATTACGAAAATATTACAAGTCCACATTAACATAAAATTTTCTAAGTCCTTAATTCGAAATCACAAAATTTTACAAGTGTTTGGTAATCGAAATTTTTCTAAGTCCAAAGAGTAAGTCACGAATATTTTCTAAGTTTAAATTTTATCACTGTTTACTCTAAGTTCCTTTACTCACGGTTTTAGGGTCCAATTTACCAACACTAACACTGTATCACATTCGCACTTATTCACTTAACTTCACGGTTCACTTTTCCTCTTCTCCCGGGTTTCGGCACCAATGTTAGAAATGAAACACTCGTTGATTTGACACGTATATATTATTCACTCGTATTTTTAACTCAATCAATACAAAAAACTATGTTAACTTAAGGAAAATGAAATAACATTTCAATAGCGCGATCTAGGAGACAGTCAACGCCATCTAGTGATAAATTTTGTCACTACATACATGTAACATTTTACTCACAGTTAAAGAAAACCTAGAGTCATCTAGTACACTTCAGCTTGAAATCGATAACTTGCGTCCTAGATAGCGGGACTCAATGACGCGTCGTTTTGTCCAGTCCAGTCCAGTTCAGTTTTATCAGCAAGGGAAAGAAAGTAATTAAACGTAATATCTTCAACTTCAAGTGGTGATCGAACCCATAACCGATCACGTTTACAGTAAGACGCTATCCCACTATGCCACGATAGTCTTTTATACTTAACAGTATATGTTTGTTCCACTAAGAAAACTGTGACATTACATTGCTTCTTTGCTGTGAAACATGAAAAAACAAACTAACACACTTTCACGTTTATAACATTAATGTGGATATATCTTCTATACAAATAAATATAATGATGAATATTCAAATTACTGCTTATTACTAAATGCATTTGTATGTGTACACGGTACATGTACCAATTTTGTCCTTGCCCATTTTTCCGGTTAATAATAAATATAATAAATATACTTTATTGTACACCACAAGATTACAGAGAAAAATATAGAAACAAAACATAATTTAATGTTAATCTCTGGAATGGCTGGACCAATTTCGACGGGACTTTCACTGCTGCTGTACTGATAGTTGATGTTATGAGGCATAGCTTAGGCTACTTTTGGTTTAGAATTACATTGTTTTTGTATTATTGAACACGGACGAAGCCGCGGGAAACAGCAAGTTTTAAAATTAAAGTAGCCTAAGTTACGCCCTGTTACATGAGCTATTATCATGGTAAATTCTGTCAAAATCGGTCCAGCCATTCCAGAGATAACCCAAAACAAACAGAGGAAAGACAAAAAATTTAAAAAAACTTATTTCGGTATATGTATCGTGTATATATACAAATGCAATCATTAAAAAGTTGTTATTTTAATATTACAAACAGACACTCCAATTTTATTTATTAGTATAGTTAATTACGAATAACTCAAAAACTACTTGTCAGATCTTAACTAAATTTAAATGTGACCATACTAGAGATATATTCCATCGAATAAAAAAATCAGCTAAATTAATTCACTAAGTAAAAAGATATGCGGCATGATACGTAAAAGTACAATCTAACAATTTTTATGATGTTGGTTAAAAAGTACTACTCGGACTTTTACTTTTGAATGTGACTACACGGCAAGTATTAGCTTTCATATAAAAAAGCAATTACCAAATTTAATTCACTCAGTAAAAAGATATCATGTAAAATACGTAAACAATAGAATCGAATTGAAAACCTTTAACGTTTTCTGAAGTCGGTTAAAAACTACAGGTCAGATCTTGTGTCGACTTGAATGTGACTACACAGCAGATATTAGCATTCATATAAAAAAAAATCAGCTAAATTAATTCACTAAGTAAAAAGATATGCGGCATGATACGTAAAGTAAATATGCAGAGATGCAAATTTTCCACTTTCTATGAAGTTGGTTAAAAACTATGTACGTAAAGCCGAATACATTGTAATAAAACAGGTGGCTAGGTGAATCTAACCTAATTAGTCATTAAAGGTTAATTTCTATTAATTAACAAATGATATAAAAACAAATTTATAAGATTATTGAAAATGAACAAGAAATTTACATGATCTTTAAAATTACAGTATATCAAACTATACTTTATTTGGCGTAATACCGCTATGAGCGCTAGTAAAGGGTGAGGTTTTTTTAGAAATTATGTCAATTTGTTTAGTAAACTGTCAAATAATACTAAAAAATACTGCTTGTAGGCTTTCGCGGTTTTTTAATATTATACGTTACATTACTTCATTAGTTATAGCCTATAAAAGATAAGTCAATAAACACTAGTACTTTAAAAGATTTAATAGACAAGTATAGTGTAAGTCTAGCCAATAAAATATTTAATTAGTTAAGTTTCTTTTCTTCAGTTATAATGTTATACTAAAATATATAAATATTTTAATATTTAATCTATTAAAATAAGTATGACTTATGGTGAAAACTTATATCTAAGTCACTAGTTAATGTGCGTCTCCACTGAAAGTGTTGGCAGCTTCTGTATTTCCAATTGTTATATGGTTACATGGGTACACAATAAATCATCATCTTTTATTTCAATCGTGTCTCCACTAAATCGAAACAAAACGTCAATAGATTGAGAAACATTTTAGTTTACAACAAACATTTACTAATGTACATGTAACAAACATTAACTAAACACGTACTAATTCGACTAACCCTAAAAGTAATAAAGCAGGGATAGAGATATTAAATTCTTTGAGTAAAGATGATATTTCTGCCCGCTGGCAGGATTGAAATTTTGTAAGTAAAATTGTTTCTAAAAAAAGGTATGGTCATTTTTTTCCTTTGTATTTCAAGCTCGTGGCTAATTACTTTTCACTACATTACTTTACACTTTTTTTTATTTTATAATTTTCGCGATTTTTGTAGTCATCAGTTCCATAATACTCTTTGTGCGAAATCAATTATACAATTAATTTTTCGGTTAATTCGTTCGTACATGTGATAGACATAATTCTATTTGTCACTAATTTTGCCAACTGGAAGCCTCTCCACTGAGTGAATCAATAACGGCAACAAACACGTTTTTTGATGTTTACCGCCATAAATGGAAACCCAACTTTTGTTTACAAATTATGTTGCCAACACAAGGTAATTACTGAAAATTTTATCACCAACACATGTTGTCAACAGAAAAGTTGGCAATTTTTGCTCGGTGGAGATCCACCTTTAATATTCGGTTGATGGGATTATTTTGCTTCTGTCATCGCAAAATCATCGCATTACGCAGAAAGTTGTATTTATTATAATATTTTTATTAAATAAAAAATATTTGAAATTTTATATATGGAATATATATTATTTAAGAATATATTAAGAATCATATTCATTTTTAATAATGATCGCGTAATATAATGTCATGTTTGTTACCGCCATCTATTGGAATATTCAAGAGTATATATTTAGAATCTAGAGGACGCTGCAGACACAAAACATAAAACGAAGACGATTTTACTAAAATAGGACAAAGAGTATATTATCCATATATTGTACTTGACTTGAAATATTTATTGCTTATTAATGGAGGATGCGTTATTTGTTTTAATTTTTACTTAGTACCTATAATTATATTTTGAATGTCTTTAGTTAATGATGGCATGGTTATCACTAATTATGATTAGATAATTATGTAACGACGCCATCATGCGCATACTAAACGAGTGACTCTATTTAAAATTATCCAATACAGTGTTTATATTTTAATTATTATCATACCAACAGTGCAGTCAAATGAAGCAGAGCGTTTGATTCCGCTACTCACAATGCGTATGTGCTCCTAGTGTGCTTATGTGTGCTCCTAATGTGCTTAAACATAAATAAAAATAGAGAACGGGTAGCGTTATTTCAAAATTCGATTCAGAATTCGAATAGCATTAGATCAAAGGAGTTTAATTTAAAAATTCGTGTGTTTTTTTCCTAACGTTTTATGCTAAAATATACTCATTTATATTCACAGAGTTATTACACATTACTAGCTGTGATTACCTGCGGCTTCGCTTGGGAGTGGACACTACATTCATAAATATACATATGGGTTTCATGTATACCTTCACTACTTTTAATGTTTGCCATATATAAGTTATTGAACTTGAACCACTGATTTTTTGTCAGTAGGCAGTGCTTTTACTTATTTTTAATTAGTAGTTCATCATTTCCAGCTTCCTCTGTGTAAAGATGAAGGATTTTCTCTAAACTTTCTTACATCACTGGGCAAAACAATTTCACACAAACCTCCCGTTTGCACAGCATGTCACCGAATGCATGACACTGTGGGACTCATCAGTGACCCCGATACTAACTGATACTACCAGATCACGTTTACTTCCAGAGAGAACCACAGGCCCGACGACCTGCAGGAGGATCATACCGACCCTCCTGCAATAGTCTCTAGTACAGCGGGAGAAAGTCCCTTCTCTTATCTAATCATCAATTAAGCATATGGATGGCGGATTTTCTTATAAACTCACTATCTCCTATTTCGATTTTTAAGTGTAAAATATTTACGAATGCTGACATACGTATTTACTTATTTATAGACTACCAATAAATAAAGTTATATTTTTGACTACTTTATGGGTAGAAGTTAGTTAAGATTTTACCAATTAATAATCACTAGCCAGTAAACAAAGTTTCTTATTTCTCACATCAAAAATTACGGGAATTCTATACAAACTTTCAACCCTTATTTGGCTACCTTAGGCGTAGAATTTCTAAGCCACTGAGGTAAGGTTCATTAATTCCACTCATCAGGTCCACTAATCAGTAGCCACAGTTTCATATTTCTAACATCAAAAATGACGGACTTCTGGAAAAACTTTGAACACCTATCTGGCTACCTTACAGGTAAAATTTCGAAAAAGACTAACATTTGTAATTACTAATTTCTAATCAACAAATTTTAAAAATAAAGCTTAAAAATAAAAAATATATATTTTTCTCAAGTCTTTATTAAAACTGTAAAAAAATAGCTTCCAAAAATGCCCTCATCATGCCATATGTCCCCATTATAAAATTATCGGTATTTTTACAAAAAAAAAAATCTAATAAATGTACAAATATAACACATGCATTATAATATGCTCATAGGTTGGCATGGTACTTTTTAAATGGTGCAAGTCCTGCAGCCACTTTACTGCCTAAGTCTGAATCAATCTGGGTCAGTAACTTAATTGCACGTTCTTGAATAAAACCAGCAGCATCTTTTAAATTACCTACAATGTTGTTGACAGTGCGTTCCTTTTCGTCGGCACTGAAAACTTTTTTATATAGTACGCTAGCCTGAGAAAAATTATCTTCGGTTTGACCGCTATCGTATCTATCGACGTCGCCGCTTACGTTGTATCTTGGCTGAATGCGCTGTGCTCGGGGACATTCTCGTGGCCCAGAGAATGAGTTAGGGAAGTAATTTGGTGCATCTTCTTGGTTTGCCACGTTCTGTGGTCCATCACGCTGGTAATTAGCCACTGTCACACGGTATGGGCAATTAACAGGTATTTGCAGGAAATTAGCACCAAGACGGTGACGATGAGTGTCACTGTACGCAAATAAACGACCTTGTAACATCTTGTCTGGAGAAGGTTCAATGCCAGGTACTAAATTAGATGGACTGAACGCAATTTGTTCTACTTCAGCAAAGTAGTTTTTAGGATTTCTATCTAATACCAATTTGCCTACAGGAATAAGAGGAAATTCAGCATGCGGCCATATTTTAGTCACGTCAAATGGATTGAACTTACAGTTTTCGGCTTGGGCCATATTCATGACTTGGATGTTAAGTGTCCAAGAAGGATAATCACCTTTTCCAATAGCGTTATAAAGATCTCTTATGGAGTAATCAGGATCAGATGAAGCAAGCTCTGCAGCTTTGCTTACTGGCAAATTTTTGACACCTTGATTGGTCTTATAGTGAAATTTGACCCAGTGTGCCTCACCTTGAGCATTGACAAGCTTAAAAGTATGAGAACCATAACCATTCATGAATCTGTAACCATCAGGAATACCTCTGTCACCAAACAAATAAAGTAATTGATGCATCGTTTCAGGTCTCAATGTCATAAAGTCCCAAAACATATCAGCATCTTTCAAGTGGGTTGCGGGGTTTCTTTTTTGAGTATGAATGAAACTTGGAAATAAGGTAGGATCCCTTAAAAAGAAAATTGGAGTATTGTTCCCAACAAGGTCCCAAATTCCATCATCAGTGTAGAATTTGACTGCAAATCCACGGGGATCACGCACAGTATCGGCTGATCCACTCTCTCCACCAACGGTAGAAAACCTAACCGCAATGGGTGTTCTTTTGCCAACCGATTCAAAAACTTTAGCTGCTGAATATTTTGAGATATCATGTGTTACTTCGAAATATCCGAAAGCGCCGGCGCCTTTTGCATGTACTACTCTTTCTGGGATGCGTTCCCTATCAAAAGAAGATATTTCATCCAAAAATTGAGCATCTTGTAACAAAGCAGGCCCATTCTTTCCTACCGTCTGGATAGCAGTTTTCACTCCTACTGGTGCACCATATTTCGTTGTAATAGCGCCAGATGAGCCCTGAAAGTAAATATAGTATAGTAATTATTAGTACAACTACTACTAGTAATTTGCACTACATTCTTATAAGTAAACTTAAGGGAAACGACATAAATCATTATAAATGTCAGATTAATTAACCTAAAACCCTAATTTAACTTGATTGTTATATTAAATTAAATTTATTGTAGCTATATGAGTACAAATAATTCAGAATTCCAATAACTAAATGCGTAATAGTTTGTGGATGACTTTAAAAGTAATAATACAATTTGTTTACTGAATTTATAGTACCTACGTAACAGTAACATAATTAACTTACAATAGCTATTGAATTTTTCATTTTAGTCATTTCTTATCAATTCCTTAATTAGTATTAGCAAATCATTGAAATTAAAGTTGTCGTAATGTAAAAAGGGTGTATTTGGCCTATAAAAAGAACATGTTTTATTACAAAAACTATTGTTATTCATTCAAAGCTTGGTCAATCGGCTCCTATTTGCATAGAAGTATTAATACAATTTGTACAAATTAACTTTCGCCTTATCACTTTGATACACAACTCAATTGGTCTAGAATTACATATTTTTTAATATTTTATTTTTTAAGTAATTTTTATAGCATGCTTATTATGATTTATAGAAGTAGAACGAAATTGCTTTTAGTATTTAATATTGTTTAGTGACTAGCTGATAATATAACCCAAACCAACCAACTTATGATGTATAATTAATAAGGTTATATACCTAATTATTATAATATGTTGAATATATTATATTACAGACAACTTAAAACATAATTTTCTTTCATGAGTACTAGATAAAGCTATCTATCAGAAATATATGTACCTACTTCGAGTTCAATGAAGTTTTAAAACTGCATGTTATTTAGTAGACATGTACGTATATATTAACTGCTATGTATACATATATTTGGGCCATCATATAGAGAAAGTCTAGTAGGCAACTTACAAAGAAAAATCAAAAATTGACTAAAATTATATAAAATTACACGAATTGGTTAACAATTTAAAAAAAAGAAATTATTAGATTACCGTTTGTTAATCGATATTTTTAATTATTATTTTTAATTACCACGACAAGCAAACTAAAATATGATCATCGCCAAAAATCAAATAGGTACTTAAAATAATCGAATAGATACCTATTTAAATTTAAATGTTACATTCGCAAGGCACTTCATTTGAAAACAGAGAAATAATGTTTTTGTAAAATATACACGGAAATAAATGGCTTTTATAATTTTACACTAAGTACTTTAGTAGAAATACACTTAATAGCTGTCTATTTTATCAAAGTATTTCAACAAAATATCGTTATCGTAATTATAACATGATAACAATAATATTAGTGCGATAAAAATGGCAAAGTTCATACAGCAAACATTACAAAGTGTATTTTTACACAAAGTAAAAAAATTTGCAATCTGTAAAAAAATGTATTGTTCTATTTGGAGTATTCCAAATAATTATTGGTCTATCAGTAATTGGAATATAAAAAGGTTAGAATATTTTGGAAAATATATTATAACATAATCATTTTACCTTAACAGAATTTTTGAAGTTAACCAGTTGGTCGGATGCGGGATCTCTCGAAGCCATTTTGCCAAACTTATGTCCCCAGTAGACGGAGCGACACTCTGGACGCGTACCGTGATCACAAATACTTCACAAATGCTTGTCCGATCGTTTATATAGGGTCGGTTGCGATAAAGAAATGTTTACCACGTTCAATATTTTCACATCATTAAGTCTGCTGTTATTGGTTGACCTATCGAAAAGAAATGTTTTTGATAATATGTAATACAAGCATTGATAAGCGATATATGAGCAACAAAGGCAAGATTTTCCAAAAGACAAAAATGTAAATATGAACAGGACATGAAAACTTCAGAGATTACCACCCCATCAAATACTGGAAGTTAGTAAGTAGATATGAAATACTTAGAAATAAGTATACAAGAATTTTTAAGATTTTTCATTATCCTAGAGCACTGTGTGATTTTTTCTACCAAATATAATACGAAGTGGCAAATGCCACACCAACAAGTCCTTAAAAACTGTAACCATATAATGATAAAGTATTTTTCTTTTATTTGTAACTTTTGCGTCATCTCTTTTTGATTACATCAAATGCACCAAAGTGAGATGCCTATCATCTTTTTCATTTTGTTGGCATACAGACTCGTAAATGATATATATATATATATATATATATATATATATATATATATATATATATACATATATATATATATATATATATGTTTCTTCCAGAGCACCCGCAGCCTTGATGACTTGCAGGAGGATCATCCCAGCCCTTCCACAGGAGCTCCTCTAAGGTAGGGGGAGTAGAAGATGCGCGTATCGCCTTCTCCTACCCCCTGGCCTCCGACGGCGGAGCGGGTCAGCACTAGCACGGGACTCAAGCGCCCGCTCCGCGGCCTCCTTCAGGGCGATAACTGATTCGCAGAAGGAGACCATCGCAGACCAGTTCCTCTCACAATCTAGCATGGCCCCCACCACACTGGTTAGTGAAATGTCCCTACCCACTACAGCCATCAAGGCATGGCGTTGTGGGGCCCAAGCGGGGCAATCGACCAGAGTGTGATGCGCTGAATCGACAGGCGCATCGTGGCACGCCGGCGACCTCTCCCAACGTGCAATCTGATGCAGGTATTTGCCGAAGCAACCATGCCCCGTCCGCACCTGCACCAGTCTTAACGTCAGGACTCCTCTTGACCTCTAGGTGAGGGCGGACCGCCTCCACCGCGCTCATCGCTAGGCCTGCCACCGTGAACCCTAAGTCCTCCTTCCATCGCCGGATCAGGGCGACACCCGCAAATCTCCTAATCCGCACGATACTCTCCACCGATGATTGCTCGCCTCGCAATCGCTCACAAACTTTCTTTCATATAAACTTTCATCCCCTATTTCAACCCTTTAGCGGTTATTTTTTGAAAAAATAAGTAGCCTATGTTATTTATTACTTTTATTCTAAATTTCATCCAAATTGGACCGGTAGATTAACCGTGAAAGCATGACAGACAAACACACAGACCTTCGCATTTATAATATAAGTATGAATATATGTCATCAAAATCTGTTTTTATCGATCCTAAGAAGACAATGATATCAAAAATATTATTCAAATAATAGGAGCATGCATTCATATACCTATGTATTTCAGTGTTACCGATAAAAATTAGATAATATTTATTATCAGTTTAAACTGAAAAAATATTTATAAATTATTGTATTCTATACTGTTATCACAACTTCGATTACGAGTGTATCTTAGTAATGGTGTTTCGTGTTAATCTTTATACATTACCTAAAATGTAGATTATATTTGTCGATTAAATAAAAGGCTATTAGGGGCCTGATTACTAATACATAATGGTATAATTTTTTTCAGACAAATAGATCGTTGTTCATACACACATACACATTTGAGGTGCGTTCTTTTTTAAACACATGTAATAAAGTGACTAAGAATTTATTTTAGAGAAAGCTCATCTTATTGATTAATAGTTGGGGCTCGCAATTCCCTCCCCGTGAAATTTATAACATACTACTCCCATTAACATATTGACATTGAAATTTGAACACACAAAAATCAAATCACTAACTAGGGCCGCCAGCACGCAATCGGAGTAAGCTGAGTGAAGCGTCAAACTTTTAATGTTATTAATTATTTTATTAAGCAGTGACAAAAAACATTTGTAATTATTAATATTTTTTTATTATAAATTATTTTTGAAAACAATCGCACAATGTTCTGCGCGCGCAATAGAACGTTTTGAATGTTACCATTGTTCGGTGGTGATAATTGAATAACTGCAATTACGATCGTAAAACAAATTTTATTACAACCACTGGGTAACTGTCCTCTGCTTCTAATCGAAATTTCAACTCCTAATAGTTTAATCGTAGATCAATTTCTTCAAAACACACTTTTGACCAGTAACAGCTTCGCTTTGCTCAGTTCAATAATAAGTTAGGGATATTTTTCTTTCCCCATAAAATGTTTCTGACAATTATATATTTTTTTCGGCGTAACGCTTTTCTCTCGGCACCTAAAAAAACTACTCACACTCCGATCTCCGCTTCCGCTTAAAATTTATTACATCACGTATTGAATGCTGGTAGTCAACGTCACGCTTCTTACCGGAGAAAAAGTGAAAAAAAAATCGGTAATGGCAGTCCACTTCCACTCAGAAAGCAGTTCTGCTGAGAAGAACCGGTAAGAAACTCAACAGGGTTCTTTTCAAATATAACTTTACATTAACTTCATACAGTCTTTAAGTTCATAGACCTCCCGAGGGAACATCAACAGTAACCAATTCCACACATAGACATTCAGACAGAGTACTATTCTTGGACTAATATAATACTTTTCTCAATAATACATTTATATTCGTAACTTTAAATTGTTCAAATGGCAATCGTAAAATGATTTCTGGTATTTTATTATTTACTAGCGACCCGCTCGCGGCTTCGCCACGTGAACTACCACTTTCATCCACTATTGCCTCTTTGGAATTGTTTTTTTTTTATAAAAGGGGGATGGTCTAAATTTAACCTTGCGTCACTAATTATATTCTTGCGAAAATCATCGATGCATCTAGTACAATGTCTATACTATTTGATAACGTATAGTGATAACTGATCTAGTAAGAAAACGTACGAAATCTGCTATCATATATCTATATGATAGCAGATTTCGTACATATATACCATCAGGTATATAGTATTATAAACTGGTCATAATATCTTAAATAAATTTTAGACTTTTTATTTTATTTTACAATTGTGTTACTTACTGGTATTAAAAAAAAATGCCTTTACTTGCAAATAATCAATATAACTTGACTTTGGTACTTTTTATTTTTCTGCGGGAACTATATTGAATACCAGGGTAAACTAACGACCCTCTCGCGGCGTCGCTGGGTGAACTACTACTTTCATACCCTATTTTAGCACCTCTGGAATTATTTTTAAAAAAGAGAGGTAGCCTATATTTGACTTTGCCTTATCAACTATTTCCTGAGAAAATTAATCGAAATCAGTCAAGGAGTTTAGATCTTTCATTCTCACTATATTCTTAACATACATAAGTTTCATCCACTGTTTCAACCTCCTAGGTTTTGATTTTTTTTAAAAAGTAGCTTATATTTGACCTTACGACTTCTTCTTTTCGAATTTCATCTAAAGCGGGCTAGTAGATTACCCGTGCAAACAAAACCTATAGAAGAGATACAGATTTTTGCATCTTTATAATAATATTAATGAGTACGAATATATCTAGTACAATGTCAAATATATAATAAGAGATGGTGACAGACAACGTAGTGACATTTGTTGTTATATAGATAATATAAAGTTTTGTAGACCGGTCAAGTGTATTTTTAATATTCAATAAATGTTGTGCTCAATTTATTTTATAATTATTTTAAGTAATATTAGTGATATTAAAACAAATTTAGTTTCACTCGTGAACTATCAACACAATTTAAATGTTTTTTTTTTATTTTATTTTTCTGCCGCAGTTGTATAGAATACCAGGATGAAAACTATCCCATATGTTGCTCTAACCTTTAAGCTAACTCCATACAAAAATTCATTAATTTCTACCCGGTAGATATCAGTATATAAATGATTTACTTATATCGGTTTTTTATTTTTTCCAAAAAAACTACATAGAAAACCGGGATAAAAACTATCCTATATGTACCTTTGGACTATAAGCTATCACTATACCAAAATTCATTCATTTCTATCCAGTAGTTTTTGCGTGATTGACGAACAAATTAACAGACAGACAGACAGACAGACAGACAGACAGACAGACAGACAAAAATTCTACTGAGTGGTTTTTTCGCCTCTGTTATCGATATATTAACATACCCAATTAAAATTTTTCCGAAATTTTTCATGTACAGAATTGACTTTTCTACTCTTTTATTATATATATTTATTATACATAGGTACCCATTACGTCCCTTTTGACGTAAATGATATTCAGCTTTTGAAGGTGAAAATTAGGAATGATTAGTACATTTTTATTTCTTGTATTTATATCGTATTTGTTTTTTAAACAATTGTTTTTTGAACTAGCGACTCCCTCGCGACTTCGCCTCCGTGAATTGAAGTTCAGTCAAGTTATCAAAACAATTATTTTATAGCAATTTTGTACAAAATAATAAATAAATAAATAAATAGCTTCACGCTATATCCCGCACACAGCAGGGTAGGCAGAGGGAACCTAGTGTTAAGACACTCCGTTCCCCACTTTCCGCCGAATTCAGAGGCTTGCGTGTTAAGTGGCGGAACTTAACGCCACGCTTAACGTACAAAATAAAACAAGTTATTGATTTTTTTTATTTATGAATCAATTGAAATAAAATAATATTAAAGTTAAAGAATCTTAGCATAATAAAATAGTTAATAATTGCATGTAAATCGGTTAATTCTTTTAAGAGATAAACTTGCACAAACGAACAGACCAGCATAGAAGAATTTTTTCTTATATACTCTTACACAGGGACTTTTTAGTTACTTTTTTTATAAGTGATTAATATTTTTTTGTCAACAAAAACTACCCCCTTACACACCCATACCCATATCTATCGTGGTCCCTCATGAATTTTTTAGACTTTTAATTGTTATGTGGGTCAATGGAAAATATCACGTTGAACAGTTTTTGTTTAAGGAGCATTTATTTATTTCATTACGTATATAGGTTTAGCTGAACTAAACTGACTGAAAAAGTTTTATTCAATTTGTCTGGACTATAAAAAAATATGCGCGTACAAACAAACAAACAGACATGCAACATTTTTTCAAAAAGATATATTCTATTCGTTTTTTTCATCCCTCTCTGGCATTTCTCAAATTATTTGTTCGTCAATTGTTTTAATGCATAGGTACACATTATTTTTTTCTGTTTTATTAATGTATAGATACATTTCACCGAACACCGACGATCAGAGTAAATATCATATCTTAATGGATAATATTGTATTTGTACAGAAATTTTATTGTTTTATGAATAATGTAGTACTTACGTAATTTTGACTCTTTAACTCCCTTCTCACATTACGTATATCAATCCCCGTAATTTTTAAATTTCACATTGAAGTTTCTAATTAAAATTATGTTTCCACTTGGAAATTTTCGGGGTTGTTTGATTTGATTATAAAAGATATCCTTGTCTAGTGCTCCGATGCACCAGACATGGATGGATGACGATTTTTTGTTGGGGTGGGAACATAAACTTAGATTATTAAAATTTATACCTTGACATAACTCACAATCAAAAGGCTAAGTCTACTTGATACAGCTATGTTAATCATTATGAGGTTTGTTACGATACGTTCTATGCATAAATATATGTAGGAATATTAAATATTTTTTTATTAAAGATTCTAATTTAATAACATTAAAAAAATACTATTTTATGAAATAGATTCAAACAAATAAAAAGAAATTTATAATTATTATTTTTAGAAAATGCAACGCTGGCTGTATAAGTTGCAAGAAAAGAAAAGAAAGTGAGCATGGCGAGAGCGTGGCGTCAGTAGAAGTGAATATTTATTTTATAAATTTAACATATAAAAAGCAAAGGGCACGAAATATAATAATTTTGACATATTTAAGTTTGGTAAGATGCATATTTGTGAATTATGAAGAATTTCTTGGTGAGTTCTTATTACATTAATAATATTAAAATTACATAATGCGATATTTAAATGAATATAAATGAATAACGAATAAATTATAGTATTAAAGGCAATAAATATTTAAAATATTATATCTATGAAAAAGAAAACGTAAAATTTGCAATACAAATTAATTAACCCATTTGGCGAGCTATGCCGCCATCTTTGAATATTTTAAAATTTATAAATTAAATGTATGTTACGAGTGTAAATAATATTTATTAAATAATAATAAGTGATGCGTTGGACAATTCAATATTTAATGGCAAATATTCTCATACGAATGTATGAAATTTAAAATAACATAAATATGTACCTTGTGGCTAGTCGTGGCCCAGTGGCACAAGCGTGTGGCTGTAAAACGACTGGTTATGGGTTCGATACCCACTCGAGGAGTGGTAATTATATTTCCATTTTCTTCGCTCTGGTGTCGAGGTAAAGTGCGGCGTTAAGTTCCGCCACTTAACACGCAAGCCTCCGAATTCGGCGGAAAGTGGGGAACGGAGTGTCTTAACACTAGGTTCCCTCTGTCTACCCTGTTGTGTGCGGGATACAGCGTGAAGCTAAAAAAAAAATTTAAAAAAAATGTACCTACTACTTGTATTGGAGCCTATATATGAAGTGGACATGATAATAATAAGATATTAATATATAATACATTGGATAATTAAATATTCTACGGCAATCATTGGCACGATCTAATACGAAAGTGTGAAACTTAAAATAACAAATATATACTACATGTATAGGGGCAATACATGTACTGTTTCTCGACTGTCAGGGTTCGGGGAGCTTATAGCTTACTGATAAGCGATGTCAGTGCCACAGCCAATGTAGCTTAGCATCACTGATGCTGACATGTTTGGTAAAGCGAACTGCTATAGCGATGTTGGTCTGTCGCATCTTATCTGATTCTGTCTTGCGTTGTGTAAGCGATGCTAGTACGAAGTCGGATAATGGTATAACACGTGGCAGGCGACTGTCGTGGGTTCAGGGAGCTCATAGCTTAGTGATAAGCGATGTCGGCGACACAGCCAATGTAGCTAAGCATCATCGAAGCTGACATGTTTTTTAAGTTCCGCCACCCAACACGCAATGCCTCCGAATTCGGCGGAATGTGGGGAACGGAGTGTCTTAACACTAGGTTCCCTCTGCTTACCCTCCTGTGTGAGGGATACAGCGAGAAGCTAAAAAAAAGAAGAAAAAAATAAATAAATATTTAATTAAATGCTACATACGAGTACCTTTCTCATGGATGTCTCCCTTGATTTTTGTTATCGACAATTTCAATACTATTTCTATTTAATTTTTACAATCCTATTACGTTGTACCTGTTTAGTATTTCAAAATTAATATTTCAATAGTATTAATCTTCTTGGTGATTGAGGTGATAATCTTATATCTTATGTATAAATGTAAAAATTTTAACGTGAAGTGCCGGTGTTAGATGCTAGTTGAGTACTTTATATTACGCTAAATTAACTTTGGTATTTGCATTTTTTACATATAAAACTATTTATATATTAACTTTAATTACACATATAAATCTATACTAAGTTGAACGGCCTCAACCTAGTTAAAGGCCAGAACTTTTCTTAAACTAGCCTCGTACTTACCAGCAGGTTCCTAAACCAGTTCTCGTCACAATGCTAACTGGTGCAAATTCATTTATTTGACATGTGGGCTTTAAGTAACTAAATAAATAGACTTCATATTTATAGCGTGAGTACTTATATGATTTGAAAAATATCTACAATAAGTTTATATTTTTACATTGGAAATGGTAATATTCAGAATGAAGTAGGTACGACAATATGTTATTGATTAGGTATATGTAAGATCCAGAATCATAAAATTTCAATTTGTCTATAAGAATTCTTCTAACATGTAGACCAGCTAAGAATAAAATTGGAAAATGGAAAATATATTTATTGTTTAGGTATTGGTTAAAACATTTCATATAATAAGAAGAGAGACTACAATATTTTATTTTTATGGTTCTTTTCTATAGTGCGTCGATTAATCTAGTGAACATCCTGTGAATATTTATTAATTTTCTTACCTTATAAAGAACTTACCCTTAGTAATAACAGTATAAGAAAAAACGTTTACTCTAGATATTTATTATAAAGTTTTATTATTTTATATATTTAGCACCTCATCATGTAACATATGTTCCGATTTTGATAAAAACATAATCCACTTCAATAGATTTATAACCCATAACCTCTTCTTAAAAGTAAATGGAAAATATTTGCTTTTTTAAAAAATACTTATATATTTTTTGTTTAATATTATTTGCCTTTTATATTGTACAAGCATTCTTATATGTATAACATTAACAATAGGCGAGAAATAAGTAATTAAAAATAGATATGCTATTTCATACACATCTAATTACGTTTACCAGGAAACACATAAATAGACTCCGCGAATTACTTTACATAATATGTGTGGGTTTATCTAGTTGCAATAAAATAGTCAGTCATATGTATTCATTCACAAGTTAGCATGGAATTTTTTGTACGGAGCAAGCCCAGCAGCCACCTTGCTACCTAAGTCTGGATGAATTTGAGAGAATATTTTGATTGCGCGTTCTTGTATGAAACCAGCAGCATCTTTTAGATGACCAACAAAATTAGCAGCAACACGATCTTTTTCGCCATCGCTAAATACTTTTTTATACAAAATACCAGCTTGTGTGAAGTTATCTTCGGTTTGTCCGCTATCGTATCTGTCGACATCACCGCTTACATTGTATCTTGGTTGAAGATGTTGTGCACGAGGACACTCTCGCGGTCCAGAGAAAGAATTTGGAAAATAGTTAGGTGCACCGTCTTGGTTACAAATAGCTTGTGGTCCATCACGCTGATAGTTAGAAACAGTAACACGATAAGGACAGTTTACTGGTATCTGTAGATAGTTAGCTCCGAGGCGATGACGATGAGTATCACCATATGAAAATAGGCGACCTTGCAACATCTTATCGGGTGAAGGCTCAATGCCAGGCACTAAATTGGCGGGATTAAAGGCAATCTGTTCAACTTCAGCGAAATAATTCTTCGGGTTCTTATCCAATACAAATCTACCCACGGGAATAAGAGGATAGTCTGAATGAGGCCAAACCTTTGTCAAATCAAATGGATTAAACTTGCAGTTTTCAGCTTGTGCCATTGTCATTACTTGGATGTAAAATGTCCAAGAGGGGCACTCACCCTTTGCAATTGCATTATATAAATCTCTGATCCCATAATCAGGATCAGACGATGCAAGCTCCGCAGCTCTATCTACAGACAAATTTTTAATACCTTGATTAGTTTTATAATGAAATTTAACCCAATGTGCCACTCCTTGTGCATTTACTAACTTAAAGGTGTGCGATCCATATCCATTCATAAATCTATAGCCATCAGGTATACCCCTGTCACCAAATAAGTAAAGTACCTGATGCATAGATTCCGGTCTTAAAGTTAAGAAATCCCAAAACATATCAGCATCTTTTAAATGCGTTTCAGGGTTTCTTTTCTGAGTATGAATGAAACTTGGAAATAAAGTGGGATCTCTTATAAAGAAAATAGGAGTATTGTTTCCTACTAGGTCCCAGATTCCATCTTCAGTATAAAATTTGACTGCAAACCCACGGGGATCACGCACAGTGTCAGCCGATCCACTTTCTCCACCAACTGTAGAGAATCTAACAGCAATGGGAGTTCTTTTACCAATCCCATCGAATACTTTAGCTGCTGAATATTTAGTGATATCATGAGTTACTTCAAAAAACCCAAAAGCGCCGGCTCCTTTTGCATGTACTACTCTTTCTGGAATGCGTTCCCTATCAAAAGAGGACATCTCATCCAAAAATTGAGCATCTTGGAGAAGAGCAGGTCCATTCTTTCCAACTGTTTGAATCGCAGTCTTCACTCCTACCGGTGCCCCAGATTTGGTGGTAATATAGCCAACAGAATCCTGAAAACAAATGCATATATATTAGTACTAAAATAATTTAAAATACATTAACGCCATGCCGCATTAATGTAATACAATTTAATACACAAAGCAAAAAGAAATAAATTCGCAGAACTATTATATTGAGGTAAGTAATAATTAATAATAATATAATTATAGAATAACATACTACAAAAAAGTCACAGTTTGCGCGTATTTTCTTACAATACATGTATCATATTATATGATAACATGTTAGAGAATATTTTAATATTTCGGCATATTACTTATTTGTTACCTGAGTAGGTATCTACCTAGTCGACTGAATATCTGATAACCAAATGTCATACCCATGTACCAAAAATATTTGTTATTCTGGAGATAATAATAATATAAACATTACTTATAAGATAACACTGGCATATAATATTATTTATATGTTTAAATTTGATTTAAACACACTTGGCACTGTTTGTTTATCACATGTTATAAATATAGAATTCAAAGAGACTTAGAGAACTAATAAATATTACGAAATAAAAATTAAAATATATTTCTAAGTTATTATAGCATTTTCTAATTATTTATTTGTAAATCTTAAAATAACAGTTCTCCAGTATTCTAAATACTTCTTACCTTTACGGATTTTTTATAATTAGCAAGTTGATCATCAGCGGGCTCTCTTGTGGCCATTTTGTTTCAATTTATCTCCTTGCTACAAGAGCAACACACAAGACACGACTTTGTTCACAAATACTGTATACACACTTCACGGATCCTTTATATAGAATCGGTTGCGATAAACAAGTATCACGTTAACTGTGTTCGTATGAAGGATTCACTTGTTATTAATAAATGTATAAAATTGTGAAATCGAAAACGGCATATAACTTCCTTGGTAAATGCTGCTGTTCAATTGTACTTATTCACTGTTGACTATTCTATAACTTATTCCACGACTCAAAATAATACATTTTGACTCCTACAAATGTTTATAAAAACACAAGCACGCATTCCTGGGAATGCGCGTGGCATGGGAGAAATCGTATCGTATGGTTGATAGAAGAGGATGAACATATCTTGGCGTCTCAACTTGTTGGTGTACTTGATAAATGGTAAGGGTAATATTGTTCTAGAAGTTTTTAAACACAAATTATTGTATGTATCGTAAAATGTTAATTTTTATTGTTATAAATGTAAATTAGTCAAGTGCAACAAGACGATAGTGGTTAGTGTAATACATACTTGTTGATGTAAGCAAAAAAATATTTTTAGAGGTTACTTAAATTAATTTTGGTTATACTTTTAACGGAACGAATTAGGGTATATTGCTAGTATCTATATAACTTTGCCAAATTTTGGCTTATCAAACAACTGCCAATGTTTAAAACATACTTTGAGATAAAAGGTTTCTATAAATTAATTTATCAAATATTTTGTTTACTGATACGATGGATAGTTATAACGCGTTTATTTAATTACATCATCTGAATGTTACTATCAACTTTCTGATATTAATAAAATTACAATTATATTTTAAATATTCCTATAAGTAAATTGAGTAGGTCAGGTATTTTGCAACATGCTTATTAATTAATTTCCAGCAACACAACGCTGGAATTACTTTTAGAACTATTTAAGATTTGGTAAATAATTTCTTAATAAAGAATTATTATTTTACCAAACTTTGTTGATTCTTTTTATCACGTAATTGAACTTGTATCCTAGCATTATATGTATTTTTTGAAAGCTGTTTTAAATATTATTGGGGCATGTTGATAGAAATACATACTAAACGAAAATTCTCATAATTTTTTAATCATGAAGGAAAAAATATCATTATAATGAAATGGACAATTTTTTTTTTACATCCGTACATAGTACTGTGGAAGTGGTTTATTATAAGCATGATGGTAATAGATTTGCTCAATGAGATGATAATATTACAGTTGTTTCATTTTCCCGATCTGTCGTAACACTTCTTTATGTCAAATGAAAAAAAATCCCTTTAACAACCCCCTTATACTCAAATCTCCAATGCATGAAATGAGCAAAACGTATAGAACGGAGTATCTAAACACTGCTTAATATACGTGAAGCTAATGTACAAATAGTTTGAAAAAACATCTTCACCTTCAACCACCTTTAATTTTCAAAATGCGATCTTAGTGTTTTTAAAAAAAGATTTTCTAAACTTATTATAAAAGTAATTTTCATCACTTCAAATATATATTAGGCTACATAATTTTGAAATTGCTAAATAATAATTATTTAAATGAATCCTATTGATTAGGTAAATAAGTGTCACGAGCAAATGAAAAAGAAAAACTTGTTTAGAGGCCACTGACCTATTAACTAGTTCCAGAAGAAGCTGTTCTGGTATACGCTTACTTATCAATGCTTTTGAGTAATATTTTTATTGATTTGCAAATGGCATGTTGAAACTATATCTGATATGAGATATCTACATGCACAGAAGAATTAAATTCAATACAAAGGTCATAGATTTTAGTACCTTTCCCAAAAAGGAACTTTTAAGATGAACTTTGATAAGACAAAAATTATGTTCAATGCATGGATATCAGTAATTAAAAATTAAGAATTCATTATTTGGAAATCAGATTAAAATCACAATTAGCAGAAAATTAATTAATTGTTAATTTAACAGTACCTACAGTACAATTAACAATGAATTCACTCTGAATCGTGATTTTCGAACCAACAAATGTGAATTTGTTTATATTTAATTATTAATTTCAATTAAGTTTTGCCGAACTGTGGGCGGGAGACACAGTGAGAGTTTATGACAATTGAGGATTAAAGTTTGTCGAGCACCGTACGCCAAAAACGAACGAACTAATCGATGTCTTAGAGTGCACGACACGACATTGCAGAATTTAATTTATTTGACAACCATCTTACAAAGCCTCTTTATAAATTTTGAAAATTTTTACTTTAGATAATTAAAAAAAATAAAAAATGGCTAGAAATGTGAAGATTACTTTGTAATAATATGAATTTTATTAAAGTTTTCACTGTAACGTACCGTCCATTTATCTTAAAAAAACTAAAGTGCTAACTAACTATTTTTAACAGATCTAGATCTCTAGATAAAAACCTATGGATAAAACAACTACTTAGTAATAAGTATACAGTACGATTTACTTAAAAAATTGTCAAAAACGGGTTATTTAAAAGATTTTAATATTTTTATATTATTTTCCCATTTTGCTTATATCTTGTTTCTATTCTAGATTTATTTTACTAATGACAGGTTCTCGATCACCTTCATTACTGAATCAGTAAATATATAGAGAGTGACTTGCATTGAAACTGTTTAGGATTTTGTAGTCACTCTATATCACTGTTCAGCATGTATAACTCTAGTCAACATGGCTGTCTCTTAGGTGTATAAATTATTTCTTTTGAAAATTTACTTACCTACATACCTTTTTGGTTGATAGAGAACAATGAAATGAATTACGCATTTCTTTCTAATTTTAAACAACATCTTATGACACATAGAAAAAAATAAGTAGGTAGCTTTTCCCACAGCTTTTCTCTATTGCTCATGTCAGGGGTATTATACAGTTCAAATTTTCAAAAAATCGATTACTTTTAATTGTATTTTCTTAATGTATTTAAGAATAAATAAAGACACACAGAGAATTTCATATCGTTCCGGTAAATATTTTCGAAATTATACGCAGATTTTAAAAAGCGTTTCAAAACGGTTGGAAGCATAAGGCCGGAGCGGCAGCGCTTACCTGGAACGTTCTCCCTTTTGTGCACCTGCTTATTGGTAAATGTTCCCTTCTAATGTATTTAGATGGGTAACGCATAACCTGTTATTGTCTTTTACCTGAAAGGTAAATATTAATTTTGCTCTCCCCAAACTGGACTAGACTACCACACTTTAAGATTACAGACTTTAAGACTAGACTACCACAGTCTAGTGGGTGTTGAGAGGAGCTCCCTGGGATCAGCGGTAGTTCCTGTCCAAATAATTATTTTTACTAGTACTAAGTCTGAAAATATTGTTAAAAGATATCATTATATATGTTCAAATATTATTTAGATCAATAAATTTAAAAGGTCTCTCAAAAGAAAATCTGGAAAATTCGTTGTTTTGCTGACTGTAATGACATTGAATTTGAAAATACTGCTTGTAAATGTTATTTATTTAATATGTTGTAAATTATGTTGTTAAATATAGTATATATTATGTCGTATAAACAATAAATTATCGCGGTAATCGTAATCAAGGCTTGAGAAATGTCAGGTTTCAGTACCCCGAATTATGTGTTAGGTGTTCAAATTAAAGAAATGCTACATTAAAATGTATGTACCTACTCGTCTGTACGAGTATGTTATAAATACGGTCTAAAAACTAATTTGATGTCGTTTATTACTAAAATGGCTTGTAACAAATGTTACAGACATGAATATTATTCACGAAAATTATTATTTTTTACTATCTTTTTACTCTAAAAATAAAATAAGTGGGTACGTTATCATGTCCATTGTTGTAACGTTACATTACAAATATAGATTTATAATAAATAAGTGAAATAACTGAGGTCATCGTGTGGCAGTGTCTGGCCGCAAAGCGGTAGTTATGGGTTTGTTTCCCACTCCTAGAACAATGATTATATTTAAAATTTTCATTTCTTGCTACTTGCAAATGTCGTCATTTCGCCTCTCTGACTACTCTACTAGGCGGGAAAAAGCCTGAAGCTGTAAGAAAAAAACTTACCTTCATGTAACCCGACCTCAGTCACCCCATCCTGCTTTAATCTATGTACCTACTTATTATGCCCTTCTTATCATTATAATTTTCCCATAATTTTCTGATGTAATATAGGTACCTTAGCCTTATATTTATTTTATTATCATAATAAGGATATTATTATATAAGGATATTTGCACAAACATATTTGTAAAGAAACATCGTGATTAGGTGAATAGAGTAGATACCATAACAATTTTATATTACTATAGCTACGTGATACGTTAATTGAGCCACGTCTATTTAACTATTTAGGACTGTATACGTAATTTTGGAAGTGGATTCAGAACAAAATCTTCGTATATGGAAGTAATGATGGCTGAACCTATAATTGTTATGCAATATAGACATAAGTATTTATAACTCTTCTTTTATATGTACCTGTGTATGTTCTGATTAGGACAACCAGTCGTACCGTATCGTTCGGGACTTCTACGAAACTTATTAAAAATGTATACGTACGCGATAACACTATGTATCATTCCACAATTTTTAAACGCGCAAAAGCTTCATTGAATACAAAAAAAAATATTAAAGAATTCAAGGAGTGCAAAAAACAAGTATGGACTATACATAAAAAAATAAGTAAAAAATGTGAGAGTCTATTTTTAATATTTTCATCAAATACTATATTTTTTTAAGCGTACTTTATTTTTTTGGGGTTTTTACATACGTATAGCATCTCAGCCTGACTAAGAAATGTTGGCTATCCTAGTTCTATACTTAGTATCTTTGGTCACTATAACTACAACAACTCAAGTGACATTTGTACATTAACGTAAGTATCGCAACGCAATGGTTTATAAGCGCTGACCTTGAATGCAGCAGTACAGTACAATGCAGTAGTTTTTTGGATCTGTTTAGCAGGAGAACTGAGGTGCAAAGTTGAAAGTAGTGCGCCAACGCATCGTATTACTCTGATCAGCGGTTTGCCTTTCCCGCATGCACGTTTGGGTTAGGTACAAATCTTCGTTCAATTGTATTTAATTTGTTTTCTGCTTGTTGTTTTAGTTTACTTTTGTTGTAAGTGCCCCTAATTCCTTGCAATACCCATAAGTACCAAATTAATAGATGTCCGTACTATTTTGCTGTTTATAAATATTACTAGTAAAAAGTATTTCACGAGCTTAAAATTTATAGTTTTACACAGAACCTTAATAAAAATTGTTGAATTCCTTAAAATATATCAAAACAAACATAAATACAATATTTTATTGTTCGAGCAATTGACATCGTTGAACTAAAGCTGCGATAGCCCGATCTTGGCGACCTCATCCTGCTGCAATCTGCATACCTATCTTATTATTGTTTCATGCGATAACTTTCTGGTATTAATTTACAAGTATTATTAAAATTTACCTTATTTTTCTTTTAATCTATTAAGATGATTATTTGCACTTATTTGTAAGAGCGGTAATGGATCTATAAGAATGTTACAAAACAACCTATTAGTGTGGTCGATGTTCGATGTTCTTGTCATTTATTTTTATAAATAAAACTTAAAAGTATACTGACAGTGTATTTTTATTGTCGTTAGTGTCCATTTTCATTGACCAAATTCTTGAGTAGTCTTTGGATAATCTAATAGTCAAAGAACAATTCGAACCGATAATTATGATATTATAATTCACCTCGCTTGAAGTTGAAAAAAACATTGCATGTAAAGATTTAACCTCGTTACAAATCTAATATTATAAATACTTTGTTTTAAGCAATATATCTTAATATTAATATATTTTTGAAGAATCTAAACACTATAATAAAGTAAAGTAATTTTAGATGTACCAGCAAAGATAATAATTAATATATCAGGTATATTAGGTATATGCATCAAGTCCTGCTATTATTACACATGACTCCGCTAGATGGAAAATTACAGCATTATAATTACAATCTTTCAATTCTCTTGTTCTATAACTACGGACGACGACGGATTTAAGTGACGAATAAGTAATTACGTGTTAAGTATATACATGTATAGGCACTTACGTAGAACATCCGTTTCCTCTAATTATCGTTTTAAAAATATTGACCAACGAGAGATTACACATAAAATAGGTAAATGGACTTCTTTGTTAAATTCATGTAATTTTATTACAACAACTTTGACTAAAAGAATATCTATTAACAAGATTTTGTCTGCTACTTCGCTTCGCGTCGAACCGTGTACTTCAGTTATCAGGAGAATCCTCAAAAGGGTAAAATGGAAAGGAAATTGTTTGCATTGCATGGAAACATGCAAAATTACTTTAGGGAAAAAAATTGTCCATTTCACGTGAACAGATCATTTTTATTTAATCATGACCTGTATATCCATTTTTATACTGTTATGTCCTAAAATAAGAAAATTTCCGAACTAAGTTTACCATTCCATTTTTACAAGAAACTTTGTCAATTTCGTTAATACAGAATATTTTTAATCGCTTACTTAAATCATGAAAAGAACCTTGGTACAAGGGTTCTCAGGTTTCCAGTTTTTAAGTACGGCATGCGTCTTGATGTACAAGTCAGTCAATCAGCCAGTCAGTCAGGCATGGTACCCGACCTATTAAAAATTTTCGAATATTAAAACATATGTTGCCAAAATTATGTATGTCCAGGCGCAGTCTCAGGGGATTCTAGATACGAATTCATAATAATACTTAATTGTGTATATACTGTTGTAATATCGTAGATTTAACGATTTTATGATAGCATCTACGATATCATGTAGTAGTCGCAGTTCATAAAACGATCAAGTGAAATTGATCATTAGGATAATAGACATCGGTACATATACCGATACGATAGTATGGTTTAGCTGTCAGAGGACAACATTCGACATTGATTTTTTCTAATTTATCTTTATATTAATGATGGTCAAAATACGCATAATCTTTATAATTGACAGTTTTTATGTTGTACGACTTAGAAGCTATATACTGAAGAGTTCATTAAAACAGTTTAGTATTTTTACGTTAAAGAGTAACGCGCAACCATTTATCAAATATTACACCTTTACATTCACAGAATTATTAGTGGGAAATAGTAGGATTAATCTCTTGTCTACGTACGTTTTTAAATTCGTAATATTTATTAATTAGAATATTGGCTTTGTGTATTAAAAAATCATTGACAGATATTGAACAAACAGATTGGTAGACAAGAAAATCGTAAAAAGATTACCAGTAAGCTATAGCTCACTGAACCCACGACAGTAGTGCTGTAGTGTAACTGAAGTCTGTTTAACATTTTAAAATATAATTATTAAACCACGCCTTGCCTCATGATACGACTCGTGGTTAGGACATTTTATTTGTAAAATTTACTAAGTAAATGTACACTTTCTTTAATTTAATACAAATAAACTTCTAAGCTTCTATTTTGTCCAAGCCACTCCAGCGCCAAGCTTGGTTTCCATTTTAAAATTTCATTAACTATAAGTAAAGCAACTCATACACTGGCTGTAAGAGTTAGGTTAGGTTATATATATGTCGTGGCCATATCGTTTAATTGACGATTTCATGAAATCGTTGACAATATCATGAAATCGTCGCAGTTCATGAAATGACCAATTATCGTTTGGCCAGATCATGATGTCGTTTGACGAAATCAATGACACCCTAACGTTTAACGATATGGTCAACTAAACGCGTGGCTACTTCATGAAATTGTCGATCTTGTTTGACCAAATCGTCAATTATAATTACTTTAACAACCGATAGAGGCGCTAGAAGCGCTTTTTCGTATATCAGCTGTTTTTAATAAAGCTAAAACTTTAGTTTTAAATATTTTTTTTAATAAAAGCAGAATTAACTATCCGTTTATAATAAGTAAAAATTATATTCCTAAAAAAATATTATCTTTTTATTTTATTGAAAATCATTATAATTTTGATTTTAAGTTGTTTTGTATTTGCGATACTGTAATAATAACTTTAAGAAATATATAATAAAAACTACTTTTAAATACTAAAGACTCTGTTAAATATAAAAAGTTTAACCTAACCTAACCTATCGTGATAGGTTTTAAATATATTCACACAAAATAAAAATAATTACGTAAAAGAATTTTTAGGTTAGGTTAGGTTAAACCTTTTTTATTTAATTGATTCTCACCAGATTGAAAGTGTTTTGAGCTAAAAAAGTCGCCATTATATATAATGAGTTCATATTACGCACATATTCTGAATTTATGTCAAATATATTATAAAGACGCCTTATTTTACGATATGACCAAACGTCGACGACGAAATCGTTAAACGTTGACGAATCAACGATATCGTCAAATCAGTTGCTCATTTCATGAACTGCGACCATTTCATGATATCGTCAACGAGATCATGAAATTGTCAATTCTACGATCTGACCACGACATATACAAATCTATTTTTATATATATATATATATATATATATATATATATATATATATATATATATATATATATATATATATATGTTTTTATTAAAATCTGTATATTAATATGTCGGCGCAAGGCGTAGCGCCTCTCTGTTATACTATAATCCTGTCTATGACTCAACTTGTCAGGTGTCAGCTGGCCGATATGACTAATGCGTAGTGACAAACTTGTTAGTAAGAAAAGGTATAAAGCAGTCGTTGGACTGGCTGTTGCATAGTTGACGTTGAGCCGCGGTAGTGCTAGTTACTAGGCGGGACGCCCTGTCCCTGTGTGCTTATAATATAACGTGATTAGGTGTAAGTTCGGTGGTGAGAGGAACTCGGGCAGTGGAGGTGAGTGTTTATGCATTATAAAGGGTACCCTTAAGCCTGCACTTGGGTCACAAGCCCCAGGCACTGCTTTAGAGTTCCTCTCCCTGTAGTAGCGAGGGGTTCGGTGCCCCGTAGTCTCTATTACGTGTCGTAATTAATATGCGTTCGTGTAGTGTGTAATGTTATAATACGCTCCTGGCCCGTTGCCTACGCCCAAGAACCATTCCTGACGATTATCAATCTACATACGTATTTATTATGTGTTACTTATATCATAAGTGAGCATATACCATCATCTTTAGATATTCTACATCAGAAGTGGGATATATTATAATATCATTTTTTATCTATTTACATCTTACATCAGAAGTGGGATCGAAGGGCCTAAAAGTTGTGTAATATATCGTGTAAAGTTTAAAATATCGCGAAGTGTTAAGTGTTGTAATTAGTAGAAGGTTTAAAGAAGGTGAAGTGATGGTCTACATCTCGTTTGGTACTCGACCGTTGCCATTACTGCGGGAACTATAATCATCATCTGGTGAGCTCGTTCTATTCTTTGTTAACTATTCACGTTAGTTTGAAAGAATTTGTGCTATAGAAGGTAGATAAAGAAACTTAACGGTTTACCAGTAGAAATTGATTATTTAAGCGGCAACATGGAGTGTAGAAATCGGTCACTTTTCCCCGTAAGGTTGATGCCTTAGTATTAGTTGTACGAGTATGGTAAAAAGATGATCTTTTGTTATATAAGATTGTAAAAAAAAAGGGTATTAGTGAAAAGGGTATTATTAATAAGTCTAACGCGGCGATAGTTGTTCAAATAGGTAGTTGCGTAGCAGTATAAAAGCGTATTTTGAAAAAGTAGATGCTCATAAGTGTAAGAAAGTAGAAAGATGTGTGTGCTTTGGTTTTATAGAATTTTAAAAGTAAAAACGGGTAGTGTTGAAATAAATGTAATGCAGTGATAATTGTTGAAATAAATAGATGTGCAATGATATAAGTGCCGTAAGTGTAATAAAAGGTGTAATAGAATTAAGTAAAGAAAAAAAAAAGTAGTAAACGTATTATAAAAGGTTTAAACGTAAGAATCATTGATACCTTCATTTTTATAAAACCGCCACTGTTTAGTAATTAATAGTTTTGCGATTTGTTAAAGTTAGAAGTTCAACAAGATTTGATGTACTCTCGAGTTCTTTGTTGCGTACAATAGTTCTTTTGCAGAGTTAATGCTTGATGCGACATTTGTTTTAGTATGGTTGGGATCTTAGCTCGAGATTACTTCAAATTATGTAGTGGTTAGTGGCTGACCGTGTCGGCGGGTATCTATGATAAGAGTAAAGTCGGTTAAAGCGAGTAAAAGAACGTAATAGAAGAATAAAAGAAAAACAAAGCAAAAAAAAGAAAAAAAAGCAAAAAGAGAAAAAAAAACAAAAAGATTAAAAAAGCGAAGTACTATAAAAAAAATGTAGGAAACAGTCATTGAAGGGAATCCGGTCCAATGACTCGGCTAAAGGGATTTCCAGTCTAGCTGAAGGGTTTACCGGACCAGTGAATTGTTGTGTTACGCTGAAGGGTTTACCGGACCAGTAAATTGTTGTGTTACGCTGAAGGGTTTACCGGGCCAGTTAACTATTGTGTTACGCTGAAGGGTTTACTGGACCAGCAAATTACTGTGATCTGCTGAAGGGCTTTGCCGGGCCAGCAGATGATTGTGATATGCTGAAGGGTTTTGCCGGACCTGCAGACGATTGTGATATACTGAAAGTATAGCCGGACCAGCGTAACGTTATAACCTAGAAATACCAGTTGAAGATTTATGAGTGTCAGGATGATCGAACGGGTTGCTATCTTGTACCTTGATGCTCGGAAGACGCTCGAGGACGAGCGTACGTCAGCATGGCCGTGTCGGCGCAAGGCGTAGCGCCTCTCTGTTATTCTATAATCCCGTCTATGACTCAACTTGTCAGGTGTCAGCTGGCCGATATGACTGATGCGTAGTGTCAAACTTGTTAGTGGGAAAAGGTATAAAGCAGTCGTTGGACTGGCTGTTGCATGGTTGACGTTGAGCCGCGGTAGTGCTGGTTACTAGGCGGGACGCCCTGTCCCTGTGTGCTTATAATATAACGTGATTAAGTGTAAGTTCGGTGGTGAGAGGAACTCGGGCAGTGGAGGTGAGTGTTTATGGATTATAAAGGGTACCCTTAAGCCTGCACTTGGGTCACAAGCCCCAGGCACTGCTTTAGAGTTCCTCTCCCTGTAGTAGCGAGGGGTTCGGTGCCCCGTAGTCTCTATTACGTGTCGTAATTAATATGCGTTCGTGTAGTGTGTAATGTTATAATACGCTCCTGGCCCGTTGCCTACGCCCAAGAACCATTCCTGACGTTTATCAATCTACATACATAGCCGTTATGTGTTACTTATGACATAAGTGAGCATATACCATCATCTTTAGATATTCTACATCAGAAGTGGGATATATTATAATATCATTTTTTATCCTTTTACATCTTACATATATATATAAATTGAATATCAAATAATAAATAGTCTTCGTATACCTCAGATTTGTCCTAGATTAAAAGGCGTTTGAGGGGGTCCAATGTAGATATAGCAACAACTATGTAGTTATAAAGTATTCTTTGTTTTGATTACAGGCTTTAGAGATGCTTACTATACTCAAAATTAAAAACAACCTTTTTAAAAACGTATTTGTTGTTTTTCATACCTACAAATCTCGTAATGCCAAAGAATATTGAAAGCAATTCCAATACCTTTCTCGATAAAAACATCTAGGTAGCATGAAAAGTAGCAAATTAAAAGTATTCTTTTACCTCAAAGAACCATCGCACGTCTTTCCTCTGCTATAATGCTAGGCATAAATATTACTATTAAATATATAACAAAAATGTGTGTATTATGAGTAACTGTTTTATTTCCTTGTTTATAAACAAACCGTTCTGTTAGTTTGATATTAAATCTGTAAACCATTCCTCAAATGTTTTCCTCAAATAACAACACTGCAAAATGTAATATTTCTTAACTGACTACTTATTCGTCAGGGAGCGTTTAATTATGTGAAGGTATACATATAAGTTTTTGTCAGTAAGGTAAACACGTACAAAAGAAATTTCAAGAAAAAAGAAACTATCATATTTGTTGTTTTTAGATATATGTAGAAAGTGTATCTGTTATCTGTCTAATATTATAAAAAATATTAATTTAATCCTGCCTTGGCTCGTAATACGTCTCGTGCACTTTTTATTCTCGGGTTCAGAAGTTCTTTTTGAGATTCATAGGTAACAGTGTTAAGAAAGTTTAAGTGTAATATATTAAATACATATAATAAGCCATCAGAAGGTAATCCTTCTCAATCCTATATTTGCCATCAGAAGGTAGAAGCTCATATGTATTTATTAATTAGCCATCAGAAAGGTTTACACACATAAGTTTATAAGTATATAAACATTAACTACCAATTGCAGCCATTTGTCAAAACTGTCATTTAAACACAATCAAATGTCTCCGATATTAGTTATCGGCTTGCTCTAAGCTCTCGGATTTCCGACAGTCGCATATCACTTGTTATATCAATATCAACTTTGTACAAGTATTGTTTAAGCAACGCAAGGCAGCATCAGACACGATACAACAGACCAACATCGCTATAGCAGTTCACTTCAGGAAAACACGTCAGCCTCAGTGATCCCAAGCTACGTTGGCTGTGTCACCGAGATCGGTTATCAGTAAGCTGTAAGCAGAACTGAACCTACGACGATTGCATATCACAAGCTATACTAATATCCGACTTTATACAAGCTTCGCTTACGCAACGCAAGAGAGCATTAGATAAGATACAATAAACTTACATCGCTATAGCAGTCCACTTGGCCAAGCACGACAGTCTCAGTAATGCTACATTGGCTGTGTCACCGATATCAGTATCAAATTATCGGTAAACTATAAGCTCCCCGAATCCTCACAGTCGAGAGACAATACATGTATCGTCCCTTTACATATAGTGCATATCGTATGAGATCGTGCCAATAATTGCCATATTATTTTAAATATACAAATTTATAAATTTTAGAATATTCAGAAAAATATAATCTATACAATACTATTCAAAAATAGCAGCGTGGCACGCCAAATGCTTTAATTAATTTGAATTGCAAATTTTACGATTTTTTCATAGATCTAACATTTTAAGTATTGATTCAATTTAATTATTGTTCATTTTATATTTATTTTGTTTTTTTTTTTTTTTTTTTTTTTTTTTTTTTAGCTTCACGCTGTATCCCGCACACAGCAGGGTAGACAGAGAGAACCTAGTGTTAAGACACTCCGTTCCCTACTTTTATTTTGTCTTTGTTGTTTTTATGTTCTTTGTTGTTTTTATATTATTAATGTCATAAGAAGTAACCAAGAAATTCTACACGATATACCTACAAATATGTATCTTACCAATCTTGAATATCGCAAATATTTTTCGATTCCTTTGCATTTATATGTTAAAATTACTTATAAAATATCCACTTCTCTCTCTCTTATATAATTTTATATAAAATTGTATAAAAAATATACATTATATTTTGTTTATTTACTTCCTTAAAACTATTTACTTTTTTTTTTTATGGTATAAAGGAGGCAAACGAGCTGAAGGCCCACCTGGTGTTAAGTGGTTACCTTCGCCCATAGACATCCACAACATTAAAGTTATGGATGCGTTGCCAGCCTTGGGAATATAGGACAGAGGGAAGGATGGGAATGGTGGGAATAGGGAGATCTGGCTTACATGCCATTGAACCGGAACACATCATAAGATATTTGGCGGTTCGTCTTTGACATGATAGTGGTCGCGAGCCAGTCGGAGAACGAATCTCCTACCACCAAGCTACTGGGTTACCCGCCTTTTACGGGACGCTACCCAGCGGCGGGGGGGAATTGTATTCTTAACCCGTCCCCCCACGGGGTAAGACTAAAATAGTTTTTTTTTTCTCTTATTAAATTAATTATAGGGAACAGAGTGTCAGAACACCTACCCTGCTGTGTGCGGGATACAGCGTGAAGGTAAAAAAGTTATAAAAGTATTTATATTCCTACGTTTATTTACACATAGTACGTCTCATAACAAGAGAAATAAAGTAGAGGATGTGAAATGTACGTTCGCTTATTTAGATTTTATCCATACTCATATTATAAATGCGAAAGTCTCTTTCTGTGTCTGTTTGTCTGCCACGCTTACACGGCTAATATACCGGTCCGATTTAAATGAGATTCGAAATTAATATAGTTTAAGATCCAGGGTTAAACATAGGCTACTTTTGTTTCAAAAATCGGGTAGATTCGGGTAAAGGGTTGAAATAGGGGGTAAAAGTTTGCATTAAAAGTCTTACCGCTTGACCGTTTGTAATGAATTTTGGCATAAAGATAGTTGATAATACGGAGTTAACTATAGGCTACTTTATTTTTCAAAAATTCACCCCAAAGAGTTACAATATAACGAAATAGCGATGGTCATGTAGTTCACGCGCCGAAGCCGCGGGCAGGCCGCTGATATAGAAATAAAAATATGTAACATAGTTGCTAGAATTTTTCATAACAATAATATCCGTAATAAGAACAGAATAGAATTCACAAACATGGGTGGGTCATATTTTTATCCATATGCTTAATTTGTCGCACAATAGTTTCATTTATTTTTATTATTTATTTTCTCGTAGCAGTGTAAGTATATAAGAGATTGTCTGATTTTCGTCATAGCTTGCTGTTTTTTCTTAGCGAAATGTTAAAAGATACTAAGAAGAAAAATTAAAAAAATAACTTAATATACATATATAACGTAAATACGTTTATTAATCAACGTAATAATAACTTAATAAAGGTCGTAACTTCTCAAAAATATAAAGCTTTAAAGTAAATTTGGTACATTAATAAAGAAATTTAAATCGAATGAATAATACTGCTTATGTTAAATTTTCTTTGTGTTTATATAAGACTAAGTAATTTATTAAGGTAATTTACATACTACTGCATACATATTAGATTACTTATTCGTCGACGTGAACAATTCGTACCGCGCTACGTTATGTAACGTCAAGAATATTTGACTCGGGTAGTAACTGTAATAAGCAGGATAAAATATATTACATTACATATTAAATCCACTCGTTTGATTAGATAAGGAACTTCACTGGCTTTCCAATTTGAATGATTACATTATTATAATCACTTAATGAGGCTTTGCGTTGTTATATGGATTTCTCTGGATTTCTCGATATACTGAAAAAAATACATGAAAAATATTAATTCTGAATATATGTTATTTTATAAACCTAAAAAGGTCCTCATATATTTATTTGGTCACATTATATAAGAAACACACAGGGACAGGGTGTCCTGCCTAGTAAACAACACTACCGCAGCCGGGCCAGAGCGGCATTGACAGCGTCACCGGGCTTTGCTTAGGTCAGAGCTCATATAGCTCGACCTCCCGCTTAGATCCCTCGCTTGTGAGGGAAGCCATCAAATGGCGAAGACGGCGTGGCAAGGGCGCCTCAGTTGAGACTCGAACCTCGGCTTGCGACACCGTTTTAGTGGGGAACTCAACTGACAGTCCAACGACAGTTTAATAGTCTCTCTGACTTACAAGTTTCTGCCACTACGCATAGTAATAGTCATACCGGGCACCAGACAAGTTACATCCCAGATATGCTATGATTTTTGTAAATAAATACAAGCATTTGGGAATGTAGGCTAAATGTATTTTTCTCTTATTTTTTATTTCATTCTTATTTTTTAAACAAATAAAAATATGACCTACAGATCTAAAGTACATAGTCATATTGTAAAAATTATTAATATTAATAAATAAAACAGTTAAGACGCCATTATTTACTACACCTGGTACACATTACATATGTACCACTATAATTATGCTTATATCTGTGTACATACGCAGCTGGTTTGGCTGACGTTTTATTCTTATTTAGTTTTTTTTTCACTTACTAAGCCACCACTTGTGGTCGCTACGTTTTACTATTGCACATTTTTTAACATTACTACTTAACTAGACTTCATATCATAATATTTTTTAAAGTAACTGGCTCCTCAGAGTTCTACATTAAATGTTCCAAATCCTTCATTAATGCATGTGAATAATTGTTTACGCTGAACATTATTATGTCTACTTAAAGGGTTTCAGTCTTCAAAATAAATTGTACCCTGGCTCCTGTCTCTCTTTATTCTCATCACCTTAGATCTTTAAATAGGTATAGTCAATATGTTTGTAGGTATGTATGTCTTTCACTGTTTTGTTAGAAGTTCCTATTAACCATGTATTTTGATAAACCATATGTATAATATTATTCACATTAGTTTACATATCAACTCTTAAGATAAAACTTTTATGTTTTAATGCATACCTAAGTAGAAGAAATTTCACAAAACAGTTTACGAATATAAGTATCACTTTATCTTTTATTATCTTACCTATTTACGTAATTGCTAGCTGTATTATCTTTTTTTAGTGAACAAACATTATATTATCATATTTGTGAAAATAAATAAAATACTGAAAATAATATAGGTATCAATTTTATAAATTACAGTACCTACGCGTATATATATATATATATTCCGTTTATACAAAGTAAAAGCCTAATAATAAATAAAAAATAAATCACCGCAATCACACATTTCTACTCTGTATTACTGACATAATGAAAAAATAAGGTCAACAAATAATATAAGTTAAGCTTAAGTTTCATACTATACATAATATGAAAAACGTAAATATCTGGATAGGTACAGCGTACAGCGTAATCTTAAGTTTTCATGTAATTGAGGACGTTATAGAAGTTTAAATAAAACTGCACTGACGTGGTCGTGGCACATCTTTTTTTTATTGAGTAAAGGGGGCAAATGAGCAGAAGGACCACCTGATGGTATGTGGTTGCCTTCGCCCATGGACATACACAACATTAGAGTTGTGGATGCGTTGCCGACTTTGGAGGTGAATTAGGGTAGGAGGTAGGAAGGACGTAAATGGTGGGAATAAGGAGAGCTGGCTTACATTCCATCGAACCGGAACTCATCATAAGATGTTTGGCGGTTCGTCTTTGACATGATAGTGCTCGCGAGCCAGTCGGAGAACAAGTCTCCAACCACCAAACTACATGGTTGCCCGCCTTTTACTGTGGAGGGGAATTGTATTCTTAACCCGTCCCCCCACGGATAAAAACAAACATCGAAAGGATGAGTCATAAAATAATTATAAAAAAGAATGTCGAATAAGTGAGCGGTTAGAGGTAAAAGGAGATCTCGATAGGCCTTCAAGAACGCAGTGTCGATGAAACTAAAGGAAAGTCACATAAAATTAGGTTGATAACGTGTATGAAGATATTAATGACAGTGGACGAAGCAAAAGAAGTATGCAGGGGTCATATCATTTGGTGCTCCGTTCTCTCTGGCTACACTTCTAGGGATAAAAAATATCAAATATGGTCATTCATTGACTGTTAAAATAAAGTTTGCTCGGTCAGCTTTAATTGGGTATTTTACAAAATACTTCAAGTGTTGCTTGTGTCGGTTTCGTTAGGGACGGTATTTATATTATACGATTTGAATAGGTACATTCTGTTACATTCATGTGAATTATATTCTGATTTTCCTACTCTTCAGCTGAACTAATCTTGTCAGGTAACAATGTACATTATTTATCACTTATATTCTTTTTCGTTCCAAACAGATGTAGGTTAAGTATTCCATATATTTTAATGTACTTAACTAAAAACAATCCAAATAAGTATTTCATTATGCATGATTCTGTTGCTCACCTGTCACCTTACACGTACCTACGGCTATTGCATAAAGTAGTGTACAACAATAAGGAAAACTTATTCACTTGTTAAAAACTATATTCTTTGTTACGTATTCCTCTACATTCTTGCTTTCAAAATTAATTATTTCTTATAGGTACATATAATAACTTTGCATCCTGAAACCTAGAGTAGGTAATATATACAGAATTTAAAATTACCCACACCGTTAGTAGTTTAATTTCACTAATTCCAAAATATTCAGTCAGAGCGGACCTAGTGTCAATACACTCCGTCCTTCACATATATACATATCGTCGGTGTATAGTGTAACGATACATACTTTGTATAAATAAACGTAGGAATATAAAAAAATATTAAATAATATAATTTAATAATAATAAAAAAATATATACAATTTTATGGAATAGGTTAAACAAATAATAAAAAAATATTTAATTAATATTTTCAGAAAAAAGCAACGTTGGCTGTATGAGTTGCTGGCATATTATAGTTTATGATTTTTATAAATGGAATAGAAAGAGGGAGCACGGCGGGAGCGTGGCGTCATAAAAAGTGACGCTTAGGAAATTATTGATATTAAATTGCAAATATTATAAATTGAATACAAGGAAATGGATATTTAATAAATAAATTTAACATATTAAATGCAAAGTGATCGAAATATAATAATTTTATAATAATCAAGTTTGGTAAGATGCATATTTGTTAATTATGAAGAATTGCTTGGTGAGTTCTTATTACATTAATAATATAAAAATAACAAAAGCGAATATTGAAATGAATATTTAAATAATAATAACTAAATAATATAATAGTATTAAAGGCAATAAATATTTTAAATATTAGTTCTATGAAAAAGAAAACGTATAATTTGCAGTACAAATTAATTAAAATATTTGGCGTATGGCGGCGCCATCTTAAAATAGTGTTGTATGAACACTATAGTTTATATTTTCCTAAATATTATAAATTTATAAATTAATCGAAAGTTGCGAGTGTAAATAATATTTATTAAATAAAAATAAATGATGCATTGAATAATAACATATTTTATGGCAAATATTCTCATACGAATGTATGAAATTTAAAATAATATAAATATGTACTACATGTATAGGGGCGATGCATGTAGTACAAATAATAATAACAAGATATTAATATATAATGCGTTGAATAGCTGGATATTTTATGGCAATAATTGGCACGATCTCATACGAATGTGTAAATCTTAAAAAAAAACAAATATAAACTACATGTACAGGGGCGATGCATGTACTGTCTCTCGACTGTCAGGGTTCGGTTATAGCTTATAGCTTACTGATAAACGATGTCAATGACACAATCAATGTAGCTTTGCAGCACCGAGGCCGACATGTTTGGTAAAGTGATCCGCTATAGCGACGTTGGTTTGTTGTATCCTTTCTGATGCTGTCTTGCGTTGCGTAAGCGATGCTTGTACAAAGTCGGATTGTGGTAAAACGTGTGACATGCGACTGTCGTGGGTTCAGGTAGCTTATAGCTTACTGATAAGCGATGTCGGTGACACAATCAATGTAGCTTTGCAGCACCGAGGCCGACATGTTTGGTAAAGTGATCCGCTATAGCGACGTTGGTTTGTTGTATCCTTTCTGATGCTGTCTTGCGTTGCGTAAGCGATGCTTGTACAAAGTCGGATTGTGGTATAACGTGTAACATGCGACTGTCGTGGGTTCAGGTAGCTTATAGCTTATAGCTTAACCAGTGACATTGGTCTCACAAACCAGTGGCGTATATCGGCTTAACAACCCGACGAATTATATTGGTCTCACAAACCAGTAACGTATATCGGCTTCACAACCCGACGAATTCATTGGTCTCACAAACCAGTGACGTATATCGGCTTCACAACCCGACGAATTACATTGGCCTCACAAACCAATGTACAACTAATTAAATATATATAATAAGCGTAACAAGTACCTTTGAGAAAGATCACACACAAACTTAACAAACATGACGTGACAGCTAACTAATAATTGATCGTTTGCTAAGGCATCGTAAGTATCATATACGTGAACTGTTTCGTTGTGTCTCGGAGGGTTCAATATGATCGGTCAGGTCTGCGATCGGACGGAACTCACGGCAAGTGGCGGGGCGGGGCCACACGGCCATTTTTCTCTTAATATAGCTATCTTGCATAGTTGTAAGTGAGGGATAAATGAGACGATCCTAGGGCTTTTCCTCGGACGAGCTCTGGGTGATTGCAACGGATAGTTTGTGTTAGATACTTGCATGTCTAGATCCCTTCTGATGGCTAATTAATATATAAATGAGTCTATACCTTCTGATGGCAAACTAATAATAAAGAAGGAAAACCTTCTGATGGCTAATTTATATATAAAAGAGTCAATACCTTTCTGATGGCAATTATAATTAAAAAAGATTACCTTCTGATGGCTTATTATATGTATTTAATATATTACACGTAAAACTTCCTAACACTGTTACCTCTGAATCTCAAAAAGAACTTGAGTTACTTACATACATAACAATAAAGGTCCTAACCACAAGACGTATCATGAGCCAAGGCATGATTTGATTAATATATTTTCAAACATTTCAGATCGATGAAGGGATGAGTTCAATGAAGGGGGGGAGACCAGTTACAATTGGTGCCGTGACCAGGATGGTCAAACGGCTTTATAATAAATATTAAAAATGGGCTTATGCCTACAATTGCTGTCCGTGAAATGGAATGAGACAGAGGAGGTTTACAGTGTTTGGAAGTTTTATGGTTGGGGGGTTGTAAGGTCCGGGGTTGATAGTTTAAAGAGTTGTCATATTGGGGGGTTGATAGACTGAGAGGTTGCAAAGTCTGGGGGTTGATAATAAATTAGAATGATTTTGTAAATTCTATTCCGATAAACTTCATAGAATTTAGGGGGTTGAATGTAACGATACATACTTTGTATAAATAAACGTAGGAATATAAAAAAATATTAAATAATATAATTTAATAATAATAAAAAAATATATACAATTTTATGGAATAGGTTAAACAAATAATAAAAAAATATTTAATTAATATTTACAGAAAAAAACAACGTTGGCTGTATGAGTTGCTGGCATATTATAGTTTATGATTTTTAAAAATGGAATAGAGAGAGGGAGCATGGCGGGAGCGTGGCGTCGGAAAAAGTGACGCTTAGGAAATTATTGATATTAAATTGCAAATATTATAAATTGAATACAAGGAAATGGATATTTAATAAATAAATTTAACATATTAAATGCAAAGTGATCGAAATATAATAATTTTATAATAATCAAGTTTGGTAAGATGCATATTTGTTAATTATGAAGAATTGCTTGGTGAGTTCTTATTACATTAATAATATAAAAATAACAAAAGCGAATATTGAAATGAATATTTAAATAATAATAACTAAATAATATAATAGTATTAAAGGCAATAAATATTTTAACTATTAGTTCTATAAAAAAGAAAACGTATAATTTGCAGTACAAATTAATTAAAATGTTTGGCGTATGGCGGCGCCATCTTAAAATAGTGTTGTATGAACACTATAGTTTACATTTTCCTAAATATTATAAATTTATAAATTAATTGAAAGTTGCGAGTGTAAATAATATTTATTAAATAAAAATAAATGATGCATTGAATAATAACATATTTTATGGCAAATATTCTCATACGAATGTATGAAATTTAAAATAATATAAATATGTACTACATGTATAGGGGCGATGCATGTAGTACAAATAATAATAATAAGATATTATTATATAATGCGTTTGATAGCTGGATATTTTATGGCAATAATTGGCACGATCTCATACGAATGTGTAAATCTTAAAAAAAACAAATATAAACTACATGTACAGGGGCGATGCATGTACTGTCTCTCGACTGTCAGGGTTCGGTTATAGCTTATAGCTTACTGATAAGCGATGTCAATGACACAATCAATGTAGCTTTGCAGCACCGAGGCCGACATGTTTGGTAAAGTGATCCGCTATAGCGACGTTGGTTTGTTGTATCCTTTCTGATGCTGTCTTGCGTTGCGTAAGCGATGCTTGTACAAAGTCGGATTGTGGTAAAACGTGTGACATGCGACTGTCGTGGGTTCAGGTAGCTTATAGCTTACTGATAAGCGATGTCGGTGACACAATCAATTTAGCTTTGCAGCACCGAGGCCAACATGTTTGGTAAAGTGATCCGCTATAGCGACGTTGGTTTGTTGTATCCTTTCTGATGCTGTCTTGTGTTGCGTAAGCGATGCTTGTACAAAGTCGGATTGTGGTATAACGTGTAACATGCGACTGTCGTGGGTTCAGGTAGCTTATAGCTTATAGCTTAACCAGTGACAATGGTCTCACAAACCAGTGGCGTATATCGGCTTAACAACCCGACGAATTATATTGGTCTCACAAACCAGTGACGTATATCGGCTTCACAACCCGACGAATTCATTGGTCTCACAAACCAGTGACGTATATCGGCTTCACAACCCGACGAATTACATTGGCCTCACAAACCAATGTATAACTAATTAAATATATATAATAAGCGTAACAAGTACCTTTGAGAAAGATCACACACAAACTTAACAAACATGACGTGACAGCAAACTAATAATTGATCGTTTGCTAAGGCATCGTAAGTATCATATACGTGAACTGTTTCGTTGTGTCTCGGAGGGTTCAATATGATCGGTCAGGTCTGCGATCGGACGGAACTCACGGCAAGTGGCGGGGCGGGGCCACACGGCCATTTTTCTCTTAATATAGCTATCTTGCATAGTTGTAAGTGAGGGATAAATGAGACGATCCTAGGGCTTTTCCTCGGACGAGCTCTGGGTGATTGCAACGGATAGTTTGTGTTAGATACTTGCATGTCTAGATCCCTTCTGATGGCTAATTAATATATAAATGAGTCTATACCTTCTGATGGCAAACTAATAATTAAGAAGGAAGACCTTCTGATGGCTAATTTATATATAAAATGAGTCAATACCTTTCTGATGGCAATTATAATTAAAAAAGATTACCTGCTGATGGCTTATTATATGTATTTAATATATTACACGTAGAATTTCCTAACACTGTTACCTCTGAATCTCAAAAAGAACTTGAGTTACTCACATACATAACAATAAAGGTCCTAACCACAAGACGTATCATGAGCCAAGGTATGATTTGATTAATATATTTTCAAACATTTCAGGTCAATGAAGGATAAGATCAATGAAGGGGGGGTTACCAGTTACAATAGCTTTTTAGTATTAAACTATATTTACATTTATTGCAAGTGATCATTGCTGGCGCGTACCGATCTGTCTACACATACAGAGTTATTATACGATGCAATATCATACACACTACAACATACACTAGATGTATATAGGCGTCCCTCGTATAACACGGTACTTGTAAAACACGGTTTCAATATTACACGGTACAAGAATTGATATTAATATAATTTCCTTTTTCATTTGTGTAGTATTTGGAACGAAATTTTCAGCTGTAATAAAGTTTTACACCTTAAGATTTGGTTTCGTTATAACACGGTACGCATTGCCCTTATTTATATTATTTCAAGGTTTTATATAACACAGTTTCGATATAACACAAGACAAGGTCTCGATACTACACGGCATACCTTATAACCGTTTATTTACCTACAATTAATGACAAATCTGTTCGTAACAAATACATATCAATTTGAATTAATAGTTAGAATGACAAAAAATGTACTTTCAACGCCATCTCGTGTTCATTTGTAAAAATATTATAAGGTTACGCGCTAATGTGAACAGAACGTTGGGGACGTAGTTTAATCTGTTCATTACAGATAGCGCTTTATTGATTGGGCGACTAGGAATATATGGGTGTCCATCAAATGAAAATTGATAACTTTTATGTTGTCAACACGTGTTAGTGACAAAATGTGTAATTGAATTTAAAATAAAAATGTATAGTGCAATTACCTTGTATTGGCAACAAAAATCGTAAACAAGTTGGGAACTGTGTTTCCCCTTATGGTGGTAACCATCAGAGGAATATGCTTGTTGCCAACGTTTATTTATTCAGCGAATTTAGTTTTTCGATTGCTACTTTTTCACTTTTATACTTAGTTGAACTAGTACAGGTATCCATATTGCATTAAAGGAGCCACCGAGACGTCCTAGGAGAATGCGCGGGCAAGCCTACGACGTCATGCGATGGTGGAGACGGTTTCCGCTGGGTTTTAGTGGGTAGTATCGGGCTCATTGGCGAGTCCCGTATCATCCGTTCGCAGGGCATTTCTGCCTGTCTTGCGAACGGTTGGTCTGCGTAAAAGCATTTCCTAGCCAAAAAAAAAAATAAGTACAGGTATCTAAAAGTTGGAGACGGCTTCTTGTCAACTAAAATGTTTCTTAATTTGTCGACGTTTTGTTTCGATTTGGAGACAAAAGTTGGTGATTTTTGTGAGGTTGCAAACTGTTAGAAACACAGAAGTTGCCAACAATTGTGGTGGACACCATAAGAGTAGACTAGGAATATGTGAAGTTTATAGTGAAAAAATACAACAACAGTTATTTATAAACTTTAGTTATGTTATTTTTTTTTACTTATTAACATCATTAATATAGTATTTTTACGAATAGATGTATTTATATTATATGCATATATGTTCATTTTATTTTTATGAATATGTGTAAGTATAATACTAATATTTTTGTGCACCTACACTACTATATCCCATGACATGGCTTGCTAGAAGAATACTGTTTCTTATTGTTAAGCCCACTTTTGTGCATTTTTTTGTAAAAATTGCTTACAATAATGAATATTTAAATAAATAAATATAATTGAGGTAGGCATATGTGTATCACCCCTTACAGGAGTCACTTAGCAAGCATTGTTTTTAATTTTATTTAATGAATTCGCGCTTAACCATGGTTACATTCTGGTAATTGTTTAAAAGCTACTAAGTACAGCCCATATATCCCTCTCGAGTAGCCATTAGTGCCCGCATATCGCAGGGTCTGAGTACCCTCTTCCCTCACCTCCCCGGTGTCCCTGTAAAGACCGAGAGTGAGACCGAAGAGGGTCAACAGCAAATCCACATAACAAAAAAAAGCCTGCCATAAGCAAAATTATTTTTGTATTCTGTGAGGATGCAATTTAAAAGTCCTTTATATATTAACTGTTATAGTTACATTCTATGTATGTTAAGTTATACTTCTGGATATTTGTTACATGTATGCCTACATGTTTCGTTTAGATTTTTTTTATTTATTAAATACTTTAATACATCAACATACACAAGGAAATACACATAAATGGGAACACATTGTAAACACATAATTCACCACAGGTTATCTCTTCCAGACAACCCTTACCAAGTAAAAGATCAGACGATGCAAGAATATTAGCTGGTGCAGCATTAAAAGCTCTATTAGTATATTAAACTTACTTAAAAATTTATATATTATATGAGACATACAAGCTAAATATCAATATAGATATATAACCAGTGTTTATTATTGTCATTATGTATATATATATAAGAAAATAATGACAATAATAAACTTACATAAACAATGACATAATACACAGATAAATTATATAATGATATGAAAGTTATTGTAAATAGATTCATACACATATATATCCCACCTAAGATTTTTTCCAAATAGGATCTTTGGTGGTAAAACAAAGCTGTAAGTACATTTTATAAAATAGTTATATGAAATTCGCAAAAAGGCTGTATTGTTATTGGCATATTTATGACATATATTAATAAGTGGTTAAACAATCATAAATAAATAAAAACATCTTGTATTTTAATACTTTATTTTTCAGAAGTGTCTATAGATACACTACACTACTATGACTCCATAAAGTTGTACTAAATACTAATAAAGCTCAACTTAACATTCTAAAACATAATTAACATATTTTGTGTAACTTTATTTTGAGTAAAATACAAAATCTTTGGCATTTATAACTTATAACATAACAATAAAATTAGCAAAATAACAATACATACTATGAGATCGATTTAAAATACTTATAGTACCAATAGATTATGACTAGATGAATAAATGCGATTTAATAATCATTTGTAAGATAAAATGTGGAACCCTCATGTTTCCTTTTTACAATCTACTTCTTAATTTTAATGATAAAATGACAAAGTTTGTATGATTAGATTAAAACGAATACATGTTTCCTATTAGAAAAAGGAAATGCCTTTTTTAATGTTGGCTAACTTTTTAGTCTTCAAGTATATGTGCGAAACGAGCACGGCGAACACGCAAGAGCGTTTTTACAATTGGCTCAAGCTTTTCATCTTTTAACAAGAGCAGTTCCTTGTCTAACTCTGGGTACATCTGAAATAAATTCAACAGTATGGATTAAACTGTGTCACAGAACATTGTTTGTGTAACTGGTAAATTAAAATGTTTTGTTTAATATCTTTAACAATATAGTTAATGTGAGGTGGAATGTATACTTATTTTACACACTTACTTCCCGCTTTGCAGCTGACTTCAGAGATTCGCGGCTACTTGTTACATCAAGAGTCATAGCACGCATCAAAATGCGACGAGCTTTCCACAGTATATCATCTCTCTCCCCTAGAAAATAAATAAAATTTGAACACACATCCTGCCTTTGATCAAATTGTTATAAAGTTTTTATAAGCAATAAAATCTTAAATTATTTATATTATACTTACGGCTTGATATATCTCCCATAAGAGCACATCTCTTAATTTTTTCTAATGTTGCCAGTAGCCTCCGTCTTTCCTGAAGAATCCTTTTAGCCTCATCATGGTTTCTATCAACATTCCTGTCCACCCGCTCAAGAAGTGACAGAAGCCTATAATAATAAACAGTTATATAGAAATTTTATTTTGCAACACAAGGAGAGGCTCATTAATATTATTGTACTGTCTCTACTGGTGCTATAAAGGATTATAGATTTGGTCTTCACCTGAGAAAATGCCAACATTTATAATATATTTAATTACTTCTTAATGTACAAAACTCAACAAAAATACTGCAAAAAGTTATATTGATACAAATTAATTATTTTTTTAAATTAGAAAATAAGTTACGATCTTAAGATACATGTTAACTACATTTTCCAAACAATTAAAGTTACAACATACAAGATATAATATAGTTTTAAGCTCTTTAATCTTGTATTTATTAGCTAAGACAATTTTGATCAAATATCATATAACTTACCAGTAATTCTTTATCACTATGGTCATGTTACTAATTTAATACATTATTTTAACAATTATAACGTATATTTGTATAACCCTAGCCTCGTCCATTGTTTTTAACCTCTTCATACAGGAGGACGTGTATAAAGAGGTTAAAAGCAATGGACGAGGCGAAAATAGCATGTAAGGACCATAGATAGCGTTTGCATAGTCCATTCCCTACCTTTATTACGATTTACCACCATTACCCCCGCTAGGGATAAAGCGTGAACCGCCAGCATTGATAAGTAATAATTATATTTCCATCATTGAAATGTATGGTCTATTTAGTGTCTTAATTATTTTATAGTAATATATAAATTACTTTTTTTATAATAAAGCTTTCCTTAGGTCACCGAGTGTCAACTCATACAACAGGAACTGGCTATAAAAATCAATAAGGATATTCAAAATGGCTGTCCATATCCGCCATTTTATATTTCAGAAATTTGCATATTTTTTTGTAGGGGATAATAATACATGGCTATTTATAAAGCACAACATAGCAATAAAATGAGGGTAAAGGAAAGTTCATCAACTAGAAACATAAATAATCAAAACAAAAAATAAATAATCTACACTCAAGTAAAATCAAAAGTTAAATTATCTTAAACAAACAAACCAAGCCAGCAAATTCACTGCAATTTTCGCATCAGAATATACAACCACAAATATAACTAGCCTTCTTACATTTACCGTCAGTGGATATATTATCTTGCCATTATTAAGGAAAAATGAAAAAAATCTTGTCCTTCTACCTGTCTTTAGGGTCTCTAGGGACTACAGGTACAGCTGGATTTTCATTTGGGGAATCCGTCGACGTCGTTCCTTCTCCATCCTTGGTGGTGGATGAAATAGAATCCATGGCAAATTTTCTTTCAAACAACAACAAGACGAGGCGTATGCTTTTAGTACTGAAGACAGAAATCTCCTCTATCTACTATAGTAGAGACTAGACTAAACTAAATAACTTATATCGATAAATCAAATATAGTCGATGTTTCTCCAACGAGAAATCGAACGATACAGTATTTTATCAATATATTTCTATTCGAAGTAACAATTACAGATTTTATTATTCATATGTAAATTTCATATTAAGCTTCTCCTTATTTAATATTCTAAGTAGTAGGATAATATTTAAAACATCTTGACAGATGAAAAACACGGTCAACATATTTTTCTCTAACTCTCATCGAAACAAATCATTAATAGAAGGAACTTAAATAAGGAACTGTTTATATTACATTAATATTTTTATTGTTGCATTCATGGTTGGCTAAAAAAAATGTTCTTTTACATCTATCGAATTATCGTGTTCATGCAATATATGAAAAACATCGATGCCTTGCCCGATGGCAATGCATATTGATGTCTACGATGTATCGATATTTCACATCACGTCATAACTTAAAGCCAAAGCCAAACAATAACTCACTACATATGCAAGATATTGATTAATTAATCATATACATACATATATACATACATGTAACAATGAAATCAGTGCCTGCAACCGATGCGCCGTAATTACTGTAAAATATTGCAGTCATAGACTAATGTTGTCCTATTTAATAATGTATCTATGGACTGATGTCATGTATACCATAAAAATTGTAAGGTGCTAATGACACAAACAATTGCAGCTTTGAATTGTATCAAAATCAATCTGATATTATTGATAAAGAATGTCTTGATAATTTGTAGGTATCATATAATATATAATTTTGTATATCATTTTTAAATTATGAAAAATTACGTTCTAAAAGAACACTTTAATCGTTAAAAATATATAGTTATTGCAGTCATTATTCATGATAGGAGTAAAATTTATATATTTTTTTTTATTATTTGTATGCTTCATGTCGCAAAATTTCAAGGCAATTTTTGTAAAAATAATACAAAATATATTAATAATTCGAATAAAATATTTTAGAATCGATATTCCATTATATGCTTTATTTAATAGTTAAAACTATATAGCATTTTGTTACTTCTTATTTTTATATAATGTCGAATATAAAAAAAATTATGTCAATATAAAATCTCATTTATATTGTGATATCTGCAATAAAAATAATCTGATTTATTGAATCGATTATAGCGGAAATGTTCTCACAGTACCAACCTAACAAAATCAACGACGTAAACAAGAATTGTTAAGTTAGTCAGTCCACTTGTAACGATCGAAGAGCGGTGAACATCGAGGAGAGGTCGTGGAGGAATTTACCATCTTTGCCACCATCGCCGTTCGCCAATTACACCATGGCTGATACCGAAAAGGCGCCGCAGCCGCAGCCCCAACAGCAGCAGCAACCTGAGCAACAACCCCAACCCCAGCAAGCAAAGGCAGCTAAACAAAAGCAGGTCATTGGTAAGTGCCGCTACGCCATCTTAGTTTAGCGTGTCCCGGTATTTTAAGAGCACATGGTTTTCGAATGTATTATTTATTTATAAATTTGTGTATTTTGGGCGAAATAAGTCAAGTTGCTTTGGATTTAATATAGGAAATATGTATTAATGACGTGGTTAGAGTGGACGCAAGCTATAATGAATCTTTATCGATCGCTTGATGATTCCCCGGCTTTACAATACGAATCTAGTTAAAGCGTTTATAAAAGGAGCGAAATGATGGATTCGCGCCTCTGGTTATATGTTATATTATTATTCAAATTTTAGATTTATAAATATTTTATTTAGATCTTGAACGTTTGATAAACAATGCTGTCGCGTTATGACCGGAATTACCTACAAATAGTTATTTGAAATCATTGCACCCTGGCTTTTCAGTGCATACCGCCATTTTATATTCTTTGTCTTAACTGTATTATAATGCTACGTAGAGTACTTTTCTGTGGATATTGTTTAAAATAATTATATTAATTATTATACATCATGTTTATTTATAAACATTAATATTTTAAATTTACTTTTAGTAATATTTGTTGCTTCTTTAAATAAAGACTAAATAAATAGAGGATACGCAATTTTTTACTTGCTAAATATCTGAATAATAAATATTAAGATTTTTCATAATAAGCTATATTTATTATGGTAATTTTTTTTATATTTGCAGCTGAGAAGGTTTCGGGCACAGTTAAATGGTTTAATGTCAAGAGTGGATATGGCTTCATCAATAGGTAAGAAATCATTTATCACACATTTAATTAATATTAAACAAAGGTATAAGTGGGAAAATAATAAATTTAATAATTTAATGAATGGTGCTAAATAGGAATGACACGAAGGAGGATGTATTTGTACATCAAACTGCAATCGCCCGTAACAACCCACGCAAGGCTGTGCGCTCGGTCGGCGACGGCGAGGCGGTGGAGTTCGCCGTGGTGGCCGGCGAGAAAGGCTATGAAGCTGCCGGAGTGACCGGCCCCGGCGGCGAGCCGGTCAAGGGCTCGCCCTACGCTGCAGATAAGCGTCGCGGCTTCCCACGCCAATACTACCCCCGGCCAGGAGGCGGACGTGGCGGCGAGGGCGCTCCACGCAGAGGTGGCATGGGACGTCGTGGACCCCCGCCCAACCAGGGGGGCGCGCAGGGAGACGAAGTGCAGGAGGGAGCTGGTGGCCCACCACAGCGTAGGTCAGTAAAGTGTCATTTGAACAATAGCCTTTATTATTGTCAAGTTTTTTGTAAGTTTATTTTTTTACTGTTATAGTTATTTCCGTCGCAATTTCCGCGGTGGACGCCGTGGCGGAGGATCCCGGCCTATGTACCGTGGTGGATACAGGTATGTCCGTCTCCGCAACAACGCACAGGGACCAGGTCAGGGACAGGGGCAACAAGGTCAAGGACAGGCTCCACGTCAGAATGGCCAAGGAGAAGGTGAAGCTCCGGCCCCTGCTCCTGCGGCGCCAGCACAGCCTAAAGCAGCAAAAGCTAAGCCTGCAAGCACCACCATCGAGACCACCACCAATGAGAGCCAGGCCTAGATGGCCTGCAGTGTGGCACGCCCCTAGTAGTACATGTCGATTCCAGCCGTGCCGCATGCTATCACAACTTACTGTCTGTCTATTCAACTAAAGAGTGTTACGTTGCGTCATTGCAATCGATGATCAGATCATTGTACACCAATTTTATGTGTAGAGGTAGCTAAGTCGACGGGGGTGTCGCGAGTGGAACTGCATAGTATCATGGATCAGAGATGTGATATTTTTCTTATTTTTAAATACGTTGTATACCATGTGGCCGCCGGGCGGCGAGCGATAGTATCGAATTATTTTTTACTATTTAATAAATATTATAGGTCGCCGTGCGAAACCGCCTCTAAGAAATTACATGTTTTAATATTTAAAAAGGTTTTTGATGATTATTGGGTATACATGTAAAGTTTTAAAATGTCCTCTTAAGTGAGATGTTATGCAATTTTAAATTATAGTATATATATATATATGTATTGAGAAATGATATGCAGGTTCCGAGGCCCCAAGAGAATCTTATATTTTAAAGTCATGTGGATTTATTTTTATTAACTTTTACAACTTTTTTATTTGTGCATCATTTTACTGAAATTTTAGTTGTTCTTGTAACTTAAACACTCTCAGAGAAATAAACTTCTTTTTACCTGTGTGAATTGATTTTTTATTTATTTATAAAAGCTTATTTTTACCAAAAACTGTTAACCTCATCCATAAACTAGAGAATCAGGATTTGTGAAATAATATGGAGAACCTTAATATTTATGTCAGTGACTAAATTTTACAATTAATTTAATTCTATGAATTATTAAAAATTACACATTCGTGTTCATTTATTGTAATTCATTCTTCTCCACCTCAAGGCCGGCAACATACTTCTCGAGTTCTTCTGGTGTTACACAGGGCCGTGGGCGGCGGTGTTCACCAAACATGAAGTGACCCAAACGCTCGTTTGCCCTGCTGCCCTTTCCATAAAAAAAAACCTTATTATAAGAAAATATCAATGTTTGTATAAAAAGAGTAAAACTAGAAAAAAAGACTGACTGTACACATTTACTTGCCTTTTAGATATTTTATTTATTAAAACCATTAACATATTTTCTGTTTAAAAGAATAGTAGCATAAAGATAATTTTCTTGGCTTAGAGACACGACAGACTATTTCAGACTACCACTTTAAATGAAGTTAAAATTTTGAGTTTGAATGTTAACATGACATGGAAGTACTGTGTCACAAGTGGAATTGTAGACATAAACGACAAAAAAGATGTGATGCACTTTTAGTTTTCTTTCTTTATTATATATTAGGTAAATTATTTTTTGTAGGTGTTCAAGGCTTTCTTGTGATTGTAAAAGTTCTATTTTATGTCACAATTCTCTCAAAATCTAGAGTAATAAAACATGTAAGCAAATATTTTGTGCTTTATGGGTACAATACTCATGGTTTTTCTTTATTTAACTGGTATTTTTACCTTACATATACTTGTGGGATTTTAAGAACGATCATAGTTCTTTTTAAATATTAGGTACATATCTTGTGTGATAATTTTCAGAACAACTATTTTTCATTAGACAGGTACATATTACATTTTAGAAGTTGCAAGTGTCTGTCTTCGTTTATTTCAGGTGTCTAAATTTAGACGGAAATTTAGCTTCCACATAATGCGGCAGATGCCCTACATTGTCTATTGAACTTTTGGGATCGGTTGTAATACGACCGCCCGGTTCTCTGCAGGAGGTTCAACGTAGATCTTTCAGCAGACCAGGGGCTGTACATAACTGTACAGCAGCAGTCTCGGCTGGGTCCAGCTTCAGGGTTTTACTCCAACGCTTGCACGTAAATGCACCCTCTCCACAAATATAGAGAGAATTGTCACTGCTTTTATGTCCTTTCGACTTTGAACACATATTTTCATCATTTCGTACTTTTTCATCTCATTCACTTCTTGCTAGCCTGCTTAAATCTTCAGTTTAATTGTAACTGGTCTAATCCTATTCGCCATGATCCCCGTCGTATATATTTTTTTAGATAATTTCTTTCCTTTCATTCAAATGGACTTTGAAACATTTCTTCTTTATTTTGTTTACAAAAGACAAAACCTCTTCGTCATTGTCTCCAGAGAAATCTAAATGACTTTCTCCCAATGATCTTTCTATTTTTACGCCATCTGTAATCTGAAAACATACAATAAAAAACATAAAATAAAATACAAAGGATATGTGTAGGTACTCTAAAAATATTAAAATAATATTAGTACAAAAAATAAACTTGGAACTTTGGGGAACACGGGGGAATTGGCGCCACTTAAGAAAAAGCTCCTATATCTTTTGTAAAACATCACTTTTTAATAAATTTTTTGTTTTTCTTTACAGTATTATTAATAAACTTTAACTTATTAAGACAGAAATTAAAAAACAAAGCAAACTTTATACTCATTTTTAATAAAAGTAACATTGGCTCCCATTACCCAATGTATGGGGTAATTAGAACCAATGATAGGGGTTTATTTAGGGTCATTTTTACTTCTAAAAAGACATATTCTTATAATTTACCACTGATATGTAAAACATTATCTTCAGAAACATATATAATCAGTCTTGTCATTTAAAAAATAATTACTAATTGCCTGGTACAAATCACAAACAATCATTGGTGGAATGAGCGTGTGGTATACCACATTTCTTCGATTTTCTAGATTCACAAATCATAGATGCTTTAGATATTGACTGATTTCTCAAATGAGCCGGTATAGGATTAGCTTATAACAGGTTTTTCGAGCATTTTCTTTGCTTTGTTAGTACTATTTCTCTATACTTCTTTAATTATTTTACCATTTTCTTTCGTAAGACGTTTAGCTTTTTGGCTTCACATGGTTTTACAAATATCTAGAAAATGCTGTAACCAATTAAAATAGACTTTAATTAGTCTATCCATTTTTCGAATTTTGGCAAATTGCGTCTTTCTCTGCCAGAAGAGGAGAATGACGTTTGGCTTGGATATATGGACATGGGTGGAACATAGACGCCAAAAGCAGTCATTGCACGGATCCCACATGTCCATAATTTTGTACCGATAATGAAACGTCTAAAAAATTAAAAATTTTGGAAAAACCCACGACGGTTTAATTGTAATTGAAAAAGGATAAAATAACTGTAAATCCCCCGCCTAAATGAATATATGTAACAAGATGATGGGGACGACTCCGTCGGGGGCTGTCATTACTTTAAGTTTGCACAAACCTTCTCATAGGTTTTCTTGCTGTTAAAACAGGTTCCCAAAAATTAAAATATTAATATGAATTTACAGTTTTGATAACTGGTATTTTAAAAACTTTAAAACGAAATCTATACTGTTAGCTACTATATTTAAAATAGGGATTGCAACTGGCAGCCCCCGACGAAGTCGTCCCCATCATCTTGTTACATATATTCATTTAGGCGGGGGATTTACAGTTATTTTATCCTTTTTCAATTACAATTAAACCGTCGTGGGTTTTTTCAAAATTTTTAATTTTGCTTTTTATTTTAAACTTTTTAAAGTGAATAGATACACATTATATATTATTACATAATATCGAAATACTTTATATTAATCTTCATGCAAATCCAAAAGAAATTATAAGCCCAATGCTTTCTGGTTATCAAATGCTTATTGCAGCGCCTGGCAGATTGTCACTGTAACATTTCCACGAAACTTAAGTCTAACCAAATCAGTGAAAATCACAAAACCCAATAGTAGTTTTGATTTTGAACAAACTAATTTATACTGGAGCGCCCCGTGGTAGTTCGAGATATGGCATATAAAAACACGCAGCAATTAAACCAGAACCTATCACAGAAAACTGCATCTAAATAGGTTTCACACAAAAAATAAAAGCAAATGCTTACTGCAGCGCCCCCTGGTGAGGTGTCACCATGACACATATACGAGAACACGCACTAATTAAGCCTGATCCTATCTTTGATAACTGCATCCAAATTGGACTTGTAGTTTTAGCTTTGCATAATTAAATGTTTAATGCAGCACCCCCTGGCGTGTTCATAACGTAAAAAAAATACCTAAAAACTTACACCAAGTAAAGGTAACTCTAATACTAAAAACTCTGCGCAATCGGACTAGTAGTTGTAGCTTTGCATTAAATATTACAAACAAATGTTTACTGCAGCGCCCCCTGGTGAGTTAACACGATAAAACATATCCAAGAACATGCAGTAACTAAACTTGAACTTATCATTGACACTGCATCCAAATAAAATTCGTCATTTTATCTTTGCACAAACAATATTTTACTGCAGCGCCCCCTGGTGACTTGTCACTGTAATATAAATTTAAAAACATGCTATAAGCAAAGCGGAATCTAATACTAAAAACTCTTTTCAATCGTACTAGTCGTTTTGGTTTTACACAAAAAAATAGAAGCAGCTACTTACTGCAGCGCCCCCTAGAGAGTTAACACATACATGAAAATATGCACTAAGTAAACATACATGACACATATATGAAAATATGCACTAAGTAAACTTGAATTTATCATTGAAAACTGCATTCAAATCGGACTCGTAGTTTTAGTTTCGCACAAACAAGTGTACTTACTGCAGCGCCCCCTGGTGAGTAGTCACCATAACGCATATATGAAAAGAAACACCAATTAAACCTGAACCTATCGTTGGAAGTTTCATCTAAATCGGACTAGTAGTTTTTGCTCTGCATAAACAAATGTTTACTGCAGCGCCCCCTGGTGAATTTTCACCGTAACCAAAAAACAAAAATCTTAAAATATGCACAAAGCAAAGTTAAATCTAGTTCTGAAAACTCTATCTAATCGAATTAGTAATTTCGGTTTTAGACAAACAAATACAAGAAAAATTTTGGTTTTACACAAAAAAGTACAAACAAATGCTTACTGCAGCGCCCCCTGATGAGTGGTCACTGTAGCACATATATAAAAAGATGCACCAATTAAGCCTGAACCTATCTTTGAAAGTTACATGTAAATCGGACCAGTAGTTTTTGATTTGCATAAACAAATGTTTACTGCTGCGCCCCCTGGTGAGTTTTCCCCGTAACAAAAAAAGAAAAATCTTAAAATATGCATCAAGCAAAGATGAATCTTTTTATGAAAACTCTTTTTAATCGGAGCAGTAGTTTCGGTTTTAGACAAATAAATACAAAAAAAGTACAAAAAAATGCTTACTGCAGCGCCCCCTGGTGGTTTGACACGATAAAACATATCCAAGAAGATCCACCAATTAAACCTGAATTTATCACTGAAAATCTATTGAAATCAGAATATTATTTTTTGAGATAATTGAAAACATTCGTTTTCACGTAAAATGCTTACTGCAGCGCCCCCTGGTGAGTTAAGGCAATAAGACACATCTAAGAACATACGCCAATTGAACCTTAACCTATCATAGAAAACCGTATCAAAATCGGACTTATAGTTTTGGAAATAATTGACATAGTAATTTGCACAAACACACAAACAAACAAACAAACAAACAACCTCTCACCCCAAACACATATACAGTCGCCGTTCCGTCGCGGGTAATAAAAGAAATTAAAGAAAATATTATTTAATGTGAGTCCTTTGACTCCAATTACCCCAAATGCTCATTTTTAAGTTCTCATATAATTTACAAAATACAGTTCGTTGTTTACCAAAACGGATTTTACTGCGTTATTCTATAATAATATATCTATAATTTAGAACAGGAGATACTTACAGTAAAACAGTTTTCATACTTACAATTTGACGTTGAAAGCAGTTAAGCTAGTTTTACCCCGTGGGGGGACGGGTTAAGAATACAATTCCTCCCCGCCGCTGGGTAGCGTCCCGTAAAAGGCGGGTAACCCAGTAGTTTGGTGGTAGGAGATTCGTTCTCCGACTGGCTCGCGACCACTATCATGTCAAAGACGAACCGCTAAATATCTTATGATGTGTTCCGGTTCGATGGCATGTAAGCCAGCTCTCCCTATTCCCACCATTCCCATGCTTCCTCCCTCCTTTTGTCCTACATCTCCAAGGCTGGCAACGCATCCATAACTCTTATGTTGTGGATGTCTATGGGCGAAGGTAGCCACTTAACACCAGGTGGGCCTTCTGCTCGTTTGCCTCCTTTATTCCATAAAAAAAAAAAAAGTTAAAAGTTAGATCGATTAGCCGAAAAACCGACATGCGGTCAGTTTGCACAATAAAAAGTCACTAACTCGCGATGTGATGAATTATATCATTCCCTTCCGCGTCTTTCTATGTTATATAATAAAAGAATAGGACCTAACCTTCCTAATAGGCACTAGAAAAGCAGAAAATGAAGAACAAGGAATCATTATTAAGGTCTTCCGTCTACCTTGCGTAATGGTGGTACATTATATGGTGGTACACTATAAATGTAAAGCGGAAGTCTGTTTTAAACATAAATAAAGAATAAATATCAAATCGAGCCATTTTAATGACTGAATACGGGAAGAAATTAAAGTATTACAATTTTGTAAGTAATTTTCGACAATTGACGCCATTATTGGCTTATTTAGTTTATAGTAGGTACTTTAAATATGGTCACTAACATGGTGAGAAAATCTATTGATACGTTACCATTACGAAAACGTCACTAGTAGTTTCATGCTATTTTAAAATGCCTTATATTTCAAACAATCTCAAAGTTATAACATTTCTTAAGTCAAAAGCAAGTGCACATTAAATATACAAAAAAGTTAAAAAATAACATACGTCACGTTATAATGTCAAATTTTGCGCTTTATAAATATTCAATGATAAATAGCCCGTTCAAATGGACGCCGGTAGATAGATACTTGTAAGAAAACATCAGAGCAATATTACTAAATTATTAAAAGTAAAGTCGGAAACCTTTGTTCGAGTCTAAAGTCATGTCATGTACTAATATTATTTTAATATAATCTTTTTTTGTATTTTTTGTCATAGGTAGGTCGTATGTTTTTTTTAGTTTTTTTGTACGAAAGGTGTGATGGAAAATAATTAAGACTGAATACGGCGTGGGATCCCTATCTCAATGATATCAAGAAAATTAAGTTATTAGGTATTAAAAAAAACAGCTATCGCCTATTTTTAACCTGCAAAAATTTTTACATAGTTTTAATCATATTTAATCCTTTTGAACGGGTTTTACATTATTGCTAAAACAACATAACTTTCGTGTAACAAGACTACTTGTAGTACCTGCGTATAACCTATAAATATATCTACATGATCTACAGTTAAGTTAGAAATAGTATTATAATTTGGGATTATACAACTATTACACCAAATACTAATTGTTGTAATGTTAAAAAATAAAATGTTTTTAAAAAATCATTTTTTATTACTTTTTACTTGAGATCCCACGCTTGAATTTGTGAGAATTTATGAACTTGAAATTTGTGAACGTGGTACGCTAACACAAATAATCTCTTTATTAATCATAGTAATGGTAAAAACTTGAGCTCCATGACATTTTTTGGTCTGGAATTAATTTAATTAGTAGGTATACATATCTTAAAAATATATGTTCACATTCTTAAAACATATGAAGGTATATGTAAAAGAATTGTTCAAAAAAAATTAAATAGTAACATGGCAAGACAAAGCCAATTTATAATATATTTATATGTATATTTTTAAACGAATACAAAATACCCCATCAGATTTAAATTTTCAACCGATTATAGTACTAGTGCTAACAAAAATCATCAAAATTGAGTGAAACACTTATGAAAATGTGGACAGTAGCCGATGGTTGTAGCTTTTTTATTTATTTAAAGTATTTATTTTATTTAATTTGTATTATAATTCAATTATTTATAGGTATATAGGGCCAGTCGTGGCGCAGAGGAACAAAGTGTGACTGCAAAGCGACTGGTTGTGTGTTCAATTTCCACTCGAGGACTGGAAATATTTATTATTTCCATTTTCTTCGCTCGGGTATCGAGGTAAAACACGGCGTTAAGTTCCACCACTTAACATGCAATGCCTCCGGAGTTAACGGGATTTGGAAACGGAGTATCTTAACACTAGGTTCCCTCTACCTACCCTGCTATGTGCGGGATACAGCGTGAAGCTAATAAAAAAATATGTATTGCTCCGCTTTAGTGACAAGAAAAAGGGCAGCGTTGAGTTCTGTCACTCAAGTCAACAAATGTCTCATACTCGGGCGAAAAGAGCGCTCCGTTTGGAGCGTCTTGCACTAGGTCCTGTCTGCATGCCTTGCTAACCGGGCTGTTAAAGCTTGAAGCTCTGACTATATTTTAATTTACAAAATAATGATTATATTCTAAAACCAATCTTTACAATCAAAGATCTCTCAAGTAACCTCACTATAAATAAAATTTTAAAACATGTTACACTCAACCAATTGTTATATGAACAGGATTATTATATTAAGACTATTTCTAGTAAAGGTAAAATACTTTTGTATTCAACTTCATAAGTATATGCCTTATGTCTTGGCTATGTAAAGGAAATGGTAGAATTATGTGGGTTAACTTTAAATCAAACTGTGTTTAAATAAAAAGTTAAATGTGTCTTGAAAGTAGAAAATAAACGAGATTACGATAAAATAATATTTTATGAATTGTTCTGAATATCTCATGATTATAATGTTTGTTGATTGTTTTCCAGCCTATTGATATAACGACATTTGGTGAACTTGAAATTAACCTTCCTCTTTTTTGCCTTGTATTCAGAAACAAAGTCTTGCACTAGGAACCGTCGCATTCTACGGCGCGTACCTACCGCTATTTAAAGTCATGGAAATCGATTATGTAGTTATTTTAAAAATAAAGCTATCCGTAATATAGGTACTCATAGAAATACTCTTAATGGTTAAAAAGATGTAGGTAATTCTAAAATCTTTTTTGTTGGAACAAAAAAGATTTCTTAAGAAATTCCTTCTATTTTATTTTAAAACTATTTTAACATTAAATAGATAAAAGGATGATTTTTTAAAAATAATAAAATTTATCTCAAATAGAAAGTTAATATATAGCGCACGTATTGCGACAATGTTAAAATACGCGCCGATTCCATAGTGAGAGGTCGTCATTTGCGCCTTGGCTCGACCACTGACTCAGTCATCTGTAAAACATCGTTTAACAATTGAAGTAATATTCAATATAATACTGGATACGACTGTAAGTAAAATTTAACCTTATTTATTATATAACATAACTCGTGTATAGATTATGGTGCAAACATAGATTAAATGTATGCCCATTTAATATTTATTAAAAATTGCAGGATGATTTTTTCATTTTGATATTTATGCGTACAGGTAAGTCATGCATTATTGCATAAACTACTGTTCTATTAATTTTAAAACAGATAATAATTTAAAAGGGATGTGGCATGTCATTATTAACTCCGTGTAAACTCTTGAGTACAATTATTTAAGATACTTCTAAGCTATCCCGCTTTAACTTGTCGTTAAACAAGTTTCTATTGGAATTAGATATTTACATTTTCAAGACTGTACTTTTCCAATACCACAAGCAAATTTTATTTTATTCTCAGTTTTAAGAAGTTTCAATTGCGCTAATATATGTTTATCAAGCGAGCCTTAAGGTAAAGAGGATGTGAGAATGTTACTTTGACGGCCGTGACCTGAGCTACAACAGCGATTGCCTGTTTATTTACTTTATAAAACCTAAATTAAGAATATTGAATTATGCTTAATAATATTATTTCACAAATATATAGATTGCTTAACTTAAGCAAATGTAATTAAATTCTGGAATTGAATATAACAGAAACATTTAATTTTTAGTACCTACTTACGTAGCTGCATAAATAGTAAGGGTTGCTTGAACCAAAACTTGGTCGAACTTAGACGTTTGGTTGTTGAAGATAGCTAACGATGTCGATTATTCAATTTCTGCATAAGTAGTGAAATTTTTAATTATATTATGAAGTCGTTTATGACCTTCGGTACAATTAAATACCAGGTGAAAAAAACTATTGGACCTAAATGCCGTGTTGACGTAACTTTTATTTTATATAAAGTGTATGTCAAAAAAATGATAGTACCTATAATATTAATTTTACTTTTATGTACTCACATATTTCTAATGGACTATTAATTGAAAATATTGTATTTCTACACCTTCCAATTTCATGCTCATATTACGCAATTTTTTTCAAAAAACGCACCCAAGGTTTTTCGTTGACGTATTATAATATACCAAAGTTACTCTCAGATTAGAAATAGTAAGTTTTTTCCAAAAAAAAAACATTTAAAATATTTTAAAGCGTGTACCCCACTTTTGTATTTATTATATCCTATTAGCAAATGTATTTTCGTTTTTTATGTAACTAAATAAATTTAATAGGATGCAAAATATATTATGAATTTAATAATAATATATTAATGTGTATAAAATAGTTTAATATTTCTATAAAATACACAATAAAATAAATATTTATGGATAATATAAACTATTTTGTGATAACAAATGAAAAATGTCGTTTTTACGATTTTGAGAATTGCGTTTGTATATGTAGGAACTGTTCATGTAATCTTCGAAAATGTTAACTTGAATAAATTACTTATAACTGAAATAACAAATTATTTATAATTGTAGAAATTTCTTTATGTAGATATACCTACATAGACATACCTACTATATCTTAAGTTTTTTCTCAAGCGCAATTATCGCTTAGGGACGAAACACTTGTACTCTTTCTAATGAATTTTAGTAAATTTAATAAAGATTTGAATTAAAGCAATTAATTATTCATTATTACTAATGGATTATTTATGAACGAAACCCACAACCAGTCGCTTTACACTTTGTGCTTATATACCAAATTTTATTCTCTTGAATCACTTGAATTTTCGGAAAAGAGATTTTTCTTCACGTATTACGTATGTTCTTCTAATATACTTACGTAGTTCAGATTTAAAAAGTCAATTTGTACAAAATTTACAACGAATCTTAATTATATTCAAGGTACTTACTAAATTGTACTACTTAAATAATACTTTTTTAATTACTATTCAATTGTTTTCTAAATAAATCACTTAACAATGCAAAACATTTAACTATCTGCGTACCTACGTGTAGATCAGATCTGCAAATAAATGTTACGAAGAGGACTGGTTTATACTAGTTTAACGATAAAGTATATATAAGATAAATAAATGATGGGCTTTATCATGATACGACCTTAATCATAGCTGACAAAATCATGATGATAGTCATCAGCTGTTATCTAACAATATGTCGGAACTCTTAAATTGTTAATATATAGTAAGTCCGCCTTGTCCGAGTGACCGTTGCCCCATGAATGTATATAACTGATTTAATTAAATGGTATTTTATAATAAACGGTAGTAACACTTAATGTTTTTAGCTGCCTGTTCCGGCGTCGCTTGATTAATACAGTCTCTAATAATAAAATTCTGTAATAAGCATATACCTAAGAATTTCCGCGCAGTCGGATGTAGAATGCTCTGTGAATGGCTTAAGGTTCAGAGCGCCTGGACGATTTGAGAGGCGCGGGTTCGAAATCCGCTGCGCTTACATTTTTTATAAGGTTTTTAAAAACCTTTCTGAATTGAGTGAATTCTAATTGTTTGATTAACACTTTTGCAACGTTAAAACGTGTTAAACATATTTGTCCAAATTTTAAAACGTAGGTACGTGTACGTACCTACATTTAATTTTTAAACAATTCTCAAAATTAAGGTACTTTTTTTATTTATGTAAACCTTATTTAAGTACAAAAAACCTTCGAAAAATTTCTCCTTCGAAATTTAAATTAAACGGATTAAAATAAACGTTTACAATTATCTTCTCGTCAACTCAATCGTTATGGCAAGGGCATCGGGATTTGCTATGACAATATAAGAATGTCATCGGATCCGAGCACGTATACAATTTTTCAAGCAAATCGGTAACAACAGGAAGGTCAAATTAGCATTGTAGGATTTTTTTACAATGATGAATATATACGTAAGATAAAATAAGTAAATCTTACAAAAAAAATCATTTGAAATTTGACTCATTTTATATGCTTCTACAGAATTTTTTAAACGCATAGAGAACCAAATGCTTCACTAATCTAAACGATAATATTTAATTTCTACAAAGTATTTCAACATTCTATTTATAAATATAAACTTGTATTCTTTTCTTTATATCAACTTAGTCACTTTTATTATATAATATCATAAAAGGACCTTATGAACAGTTGCATATAGGTATGTAGTTTATATATCTGCCGTCAAGCTTTACAAATTATACCTATAAATACAGTATCAAGAAATTTCGTAAACAATATATTGTGGAAAGAATTGCAAATACATTGACCTGAATTAAGGTTTACACGTCACGAGTATACAGGCATATTTAAAGTCACATATGTGGTCGCTAGTGCCTCTGATTAAATATATTTTATTTACTATAACTATTTGCTGCATAAAACATTATTTGTGGGCACTTTATGACATACTACTTCCATTTTATATAAATCGTTATGTCGCAATGTTTTTCAGCTTCACGCTTTTCTCTTTCGGGCAAAATAACCTAGTGATAGGTACTCCGCTTTTGAATTGGATTCCGGAACTCGTCCCTGGCCACGAAAGTCGCATTGTTCAATAATTATTGTTTGTTAAAACAACTGACTACATACTACTTATACCAGAGCAACTTTTACTAACTCAAGGCATTTACATATATCATACATAGTTTAGCTAGCCAGTTACGGTGCTTCAACAAAATTTCCAGATTTAAAATTGACATATTTACTATATACCTATCAATTTTAAATTAATGCCAATCACATTGAAAAGATTTGGTTAAGAAGACAACTTTTGTTAAAGTCCCATTTCTTAATTTCTATTTCATATTTTAATAAGTTAAGGGTGCATTATCGTTTACTACATCTTTATATTGTACTTCATAATATCTTTCCTGTTACCACTGTTGCGTTGCGAATCAGTCTTATCAACGCGTTTTTCTCTTCCCCGCTGTAGTAGGAGCAATTATTAGTGAGACGCGTCATTGCGACATCTGAGTGTGAGACGCTGTTATGCACTTGGACTTGCGAGTGTACTACTATTAGTTACTTACGAGTCAGAAAGGAGTTCTTTGCAATTCAGAGAGAATGCACTATTTCCACGAGGAGAAGGTATACTCACTGTCTCGAACACTCGAAAGTACACTAAGATTCACATAAGCACATTTATTTAAGACGTGATTGCACTTTTCTGATTCCTTGACGGTTTTTTATAATGTCTTTAACAACACGATATTCCATTGTTTGCAGATGTCTCCGCTCGAAGGGGATAATAGTGATCAACCATATGAGCACAATTATAAAAAAAGCTTCCGTATTGCATTGCCACAGTTTTTGGCAGTTAGTGTGAAGAACTTATTACTGTTAAGTAAGTAATATATGAATTTATATAAAAAAGAACAATGAATGACACTGTTATAATACTATGAGTGCTATTAGACGTCTTTTTAAATAAACACTTATAAGCATAGCATATTGATAAATAAAAATAATGCATAAATATTTCAAGTCAAAATTTCAAACAAGATAATTGTACTTAGATGGCTTTGGAGAAAATTTAAATTTCTTTCATTTGTCATTTCATAATCTGACCGCCACAAAAATTAAAGTGTTATAAAATTACGTACTTCTATTTAACATTAAAATGAATTGTTCCATTTTTTTTCTATTACCAGGTTATGGAATGACTCTCGGATTCACAACAATCTTAATACCAGCCGTAAAAGAACCAATGGAGGGAGAAGTTTTGCATTTAGAAAGTTTTGAAATATCCTGGATAAGCAAGTATTTTAAAAAATATTAATTTGCTCGCATAACAACTTATAAAAAGCATGTCTATACAGGCTACATATCATATAGATCTTTTATAAGACATTAAATAGTATGTGGCCAACCTTGACAATGCATCCTTATTAATCGAATGCATTAAAGTTTCATAACAAGAAGTAGGTAAGCAACTAGGTACTAATTAGACATATCTTGCAATGTTACATCGCCGCTTCCTAGAAGTATTAAGGACAATGGAGAAGAAACAAGTTTATTTTGTCATAAATATTTATTTTTTATTCGTACGCGAATCAATTTTTATTCAATGGCTTGTAAGGTGGAAAGATCAATTTTGAAATATACAGGTTATAAGTATGATCTAAGTAATAATTATAATTATATTTGTGTTTATATTGCTTTTACTATTTTCTCTTACCCACAATTTTATTGTACAGGGGTAGGATACCCCGAGAAAGAAATTTTTTTCTAGAATTTGCTAAATGTGACCAACTAACAATTCTCGCGATCTGGGTTTTGCAATCATCACGTGAGTTACCTTCAACGTTACAGTAAATCGTTATTAAGTATGTCAGTATTCATAAAAGTTTCTCAATATACATAACAATTACGATTTATTCTGTATAAGAGATGTATACTTTTATTTTTAAGAAAATCGTATATCTAATATTTAGTGGAGAATTTAGTTCCTTGACACTAGTTTCTCTCGGACTAGAATGAAGCTGAAAATAGAAACAACGAACAATGACATCTAATTTTACTGTTTCCTTTTTCTATTATTTTTATTGGTGAGGTAATCGAACGATTAAGCGTATAATCATTTATGTAGGTAAAATTTTCATATCCGTTCTTAAAATTAAGATAACATTATGAAACTCGAGGTACTCGACGCTTGAATATATAATATAAAACCATTTCTTAAACTTGATCAGAATAAGATAGTTTGTAAGCCCTGTAAATATACACTATTGGTTTTATTCTCCCGTATTTATTTCTCCCGTGGGGACGGGTTAAGAATACAATTCCCCCCCGCCGCTGGGTAGCGTCCCGTAAAAGGCGGGTAACCCAGTAGTTTGGTGGTAGGAGATTCGCTCTCCGACTGGCTCGCGACCACTATCATGTCAAAGACGAACCGCCAAATATCTTATGATGTGTTCCGGTTCGATGGCATGTAAGCCAGCTCTCTCTATTCCCACCATTCCCATCCTTCCTACCTCCTTCTGTCCTACATTCCGAAGGCTGGCAACGCATCCATAACTTTAGTGTTGTGGATGTCTATGGACGAAGGTAACCACTTAACACCAGGTGGGCCTTCAGCTCGTTTGCCTCCTTTATTCCATAAAAAAAATACACTATTGGTTTTAATGATTATGTTAATTTCCAAACAGGTTCAATCAATTTAATTGTAGTGCCGCTGGGCTGTGCCTTGTCAGGGGTAGTCACAACTCCGATGGGCCGCAGGCGTGCCATGCAGATGGTGAACGTGCCCTTTTTCATTGCTTGGTTGATCTTTCATTTTTCAACTACCACAGGCCACCTGTATAGTGCCCTTATCCTCACTGGATTAGCAGGGGGACTGCTTGAAGCACCAGTAAGTAAGTTTTCCATTGTCTCGTTGAGCTGACATGAGTGCAAACTATGTCGTTATGTTAATTGTTATGGAAAGTAAAATGGTATGGAAGTTAACGTTTTTGTGTCATTGCTTCTTATTTAGAATATTATTGTGACCTGATATTCGTAGAATTGAAAATTAAGTTACCCGTTTTTAGAATTTTATTATCTTACAATGTCTTTTTCTTAGAAAGTCACCTACGTATTTAAAACACGATGCTCTATAGGTTTTAGTCTGGTGCTTGATCCACAGATCAAAGTTTTTCCTCATTTTTCTTCACTTTTCTTACACTTGGTCCTCCACCCGTTTCTTCACTAGACACTCAATTAAAAATATATATGACATAACATAAAAGTGCATATGTGCTACGTAGAGATAGGTGCTGTTACGGTTTGGTCTTCAAAACGCGACGGCATTTTCATTGTAGTTTCACGTGCTATCTGTGTAATCTTATTTACTATTGGAATGCAAAGAGTTTATGTAAATTTAACAAGTAATCCGTTCGTCAATACTACAAAGTACATGTCGGCTATCTAAAGCTGTTACAAATTTTACAAGATATCATTATTAAAGATTATAGGAGCTATGCTCTCATATTGTACTGCAATATAATATATGATGAAACAGCATTATTTTATATTTCATTCTTCTTCTAATATATCCACATTTCACTGACATATAACAGCATTGGTACCAGCACCGCATTATGCGCAGCTAAATATAGATACTGTTATGCTGACGTTCCGCCGTTGCATCAATGCATAGAGAGCACCGCTAACCTACGTTACTGGTTACTGTTACGTTACTGGCAGCAATACGCCTTTCAATATACATATCGTGCTTTCTATCTCTACTTAACATACTTCCCAAATATATCACTTGATTTACCTATTCTAATATCTTTCTATTTGCCTTGATCTTGCATTCCATTCTTTTTTCGTCTCTTACGAATACCTAAATCTGCCTTTATAAAATATAATACTTGCTGCTTGCTTGCTCGTCCGAAGATGAATCCTCAGCAAGTCCTTTCTTCCACTTATAGCTATTCAATGTTGCTGTAGCTGAAAACATAGCCCTGAGTGGCCCCACGCCGCCAGTTTTGACCGACCAGCGATTCTTTAACAATGGTTATGAACGCTCCGGGAGGCAATACAGTTTTCGTATACGAAACTTTATCGTGCAATGCCTTCATTTATTTCTTTCATGTTATCGGATCGTGTCATCGACATTTGTTATCAGTAAACTATAATATCACCAAACACCGACACATCATTGCACGAAGCCGGACAAGGAGCGCTTACTATACTATACTATACTATAGCGATACGATAAACCAACAACGCCATAACGGTTCACTTATGCCAAACACAGGAGTCGCAGTGACGTCAACCATTATTAGATCATGTTTCCGAGATCGGCTATTCGTAAATTATAAGTTCACCGAATCTTTAATTATTGTGGATAATGGATATCTATGCAATGCAATAGTAGATTTTATAAACCATATACCATTATTTCGTGATATAATGCTTTGTGCAGTCTGCAGCACACTACATGCGTTACCATCTTCCAGGTGGTCGTATTGTCGATGGTCGCCACAAGTACACACATGAAACAGTAATTTGGGAAAGAGGTTCCTACCGAACGTTTATATACCTACATAGCTAGATTTTCTAACGACCCATCCATACTTATATTATAAAAGCGAAAGTACTGTGTGTTTGTCTGTCACGCTTTCACGGCGAATCTACCGGTCCGATTTAGATGAAATTTAGAATGAAAGTAGTAAAAGTGAAAAAATAAGTAGCCTATGTTAGACCCAGACCCTTTGAAATAATAGGTACTATATTGAGATAATTGATGTTAAAATGTTTTTAAAGGTTTTAACATATGTTGCTGAGATCACACAGCCTCACCTTCGTGGAGCACTCACAGCCACCAGCTCCATGTGCATTATTATAGGCGTGTTTACGCAATTTCTGTTCGGCTTACTTATGTACTGGCGAACTGTGGCCCTCGTTAATATTATATTTACGGTAAGACCAACAATATGTATCTATATTTATAATTTACACGTTATCTATTTAATAAAAGTTTGTATTACATTAAAATCAGATGTGATGCAGCTTAGATATATTTAAGTGTACCGGATAATTTTGTTATTTTTCAAGCTATTAGTTTACTTTTTAATATGAGTAGTCTAAAGTGCGTGCTTGCATTTGCGATTACAATGGGTATGAAAATTGAAAAGATGTAAAAATTACCAATTATAAAAATATTTTTATTGAAGCAATGTTTTTAAAGAATTATGAAGTAAAAATAATTTATGACTGAATTAAAAATAAAAACTTAATTTAGAGTAACAATTCTTAGGTGCTTGCAGTGGTCGCACTTTGTTTCGTTCCGGAATCGCCTCATTGGCTTGTGTCTAGGAAACGGCACGATGAAGCAAAAAAGGTAAATAATTACTTAATTTTTTTATCGTAGGAATATACGGTGAAATAAAAATTTTTATTACAACAGCTTTAAATAATTTTAAATAGTGAAATTATCGATGAAATATAAAATATTTGATTTTGGTGTTAATTAAACATCATAATTATATTATTAACTAAGCATATTTTGTTGGTTTACAGAGTTTACAATGGCTCCGTGGATGGACAAGTCCTCAAGCCGTCGAAAATGAATTAAAAGACATACAAGCAATGTACAAAATAAAAAAAGGTTTTGTAATTCTTTTTACAAATTTTGTTTTAATATATGAGCATAAACTGATGTAGTTCGCTTTAATTCCAGAGGAAACAAGCGACCAGGATGAGACATTTTTAGAAAATCTGTCGGTATATCTTAACAGAAGTTTTCTAATACCTTATTTTTTAGTCTCTTATAGCTTTTTTGTTGGTCACTTCAGTGGAATGACCACATTACAGGTTAGTGTTTTTTTTATATCTACTATATATTATTTAGAAAATACTAAAATAAAATAAAGTCGCTGTGCACTTATACCTTATTTCGAAATTTAGAACTAACTGAGTAAATCTAGAAAAGAAAAGTTACTGGTAATTAAGGAATTTACGGATTTATTCTTTGTATTTGTTATGCGTTAATGTTATCATATTCATTATCAATTTTTGGTGTAATATCCAAAGCCATGACGAGTCCCGCTATTTGTCATGTCTCGATTTCCAGCGGAAAGGTGAGAAGAGAGTATCTTTACACGAAGTGCGCTGCGACTACACCGCTATACTGGAAAAAGCATAAAGCTGTAAAAAACTATTACAATGTTTTACTACTAGGTACTTTCTACGTAAAAAGTGTTTCAATCGAATAATTAAGTTATTATTTGTTGTAGACGTACGCAGTGTCAATATTTCAAATGCTGCAAGCGCCAATAGACAAATATTACGCTACGCTTATTCTAGGAATTTTGCAAATAATCGGCTCTGGAACCTGTGTCCTTTTGGTTCACTACACTGGAAAGAGGCCTTTAGTATTTTTTTCAACGGCAGCCGCTGGAATATGTTGCCTTTTAGTTGCCGGATACGAGGGCTACATTAAAACGGTAAGATATGTATATTGAAAGCCTTAAAGCCTTAACATTTAAGAATATTACTTTAGTACCTGCACCTATGTTTGTGTGGACTTTATGACGTAGGTAATATTTCCGAGTTTGTTTAGACATTTGTTTAGATTGAAAGTTAAATCCAAAATTATAGAAACGTTATTCAAAGTTGAAACTTTAATGTTTGTTTGTTTTGAGTGAGTTCTCCTCACTTTCACACATATTCAAAAAGTTGTCTATCGAGTGTCGGAACTCAACGCTCGGCTTTTTCTTAGCAGAGAAAAAAAGTGAAAACAAGTCGAATTGGTTTCAACCATTCCATTGAGTGGGAATTGAATCCATCACATTCACACTCATCAGACTGTTCCGCTACTCCAAAATAACCTTATATTGAACAATTTCCATTTGCCTACGAAAACTGTCCTAAATAACTTTTTCTAATTTACTTATTCCATAATGGGGAACGGAGTGTCTGTACACTAGGTTCCCTGCCTACCCTGCTCTGTGCGGGATACAGCGTGAAGCTAAAAACTTATCTCATATAGTTAAGCTGGTTTATAATCTGGGTTCTTCAATCTTTCTTCATTCAAATTCCAGAAGTCTACTTGCTATGTAGGTCAATGGAAAATGCCTATCACATCGAATTAAACTTCGATTTTTTATAAGAGCTGGAGGTAGTCTCAGCGTACATTAATTAGTTAACTTATCTGTACTCATATGATTTAAATGATAAATATAATAAATATATGATATAAAATAAAAATGAAACATTACCTATTTAGTTTATAACTTTGTTTGTTTATTTTTTTTGGACTCACGCTATGTCCTGCACACAGCAGAGTAGGCATTTGTAAGAGTAAATTTCGAAAATACCCAATCGATCATGAAAATTCTATCACAACTGACACACTTCATCAGAAAACTACACTATTGACTGCTGAGGGCTGTAGGCTCTATTTTATTATGATTGAACTATGAAAAAAATAATGACATATGTACATATATCGAGTTAGCGCATATTGGCCAAGACGTGCTTTTACGGTGTGCGATGAGAAAACGGTTCGGTATAAACATAATATTCATAAAAAATGTTAGTCTGTATTAGTTTTAAAAAGTCCACGATACTGTATAGCTTTCATATTTGAATCACTATAAAGATTTTTTTCATTAAAGGAAAGAAAGATTTTATGTCAAACAACTAACCTTTTTTTTAAAAGAACGCGCGAAACCACGAGCAGGTCCCTAGCAATTTATAAAGGAAACCACTTACGTCGAAGTATGGAATCAGAATGAAGGCTATAGGGATGATAGAAAGGTAGGAAAGGAGGATATGCTGACTCGGAATGGATAATTCTCCTGGCTTTGGATAGGCATATAATTCTGGGGTGTAACAAAGCGTAGTAAACAACATAATGCAATTTTGGGTTTTAACTGACTATTTATCAAATTTTCTATAAATATTCTTTTTGATGAAAACAGAGAACACAAAATCCAAGTTTTTCAACCACTCCGCTATGTGTATAATTGTTATGTGTCTGTATATTGAATATTTTTGCGAAAATATGATTTAGTGGACCTAAAAATAGTAATAGAAAATGTATGTACGATTTTTTTTTATTTTTGTTTATCTGTTTGTACGCGCATAACTTCGTATTTACTAGACAAATTTAAATAAAACATTTTTGTATTGCTTTTAAGCCTGAGCAAGAGCCTAAGCATGGTATTACTTTTTTCAAAGAATGAAACAGCTAATAGGAGACATAACAGACCGTCTCAACCATAAGAAATAGGGAAAAACCGCGAGTGATCGAGCATAGAGAGAGGACGCTCCAGAACTTACTTTAACTTAGTATGTGTCTCCATTCTGCTTGGTAAAATATATTGTTTAAGAAAACTATTTAAGATCTTTCTCTATTTATGAAAGGTACACATAAAATAAATCGAGTAAGCGTTACCAATAAATTCCTCTCATTAGTCCACGATACGTTACTCACAACTTTATGAACTTAATTTGACACTTAGCTAAATCTACAACAGGAATGAGCAGTAATTAATCTACATGGTAATTAATCTAAATATACAAAAGGAATGAACAGTAATTACTGTATTGATTTTTAATCAATTTTAGACCCGCGACCCGCTCGCGGCTTCACCACGTGAACTGCCATTTTCATCCTCTATTGCTCTTTGGGATTGTTTTTTTTTTATAAAAGGGGGTAGTCTATATTTGACCTTGCGTCACTAATTATGTTCTTGAGAAAATCATCGATAGTACAATGTCTATACTGTTTGATAACATATAACGATAACTGTTATAGTAAGAAAACGTACGAAATCTGCTATCATAGTATATCTATATGATAGCAGATTTCATACATATATACCATCTGGTATATATGTACGAAATCTATAGATTACCCGTGAAAACATAAAATATGTAGATATAGATTTTGCATTTTTATAATAATAATATTAATGAGTACGGATATATCTAATACAATGTCAACTATATAATAACAGATGGCGCTACCCGTTCCAGAAAACGTAGTTACATCTGCTGTCATATAGATTATATAAAGTTTTATAGACCGGTCAAATGTATCTTTAATAAATGTTATGCTTATTTTATTTTATAATTATTAATATATACTATCGACATAATTTGAATGTTTTTTTTTTAATTTTATATTTCTGCGGGAGTTGTATTGAATACCAGGATGAAAAAATCCCATATGTTGCTCTAACCTCTTAACTAACTCCATACAAAAATTCATTAATTTCTACCCGGTAGATATCAGTATACAAATAATTTACTTATAATGGTTTTTTATTTTTTCAAAAAAAACTACATGGAAAACCGGGATAAAAACTATTAACTACCTTTGGACTATAAGCTGCCACCATTCCAAAATTCATTCAATTCTATCCAGTAGTTTTGCGTAATTGACGAACAAATTAACAGACAGACACAAATTCTACTGAGTAGTTTTTTCGCCTCTGTTACCAATATATTAACATACCCGATTACATTTTTTCTGAAATTTTTCATGTACAGAATTCAATTTTCTACTCTTTTATTATATACATATAATATAGAATCTAGATTAGCTGTTGTTACACACGGCTTCGCCCGCGTGGTTAATGGAAGTGATTAATAAATTTATAAATATAATAAAGAGTTCCGGGTGAATTTACTAAAACTGACAATTTGAAGACAATGGAACATATATTCACTGATTTATAATGAGTAGTTAAAGCATAGTTTTATATTTCTAAGAACTAAAATGACGGAATCCTGTACAAACTTCCAACCCAAAATTTCTATAATCGCCCAAACTTGTACTCACTAAATTACTATTTTTATTTATATGTAGATATTTTCACAAAATAATATTGTTTGGCCTAGTGTATGTAGTGTTATACAACAAACAACATAACAGAATTCAAGATAATATTGTACCTATATTATCTTGAATTCTGTTTCTGTGGCGAAACCCATAGCAAATATCAACAAATAATATATTTCTTTATTTTTTATTACGTTTACTTAATTTAGAAATTTTGTAGACGTTTTTATTTGTAAGTTTTATAATTCATACATTTTGAATACCAAAAAAATTTATTTAACATATAATTACAATTATATGCAATTACTTTCTTTTTCAGTACCTCTTGTCAGAAGAAAATAAACTAACCACAGCCTATGAAAACGTGACCGTAGGGACTAACGATACTGAAACGGTAATGTATATTTTTTATATTTTATTTTATTTATTTATACTTATTGTTTTGTTGTTAGTTTAAAGTAGTTGATGCTCAAAATGCGTTTGCGTCTTAATGATATACTAATTTTACTATGTAATCGCTTTTCTCTCTGCTGTCAAAAAGGACCTAGTGATACTCCGTTTTTTGCTTTTGCCCGAATTCGAGACATTGCATCACATGCGAAAATCACCGCCCGGCTTTGTTTCAATGGCGAGAAAAAGTAGTAACAATTTAAATTTAATTATACTGTCGAGTTGAAATTGAACGTACAATTTCGACTCGACAAAATAATTAAATTAAAATTGTTACAACGATCGAGCGTGCAGTCCTGTCCTTACGCTGTTCCAATGCACCACGTTGGCCTCCCTCAGTGTTCAATAATTAGCCCACTCAACATGCAATGTCTCAAATTCGGGGAATACGTGATACACGAATTTTACTTTACACGACTCTAGGTTGTTTCTTACTATCTTGTTATACCAAAAAAGCATGTTTTTTAAAATATTCAAATAATTTTACTAATATAATCTAAAATTAATATGCTGATACTTACACATTACAGAACAATCCCTACGCCTGGATTCCAACAGGCTTGCTGATGTCGTTAGCTCTCGTTACTCACACAGGGATTAGACTTTTACCTTGGATTTTAATCGGAGAAGTACGTACTAAGTATTCTTTTTTTAATGTAAGCCATGTATAATTAAATATGACTCTTTCCCATTATTTATTCTTACTTATTATTAAGTATATTTTAACTTATTAATACTGAGAATATAAAAATAGATAATAACCAAAAGCAACTCCCGGAAAATCCAGTCCACAGTTTTTGTTGGAACGCCTTAAAATCCATCATAATAAAATATTACATAGGAACAAATAGGCGAACAAATTATTTTAATAAATCTTTTTCTTATTTCGCGATATCTTCACGTTTTTGTGATATCTTTAAGATATGTATTTGAATAATATATAGTTTTAGACATAATCATTTTATAATTAATTTCTGTTTTAATAAACAATTTTTATTGCCTATGTTACTCGTGAAAGCTGTGTTACTTGTGGAGGGACGAATTAAGAATACTGCTGGCTAGCGTCCCGTAAAGGCAGGTAACCAAGTAACTTGGTGGTAGGAGATTCGTTCTCGGACTGAATCTCGACTACTCTAAAAAGGGGACCGCCTAATATTTAATGATGTGTTCCAATTCGACCACATGTATGCCAGCTCTCCCTATTTTGTTTCTCTCCTTATTTTCTTCTCCAGCTTCTTCTTTCTGCTTTACCCTCATGGCCGACAACGCATCCACAAATATTGTCGATGCCCATGGACTAAGTTAACAACTTACTATCAGGTGGTCCTTCTGCTCGTTTGCCCCCTTCTATAATTAACACAAAATAAACAAATCTTTCTTCTTCATGGTATTTAGTATAGTTAACATAGAAAAGCCCTACAAAATAAAGTTCAAGCTTCTAGCTTTAAAAATTACGTATTATATTACAGACACATCCCTTACAGACAGTTTTTCAGATTTTAAAGTAGCCTTTACCCTATATCTTTTTTCTCAGTCTCTAGAGTCTAAAGACTAGACTATCTCTGTACCAAATTTCGTTTAAATCGCTTCAGTTGATTAGGCGTGATTGAATAACATACAGACAGATAGTTTTACTTTCGCACATATTTTAGATATCTACTGAAAATTGATAATTATTATGTTTTTAGGACTTTCGTCTGTTAATTCTGTTATTTGAATTTTATTCCATAGGTATTTAGTGCAAAGACAAGATCTGGAGCAGCTGGCTTAGCGAGCGCCATTGGATATATTTTCGGATTTTTAACAAATAAAATGTATATCAATATGGTTGATACGCTGTCTATCTGGGGCACGTATGGCTTTTATGGAATTGTATGGTAAATCAAATTTAATATGTTATAGCAACTTTGCAAATGTAATATTTAAATTTACCACCCAAATTCGAGATATTGCGTGTTGAATACCGGTAATCAACCCTCAGATCAGACCCCCATCCAGGAGGAGTCTCCATCACGACGGGCGTATTTAGTCATAATAATAAGAATCCAATATAATAGTCTCGTAATAAAACAATAATAATTAATCTTTAATAATTGGATATTATACTTATTGTAACATTTACAAACAAAATATTACCTAGAGCAATCATTTTACTTTAAAATGTATGCAATACTAGAGTATTATATTACAATAAACAAGTCATCGCAGGCTGGCATGCTTCGCGCCTCACTCTTTACTTACATTTAACTTACTCACCGTGATACAAGTGACAAATCAGAGCGATTCTTCAGCCCAATACAACCCCTGTCAGGCTGTAGCACCCGTTCGGCGTTACGGGACTTAACCCTATCTATTTATATAATAAATTTCCTTAACTCTTCAACAGGCTAATAATGTTGTACTAGATTTTGTGTTAAAAGTTTTAGACATGTATAGTAACTGATCTCTTGATCATTATGTTTTATTTTATTCACAGTTTGACTGGATGCGTAGTGTTCTATTTTATATTGCCAGAAACTGAGGGAAAAAGGTTGAATGACATCGAAAATCATTTTGCTGGTATCAAAAGTTTAACTAACGAAGTATACAGGTCCAATGTAAGTATGTAAATACTCATGAGGTCGAGCGGATATTACAAAATTTATTACTTAGTTGTGTATTCCACTGAATTTGTAAATTATACGATATCTTAATTTGGTACTTAATTTTGTACACATTTTCCAGAAGAAACAGACGTTAGAGCTATCAAAAATGGGAAATCTAAGGGGAAAAATTAATCCATCATTTGAAGGAGATAACACTGTCACCTAATATAAGAAGTATTATGTTATATGCCTGTTAAATATTTGTAGTATATTTTTTAACATAACTGACTTAGTTCAATAATAAACGACTATGATTCAAAAAGTTCGATATATTTAATGGACACTAAATATATATGTTTATTATATAAATTAAAATTATGATTGGAAAAATTCTAGGGTTCTTAAAAAAATATTATATAACTATTACTATTAAATAACATATTTATAAAAATAACATCTTGCCTAATTCAATTAAGTTGTGTTATATAAAATATTAGATTAAGTATATAGAATTTGTATCAAAACTACGGAGAAACAACCTTTCGTTTAAGATTATTAGATTAGCATATTTAGAAAAAATAAGAACAATTATTGTGATATGGTTATAAAATAAATTACTTTTAATAGAAAGAAAACCTATATCTTTTAATGAGCAGAATAAAATCTAAAAACTTCGAAAAGTATCTTTGGTTTATAATTTTTAATTTATTAATTGATTTTTTTTAGTCCAAATTAAGTCCAAATATTACCAAGAAAACATGAAGTCCTCGTTTTAAATAGCCATATAGAATAAAAGTCATATAGGTACTTCACATAGAGCTTTAATGGAGTAAAAAATAATTTTGTTACATCAAAAAAACTTAGTTAATCATAATCTACTTCATTGAACTACTTATCACTGTTAATATTATAATAATTAGTTAATAGTAAATACAAAAACTGAATATACGAAGAATAAAGCTTTTATTTATGACAAAGTAAACAGTAAATGCTATAATTATTATCATTTACATGTGTGTACATAATTTAATATATAATAGTTAGTATAAAATGTACAGAGCACAGGGAAAATAAACGCAAAATAAATACTTAAATGTTCTCTATATTCATGTTTTGTCTTTTCACTTTTAATAAAACACATTAAACATAAACAGCTTTTTATTACTCTTTTTGTATATTGTATATACATAATTATCTTTCTATGTGAAAAAATATGGTAAGCTACAAATTAGAGTCACATATAAGTGAAACAAAATGGGAAGTATAATTCATAGTAACCTAAAAGCGAATTAGTAATTTGAAACTGATGATAGGTTTAATACTAAGAACCGTTTCTTTGCTCTGCATGGCGAGAAAAGTGCATATTTAATGTTATTACATGTTAAAAAAGTTTTTAAAGCAAACTCTTAACACTATCATTACACTTAATTTGACGTTCCACGTCCTAAATTTATGGACACTATTTGACCATTTCATTACCATTTATTCAAAAACTACAATAACAATTGTCACCAAAAAACTTCACAATACCCAAGACATTGCTCGATATCCCTGCCAAATTTTAGAGGTCTACTACTTCGCTTCGCTCAGTTCAATCATACCTAGTATTATACATAGTAGTTAGCACAAAAAAATAGCACTGAATTATTTTAATTGTTGGTCGCTAAAGTAAAGAATGTTTTATTGATAATAGTGTTTTTATTTTACAATATATATTTAAACACTGTTATCAATAAAAAAGCTTAACTATTGTTAAGCCAGTGCGTTAGTGCCAGTTAAGCGGGGCCAGTCGTGGCCCAGTGGTACGATCGCGTGACTGTAAACGACTGGTTTTGGGTTCGATTCCCACTCGAGGAATGGAAATATTTAATATTTCCATTTTCTTCGCTCTGGTGTCGAGGTAAAGCGCGGCGTTAAGTTCCGCCACTTAACACGCAATGCCTCCGAATTCGGCGAAAAGTGGAGAACGAAGTGTCTTAACACTAGGTTCCCTCTGCCTACCCTGCTGTGTGCGGGACACAGCGTGAAACTAAAAAAAAAAAAAAAAAAAACTATCGTTTCATTTTTACCCGCGACGGAACGGCGACTGTATATGTGTTTAGGGTGAGAGGTTGCTTGCTTGTTTGTTTGTTTGTCTGTGCAAATTACTATGTCATTTATTTTGTTAAAGGTGATTTTTCTAATCGTAATCGCAATCCTTTAATTTTCATCAAAAGTTTGATCGAATGAAGTTGAATGTTGTGAGTTATAATTCTCTATGAAGCTATCCTGAGCTCCCCCAGTCTGAGATTGAAGGGTTATCTCTGATATCTGCCTTGGAGGGCTGGGAGAGCGCGCTTGACACTCATAGACATGATTTTTGGTGAGTGACTCAAAACGCTCAGCATTTTCATTACATACTTTAAGCAGCTCATCCATAGCAGATATGTGCTCTGCAATTTCTTTCTGGGCACATTCATATTTGTCAGAGATATTTTGTAGCTTATTATGTAAAGTTTGTATCTCAAACTGCAGGGAACTCACCTCAGCTTCATGTAATGTCTTAACACTTTTCATATTTTCACAATAACTGTTAAGGCAATTTCTTATTTTATTTTTTTCTGTGCATAATTTGGCATAGTTTTTACAAACTTTCCTTGATTTTATTAATTGCTGAGTTTTTTAATGAATTTATTAATTTTTATATACTTTTTCAATTTGTTTTTGCTAAGAACTGGCTTGGAAGTAACCGAGTCATCACCAGTCAAGTCTATTGTTGAAATGTAATCTATAGGTGATAGAAGTGGAGACCAAACAAGGTGCATTCCCAACCAGCTCCTCAAATAGCGAAAAACTCACAGTCAACATTACCAGCTTTGTTAATATAACCAACTTAGCGCCTGATTTTCCCAATAGCCACAAAAAGTCCTTTTTTTAATGATTTATAAAATTAATGTAAGGAAGAAGATATATTTTTTTTAATTAAAAACCTGTAGCTGGTTTTTATGGGAATTTTACTGAAGATTTTAAAATACTCCTTACATTTCTTGTGCGATCAAAGGTTACTGAGATATTCATGGTTAAAGACAAAAAGATCCTTTTCCAGTCAGAGTTCGATATCTCAGCGGGAAGTATATGTATCGAATTTTTAACAACAGCAAGTTGAAGCTAGATAAACAAGTTATATATAGATCCATATAGTGGTTAAGTAAAAAAAAATGTTCCAACTTTTTAAAGTAAAAAAAAAGAACTGAAAAAATTTCGTTTTTTTTTCTCTCTCGATATTCATCAGGATATAGCAGAACACGTCGCTTGAAAATATTTTCTATCTTAAGATCTCAAAACTAGAAGCTTCAAGCTTTAAAATAGTTGTTTTTTTATTTCAATGCGACCATTTTTGAGGAAAATACAGCCACTTAAAAAACGTCAAAAAAATTGGAAAAATTTTCCGCTCCTTTAATTATTTCCGCTAGTATATATTATACATATATAAATAGATTTATTTAATAAATATAAGATGAGATACGGTTGCTTAACTCATAATCATTGTCAGATATCACTGATTACTATTTATACCTGCAAGTAGATACTTTTCAACTTCATATAACTTCAAGGAAGCTATAGAGGGACTTTTCTAAATAGTTTTAGGAAGTTGGTTCCAGAGGCTTGCGGCATACATGGAGAAGGATTTCTGTAGGAATTGGGTGTTGCTCTTCGGTATGTCAATAGGAATTACACATGACCGCCTTTAGGGTTGTGGGGGTAGCACATTGAAGCGGGAGCGCAGATAGAGGGGGAAATTATGGTAAGGATTTTGAATAGGTAAGAAAGGATGTGTATATCACGGCGAAGATGAATAGGGAGCCAATTATGTAGAGCACGAAACTGAGAAAGATGATCATACTTACGCAAACCGTAAATAAAGCGTATCGCGAGATTTTGAAGTCGCTCTAATTTGTGAAATTGCTCCTCTGTCACATCCATATAGAAGACGTCGGCGTAGTCGACATTAGGAAGGAGAAGACATTGCACAAGCGTAAGCTTTTGTTTTATGAGGGAGAAAATATTGGAGACGCCTAAGAGAGGGAAGAGCGAAATGAATGCGCTTGCTGATGTCATTTATATGAGGTACCCAAGACATATCATTATTCAATTACTCATATTCTTAACTTTATCGCAATACGGGATAGACACTCTCGAGTATAGGATTGATGGTACAGAACCTCGATCGACTTTATGTATAAGCCGCTTGCTGCCGATGATAATGGCCTGTGATTTGTTTGGGTTTACTAATAGACCAAAAGAATCGGCCCAAGTTTTAATCGCAGCTAGGTCATTATTTAAGCCGATAACTTTGGGTAACTCATTTAAATGACAATGTTGGTACAATTGCAATTGCATAATTGGTGGTGTGGTAATTCAATAGAGCAAGTGAAATAAACATTACTTTCTGACTTAACTTCGTATTGGTATTTAAACTACATCAAAAAAGATATTAATAGCAATTTATATCACAAATGTGCTATAATGCCCCCAAAATCATAATGCATAATAAAAATTTTAAAGAAGTATGGAGAAAGAAAGAAAAATGTAAAAGAACTACGTAGAATTAAATATTTAGTTCAGATGTTGCATGGTACGTACGTCATTGACTGGAGAAATCCAATCCCTATCGAGAAATAAGTCGTACGTAGTGTTTACTTTTAACTCTTATATTTGACATTTTGACCGTGAATCTATAAAAATCCGCCTGTGTGCGCGTTCGATCGGCCGTTGATATTTCCATACTCCTTGCGCACTCCTTCCAGACGTCTTAAGTAATGCGTCCCTGAAGTATAGTCGTGAACAAATACCTTGTCTTAAATTTGATGTATTATCTGTTTGTTGTTTTTGTTAGGCTTTTGCGACTTATTTTACTAAATAACCGAGCTGTGTTGACAAAAATGGCGCAAAGTAAATTATTAACACTTACAAATAAAAAGAACATGAATAAAAATAAAATAAATATATATTTTTGATTTACTTTCACTTTTTTTATATAATCATAATATTTTGTATTCTTGTTTTTTTTTAATATAAGGTAGTCAGTTAAATAGCAAAATTGACGATGAAACAAGCTATTGTAGTTAGTCTTTTAATATTATAAATAACCTGGATATAATCATTTATTGCAAGTGTACACCGGTGTAAACCTTACCGAGCGCTCATAATCCGTTGCGTTACCTGTAAATTTGTACATGGTATAATTGTGCTGCTTTAAGGCTCTTATCTCTTAACCAAAGAGTAAGTTAATATATACAGTAATTCTTTTAGTGTATACTGTTGTAGTAGTATACACTGTGCTCTTATTATCTCATCACTTTTTGAGACCTATCTTTGTCACAAAAAGCGACACAAATGGAAACGAAGATGCGAATCACTGCGTGTAGTAAGTTTTAGCCATATGGAGGATATGGCAACATTCGTCTTATTGATAAATTAATTATAGCTTAGTATGTATATAAATTATTGACGAAATAATATTATTTTCAAAGATGTATATTATTTTTGAAAAAAAATATTACTTTTGTATATATTTAAAAACTCACAATAAACAGGTTATAAAATGTCTCAAAGACAAGCGACTCAGTTTTTGATTTCTTTTCACCCAGTAAAATGTACTTGTAACATATTGCAATTTGGAAGGTAGAGTGATACGTGAGTACTTCTAAATATATACATAATATAAACGTAAAAAAAAAATATATATGCTTTCAGAATCATTATATATACATATATGTCCGTATATTCTGGTCGTCAGCCGTCCAGTAGTAGTGTAGTAACAACAAGTGAAATATTTCCTATTTATTTGTGTGAAATATTTTAGGTTCTCGTATTTTTATATCTTTTTATAAAATTAATTTAAATATTATCCATAGATAAATTTTATTTAAAAACTTTTAGCATCTACATGTGGAATCCCTACCTTTTACGCTCTACACATGGAAAAAAGAAATTGACAATTGACACTTGACATACGAAGCATTGCATGCGTGACGTGAGTAGTAGACGTGAACGATCGAATGACAGTTTTAAATATTTAAAAAATATATTCTAATATTATTGTTGCAGATATAATATTTTTACACTTTTTAATATTATTTAATAGTAACAATTAACAACAATATTTACAAAATTAAGTGTTATATAGTAATAATATCGCGATAACAGTGACAAATCAGTTTGTTTATTGGTTAACATCCGCCATTTTGTACTGTCGTTTGTTTAGTGACTGGCTCTCTTTCCTAGTGATGCTATACATTTGTTCTGCAAACATATATTGTGACTTTGCATGTGGTGTACAATGTTTTTGCTAGAAACGTTGTGTTTAGGGGGTTTAAATTGATCTCGTGCTAGTTGTCAAACTGACATCGGTTAAACTTTACGTATTGCCGGATGTGTCCTACAATCGGTTAGGGCTATTTAACGTGCCACCTCGAGTGGTTTACATGTTGCGAGACCTATGCTGCCGAGATTATGAGTGGTAACGGCAATCAGGTGCCCCTGGCACCAAGTCAACGAGGCCCCGGACCGTATCCTTTTAAAATTTTGTTTATAACGCTTCAAAAACATTATTTACGTAATATAAGTCAATTCAGCATCTGGTCATGCCGCATTTGCGACTGTATTTATCTTAAAAATATTATTGTTTATGACATTTACCATCCTTTTCTAAACTTTGAACGATTAAGAAACTTTCTTTAACCCTAACATTTTGAAAATATTAAGTTTTGCCTACATATTTGTACAGACCTAAATGTTATATGGTTTCATTTTGTAGTTACTTTTGTTTATATTTTGAAGTTAAATACCCAAGGATGACTGGTTTACCAAAGTATCCTATGCTTCTGTATTATATGACATTTTTGGTGTTTTTATTATTTTGTGTACATTTTTATTTTGCTAATATTAAGTCTTCTTAATTGAGACTAACATTTACTGACTACAACAAAGTTTTATTTTTGTGATAACAACTTTTTTATATGTAATATACAAATTTAGCATTTACATGAAGTCTACTCATTATCGTCTATTCCTCAATTATCCAAGTACTTAAAACAAATATTTTTGTTTCACATATTATATTTCAGTTTTAGGTTTTAATGCTACATTGCGAAAATTATTATCTAATTTGCGAATATGACATCTAGTTATTAATCTTCTGTAATATCATAATTATGATTACCAAATTTATTCTAATATACTATAATTATAAATGATGGAAAAAGAAATGTATATGATCAAAAAACGTTGTGTTAAGTGTGTTTTAATAATTTATCAACTTCCTAAGTGTTTTATATCAGACTCAGTCTAAGTGTAAGATAATAAGGAGGATATACTGCTACAGGGCATGATGTTAGGTGAGTCAATTATTTCACAAAACTTACTAATTTTTGATGTATTTGTTATTTTCGTATTTATGCTTGTGTACCAAATTACTCTGTAATCAATATTCTAAAATATAATAATTACTAAATAATTTTTCTAAATTAGTTTTTATATGTCATAATAAATATTTTTTTTTTTGATTCATCACTTTGGCTACTGATACCACTGGTGTCCAACATACCATTTGCTAATTCATCAAAGATAATATATTAAAAAAACAAACCATTATGACATATACATACATATATATTTATGTATGTATATATACATATTGCCAACTCTATGCACACTAACCTACCTCTTCTAGTAAAAAATGACATTAATACTCTATTATTAACTGTAATTATTAAAACTATACAAAATTCCGCCTCAATGTCACAAAAGACGCAAGAAAATTCCTTGTTATTTTACGATATACGTTCGTAGGGGTGGTTGTCGACCGTCAACGAACTAAATACGCCATACAATTGTAGTGAGCGGGCCGCGATATACATTTGTCTCTCTCTGTCATTTTCAACCCCTCCCTCGTTTCCTCCCTCACTCGCAAAACGAAATGGAATGTTCAGTGGACTGTACATCGAATAAATTATTTTCCAGTCTTTAGGTTAAATTAGGTTTAAAATATAATATTTAGTAATAGGAAACCGAATAGTGAGCATAAATTAGTGATAATCAATCGTACAAAACGTGAAAGTGACGTGGTGGCAATAATTTTGCAGCGTGAGCGTAAAGCAATGTACCGCGCTGTTCCTTATCGATTTTCTCTATGCTGCATTAAATTACTATTTAAATCGTGAATGCGGACTACAAATATTTTAGCAATATGCCTTACGTTTACGTGTTTTATAACGGAACCAACCGTGTAGAATAGTATTTTTATATTTTACGGTACATATATTCCGCACGTCGAATTCGCTAGTTACCCCTAATATAAATGTTAACATGAAGCAATAAAATAAATATTTATATATTTTTTTAACAAATAAAACATATTATGTATAGATAACCATAACCTTATGCCGTTGGTTGTGTCTCCGTTGTTCTGGGAATGGTTAAATATTTGGCTAATACATTTTCTGAAGAGTATATATCATGAAATTATGATGGTGGCCTTAAGAGGTGGTAATAGTTCATTGGGCAGTGTATCACATGGATGTGGCCTTAATGGAGGGCAACAGAATGCACTCGATTTGACGCATCGTTTACAAACATCGTTAGGCATGCAGCATAGCGCTGTAAACCAAGCGGTGGGCCACCATGCTAACCACGTCAACCACACTAATCACATAAATCACGTAAGCCACACTAACCACGCTAGTCAAGCCAATCAAATCAACATCCCATCATTAAGCAGCGTGTCACTAGTGATGCAACAACAGAGCCCCGCTACCCTGAAGCATGAACAGAATACGCGTTACTCTAACTCCAATTGTATGCTGCCCTCACATCACTACAGATTGTTATCGCAAACCAGTAAGTAAGATGAAATTAATTGTCATGTAGGAAAACAATTGGTTCAATGCACAATATAACAATTTCAGTAATTTCCCTTCGGCATTATATTCGGCGGTCCGAACGTTTGTAATCAAAGAAGATTCGAGAGGCTTTTGGTTTTATTTATTTTTTTCAAAAATATATTTACTGCTTTATATACATACAAATATACATCTATGAGATCAATTGAGGATTAGACGATGAGTTAATAATAATCATATTTAAATTATCTAATACAAAATATCACGCCTTAGTATCTATAAATAGTGACTAACCTATTTAACTAGAAGTTATTCATTACTATATTTTGGTTTTATTATTAAATATTTAAAAAAATGGCAACAGTTTGTTTTTTTTAATAGGGTAACCTATTATAATTTATTATATTATTATCAAGCTAGATAGCTTATTAAAAATGCTGTTCAAAGCGATCTTAATAAATACATAATATTATTAAAATCCACGTTTTGACGATGATTTTCTTAGCAATCTGCAGTTATCCTCGAGCGTCAACACCACACAGTGAGTTGAATTGGCATCACATAGGTGAAGTATATTTTACACATTTTATTTTTCGATATTTTGTTGTTCATATTAAAAATAATTGAAAAACCACATTCCTAAAATACGATAGTAATTGTTCAAGTCGTATATCAAATTTTGGTGAAAATATCTATAATATATAATTTGCATTTCTATCGTCTTATTCGAATTTTAAATTATGCCAATATAATTAAAAGGTAATAAAAAAATAAGATTACAAAACTTTACAGATTACTAGAATAAGGAGATATTTTTTTATTCATTCGTTATTTATTCGAGCTGAACATTAGTAAAAACTAGTGTCCGACCGAAACTGAATTTTTAGCCGAAACCGAAACCGAAACCGAACCTTCGGTTCTGACTTCAGTTTCGGCCGAAACCGAAACCGAAACCGAAACTGCTGATGACGTCATAAAATTTAATTAATATGTATAAAAAATTACATTTTTTTACGCTTTAAAAATTACACATGCATTTGAATTATTGTGATTACGTTGATTTTATTATATATATGGAAATAATTAAAGGATCATAAAAAAATCTAAATTATTTGAGGTTTTCGAAGTGGCTGTATTTTCTCAAAAATAGGCGCATTGAAATAAAAAAGTAGCATTTTAGAGCTTAGTGTCTAATTTTGAGATTTTAAGATGAAAAATATGACGACGTGTTTCGCTCTATCCTGATAAATACTAAAAGAGAAAAAAAATCGAATTTTTTTCAGTTCATTTTTTTATCTAAAAAGTTGGAACATATGTTTTCAACTTGACCACTATATGGATCAGCTAACTTGTTAGTCTAGACCTACGCCAGTTCTCTTTACCTAAGGCTCTTACGGATTTATATAGAGGTTTTTTGAGCTGTAGCCCAGGGACCTGTGGGTTATCGAGGCCCTCGGTCGCCACTTAAGATTGGCAATACTTGGTTAATAGGTATTTTTACACAAAAAGATTTTCACCTTTAACGTAACTGTGCTTTTCAAGCAGAGAAATTTATGTGCTAATTTATGATAAGATTTACCTTAGATATATATTTATGTTAACTTATTGACTATATACTGTGTAACATTTATATAGAAGACGGTTATATTTAAATAATATTAAGGCAAGCCAATATTAAGGTAACTAACCCAGGGTTTGCAAAATATCAATCAATCATAGGTATTCGACCCCTGAAAGGAGCCACACTTACGCGAACAGACACACACACACACACACACACACACACACACACACACACACACACACACACACACACACACACTTAGCCACAGTTTCGTTACAGACTATCCCTGTTAGTTCATTTAATCTGTCGTCAGCAGTTCATAGTATTCTCATCATTAATTTATAATATATTCAAACTTACTACGTCTTAAGATTAGGTTCACAAGCTATAAAACACTCAAAAGTATCTAAGCTACGTAAAAATTCTTGAGTACGTCATGAGTTTCGGCATTGCCGAAGGTTCGGCAGGTTTTTTGCCGAAACCGAAACTACGGCCGAAACTACAATTTTTTGCCGAAACCGAAACCGAAACCGAACCTTCGGTCGGACACTAGTAAAAACTTAAACATGACGATATAAACTAAAAGTTTTGAGTGTTTGTTTCTCAGAATTTAAATTGTCTTATTATGTTGAAAATCCTACCAACATATTTTAAAGGATAAAAGTTAAATGTGTTAAAAATTATATGTGTGTACTACTCATTACGATCATGGATCATTATGATCATCAGGACACAAAACTTATCTTGTAGGGTGTTTAAAGTTTAAACTGTCATATACAGCAAATTGCACTTGTATTTTGAACAACAACAACAATTTGTGTGACCTTTTTGCTTAACTAAAGGTAATAACTTTTTATCTTTCAGGGCCAGAATGCTATCATCCATCAGGGGCCGCAGGCGGCGCCTATATGTCAGCCGCGAGTGGCGCACAAGGATCTGCGCAAAGCATGCGGTCCCAACCCGCACCGCAGCCTTCCGCACCACCGGCGCAGCAACAAGATATTTCAAAAACAACTATGGTAAATACATTTCTGTTTAAAGTTTATAAAGTAATATCTTAAATAACTGTTCATCAAGATAAGAACTTCGAGTACTTATTTAAAACGATAAGTGCAATGATAAGCATGTATGTTTATTATGAACATTATAACTATTCATAACTAATAATAGTATTTTAAAATTATTTTCTATATCTTATTCTGTATAGTGAAAAAGGATTTGAAACATTATATGGATAGTTGTGTAAAAAAATATACATGTTTATGTTTTAATGCCTAAGATTGGTAATGCTTATCAATACATATTTTTAATGTAATGTATGTTAAGAAAAATGTTAATGATTTTACAGAAATTGGTGATATACATAATATTAATACTAGAATAAGCACAAACTCAATTCAGTTCTGTTCTTAAATTATGGTGCTTTGAACATGCCAAGCATAAATTCATTACTTCTCTAAGTCGATTACATCAAGTCTATAATTCATTTATAGGACATTGTGTATGCTTTTATAATAGGATCCCAGGAATGTCCGAAAGTGTTCTAAATTGTGATAATTTAAAAAAGTTTTGAAAAGACATTTATGTGAAAAGTTATTATTACCTAATTGAAGATTTCATAAATTATGACACATCTTGAATGAAGTGCTCGCTCCAGTTTATTTAATCACATAAATAAATCATATGTAAATAAATAAATAAATAAATGTAAATAAATAAATAAATCAAATGTAAATCACGATTCGTTTTAAAAAAAAAGAAAGTCCCACTGAGTTTCTTGCGCTGGTTCTTCTCAGGTCTGAGGTATCAACTTTAGTGAACTGGTGGTAAATTACATGACTCAAAAAATGAAGCATGTAACTTCTTATTTTGAATAAAATTATTTTACTTTGACTATAGATAATACCTACAAATTCTTGTTTGTAGTTATTAATCCAATACATTGTATAAAAACAATTAAAAACCTCTTTTTCTATTAAAAGTATTATAGCCTATTACAACCTTATAACCAGACAACCTTTCATATAAAACTTATCATGACCACAGTAGGTCAGTCATGTCACTGGCCACCTATTAATCTCATTTAAATTAATGTAACTATATATTTTTTTATGTCAATAAACTGCTTATATGTATATTACTTTACTATTGCAAACCACACTTTTATTTTATTAAAATGTACTACTGTACTAGTATAATGACAGGAATATTATTAAATATATTACTTTAAGTGATATAATATTATTACATATTACAGGCGGGCCCAAGTTACGTATCACCACAAAATCAAACGCCACCATCGCGTCCACAATATCAAAATTTTCAGTACAGAGCCTCGCAACACGGAAACAGGCCTAGCACCCACCCAAGGTATTTACAGAAGGATATCCTTTTAACATATTTTTAGTTCAAATTACATATATTTATTACTACATATTATGCCAAGCTTTAGGTAACAAAATAGTGTTCATGAACTTACAGCACTCATAAGCCGTCCCACTGTACCACTGTGGTACTTGATTTAAGTGAATATGTAAATGTAGATGTAATGTAGCATAAGAAATTATAATTTATATACTTTCTTGTAATGTAGTACATAGAGAAGGTGTCACTGTGCAATTTAATATTTCCCTTATAAGAATAGAACAGTTTTAACTTATTCAATTGTAAAGAATTTCCTTGTGAGAAGCATATCTCAAAAACCACTTAACATTATTATTAGTAGACAGTTAATATTTTCAAGATTTTATAATCTTTATAAGAAAATATACAGCTTAATATTTAGTAAGTAAATATAATGTAGATGTCTTTTTACTTTTTAACAGACAACAACAACCATACATGGGTAGTGCAGGCGCAACGGCCGCGGGTCCGGTCATGTACCACCCAACACTAGTCTTCCAACACCCTATGGGTCTCCCACAAACTTACCAACAACCCAGATCTAGTACACCTGGGTAAGTAAATGATCCTTTTTGAAACATGTGGAATATTATAAAGAATTATAATAATATTATGAGTATCCTCTTAAAAGTTATATTGAATGAAATATGAATATTTACAATTCTCTTGTATGAACAAATTTATACCATACAATTGCACAGCAACAATACTTATATGGGTTTCATTATGAAAAACGAAATGTTGAACATTCATCATATACATGCCATGTTCAACATTACTAACTTTTTACTTGTAGTTTCTTTCTGACTTAAAAATGTTATGCACTCATATAAAACTATATATTATTAATGAAGGTTGACACTTTCAATTTGAAATGCTATACACAATGTATGGTGTATAATGGTTAGAATTTATTCACCTTCTAAATGAATAATAAAAATGTCATTGAAAAACAGAAGTGCCAAAAATTATTCCTGTCTATTTATTATTTAAATACTGAGATATTAAGTGTGTTGTGATTGTGATAGAATTAAACAAAGTTACTTCAAGTCCGTGTGTCTTGTAAAGTCATCTAGTATATTAGGTCAGCATTGTTTGGCACTGCCTCCGTTTGGCAACAACTTCTTATACATACATACATGTATTATATATATTCAATTTTATGAGCAAAAAATATGGTTTGATGATTTTTGTACGTAATGGAATTTCAAACATAAAAAATCTACAGCAGATTGGAGCCTTTATCATTAATTTTACTGCTTTCATTGTATGGACGTCATATCAAATAATTACTATAACAACTGATGAGGCGCTAGAGGCACTTTTTGTATATCAGCTGCTATTTCTTAGTAACTAAGTCAGAACTTTAAATGGAAACTACTCTTTAAGTAATATTTATTTACTAAAAGCTAGAGTATTTATTTATTCATAATTATAATATAATTTTGCGTAAAAATTATGTTCTTTATAAAATATTAGCTATTTATTTAAAAAAAATATTTCAATGATTATAATAAATTATTTGCGAGATTATAATAAATTATTAGCGATATTGTTATAGTAATTTAAAAATAGTAGTAAATTAAAAAATAATTTAGTAAAAACTACATTTAAATACTAAAGCATTAGTTAAAGAGATGAAGAAGATGAATGAATGATTTAACGTAACCTAATCTATTCTGATTGCGTTTTAATATCTTCATTCGAAATAAATCAAATTATGTGAAAGATTTTTGAGGTTAGATTAAACTTTTTTATTATTAACTGATTCTCTAGCGGATGAAATTGTTTTATGCTTTATTATCATAATATATAATGATTTTATATTACGCACATATTTTGAATTTATACTAAATATGTTGCAAAGATAATTTATTTTGCGTTATGACCTAACGTCGATGACGTTGACGAACCAACGATATGGTCAAATTCAGTATGATTTTTATTTCAGTTCACAAGTATCCAAACATATATTGTGTTATTTTTTTGTCCATCCTAATTAATTAAAAATCTGCTACAATTTCATTATTATACGAATATACATATATTTCGCCACTATTGACAATGTTGTAATAGCGCAGGTGGGGAAATCAGGCAATTGCGGAACCAGTATATCGTATTTATATCATAAAATATTTACTCAAATAGTACAATTTTTCGCCTTTTTATTATTGTCTACTAGTAGAACTTCCATATATAGATAAATAAGCATCATATTTGAGTAAAAAACGATTATAAATGACAAGAAAAATACAGTTCGCACGCACACTTGTATTCAGAATATTATTTTAACACACAACTATGAATTCAACGTTGCATATTATAAGCTTTCTGTAAGTTTTCTTATATTTTTACTATATGGTAATATCTTTTTTACATGCTAACATTTTGATGGTGACAACAGGAAATCGCAATTTATGGACCACGGGTGACGCAATTTACTCTTGCACTTCTTAATATTTCATTTTTAAATGCTATGCTATACAATAAGATAGGTATAATATATTTAAAGTATATTAGTTTTAACCAAATATAATTAAAAATATTTTCTTTAATGCAGGTATTATCCATATATGGCGCCGTATATTAGTTACACCACTCCTACAGGTCACACCTCACCCTGTAAGTATTACACATTTGTAGGTTTGTGTCTTTTAATTTACCACAATCAAGAAATAAACGTGTGCCACTCTTCATAATATAGTTTTTATTCATCTTAGTAATATCGTGTGCAAAATGTATATACGTTAGTCTATTTTACCTTTATATGCTCATCTATACTATAATAAATCTGTAAAAAATTTGTGTCTGTACATTAAATATTTTCACGAAAGTTGCCTGAAAGTCCCTGAGTTGGTTCAGGGGGGTTTTAAAATAGTAATAGAATACAAATCTATCATTTTTGAAATTTTTGTCTGTCTGTTTGTCTGTTTGTACGCGCACATCTTTTGATCTACTGGACCGATTTGAATGAAACTTTTTTTGTTCTATAGCTATTATCCCTGAGCAGGTTATAGGCTAGTATTAAATAAAAATGTAAAAAATTCTTTAAAATAAAATAAAATAACGCGCTTTTTATTTCTCTTCCTGGATGAATGAACTGCAGACTTTTTGAATTACATATATTTTTGTCGTAACAATGTTTATTTGACGGTACCGTACGTGTGCACGTTTGTATGATAAATGGTTCGCTTACAGATTACTACCCGTCGAATGGTCAGCAAATAGGCGCAGGCAGTGTAGGGGGCACTGGCCGTGGTAGCTCGGGTACGCTGGTGCCGCAGCAGCCAACCACGCCGGCTGCCCCCAACGCTCTTCCACACCAGCCTCAACAGCCGCATTTACATCCAGCTATACCTGGTAAGCAAAATCATCATAGTTCTTATATTGAGAAATCATTATTTCAATTTTCTATATTCTTATCTAGGCTTAATTATTAACAAAACTTCTAATATGTTTTTCTTTTTTACAGGTATTCGTCAAACCCCTCCAAAACGTACTTCCCACAGATTAGCTATTATTAATCCTTTAACTAGTAAGTGCATAAAGTATGAATTATGGAATCATTATCCATAATGTTTTCTTTTTCTTTGCAAATAAATACACCATACTCATATGTATATATTGAATTTCGAAAAGCTATCATAGTGACTATTGTTTTTTGTTTCAGAACAAGATATATTCTCAGAAATTAATTCTAGTGATAGTCAAAATGTTAGTGGTGAATCTAGTGAACGACAAACACCTCAACCGGTATGTACCTATATTATATTTAAATAATTCAGCGAATAACATTTTAAGATTTAGTAAATTAACCTAGAACAATGTCAAAAAGTGAAGCTTGGCGGTGCAGTGTTTTTTGAAAAAAAGTTTGGTGATACACTTTTATTCAAAGAAAACTGCCTCGCAAAGTCATCAAAATCATCTGTTACCTTTTGAAAATGCTGTTGTTTTCTGATGCTCTACAAAAAGAAGTGTTAATCAACTCTAGGAAAACGCTTTTGGTCGCTTTGTCAATAACTGTGGGTGCATATGTGTGTATTCTTCCAAAACTTATAATTAAAATGTATACTATATATTTGGTATTGGATGTATCTCAATTTTCATGCAAGTGTAAGAAGTGTAATAGCTATCTAGATACAAATAATTTATTATAGTCTAATTATTGTATCCATATATATAAGAATGTTATGTGCAAATATTTTATATATTTTTAAACTATGTTTTAATATTTTACGTTTTATTTAAATTTTATTATATTGAGCTTATTATATATTATACTGACTACTTGCATAACCAAGGTGTATGCAGAAAATATTATAGTGTGTATATAATTTATATGTTTCTAATGCTTTATAAGATATTTGGTCTTTCTGCAATTTTTCTCCATATAAAATTTAACTACACAAAATTGCATGCTCATCTGTTTGTATAATTTTTGTAAAAGCGCGTCCAATTTGCTTCATTTCACCTTTAATTAGTATTAATACTATTATTTTATCCAGGAACCAATACAAAATAGTGCCGTAGAAGAGTTCACAAGAAGAGTAAGCGAAGTTGCCAATCAGCCGTCTGCGAGTGAAAGTGCTAAATTGAACTTTGTTTCTAAGAACGTAGAAGTGCCTGCTACAACTGCATGCTCCAACAATCAACCTCAAAATGCAATAAGTACTATTAATAATAATATAGGAAAGTCTGAAATATTAATTGATAACGAAAATAAAAATTTAGGAAGTGAGATAGTAGAATCCAACGAAACGCCAGTAGTGTCTGCGATATCGGACAGTCCTGTTGTAGTGCCTAAAATGCCTATCAATGTTAAGCAAATTCAGAAAAGTATGGAATTAGTACAGCCTTTAGCCGTAGATAATAAGAATTTACAAAATAATAAGCAATCGAAACAAAACAAAATCAAACCAGTTGTGCCTCAAGACGAAATAGAAAAGCAATCAGATAATTTGAATTCTATAGTTCCTCAAACAATACACTTAGAAGCGAGTGTCATGCCAGAAGCGATACAATCTTCTGCGACACTAGCGTCGCCTGTTACTGTATCGATGTGCTCGTTTACACTCTCGTCCGTAGGTCATAACCAAACCGCACCTTCACCCGAGCCCGCTCCCGCCAACCCTACTTCCACTCCCGCTCCGACACCAACACCAGCACCTCAGCCCCAACGAATAAGAGAACCTAGAGACAGAATAAGATCTGAAGAAAAGGAAAATTTACCGATTACTAAAGCAAATATAACTGATAACGTGCAAGCTAATGGACCAACATTATTTGGTGAGTACATTATTTTCTCTGCTACATCACAATAAATCTCATTAACAAAATTACTTTTTATAAGTATGTAAACATAAAGATCATGTTAATAGATAGTTTGCTTGCTATTATCTTTTAAAATTTTCATATAAATATATACATAAAGAACCACTAGTGTAGTTGGGAAATGTCTGACTTTAAGCATGGTTGACAATGGGCTGTCTCTGCTCCAAGATGTTTACAAATTTGAAATATTTTAATTTGTCCAGTTTCTTAAGACATAAACAATTCCACCACTTTAAATGTAATATCTTTAAATGGGAGATAAGTCATAAATAAAATGATTTACTGCAACATGCTAACAGTCGTGCACTCTGCATATCCCACTCACAATGCCACAATGGCCTGAAAATAATAAAAAAATACCACTTCTTTACAAAACAAATCAACCAATTTATGTAGGATTTTAGAGATCATATTTTATATTTTTACTATGATAAATACATATAAAGACACATTCATATGATCTACATAGATAAAATTCAACAATTAAAAGCTATATTCTTGTTAAAAATATGTGATTAAATTATAAATTACAAGGATAATTTTATCTTTATTATTTTTATATGAAGGTGTTACATATATGTGTGTTTCGTACAAACAGCTTATCTACTTCAGAATTATTTGCATTCACCAACATGTGCTATGTAATGGTCAGTAAATCATCTGATGAATATTCTAAACTACTGTACTTCTATTTTTTTCTTCAATTTGATGTTTCAAAGGATAAAATTTGATTGCTCCATTTTTTTAAGTAAATAATATTCCCGTCATTCAGTTCCTTTCATTATCTGTCACAGGTAATATTAATAGGAGTTTATCACTTTATCCTATTTATTCGAGGAAACACTACTTGGATAATATAGATTGCTCTCATGTCTTTGTGCTGCATTTCTGGCACAAGGTAATAAGCCCCTTACATATTACATTAATATATTTCTTACAAATAATTATAAATCAGTATATCTATTTAAAATTAAAATTGTTAGTAATATCTTCAACAATTTTATTCTTTATTTCGAAAACACTAAGTATATAAATCTGTTTTGTTCTTCTAAAACACCTGTGACAATATCCTTTTATATATTTCCAATTGTAATCCATTAATAAAAAAAAAATAATATGTATAAAATATTGATTACCATTTTCTGTATATTATTTTTATGGTTGTACCCAAATATACACTTGACATGTATATATTTTATTATATAATTTTACAATGTCTACACAAGAACGTGAATATTAATGTGGTCCTTAAAAATTATCCAGTCTTGTCAATAGTAGTTTCATGTGTCATTTTTCTAAAAATGATCAATTTTCCTTTAGTAATACTATTTGTTGAACTACTGTCATTTCCTTGAGTTTTTAAGATGAATTTCAATAACGCCGTTATACATAAATAAAAATAGAATATGAAAATTAAAACACCATATTGTTACATAATTTTATTTAGAAGAACAATATTGATTTTGATTTATATATTTCTCTATATGTACATAAGATTTTAATTTTTAAATAATTCATATCATTCAACCTATAAAATATGTGTAATGTATTAACCTCAAAATTTAATTACAAAGTTGGTCCACATTACAATTTTTTCCAATTCTGCCAAATAATACTATACCATGAGTGTTTTTATAATTTATATATTCCCAGAACTACTTTTACTTTATTGCTTACTGACCAAAATGACTTTGGTAAAATCTTGTTCTTTTGCTTATACTTAATTATTTTTATAAAATAAGTACTTTTTTCAAATTATGCTATTTTATTTTGTTCCGTTATAAATAATTACATATTTTTGGTTACCGCTAATATATTTTGGTAGTTAAGGTAGTATCTAAAGTAGAGATGTGTCAACTCGAGTTGACTCGAGTTGGGCTTAACTCGAGTTGACTCGAGTTGGGCTTAACTCGAGTTTTTTTTTCTCTAACCCGGGTTAGAAATTTGAATACTATCGCCACACCGTATCTCATCAGCCAAATGTTCACGTCAAAAAATTAAATTATACTTTATTGTCATATAGGCAAATAGAAGTAATACTTCGGTTAATCTGTCACACTCACAACAGAAAAATAAAAAAAAGTTGAAAATAAATAATAGATTAGGATAAATTCAAACCCACCTTCTCATGCGAAAGAAGATCGTATATAATTAATTTTGATTCTTTATAATATACAAAAGCATTAACTTCTAGAGTCGGCAAAAAAAGTAGTATAGAAGATAGATAAAAAGTATAAATTGGAGTCTGAATCTTTATATTGGTGAAAACAAAACAAATCATTTATTCAGTCCAACTCGAGTTACGTGTACTTTAACTCGAGTTAACTCGAGTTGTGATTTTTCCGAGTTGGTACATCTCTAATCTAAAGTATCTTTTAGTCTTTCAAAAGATGGGCCGCAGTTGAATTATAAAAAAATGTTTGACATGACTTTCACAGAAAAAAGAATTTTTCTAACTAAAACTTCACAAAACTTGTAAAATAATTGTTATTCAATTATATTTACTATATAAAAATATAATAATTTATGAAACCATTTGCTAATTACTTTCTAAAAATATATTTTGCAGTAATCATTTTTTCTAAATACTGTCATATTATTTCGTTAGGCTTGTAAGTAATTATTTAATAATTTTGTACGAATCTACATTCTCTGTGCTTAGTAAATACATGTCGTAATTGTGGCAGCATTGGTAAATTCATAGACAAGTAATGTGTATACGTCGCCTTATACTAAGTTTCATAGAGTAAAAATACTTAAAGTAAATATATATATAAGTTCTTGATATCATTTTTGGATATTTAAGTACTTTAATTTACTTTTTTAATCAGTTACAAGAAATTTGAAAATTAAAATATTACATAATTTTGTAAAATGTATCCAAAAAATAGTCCGTTCTGTACTTGCGCACAACACTAGTTGCATTAGGTTGCCTGTCCGCATGGAACGATCCAACATGGCGGCTTTTACTTCACAGTCACTCTGAGCATGGCTGCGTTTTAAATAATTTTATCTTTATAACTCGCAACCTTTTTTACAACTTAATGATAATTTAGCATTTTTAGATTATTTTTTATGTAAGTTTTTAAATAAGTAAAGTGAAAGTAGTGAAACAAGTGCTAAAATTCATTCTAGATCCTTGAGTGACCTTTTGAATAGACTTTCTTTTACCATATTGCTGCGTCAACGTAACTATCTGGGCCTTTCAGAGTTTAGTTCAAAATTTACGGATTAGCAAACTGTGATATAATCAAGCTATCAGTGCCACATATTTTTTATTTAGTCTAATAATTGCAGGTACAGTGTAGATAGAACTCCCACGTGGAAATACCTCACGTCTCTATTTATAGATTTCAATCTTGGTTCATAAAAAGTGAGAGATGACATTAAAATGTGAAAAAACACAATATATATTTCGATCAGTAATAATGAATATATTGAACACATTTTGTGATATAATTTCTCTGCACTTTGCGTTCGATCGTTGCTATTTTACAGATAGAACTTCCATTTTGTAGATTATCGGAATTTCAAATAATGCACTTTAAATACGTGATAAATTTAGTTACCTAATCGATTAAATAGAATTCAAAACGGTGTCTAAATACATGACCTTTATAGTTGACGGCGTTTCTACCTCCGAAATATGTAAATTACGATCTCGTACTAGGAGACGTATATAAATGTAATGCATACATTATATCTGCTAAGGAGAATGGTAGTTATATATTTGGAACAGTGCATTAGGTGCTAAACAAGCTCCATTTAGTTAATTTTTTAAATAAAATCATAGGGTAGGAAATTATAGATAAAAAATATAGGGATCTTAAAAAGTGAAAGTAACTGTTAAATCAGAGTAAATAAAATATATTATATTAGGCACTGGTCTATTTTGCATATGTACTTTGTGTTTTTTTTAATTTTTTGTGTTCCAGTAATATGTTTATTTAATAATTTTTGCTTTATATGATTTTATAGTCTGTATACTCGAGTTAATTTTCCTTTTTGAATGCTCATATATAAGAATATCATTAATTATAGTTATTATAAATTACACCGATAGTAATCTCTTTTACTAAAAATGATTGTTAATGAAAATTAATTATATAAAAGCATCAAATTACATTGAAGTTTGTTTTACAGAGATTAGTTCAGTTGATAGTTTACTGGACACTATCAATCCTTCAACTAGTCAAGTAATTAAAAATATTGGTGTAGAACTAAAAGAATCAAAGCAATTGTCAGAAAAACTTGAGACTGAATTACCCAATGTTGACAAGGAACCTGAGGTTGTGATAAACAGAGAAACAACATTCCCTGTCAAATCTGCCCCCACTGCCACTGAACTTTTATCTGCTAGCATTGAAAAGGTTGCTAAAGAGCAATCTATAAATGAATTACCAATAAAAAAAGAAGAATCAAGTGCAATTCAAGCTCAAGCTAAACTTACCCAAAGCATAGCCAGTGTAGCAAGAAATAATCCTGAATCTAAAATGAAAGATATTAATCTAAATAATAAGACATCAGGTTTGTAAACAAAATTTATAGTGTAAGAATAAAAGACAATCTTCAGTTTTTTTTGTATTATAACTGTTATATACATATTTTAATTATTTTTAGATCCGGATACTGCCAATGGAAACCCCACTGAAGTAGACAAGGTTGAGACTGTTAAAGATGAAGTTACTAAAAACGAAAAAGCAATAAAAAATACAAAAAATAATAATAAGAAATCCAACAAAATGTCTAACAATGAACTAAACTTAAACAAAACTGAATCATATGAAAATGGTAAAGATGAGACTGATATTTTAAATAAGGAACAAGAAAATAGCCTTTCTCAAGATGAAGACCCATCTGCTACAGAAAATGAAAATCTTGCTACTACATCTTCTTCGTCTGCGTTTGTTCCCAAGTACAAATATTCAGATGGTTTGTTAATTTATTATTTTGGTATATTATTTAAAAATATGAAAAATCTGAGTTATCCTGAATTATATATGTATATTTATACCATTTTCAGATCAATGGTCTCCGTTGAATAAGTCTGGGAAGAAATATTATGATATTGGATTGCTAATGCAAATTAAAGATGATCCACTTTCCAAAAATAAACCAAATGTACCTTTATTGGAAACCTGCAATGTTATCAAGGTTTTGAATTACCTTTTAACTTAATTTTATTATATACTTTTACTAATGTAATAACAACTTTTTATTTTATTACAGTCACCTGTTCAGGAAACAATGACATTTAGCTCTATTTCCCGTCCTATGAATGATTCCCTTTTCCCTACCTTTTTGAAAAATTCTGGATCGGTTAGAAGTAACACACCGAGGGAACCCAATAAAAAGGAAGGCAGAATAATACCCCCAGGTAGTTAATAGCTTATTATCCTGAATAAAAACTATAGTGTTCTTTATAATAAAAATATATACTATATACAATAGAATAAATGTTATTAAAGCAACTTTATTATTTAGGTAAAGGAAGTGTAAAATTGTCCTCATCCAATAGTTCACACAAGAATGTTATCCATGTTTCTTTATCTCTGAGGGAAGATGTAAAATTAAATCAGACAAAAGATGCTTGGAGACCTGCTCGTTTTAAAAAGGACAATCTTACTGAAGAAGAATTTAAAACTCAGGTAAATTGTCAGACATTTACATATTAATATAACAAAAATATTTATAAATTAAATTAAATGTATTAATGTGCATTTATTTTACAGGATCTATATAAAAAGTTCCGTGGTATTCTAAACAAATTGACCCCACAAAAATTCGATACATTATTAGATAAAGTTAAAACATTGGAAATCAATACCCAGAGCCGGTTAATGGGTGTTATTGATTTAGTTTTTGAAAAAGCTATTGATGAACCAAATTTTTCTGAAGCCTATGCTGCTATGTGCAGCAAACTTTCAATGTTAAAGGTAAAAACAATTAAATATAAAAGAGGATTAATTATCCATAATCCATGTTCATCAAACATTTATTTATATTTATAGGTACCAGCTGACAATGCTCCTGACCAATGTGTCAATTTCCGTGCATTAATTATCAGCAAATGTCAAAAACAATTTGTTACTAATAAAGTTGATGAGCAAGTCTTGAAATTAGAGAAAGAATTAAATGAATGTACAGATTCTGTAAGTAATACTGTGAAATTGTGAGATGGTTTGTTCTTTGTTTTTATTGAATTATGATAATTGATGACATAAATTTTTAGGCTAAAAAGAGAGAGCTTCAGCTCATGCTTGAAGAAGAAAATAGGCGCGTCAGAATGAGATCTGTTGGAAATGTCAGATTTATAGGTAAATATTTTTGTAAATTTTATACATTAGTCGTATATAATGTCGTAAATAAATCAGTATTAAACTTGTGCCATGCGACTTCGCGTAAACCGTGAATTGAAATGAATTTTGTAAGTTGTTGTTTGAGTTTATACATTTATAATTTAAAGGTTCTTAATAAATATGAAAAAGCACTTTGCGAACTCCGTGTATATTTGCGACATTCATGGACGCGAATGCGATGCGAACGTACATTATGCTGACGTTGTGGCTTTCATATTATTTTGTCTCCAACATCCATATTTATCCTTACTTATGTTTGTGTTTATTTTGTTTTATTTGTATTCAATGATTTTAATAAGCATTTTAAGTTGCAGTCCTAAATACCAAATATGTCTGCCTACATTTCCTTGCCTTTCGGTAATACTATCGAAATTAAGAAAGTGGCCAAAACTGTTTGTAACCTGGCCTGTGTTATTTATTTTCCAACTTGAAACTTTATACATCATTATTTTCGTCGTAAATACATGGTCGATTCGAATATAATGATTGTAATTTTTTTTCTCAAATGAATCAAATTTTTTCTAGTAAATACAAAATATAAAACAAAAGTTACAGATACCACAGATGTTTTGTTGTCAAGTATATCTAGTCTGTCATCAACTGGTTCTTAATTCAAAGGTCTTTGTTTATTTCCTATCCAGGATTGCTTTTGCCTGACATAGATTTAAAAAAATAAATACATGACAACTCTGAAAATAAAAAAACACTCAAGACTATTTGTTGTAGGTTTTGGAGTATTGACACCAAATACCATATAAAAGTAGCAATAAGTTATGTCCTGCCCTTTTATCATTCTATATATAGTATATACTTTGGAGAATAGCAAGAAATTTAAATTAATTAAAACATTATGTTTCTAAAATGCACAAATTTTCACACAGCTACAAGCGAATTTTTAAATAATTTTATTATATAACCTCAAAATTGTACATTCAATACTTGTTACAAAATAACAAGCAAAATGATGCAAGAAATATTCACTTATAATAATTTACAGGTGAGCTGTACAAATTGAAGATGCTGACATCCAAAATCATGGTCTATTGTATGACATATTTAATAGATAAACTTGAGGAGGAAAAACTGGAATGTCTTTGCAAATTGCTCACCACTATTGGGGAGCAAGTTGAAAGTGAAGTTAAAGAACAACTCGAAAACGTATTTAAGAAAATGCAAGAGATTGTGGACCGTAAATCAAACAAAATCAGCAGCAGAGTTCGTTTTATGATCCAAGATGTCATTGAGCTTAAGAGAAGAAAATGGGTAGGCAAAAATGTTGTTGATTCACAACCTAAGATGATGGACCAGATTCAAAAGGAAGCAGAACAACAACAAAGGCATATTGAGGTAATATACTGATGAAATCTGCAGTGATGATATTTCACAGGAGAATTGTAAATGAAATATATATATTTTTTTAATGTGTACAGTTGATGAACGCAAATCCAATGGGAGGCGGTGGAGGCTTCCGACGCGAAGACGGTGGTCGCGGCAAGCGTGGAGGTGAAAGGCGCCAAGGTTCAAACTCGTTTATGGACAACCAGTGGAAGACCTCTCGCACTAATTACGTTGTCGATACATCGAAATTCAAGGCTGTCACGCAAAAGGTATAACTTAAAAGAATTGTATCATAGATATATGCAATGTTTGTTATTGTCGTGAATTATTGTTAGTAAAAAATACAGTTGATTCCGTTTATAATGACGACCAAGGGACCGTTAAATTACGTCGTACTAACCGAAAGTCGCACTAAACGTACAGACAATTTTTATTTAATCATATTTAGGTGAGCAACAGAAAACAATATTCGTTAATATTGTTAATGTTTGTGCATAAAATAACGTAATTTCAAATTTAATCTTCATACCTAGAAAGTAACTTTCTAGTCTGTAATTTTTGATGGCTTTTGGTTTTTTTTTCTATAATAAGAACGGACAGCATTATACCAACGAGATAATCCTTTTCATTGTGTCACCTTCAAAATAAGAATAAATACATTTAACTCTTCAGCAGCTTTTAGAGCTTCGGAGCGACACACGGAGAGGTACAATTTTCATGCAGGCTGTCGTCATTATTATCATCGCTATCTTGGCTATTCACGATATGGCCATTTTGTAGAATGTTTTCGTCTATATATATCATTGCCAATTAGGTACTGCCGCGAAAACCGTCGCATTTTAAATAAAGAAGTAATATGATTTATTAGCAAACATGTTAACGCTCGTCGTTGTAACCTGGCAATTTGTAAAAAACCGTCACTATCGAAGTCGTAACAAACGAATGTCCTTTCATGTAACCTTATACTAGAACCAAACATATGCCTATACTTACGTCGCTAAAAACGGTCTACATACAGTGTGCTTTTATTTAACAATAATTCATGACAAGTGCAACATAAATTTATAATAAACTGTTATAGAATCTTTATGATATCTATCATCTACTGACTGTTACAAGTCTTATATATCAATTAATACAGTCCTGATAATTACAAAGTATTCACTATATTATGTTTATTTTTTGATTACAACTGCTTTTAAATAACATAAAATAAAAAAGACTTTTACCTTGTTCCTTATCATGAAACAAGCTTTGTTTATATATGTAGCTGTCAAAGGTTACTTTAGTTGCTAATTGTGTATGGTAGCATCCAAGATTGTTATCTTGAGAAATTTGCATGAAAGTACTATATAATTAAATAAATGTACAGATTGTCTAAAATAAATGATGTTTTTATTATTTTCAGAGTCTTAGTAATATTAAGTTGGCTCCAACAAACTTAGGCTGGAATCAGGGCTCAGGAACAAAGACTCCAGCTCAAATTAATAGCAACTCTATGATTAGTATTTCCAAAAATATGTACAGTGTCCTGGAAAATGTTCAAACTGATCCCACATCTCTCAGAAGTGAGTATTTGATATATATGCAAATATGGTGGTTATTCAAAACATACAATTAACCGAAATTTAATTTTATATTTAGTATTTTAGAAAGTTCATGACTACTTTATTTATTTATACCATTCATATAATTTTGTTACAAATAGATTTTAGTAAAAATATAAATGTATATTGTATCATATTAGAGGACATGTAATGGTAATAGTATCATAACATCATCATAATTAAATTCTAGCAAGCAAGGATCTAACACCAAGCTATCAACATTCAAAGTCGATTGAAAGATCGACATTCAACTCCAGAAATGATTTCAGTGAGTATTTTAAACTAACCTTCGATGTAAATTACAATAAATGCTGAGACCACTAAAAAAAATATGAAGTTTCATGCATCTCTCGCATATAGCAAGGTATCTGAGAGAACTTATTGTTAACACTATTTTCCACATTAAAATTAGTTGCTTAAAGTAACTAACTCTTTGAGTGTAAAGTCTCACATGAGTTTTATTATAATGACTATTTTAATGTAGTTATTATTAAAGTAATTAAATGGCTACTTAGAATATTCTAAAGCTTTACATAATAATTTCTTGTCTAAGTTAAAATTTTATGATATAAATTCAAATAGTCTCAAATATATACAAAAGTATTGCTTATTGTAAATGACATGCAAACTTCTGTTTTTTACTTTAATATTACTTAATATAGAATACATTCATAATTATATAGATAGTGGTAGCGGAAGTCGGTCAGGGTCTATGGGACAGACGCGCTCCAACTCTAGCAGTAGAAGTTCCAACACCACCCCTGCACCAGCTGTACCCGAACCTGTGCCCGCTGCACCTGTGAATCAAGAGCCACTCCCTGAGTCCAAAAAGAAAGCTGTCAAAATGATCATTATGGATAATCTGGTTAATCCTAACGATGAAGATTTGATTTTAGACGTTAAGCAAACTTTCACTCCTCAGTATCATGCTGCTGTAGTTACTGAAATACTTAATGTTGCCCTTGAAAAGTAAGTTTGGTGGTAATGAAGTAGTAGATGACATAAATAATCCACTTAATATTAAACACTGCCTTCATCTTACAGGTCAGCAAAAGAAACTATGGCAATTGCTAAAGCATTGCACCATCTTGTTTCAACGGGAACTATATCATGTGACAATTTATTGGCAGGCTTTAATGAGATTTTAGAGTTTGCACCAGACCTGTATATAGATATTCCTATGTTATATGATTACTTAGGAAAGTTTATATCACCACATATTGAAAAGAGGGTATGACAAAATTTTTACTATATTTTGAAATAAATATAGTTAAGTAATCATTTTCAATTTACTGACAATATTTCTTTTTTCTAGCACATCACATTTGTACAGATATTTAGGTTGAGTGAACATATTATCAAAGCAAATCATGGACATATGCTCTTAAAAAATATTATTAAAGAACTCAAAGACAGCATGGGACCTTTCTTTGTCAAAACAAAATGGCAAGAATCTGACTTGGAATTGAAACAGTGGATGGATGAAGAACAGGTAAACTTTGAACTAATTTATTGCTGTAAAAGAGCATTGTAAATTGTTGTTGTGAGTAAATTTTTTAAGTTGTTTGTGAAACACTGATAATACGAATTTAATCATTTTACAGGTTCCTAAATGGGTAGAGGATAATAAATATGAATTTTTGGAGGGTGGTGACACTATCGAAGATACAAAAAAAATTATGACACCAAGTGAAACACAAAGTAAACTTCTCCAGCTTATGAATGCTGATGAGAGCTGTGACTGTATACGAGGATGGGTTCAGGTTTGACTAAAATTTATAAATCTAGTTGTATCTATTAAAGCAACTTATAATAATTAATATTGTTTGTTTGCAAAAATATACATAATTATTAAGGAAACAGTGATAGACATGGTATGAGTTTGAAAGTTTATATATGATGAATATTAATACTTTGCTAGCAATTAGGTATGTAAATTGTGTAATTTTAGTTCAATGTTTTTAATTTTAATACTTTAAATAATTTCCCAATCTCTTGGTCAAGTTTGGTTTGTGATAAAATTTGGTTCTGCTTCTAAGTTCATGAAAACAGCTTTCTAGCTAGGTTCTGATTCACAATACCCCACACCTCTGTGGCTGCTTCAATCAGACAATTCCTAAGTTCCTTACTTCTGCACTCTTTCTTCCTATTTCCTTTGAAACCCTTTTTTTATATTCCTCTAATCGTAAGCTTGCATATATTACTTAATATTAAAATTATAAAGACTTTATGTAATTTGTGCATAAAATATGTGATTTAAAAACAATTTGATATACAAAAATGAATAACACATACAGGATAACCTCGGCGCGTCGTCTAATGAAGACTGGTTCATGCGTGCACATATTCAAGCGATATGCGAGCACGCTCTGTATGGTAACGATGGTCGCGACGTACTACACTTCAGCCATGAGCGTATGAACAAATATGCGTCGCTTATCAATGAGTTCGGCGAAACCCGCGAACTACGCGAGGCGAGCTGTCTCTTCGGAATACAGCAGCTAATACATAGACTGGAACATCCTCAAGGTAGTATTACATTATTTCTGTCCTTTATCCAACACCTGACATAGAAACTCGGCTACATTTAATATAATTTATTTTTTTCAATCTTATTTTAGGATTAACATTAGAGATATTCCAATACCTACATGAACAATATATAATTAGTGTGGAGGGATTCATAGCATGGGAAGTGTCTGAAAAGGAGCCTGAAGGAAAAGGTATATAATATTGTATTGTTAGTTTTTATTATAATTGTTTTAAATAGAATGATGGGACACGAGTTGATTGTTTTGTATGGTTTCAGCTGTAATGCTAAAGGCGCTAACGTCGTTCTTCACGAACATCAAGGAGGCAGACAACGAGGAGTCCTGCAGCGAAGACTGACAGGTCGCGCGGGCCGGGCGCGCCGGGGCGGTGGTGCGCGCCGCTGTTTTTAGCTCCACCTTTAACGACCACGAATCCCTCCCCATTATATATATTTTTATATATTAGAGTACTAATCTGTATCTTGTCTGTCTTATCTTCTACGTCTTGTTGAAGCAACTAAAGCGCCTTTACCCGCTTTTCCCTCGAACATTCTTAGATAATATTTTAATGCTTAATGTAACGAGCTAGATAATGTTGTATTATATTTGTTATGCTATAGAGTTTTACCGAAGTTTTACATTTTAATTGCTTTCACTTGATGTTATCGATTGGTATGTTGGAATAATTGAACGTGATCGAACAATATCTTGATCGATAATAGTGGGAAATTTTTAGGTTTTCTATTGTTATAAATTATAAAAAGAAAAAAAAATTGTCGACTCTTCGAGTCGGGGACGGGCATTTATACGTATGAATTCATATGAAGGCCGATCAAAGGGGATGCAGTAAATATTGTAACATTGATACAAATACTGCGTGTATGTTCCCTTTACAAGAGATTAGTCTAAACCGTGCCCGTGCCGACTCGACGCCTCGTCAACATCTCACTGGTTCAAGATATTGAGCGCGCGACGGAGAACCGCGTATCTCTTGGCTGGCGCAGATCCGGCTGAACCATTTCCATTGTTCGAGTCCGCTTGCAGTTCGTCAATGTGATGGAATCCGTATATCCGAGAATAGGTTGTGTATGTATTACTATATGATATTGTTATATGTATTTCACATATGGTGTTTTTATACATGAGCATGCAAATAATTATAGTTATATTTACACACAGAATGTCTATATGAGCGAGGGCTGTACATTTATACTCGTTATCGGTTTGAAAAAAATCGCTACGTACGGCGAAAAAAATAATATTATATTATACTAAAATTTAAATAATTAACTTATAATTTATTTTGGTATAAAGATTAAATAAAATATGTATGGATTTATGATTAAAATTATAGTGTAAAAAGCCTCCGGCCTGGTCGGCTGCTTTCTGCTCTTTAGGTACAGGCCCACGTTACGTAGCTACAGTAATTATAACAGCGATCCACGATGATATATTAGATGTTATACAGATTGCGATAGATAATTTTATATACATATATCAATTACGAACGTTGTCGAGGCTGGTGGTAGCGCGTTGTTAGCCGTCACGTGATGCGCGCTCCGTGGCGGCACCCTAGCTAATTGCAGTGGCTGCCGAGCGATACTGCACGGACAATCGAGTTCAATGAGAGATGTTGACAGATTTTATTATATTAAAATATTGTATATCGAAATGTTTTCGTTTTATATAGATATAGACGGCAATTTTTTTAAATAAAGACAAATGTAAAAAATATATTTAGATTTATAATTTAAATAGCCGGTTGCGATCTTCATTTGGGCTTACGGCGCCTGCAACGGAAACACTCGAAACGCTCTCGATATTTTTTTACAATTAACTAGGATGGTAGCAGGTAGCGCCTACAAGGGTTCCATATAACGCTAAACTGATAGAGTAGTCGGTCATTGCTCCCGTGTGCGCTCCCTTTGTACCCAGTCTTCATTCACAGCCGCAACATTCTACCGAAAATACGAGGAGGGTCATCGAGGGCGTGAGTAATTAGATCTAGGTTCATCTACATTGGAGTCGTGGAAAATTCAAGATTAAATTGTTTATTTTTTTTTTTGCTTTGTTAAGATTATTTGTTATCACCTGAAATTCAACTTGCACTTGAATAGTAATGTAATGTTTCTTTTTAATTACTTTATTCTTTAAACATATTCTTTTAACAATTTATTATAATTTTATTGTATCATCTCAGCTTTTAACATTGTTTCAATATTATAATTTTATTGTAATATTTCAGCTTATAACCATTGTCTCAATATTATAATTATATTGTAATATCTCAGCTTCTAACCATTGTCTCAAATCTGTGGTGATCTGGCGAGTCATGCCCGCACCCGTTTCCCTGCTGCTGAGTTTATTTTAATTATTTTAGCTATCCTTGTCAGTTAATATGTATGTTATGTAAATAAACTTTATATGAAGAAACATAATCTTTATTTATTATGTTCCTGATTGTTGTCTATAAATCGTACATTTAATTGGATTAAAAAATAAACTCGTTTTGTACTTCTATATTTTATTTTCGATTTAGCTTTTTTTCAGTTTCAACTAAATGTTTAGCTTTTATAAATGTCGACAAAGAAGTTGATGTTGTAAAGTAGCATTATTTGTTCAAATTCCTTTTTTATATTTTCGACGATATTTCCCCAGTATTCTTTTTTAGTTGCGTCATCTTGTATTTGGATGTGTAGATGCTTTAATTCTGTAATTTTGTATAAAACTTTGTATCTAAATAAAATATAAATATGAAGACTATAGCTTATCAAATGTTTATTTTCACAAATAATGAAACAATTTTTTATGTTAACATTATGGCTTAAAGATTTCATCACGTAGACAAAATTTACAGACATGTTGAATAATAATACAGTCAGAAACTATGAATGTGTTATTTGTTGCCTATAAGGATTATTTGATTCTAATATCATATCAGGTGCGGAAAAAAATAATGAAAATAAAAATAATGAAATTTTTCATTCTATGTTGCTCAGAAGAACTGATCGAAATCCAGGATGGAATGGATCATTTATAAGACAAAAAGTTTTCTATAGAGATGAAATAGGAAACAATGACAAAATATTCAAAATAAGTAACAAGTACTACAAGATGGTTTTACGATACAGAAGAAAGTTATTTTTGTCAAATTCTTCGAAATATTTGCCTAATTGTTCCGAATTATCAGTTCAACAAATTGGTGCTGTTAACTGTATGTACAAATATATGGTCGGTTTTCTTTCTTACATAATATTTTGTGCCTTACCGGTTTCGTGTATGCTTAAGAGTAACTAACGCGCTCAGCAGAATTGAAATTGGATACAATCGTTATTTATATACATATTACACATAGAAAATGTCATTATGTATATTATTTTGAATAAATGAGTTTGTCAAATATTTTGTTTAAATTTTCTCTTTCAACAAACAATTTCAATAAATGTTAACACATGGTGGCCCTTGGGCATATAAGAATTTGGGGTCTAATTGAATAGGTAACACACGCATAAAAAAAGTAGTGACAATACGTTGTAGGTGTGTACAGATTAATCGGCGAAGCTGGGCACGGACTCCATGTGGCCTTAATGTAAAGACGAAACTGAGCGTATATGCATTTTTATGCTTTTATTTACGTAACTTGTACTTTGATATTTGAATACTTGAGTAGCCATTTTTGTTTTGCTAGATTTTTTTACATTAAATAAATTATTAAGGAAGTAGTTTTTCTTAATTACTTACTATCACAAACTCCACATGCCACCACGATTAGGGCACTATGCAGTTCTTTAGCATTAATTCTACCCGTGTACACTAATCGAGTTAAATGTGGCATAATTTCCAATACTCGCCGTAATGGTAGTTGCGGAGATCGCCATTGGTGAATACTCAATGTAACTGTACAAATTCCAATTATACTCGCATTATACAATATTTAAAAATATCTTATAAAAATATTGAAAGATCGTTAGACTAACCAAGGGTAGAGGCGTAGCGAAAGGCTACAAGGCGCATGAAACAACTGATATCAGAATCTTGTCGCTGAGCAAAGCCCAAGTAAATTCTGTGATGTAGATGAACTTCCCGTAGCGGCATGCTAGGCGCCAAAAAACGTTGCACATGATCATAGTCACGTATTTGAACTAGAAAAAAATGTTTTATAGTGAAAAGTATATTGATTACAAATAAATGGTCGCGGTCGCGCAAATGTACCATCATAAAATAAAATTCCAAAACGATTGAATTTATGTTTTAAATTCCTTAATGTATAAACGTAAGTCAACACAATAGGCAACTCTTTTTTGTTAACTTCTTTTAAGTAATAGAATATTTTACTTACAGAAAGCCAGAAATAAATATAAATCTGGACAAGTGATAGAGACTCGACGCCAAGCTGTGTCGGGGATTTCATGTCCGCCAACTCCTAAGTGAGGACTCGCACGCCCTGGCGTTTGGTCTTCACGACAAATAAGCTTTAAAAATGCTTTTATCGATATATATATATATATATATATATATATATATATATATATATATATATATATATATATATATATTAGGGCGATCGATATATATATATATATATATATATATATATATATATATATATATATATATATATATATATATATATATTAGGGCGATCGATATATATATATATATATATATATATATATATATATATATATATATATACATATATATATTAGGGCGGGTCGATTTGTAGGGAACAAAAAAAATCGATCAAATACCTATGATTTCCGTATTCTATGGATCATTCCAAGAAAATTTGCCCAAGGAACCATACCTCTATCTTGAAAATCGAGTCTGCTACTTTTTGTTTGAAAATTTTTTGTGCAATTTTGAGAACTAACTTCATGTTCACATCTATAACTCGAAAACTATTAATCGGATCATATCAAAGGGATGCGCGTTGGAAAAAAAAAATCATCGACATTGATGGTACGGTTCAGAACTTATGACCATGTTTGTGAAACCTTTTGGACTATTTCTTCAATTTATTTATGATTTCGATCAAAAACATTACTTTCACGGCCATTTTTCAACTAACTCTAAATTTTAATTTAAAGTACAATTAAAAACGAAGATTTTGAGCCAAAAAATAATGAACTCGGTTGATTAGTTCATTAGGTATTGCTAAAACAGTGAACACATAAAACACACTTTTTATACTTTTTTGTCCTTTTTTATTTATTTTTCTTCAAAAATTCAAATTAAGAGATTAGATAGTATTGGAATCAAAAAATATTTAATTTTAGTTTACTAATAGAAAAAAAGTGAAATAAAATTATTTTTCTTCAAAGTCTTGTCTGCTTTCAAGTCTAGGTGTTTTCTTACGGCTCTCTAATGTCGTCGCCATAGCACCTTCTACATTCTTTCCTGTAACTCGTTTAGCAGTGGCAGCCAGCAATTGAACGTGTCTTTCCGTTCCTTGTATGTGTGACGGAATTTCTGGATCAGGGAACGGTGGATCTTCGTATCCCTCCAAATGTTCATACGGATAATTTTGCGTAAACGGTGGTTCGAATAAAATATTATCGTCATTTAAGTCAACTATATTTATATAATTCGTACAATTAAAGTTTATAATAGGTTTTTCGTAAACTCCAACTTGCATTGGGTCGTTCAGATATTTTCGATAACGTAAAATCTTTTTTTTAGCAATGTTTCGTTTTTCCATTACTATCATCGAACAACATAGATAGTAAGATATTTTCTGAGTGTGCGAAACATGCATTATCTTGAATTACTGTATAAATACAATGCTAAAGAATATGACGTAAATTCGGTTGCAAATATTGTGACCAACGTATGTGTGGGACCTACATTACCTACCACACGCAGCGTCCATACATAACATGAAGCATATGACCGTCGCGAGCCGAAGGCGCGCGGTTACTAGAGCGCAGGAGCACATACGCCGAGTTTTGTATGGGCGCAGAAAGGCGCATATTTATATGGCACCCCCCGCGGCGACGGGGCGCCCCTCACCTCTTGTATAATTCTTAGGAAATAATCATTGTTCTTAAATACTCACTTGCTATTGGTAGAAAAGCCAATGTTTTGATTTGTACATAATTTTACGAAAGATTTTTATTTTTAATGTAGCCCTTCTGATTGGTAAATCAGTAATTAAATTATAACTCACATTATAATCCAATTTCATTGGTTATAATGTGAAAGTTTTTATTGGAGACTAATTTTTGTAAATATTGTTTATTGGTTATTTATAATTGTAATTTTTGTATATATACCAGTGTAATTTTTAAAATAAATCATTCCACCTGAAGCATCAACAAGTGTATTACTATACTCAAGAAACCTCCGAGATAGTTAGGGAAGTAGTAATCCCCTACAGTGGTGACCTACCGACGCTGAGAAAATGGATCAAGATACTGCTGCTCAAGATCCCAAACCTCAGGCCGATGTAGACCTGGCAGCCATCTCCGTACAGTCACGGATACTACCATTCTGGAGGGACCTTCCACGAGCCTGGTTCATACAATTTGAAGCCGTCGTAGACCCCTTGAGGACGTCCGATGACCAGAAGTTTCGTTACGTCCTACAACAGCTGCAAGCCACGGACCTGCAACACGTCACTGACATACTATACGACACGCCGGCTACTGATAAATACGTCACATTGAAGAACCGCCTACTCGCCGTATATGAAAAATCCGACGTAAAGAATTTTCAGAAGCTAGTCAGCGGTCTACAGCTGGGAGACCAGAAACCCTCTCAATTGCTTCGCAAGATGCGAGAACTAAGCACCGGTATGATAACGAACGAAGGACTCCGTATCGAGTGGCTTAATCATTTACCTACTCAGATACGCGTGGTTCTATCAGTAAATACTGAGTCATCGCTCGACACACTCTCCGCCATGGCCGACGTGATGGCGGAATACTCCGAGCCCGCGACGATCGCCGCGGTATCGACCGCAACAACAACCACGGACGCCGTATCAACACAAATAGCAATATTATCGAGGCAGCTAGAAAAATTGTCGCTAGAAATAAATGAAATACGCGGCCGCTCCACACATAGTCAATACCGTCGCTATCGCTCTCAGTCAAGACCACGATCAAGTTCAAATACACCTAGAAACAAATCATCTGTGAAGCCCGGCGATGCCACGTGGGAATGTAAATATCATTACCGATTCGACGATAAAGCGAAGCGTTGCGAGTCGCCGTGTTGCCGTAGAAAGAAGGCTTTAAACTAGCTCCGACATCGACTACGGCGGACCTCGATGTCTCTATTGCAAGTAACCGCCTATGTATCTACGATCGCAACACTCAAGAACGTTTCCTCGTGGATACCGGCGCCGATATATCCGTATTATCATCATCAAACTATAAAAGCAACACAAAAATCGAAAACGCCTGCAGATTATTTGCCGCAAACAACACACCTATCAAGACGTATGGCGAAAAAAACGTTAAGATTGGATTTTGGTTTACGGCGAAACTTTCTATGGACATTCATCATCGCCGACGTCAAAACATCGATCTTGGGAGCTGACTTTCTACGACACTTCAAACTACTAGTAGACCTGCACAAGAAGAAACTAATAGATAAAGTCACCGAACTTTCCGTCGATGCTATCGAAATTTCAACAGGCGCTAAAAAAGAAACCGAAACGGTACACGTAATCGGCACAAACCAAGCCTATTACCACGTACTAAAGCAATATCCAGATGTACTACGACCCATGTCACTCAAACAACCTTCAAAACATAACGTAGTCCACCATATCAAGATAACTGGCCCGCCACTCTACGCCCGTCCGCGTCCGCTTCCACCGGACAAGTACAAAGCTGCAAAGGCTGAATTCGAGAACATGCTGGAAATGGGCATCTGCAAACCGTCAAACAGCCCCTGGGCGAGCCCGCTACACGTTGTGAAGAAGAAGGACGGCGGCTTACGAGTTTGCGGTGACTACAGACGATTAAACGCGGTCACACTACCCGACCGCTATCCGATACCTCGCATACAAGACTTCACATATCAACTTCATAACAAGACAATATTCTCGAAGATCGACTTAAAAATGGCCTACTACTGGATACCAATCGCCGAGGAAGACGCGCAGAAAACCGCGATTATAACTCCATTCGGTCTGTTTGAATTCAACTGCATGACCTTTGGACTACGTAACGCGAGTCAGACATTCCAGCGATTTATGCACGAAGTACTCCGAGGCGTCGAAAACTGCTTCTGTTTCGTCGATGACATCTTATTATATTCCGAAAACGAAGAAAAACACATTGAATTATTACATCAAGTATTTCAAAGGCTAGAAAAATTTGGCGTCACACTAAAAATCGAAAAATGCGAATTCGGAAAAAACAAGATTAATTTTCTCGGTTACGAAGTCTCGGCGGATGGAATAAAACCTACTGAAGATCGCATTGAAGCCATTTCAAATTATCCGAAACCGAAAACTGTCGTCGAGTTACGTCGCTTCCTAGGCATGTTGAATTTTTATCGAGACTGCCTACCACATCAAGCCGAACTTCAACACGAACTCAACAAATATTTGCACAACCGTAAGAAAAACGACAAAACTCCGATCGAGTGGACACCGGAAGCCGACGTAGCCTTTGAAAATTGCCGTCAAAGCATTTTAAAAGCTACAATTTTAACTCATCCGCTACCCGGTACACAACTCAGCATCATGAGCGACGCTTCAGATCACAGTCTCGGCGCCATACTACAACAGAGAGTAAACAACGAATGGAAACCGCTCGCATACTTCTCAAAAGCAATGAGTGCTACACAACGCCGCTACAGTGTATACGATCGCGAATTACTAGCGATCTATCCAGCTGTAAAACACTTCCGACGACTCATCGAGGGATGCGAAGTGACTGTGTACACCGATCACAAGCCGCTTGCCTACGCATTACATCGCCAAGCAAATAGTACCGACACTCCGAGAAGAGAACGACAACTACACTTCATTGGTCAATTTTGCTCAAACATCAAATACATACAAGGAGAAGAAAACACAGTCGCCGACGCCCTCTCACGCATAGAAGACATTCAATGCCCGACGATCATCGATTTCAATCAATTAGCCATCGATCAACATAACGACGAAGAATTAAAATCATTGCGAAGACAACCTAACTTGAAATTCGCCGACGTCGCGATGCCTGGGATACAGCAGCCAATCACGTGCGAGCTGTCTACCGCGACGCCGCGACCGTACCTACCAAGCATTTATCGCGACGCAGCATTCAAAGCGCAACACGATCTATGCCACCCGAGCGTGCGGACTTCAAGAAAACAAATAAGTTCGAAATACTTTTGGCCGAACATGAACACCGACATCGGTACATGGACAAAGGCGTGTATTAATTGTCAACGAGCGAAAATACATCGACACGTCGTCACGCCCTTAGGCGAGTTCCCGCCGTCACAGCGCTTCGAACACATACACATCGACATAGTCGGACCGCTAAGACCGTCGAATGATTGTCGATATCTAGTGACTATGATCGATCGCTGTACGAAGTGGCCCGAAGCAGTACCGATACAAGATATAACAGCTGAAAACGTCGCTAAAGCCTTATATGAACAATGGATCGCACGTTTCGGTTGCCCGCTACGGATATCAACGGATCAAGGGCGTCAGTTTGAATCCGAGCTATTCAAATCTCTTATGACAAGGTTCGGACTTACAAGTATTCGAACTACTCCATACCACCCGCAATCGAATGGTCAAATTGAGCGATGGCACCGAACCCTGAAAGCTGCACTGATGGCGCGCGAAGCTGCGATACAATGGACGGACGAGTTACCCACCGTGCTACTCGGTTTACGCACGGCGTTACGCAGCGACAGCAACTTTAGTCCAGCAATTATGACCTACGGTACTACTCTGCGCATACCTTCGGATTTCTTCGTACCTACACAGTCGAAGATTGACGACGCCGAGTACGTACGCCGCCTCGTCGAGACCATGGCTAAGCTACAACCGACGCCGCGCACGCGCACGTCACTGAACAAACCATTTGTATATAAAGATCTAGCGACGTGCACGCATGTATTCGTGCGCAACGATACAGTTCGAGCTCCACTAACTCCGCCGTACGATGGGCCTTACGAAGTTTTGAAACGCTACGACAAGTACTTCCAGATACAACTGCCAACACGCACGACAGTTGTCACTTTGGACCGACTCAAGCCAGCATACACATACAACGAGTCGCCATCGTCTGAGGACCCACCGGTCAGCAGCAGATGCCAGGACAACTCTCCGAGCTACACGACGAGGTCTGGAAGAAAAATCAAACCATCCGTACGATTTTCTTGAGGGGGAGTGATGTGGGACCTACATTACCTACCACACGCAGCGTCCATACATAACATGAAGCATATGACCGTCGCGAGCCGAAGGCGCGCGGTTACTAGAGCGCAGGAGCACATACGCCGAGTTTTGTATGGGCGCAGAAAGGCGCATATTTATATGGCACCCCCCGCGGCGACGGGGCGCCCCTCACCTCTTGTATAATTCTTAGGAAATAATCATTGTTCTTAAATACTCACTTGCTATTGGTAGAAAAGCCAATGTTTTGATTTGTACATAATTTTACTAAAGATTTTTATTTATAATGTAGCCCTTCTGATTGGTAAATCAGTAATTAAATTACAACTCACATTATAATCCAATTTCATTGGTTATAATGTGAAAGTTTTTATTGGAGACTAATTTCTGTAAATATTGTTTATTGGTTATTCATAATTGTAATTTTTGTATATATACCAATGTAATTTTCAAATAAAATCATTCCACCTGAAGCATCAACAAGTGTATTACTATACTCAAGAAACCTCCGAGATAGTTAGGGAAGTAGTAATCCCCCACATGACCATGTAAAAAGTAATGTAATACTGTACACAACAGAGTTATAATACTAATATTGAAATACATTGGCATATGTACTTTTATTATATACTTTGCCAGAGTTCTTAAATTTGGATTTGGATTATTTGTTGTCACATACAACCGTAATAATCTATTGCCATTGGTGAGCCAGCAAGAATATGCAATTTCTCCTGATTTATTATAAGAAAAATCCGTTGGAATATCACCACTAGATAAATTGATAGACAAATTGAGTAAATAGTCCAAAAGGTTTCACAAACATGGTCATAAGTTCTGAACCGTACCATCAATGTCGATGATTTTTTTATGTAAATTGATTAGAATGAGCTCACCTTTCCAACGCGCATCCATTCGATATGATCCGATCAATAGTTTTTGGTTATGATATGGTTGCTTGGGCAAGATTTCTTGAAATGATCCATAGAATACGAAAATCATAGGTATTTTATCGAAAAAAAAAAAAAAATATAAATATATATATATATATATATATATATATATATATATATATATATATATATATATATATATATATATATATATATATATATATATATATCGATATATATATGTATATACTAAAGTAAGCTGATGTTGAATTGGATAAGAAATTTGAGTTTACAATAAGTAAAAGCTATACAAGAAATCATCATGGTACCTTACCCAATGATACCTAATCATGATCATCATTTAAGCGTTACTTATTTTTAAGTAGATATTAAGTAGGTACTTTAGGTTCATTCAATTAATTGTATTTTGCTAAATATTGCTTTAATGTCTTAATTGTAATTTGTATATAGAAAAATAAACATTATTGCAGCTTAAAAATTCATATATCGCAGATTGAAAACAAAAATGGAATTATACAAAAAGTACGCTTTTGACTTGTGCTGACTTGTAGAATCTATAAATAAAAACATGTCAATTGCAGTTTCATTTGCTTTAATAATTTGATTACTTTCCTATACTATACTATACTATACTATAGTAAACTATACTATACTATACTATAGTAAACTAATGCAACTGCAAATCACATGTTTATATATATAGATAGCTTCTAGAAGTGAAAAGCCATGTGTCATTTTTCAATGTGCGATATGTTTTATTTATAAGATTATGCTTCCTATAATGTAGGTACATAGAGGTAATAAGTTTTGGAAAGGCCGAAAATAATACAAAATAGGAAAATTTAGTCCGCAAAGGAAAAATATAACTTGCCTGTAAGCGAAAATGAGGGCGCCGGATTACGGGTAACAAAAACAACAAAGCGTTGCCAGATCCATCCGCAATATGCGCGTACTCTAGCGCAAGCACGCGAAGATTTCTAAGTTCTGCTACACTTCGTAAAAAACATTGTTTTGTGTCTGGTCGTGGTAAATATTGCCCACTTCCTAATATGCAATAATGGTGTCATTTATTTTAGCATCAACTTATTACGTACAATGTATAAAAAAATATACTGTGGTTGAGAAAATGATACTAAACTGTTAATAAATTTAGTATTTAACTCGTCCGCACTAAATGAAAAATATTAGTTACAAAAAAGTTCTTATACCATTGTATTGAAATATTCGGTGACCAGTAATTGTAATAGTAATTTGTAAAAATACTAGCAATTTAATAGTTTTTACCTTATATATAGGGTTTTATATAATACTATAAGGTTTTACGTTATAGGGTTTTAACTAAAAAGAACAGTAATAATTAAGATTATTTCTTGTATTAATAAAGCAAGTTTACGAATATTGAAATATAAATAATCTATTAAAACTCAAATTACAAATATTAGGTAATGTTGTGTAAATTGAATTTCATTTTTTAGTCTCTTCCTCCGAAATATTAGAAGTATTGGCAGCATCTGGAAATATTGCAATAGCGGTTGAATTTTGTATATTTTTATATTGAAAGTTAGGTAAATTTCTCATTGCCTCATCGACAGTCTCTCTTAGCCTGTCTGCTCCAACGGGCGCTGCCATTCGGGCTTCCTCTCGACACTCTGATAACAAAAAGTTCATTTTCTCTTCTTCCATTGGCGTAATGCTCAGCGAAGCGCGATCACGATGTCGCTTGAGTTCATTATCAATACGGTTCAGATTTTCTCTATTGGAATGAGTACGCCAAGGCCGCTTAGGATCGTTTAATTTTATGCTGGGAACTATTGTTTTCTTTGCCCTTTAAGTGATTAAAAATCATATTTATCCTATATACTACAAAATATGTATAGTGAGTGTAAAAAGTACTAGTGCACTCAGTATTTTTATAAATTTATTATAAGGTTATTGCTATGAAAAATTATAATTAGGCTGCACAATCAGTGCAGAAATCTTTATTGAATTTCTGCGATTGTTGGCCGAGCCCGATCCACGATATAGTTAATTATTAATAGGTTTGGCACGCGTTAAAAATAATTAGGAACATAAGCAGACGTGATCGGCCGCCTGCCCTTTTATGTACAGACAAAAAAAACTTGCTGTCCGCTTGATAAAAAAAAAAACAAAAATATACGCTCTGAAGATTGCTGCCACAATGCCAGATCAGAACTTACAAGTTTCAATTGCTAAAAATCGGAATGTCTTACGGTAGAATCGATACGACGCCCGGACCTTGAGGAAGATTTTTTTTGTCATCAAAATTTATTACAAAAAATTACTTAAAATCGCTAAGAAATATGTGAATATAATGTGAAGATAGTAACTGTAGAAATAGCGTTATATTTTCGAATCAATGCAAATTTAAACATTTTTCGTTCTGATAAAAATGTCTTCTATGTGGCTCAGTCATAGTAAGGAATAGTAAGAGTACTGAAGCTGTCGATAAATCACAAGTGATTAAAGATTCTTTAATCACGTGTGATTTATCAACAACTTCAATGAAAAAATGTATATTTTGTGGTTCATTGAATAATGAATGATCTTTTAAGAATTTATGATAGTGAAAGTACTGATAGTGAAATTTATGATAGAGCTTAGAAGGTAAATTCAATCTATTCAATCTATCCAAATCTATGGACAACAGGACAACGATCCAAAGCACAAACTTATAATACAAAAAATTGGTTGTTATACAATGTACCTGACCAGTTGTACACTCCTCCTCGATTAGCGGAATTGAATTATATCGAAAATTTATGAAGTGTTTTTGAAAATGATATCAAAGGAAAGACAGGCCTCAAATCAGGAGGAGTTTATTGAGATTTTAAAAAGATGCATGAAATTTCACATACCATAACGAAAAATTAAAATCATTAAGAATAAAATAATTTTGTTTATTTCTTTTTTTCAAAATACATTCTTTTTTAAAATACTATATTTTTAGTCAAAACAACGTACGTATGTATGGTGTACGAATACTTTTTACACTCACAGTATATAATAGAAAAAATGAAATTTTAAATGTCACCTTTTGCTTTCTTTTAATAATTCTTTAAGTTTCTTTTCGTTTTCCTCGAGCAAAGCTTTGTCCGGGATGTATGGATTTTCATACATTTCGTTTTCAACTTCTTCACTAATATCTAAATCGTGGTATTTTTCACGAAATTCATGAACAAGATCGTTGCATCGTTCGGGTAATTTCATTTCAGCCACTTCCAATCCTTGCAATAATTTTGCCAATTTTCCTTTTTCTTCATCGGTTGTCATTGTCAATACAATAACAGTTTAGTGATCAAATACAACCATGGCAACCGTTTATAGGTCTAACATTGTAATGTCGAATAAATTAATTTTGGTCTTTTATTAAAATATCTCCAAAAATCGATTTTAATGTAATGCTTAAAACGTTGTGCTATTTGCAAGAGCATTAATTTTAGAAGCAGCTATAACAGTGTAATAGTTAAATAAGCCTCCCATATACATTACAATCATTCCAAGTAATATCGCGCAAGGCAAAAAGAAACACAATAATTTGATAGTTGGATATAAAACAAGCAATGAGGGCCCACAAACAATCATTTTTTTATTATTTTAATTTTATATTGTAATTTTTTATCATTTCATAACTTTTTCAATTTTTTAAATATTTATGTTTTGGTTTTAAATGTATTATTTTGGTTTACAAGTTACATATCTGACAAAAGACAAATATGAATGACATGTTGGCATTTAATGACAAATGAGATCTTATATATTTATTATAGCATCAGAATTATTCTATATTTATCTTAGTATTAGAAAAAATAATCTTCAAAATCGATTAAGGATAGAATCGATTTTGAGCCTAAGCTTAAAAGCTATAGCTTTTCAAGCATTACACTCATATCTATAATTTCATTTAAATACATAAATTATCTATAGAGATAGTTGAACTGCCGCCTCTACCGCTACTAGGAACCGCCTCTTTACTCTGCATAGCGGTAAGAGCTGAGCGAAGTACATATTTAATGCTAATTGACTAAAAGTAACAGTGAGAAAAAGTAAATTGAACGTTCGAATTTTTCAAATTTATTCGCTCGCGCAGCTAGCTGAAGTGATGACAAGTGGGCGCGCGTGCGATTTCAAAACGTTCTACAGTCTAAGTCTATGGGCACTTTTTGTCCCAAATGGTCATGGTAGTTACCATTTATTCAAAAACTACAATTAATATTGTCATCAAAAACTTCACAGCACACAAGACACTCTGCTCGATATCCCTGCCAAATTTCAGAGGAATTACAAATAGCCCTGGAAGAGTTAAACCACAAAGAACACACTTTTGACCAATAAGAAAAGTATAGTAGTAAGACCGCAAGTAAGTAAGTAAGCAAAAATGTATAAGTATCGAAAACTTTCGCACATATAATGAAGAACCGAAATGCTTAAATTGACAGTTACGCCAAATATAGGTATTTGTAATTGGCAAAAATTGCACCATACGAACGTATGGAACTTACACGATATCAAATTTAAAACTTCACTTTGGATATATTACCAGATGACTAAGTTAATTGAGAAAGATTGAGTTATTTTTTTTCATATTATATTAGAAAATTCTGTGTATGCATATGGCAATATGCTTTACTAGCGGCCCGCCTGCGGCTTCGCCGCGTGAACTATTTCGTTATATTGCAACCCTCGGGGGCGCATTTTTAATAAATAAAGTAGCCTATGTTTAATCTTAGATGATCAACTATATCTATGCTAAAATTCATTACAATTGATCAAGCGGTTTAGATTTTTCATATAAACTTTCATCCCCTATTTCAACCCTTTAGAGGTTGATTTTTGATAAAATAAGTAGCCTATGTTAGACCCAGTCACTTTTATTATTTTCATTCTAAATTTCATCCAAATCGGACCGGTAGATTTGTCGTGAAAGCGTGACAGACAAACACACAGACTTTCACATTTATAATATAAGTATGGAAGTATGGATGTTAATTCGAATATTATATATCTATAAGGATGGTGTTGTATATGTATATAACAAAATTTTCTTTATACAAAAGCTAAAATAACGTTAGTTTTTTTATCACAAATTAGTTTTTTTTTAACAAATGGATAAAATATCTTAAGACAAAAATCTTAAGTTTTATGTCGTCATGAAGATAAATTATGAACTGAATAAATTATTTAATTCTCATATGCTTTGATGTGTGTAGGCTAATTGAAATCAACCTCACCTGTGATATAACTATAGTTGACCAGAATGGGGTTTTCGTTGGATAAAAAAAAGCGCCACAGGAACAAATATTTCAGAGAGTGGGAAGTAAAGGTAGCAAGGTGTTGTATAATCCGAATTCCTTCCAATCTTTTGCATCCTAAATTTTCTAAGGACACCAATTGCAAACTATCCTGTAAGCTACATTTTTACAAAATACACGTTAATTTTTAAAAGTGCTTCACTAAATTTCATGTTTTGAATTTGACTCACCCTATTAAATTTTGTAAAAGTTCTAAAAATGTTTTCCTTTTAAAATAGTCGAGTTGATCGATTTTGACTAACTGATCCGATATAATAAGACGATCCACTTGTACTTGGTCAGCTACAGCTTTCTTGGTTTAAGAAACAAAGATGATACATATTCGTATTTTATAACTAGCATATATAAATATTGCACTAGCTACTGAACAATAAAATAGTGTTGAAATGTTTTAAATAGTAACTTGCGCTTTGATTTAAAGTTACCTTGAACGATGTCTCAATCGATGTGTGGAGTTCTTTCATGTAAGTTGAAGATGGTAATTTCAAAGCTGTATTAGTCAACCATAAGTGTTCTCCAAGGCGTGAGGGCATTTTTAAGTTGGGGTATTGGTAAGTAAACAAAACTTTTTCACAATGTAGGTCTCCGAGAAAATATCGCTGGACATCGTGAATAGACCAATATTTTGTTTGTGTAATTCTGGAATTGAGATTATGTATAGGGAAATCAATTGAAACACAGTATGATATTTGAATATTTGAAACAGTTTCCCGCTATTATTAAATACACTTATACATGACTAGAAATAAAGAAACAAAGAAATAACCTCCACAAATACCAGGTAATTTTTTAAAGTTCTAGAACAAATTGATATTTATATAAAAAAGTATGTGGTACTTTATGGTGTGTAGATTTGCTATATGTATTATATAAATTTTATGTTTATTTATCTACTGGTAAAATAAACTGAGATTACTGTGAGATTATGTTGATCATATAATATTTAGGTGAATACCTCAATAAAATGAATAAACGTATTTTAGTACCAATAACTAACAATTTCGTTCATTTTCAATGTTCACCCTCTCTAAATCACAATGTATAATGTGCATCATCATGCTAGGTGAGCTACAATAATCATGCTGTATCTTGGTTATATTTGCTAATTTTAAACAGTATTTAATACATATGAGTAAATATAAATTTAAATCTAACAAACGACTTTCCAAAATCTGTCATAAACGATGTGGCCACGAGGTCCATATGGCATTCTTCACTACTATCAATTAACTATCAAAGTTACCTTCTGGCACTTTAAATTATAAGAAAGCAAATAATTTCTAAATGTTATTAATGGTATATTAGGTTTAAAATAAATAAGTAAAATAATACTTTAATACGTCATCTTCTTGCAGTAAGTCATTGCTACTTTCGACGTAATGTAGCCAAATGTGGGGATTTCTAGTCCAGTCTTCTAAGGAAAGAGGCCAAATACTTTGTTTATATTCGTTTGGTGGAGTTAACCAAAGAATATCTTCTAAGTGTCCTTCTATTTTTATGCATTTACATTTATCTTCAAAAATAAAACAAGTAATTTAAATTAAAAATCTTTAATTTGGATTAGTATAGGTTGTGTAAAATTATATATATAACAGTTATACTTAATGCTTAATAAAAACTATACTTAGCAAAAATGTTGTCTGATACCTTCAATACTCATGATTTACTTTAAGAATGCCCTATATTAAAAGAAATTAATGAGACAATTATATATAATATCTGTATATAAATAATGATTACAAAAGAATAAACAAATGTCAACATATATTGGTGACAGATTGTCTATAATAATTAAACAGATTAATTATAACTAATCAGTCGTGGAACAAAGCGATATGGGAGTGAAAGTGGGTGACTTGAAGGTAAACTGCCTGTTGTACGCAGATGATGCAGTGCTTATTGCATCATCAGAATGCGAGTTGCAGGCATTGGTCACCATCCTGAAAGATGGGTGTGAAAATAATGGTCTAAGCCTGAATGCGAGTAAAACTAAGATTCTGGTGTTTGAAAGAGACGAAGAAAGAACGGAATGTAAGATCATGGTTAACAGAAAGAAATTAGAACAAGTGAATGAGGTGGTATATTTGGGAAGTATGTTTAGCAGAGATGGAAGGTATGATATGGATGTTGAAAGGCGTATTGCTGCCGGTAACAGGGTTAACGGTGCCCTCGCTGCGTTGATGCGACGGCGGAACGTGAGCATAGCCGCACGTTTAGCTGTGCACAATGCAGTGCTGGTACCGACGCTGCTATACGGCAGCGAAACGTGGGTATTGCAGAAGAAGAATGAAAGAAAGATGATGCTGTGGAGATGAGATCTCTTCGAAAGATGTGCGGAGTCAGCTTAGCTGACCGAATCCGCAATGAAGAGATACACAGAATGGCAGGTATTAGCGAGAACGTCATAGTAAGAATGAAGAAGGGCGTGCTCAGGTGGTTTGGGCACGTCGAGAGGATGAGTGATGGAAGAATGGTAAGAAAGATTTATGAAGCAAAGGTGAGTGGTAAGCGAGGCAGGGGGAGACCTCGGTTGACCTTCGAAAACACAGTATCGATGATACTGGAGGAAGGTCACGTAAAAAGCATGAGGACCCCCCGGAGGGCGTGTATGAAGAGGTTGATGACTGTGGACGAGGCGAAAGAAGTATGCAGGGACCGTAGCGTTTGGCGCTCCGTTCTCTCTGACTACCCCGCAAGGGATACAGCGTGAAGCTAAAAAAAAAAAAAAAAAAAAAAAAAAAAAAATAATTAAACAGATTAATTATAACTAATCAGTCGTGGAGCAGGGACACTATGTGTAACTGTAAACGCGACTGTTTATGGGTTCGATTCTCTCTGGAGGAGTGGAAATATTTAGTATTTCCATTTTCGTCGCTCTGGTGTCGAGGCAAGCGCGGCGTTAAATTTCGCCACTTATGACGAAATGCCTTCTAATTCAGCGTAAAAATGGGGGGCGGAATTTCTTAACACTAGGTTCCCTATGAATACCTTACTGTGTGCGATTTACAGCATGAAGCTATAAAAAAAAGAGAAAAAAATTATATCTAAGGTGGTTAAATCTTTTCACATATATATTATTCTATCATAATATCCAAAATTCATTAGTGGGTTAAGCCACTGTAGTGAGACATTTTTGCGATTTAAACCAGTAGCTTATTGAGCTTTAGACGCCATCGTCACGACTTTCGAAGCCCACCGAAGATAATAGGATGTGTAATAGTAGTGATGGGTGGTAAATCAACGACCTCGTTGAATCAACCGTTAATTTCCCTTCAACGTTGACAACGTTAACCGTTTACAAACAAACATACCTGGTACAAAATAACTTGATATTTTTGACAAATATATTTTTTTCTGATCGACATAACTTTGCAATGAGGAACATATTATTTTCTTATTTTAATGATTTTAAAAATTGTGAAAATAAAAAAAAATACATGTAACACAAAAGTGCCTAAAGATTCAAGCGTTATCCGAAAAAAATTAAAGACAAAACTGTTGTATTGTTCAACCTTAATTGTTACATATCTTGGACCTCCAATAGGTAGTTCAGATCATGGGATCAAACAACTTTTCCAAAGAAACATGAGTCGAGAAGTGGATGTCTCGTCACAATTAAAAGTATTTTAAAACGTTATTTTTTGGACTATTCGATAATTTCTATTTCCCATCACTAGCCCATCTGTTAAAAAGATCAAGCTATCTTGTACAAGATATAGTAAACATAATAATAAGTATATCATATATACCTCATAACACAGATATTTCCTCAAAAGTTCTATCGCTTCTTCAAGCAATTTATCTCGCTGTCTGCACTCGTAGCGTTGATATAGAATTGGTTAATAAAAAAAATAACAAAGCATTTGAGTACACTAAAAAAATAATAAAACATTTGGGTACTATATATGCCAATAAATTTCTCCCTGACTGTCGCAAGGGACAAAGTCTGAAGCTATGTATAGTACCCGGCAATAAATAATGCACATCGTTGCTTATTTGCTTCAATAAAGTTGATTCCTTTTTTGTAATAATTAAATTTGACGCTTGAAAATGAAAAATAATCTAAACAAGTGGACTTCCTCCACCTTTTTTTACGGTGGTTAAAAAATAAAGAGAAATTGGAACTTATCGAGACCCATTATAATATTAATATTTATTTAATGTGTAAATGGATCTCAATTAATAATTGTTTTTTTGCATTGTACATAATTTCACGTGACTGACCGTGCAAAATTTTTCCTCTTTTTGTCAAAGATGTAATTAAAAATAAAATTTTGGGACAGTAACAACTCTATATATATATTTGAACCTGAAACCGACCGTACTCTACCGTATCTGTACAAAGACTGACGAACCAGTGAGAAACGTCACATATTAACTGAGTGACCAAGACAGCGCTCTACGAAACCGAAGCTGACCGACTGTTTCATTCTAAGCATCGATGTGCATTATTTATTGCCGGGTACTATATGTATATATGCCTATATTCAAGACTTAAATAACGACGCCCTATTGAAAGATTTGAAAAAGTATACTGTAGTCTCTCTATAAAAAAAGAAATTATTTTTTGCGGAGCCAATTTTATTATGTGGCTGGCAACACTACATTAAACTTCAAATTTGTCAAGTTAGTTGTCAAGTCAAGAAGTAAATATGCTTTCATTAGTTTTTCTATTTGTTTTAGGTTTGAACCAGACCAGTTTATCATCCGTTGTTTACATATCATCAGTTTACATAATCCTACAAAATTTTCTGCTTCATCGCATTCGTGTTTACCATTCCATATCTGACACTGGCAGATTATTTTGCGCCTGCCATAGCAAAATCAGGCCATTAAAAAAAAGAAATAAATGTATAATATAAAAATCCTATAATTTTGTACAGACAATATCTAATGAATGAAAAAAATATGCAACGAACAACTTGACTAGAGTAGTGAAGACTTTTTTCGAAGTTTAACCGAATTCCAAGCAGGAAAATTACTCACGGAGATAGGAACATTTATACAAGGCACAGGAACTTTTAGTTAATAAATACTAATGTAAATTCAAGAGTACATTGTGAAGAAAAGTTTTTTTTTTTTTAAATTAATCCAAAACTAAAAGAAAATTTTGTACTCCTATTGAATATAGAAAAGATGAAGAAAAGTGTCTATTTTGAACAGAAAGTGACTATTTTGAGAAACATGTAATTGATCTAAAGTGCATTATTTTGATAATGTAAAAAAGGAAGCAAAATTTTAATATTTTACTCTCTTTATATAAATTTTAATTTGTGTCTTCCATCAAACCTTTTCCATTAGTTTTGCATTTTTTATATTTAAAACCGTAATGGTTTTAAAGAGTAAAATATTGAAATTTTTAAATTTTAGTTTCTTCTTAACCATAACTTTAACCATATTGGTTTGAAATACAAAAAATGTAAAACTAATGAAAATAGTTTGATGGACAACACTAATATTTATATATCAAGTGTAAAATATTTAAAAGTTATTATGAGACAATCATAACTTTCCTGACAAATTGTAAAAGGATGTGTATCTGGATAAAAGTTACATTCACCATATAGATTAAAAAAGCAATGCAGGAAGTGAAAAAAGGTTTATGGTAAACTCCTTTCTCATTTTCATTGGTACTTACAAATGGGATGACTATCATTCTGAATGGAATACTCATCCATCATGTTGCACCATATAATTCTTTTGTAAACATAAGGCTCCCACAACATCCAGCACAATTGCTGAAATAGTTTTTTAGCTTAAGCTGTATCCTGCACACACAGAGGAAATCTAGTGTTAAGATACTCCTTTCCATACTTTCCTCCTAATTCTGGAGGATTATGTGTTAAGTGGCAGAACAACACCATACTTTCTCCCATACCAGAAAATGGATATCCATACTTATATTATAAATGCGAAAGTCTGTGTGTTTGTCTGTCACGCTTTCACGGCTAATCTACTGGTCCGATTTGGATGAAATTTAGAATGAAAGTAGTAAAAGTGACTGGGTCTAACATAGGCTACTTATTTTTTCAAAAATCAACCTTTAAAGGGTTGAAATAGGGGATGAAAGTTTATATGAAAAATCTAAACCGCTTGACCTATTGTAATGAATTTTGGCATAAATATAGTTGATAATCTAAGCTTAAACATAGGCTAATTTATTTTTTAAATATCTGCCCCCGAGAGTTGCAATATAATGAAGAAGTTCACGCGGCGAAGCCGCGAGCGGGCCGCTAGTAATAAATATTATATCTTCTTGAGTGGGAATGAACCCACAATCAGTCTTGTTTACACTCACACTTTTGTGCCACTGCACCACAACTGGCTTGTTGCTGAAATCAAACAGATGTAGGATAGAACTCTATTAATTTAAGTAGTAAATAAGCATAGCCTTTAGCTATATAAAAATAAAGAAGAATTAATTACAAGAATTGACGACAATAGCAGCAGTGAATCTGAGACAAAGTTAGATTCCTGTCTGCCAAGTACTTCTTTCCAAGATATGCTATGGAGTTAATCAACAACATGTCAGGGTTTGAATATTTGGATTTGAAATGCTGGACAACCAATTTTAGATATAAATATTTTACCAACACTATTATTGTTATTTTATTTAATCTCTAGTTGTAAAATATTTATGTCATGTACTAAGTTACTTTCCTATCATTACAAACAGTAAATAGCCTGTATCAAAACCAGTTACATACCACCTACCAGGAGAACAACTGTGGTGCGACATGACAAATTTTGTGTTCTCTAAACAATTTAAAAAAAAACAAAATATTTTAGGGAAATTATCAAGAGAAAAAATGCATGACACTTGTTTTTATTTATTCTTAATAAAAAAAACATTATAATTGGCATTTTGATATATTTGAAAAAATATACAAAGAATTGTTATAGTTATGTTCACTGTACAGTTTAAACAATTACTCTAATAAATGCGTTACATAAAAGTGATTAATAAATCATTTTCAAAAGTAATTATAACATATAGTGTAGATGCCAAGACACTGAAAATCATAACCCGTATATAAAGTTTAGTGTAATTCTTCCAAATGAGTTTCTAAGACAGATATTTATTAGTATGTATGTATATATATACATTGTTTGGAACTAATAAGTGTATGTTGACATAACTTTAGTCTCTAATGAGATGTGGAGCACGACATCAATAGTGATTAATAATACTTTTATTCATAAAAATTTAAGCTTATATCTTAAACTATTTGGAGCAACTGAAACTTAAATTTTCATAAATAATTGCACATTGCTACAGTAGTACAAGTAAAAGTCTTTGAATCTAAATTCTACAATATATTATACAAATACCAGTGGAAAATTGATGTTTTAACTCACTTCCAGGCGGTGCACAGACAAATACCATATCATTTCATCACTCCTACATCTGAATATTGATCGACCACAAAGTAATCATTTTAAGATATATTTAAGTAAAGCATGCTGTAGTCGCCTTCGAATCCAAGAAAAATATACCATTCTTGCCAGCTATATCTACCTATTTATTTAGAAACAAACTTTTTGTTTGTATTTGAGAAAACTAACATAAGGTGTAGTATTCTGTATATGAAGTATTAAGGACATAATACTATAATTTTCCTTCTATATGTATAAGGTTTAAGTGTTGCGTTTTACAAAAATTTTGTAATCCTGATGAAGTATGAACCACGAGAAAGACTGAACAGTCGTAACATATTTTGGACGCAATTTTATTGTCAAAGTCTGAAAATAACTCAGTCTTAGTAGTTGAAGGAATTATGGATGGATTTATTTCCAAGAATTATTTATTAATTTTGTCTTCTATTACAATTTGTTCTATTCACAAGAGATAAACGTAATATAAATATTCAGTATGTTACTATTTTCATATTTCTAATTAAGTAATTTAATGCATTAGTGTTATAATTATTTTAAAATGTTAGCATAAGCTGTACAATAGCAAAGGCCTTCAAAAATCAATTTAAAATAACATTCTGAAATAACAATTGTTTATTATAGAATTACACTAAAAAGTTAATGTTAGTGCTATGTGTATATTAACTAAAATATATTTATAGTTCTCATTGTTTACTCTTTGATTAGAACAAAATGTAGAAAAGTATGAATTCATCAAAACATACTAATAAATGTTCATTACTTTTAATCAGTCTGTCTTTTAAGATAATTATAAATATTGTAATTATAACTCCTAAATAAATTAGCGCAGAGTACAAAAACTATTATTTTTAGACAAAAATTATCCTATAAGCAATATGGAGCAATCAGATTATAAAAAATCTTATTTTTAATGTTTTTTAAAATAAACACTGATAAATAGTCCAGTAAAATTGATCTACAATCTTTTATGAACTTTTATCTTCTCTGATGAATTAAAAAAATGTTTTCATATTTTCAGTTACATAATAGTCTTCTTATCGTTTTATTTGATAAGCATTAATGACATACAAATGTCATAATTTCTATTATAATAAACACTGCATATAAAAATTTTAATAGTAAAACCTGCCCTACATAATACATGTAAAGGTGAGAATATGCAGTAGGACGGCTTGGTCAAATATTAGGATAATAATAGGATTTGTCTAAATGGTTACAAGTTATTTAAAAAAATGATTTTTTATATTGTTTGAAATATGTTAGAGAAATAAAATAAAATTGTCAAATTGAACTGGACAAAATCACAGCCTATCCAAAATAACTACAGCATGCATCATGCAGTTGAGATCAGGTGTGTTTAATTTTTAACATATATATTTTTTAATTTATCTCTTCGACCAGCGATCATGTAAAATGATTAAATATCAAGACTTCTTTTCAACAGCCTTCTTTTGACAGTCGAAGTTGCTTATTATTTGACATTAGTTTCACATTTTATTGTAAGTTTTTATTGTGTTACCTTAATGCCAAAGAAATTCGAAATAAGCTAACTCAGTTCTCAATTTCATTAAAATAATTATGTGTTCGCTATACAATCCATTTGTATATAAAAACATTTCGTAACTATGGCACAAATTAGGAAAATTGTCCCTACTTTTAATTACATGAATGTACATGGAGTAAAGTAGGTAGGTAGGTACTCCGTAGAAAAAAACACATACATCCGTGGCTTGGCTACATCTAGAAGAAGCTAGAAGAGACATTAGTACCCATACTTAATAAAAAAAATCTATTTAAAAATGTATAGCGCTGTCAATGAAAAGTAACTTGACATATACTGTTTACAATAGAAATTTTCCTTCAATTATAATATTCGTCTCGCTATGTCGGTGTTAACTTTAAAACAACAAGTAAATAAAACTGTAAATATCAAGCTGATTTTATAGCTGCACATTCATTAAATTAGGAACATAATATATAATTGCCAAAATTTCAACTAATATAAATAAATACACATTTTGCAAAGTCCATTTGTAACATTTCATAAATTTTATTCTTTTTGAAATTAGCACCATTTCCTCCACATAGCCAATTTTATTGAATTAAAAATTTAGAGTTTAAAAATTATGATACATTTTTTGTACACTGTAACTGTGTAAATTTTCCGAAGGCTTTTTACCTGTTACAATTGGACCTGCAAAAGCTACCTTAGTATACCACTTCATAATAGCACCGCCATACCCCATCCAAGTCACTTTCTTAGCTTATCTAACTCTCTCAAACCATTGGTCACGATATAACACATTACGAAGAACTCAGTTCCATAAAAGTACATAAAACAAAATTAATAGTCTACTTTTAGAGTTCCCGTCAGAAACGACCACGAATAATTTGGCTACATCCAGAGAGCATTTAAAATGTCACTACATTGAAACACTACGTTACACGATTGGGGACGATACACTGCTATTAAACGCAAGAGCGTATTGCGCGTTCGAATAAGCACGAATAAAGTACATGTAGGTATCGGTTATCGGTCTGCCGGAGTCTGTCCGTTGGCAGCACTAGCGGCGCTCGCGAGCAGGACACAGGCGGCGCGCGACTCCGCACAGGGCCAACGACAGACTGAGTCGGTCTCAAGCGGTCGGCTGCGCAGTGGGCTGCGCGGCGTGTGCGGCGTGCGTGCTCAGGTGCGTGGAGTCGCTGCGGCGCGGCGGCGCGGGCGGCGGCCTCTTCTTGATGGGTTTGGGTTCCTCTCGGCGAGGCGGCGCGTCCCGCCCGAACACGTTCTCGTAGAAGGGGTCCTCCGCGCCAGAGCCCGACCCCGCCCCGTAGTGCTCTTGCACCCACATGGACACACTTGTCTCTTTGTAGTCGTCGGACAACGGGTACTCTCGGAAGCCGAGCACCTCGTGCGGCGTCGTTGCGGGCTCCAGCTTACACTTTTGCGCGACTTGCCACTTCTTTCTCATTACTCTCTGTAAGTCTTTCAGAAATTCTTTGGGTGGATTGCTGTTTGAATCTGCGAGTTTTTTCGGAGATGATAATCGAGTGCTTTCGTTACGTTTCGGAGGTGGAGGTTTACGAGGCGACGGGGGCGCGTCTGCCAAATTAAATGAAATTTTCTTATTTTTCTTTTCAGAGTTAGTCGGGAGTTCATCTGCAAAGTTAACTTTCTTCATCGAGCTGGATCGTTCTTTTGTACGCACGTCTGCGTCCATCGTCTTCTTTTGGGTTGACGGACTGCCATTGCTAAGTTTCTTTGTTTGTAGTTCTACTAAGCAAGCGCCGTACGCCATGTTTTGTTGCCCGTAGATACTTTTATCGGAATGTAAAGACGACGTTTTAGAGGCTTCGGAGCTAACGCTATCTAGAGAAGGTTGTCGCGGGAAGACACGGCTTGGTTCGGAAATACGGTTGCTGCTTCTTTGGCCGGCGCGGGCGGCTTGCTCGATTTGTTGAGCTGTGAGTTGACTCACGATGTCTTGCACGCGGCCGGTGTGCGCTTCTATGGTGTGCTCGGGGGGCGGCGGGGGCAGGCTCAGCTGCGAGCCGGACATGTCCTCGATAGGCTCCGGCGGCGGCGGCGGCGGCGGCAGTGAGTCCAGGCTGAGCGTCGAGCTGAACATTCCGTCTGTGACGTCGTCGGTGGGAGGAGGTGGCAGCGGCAACTCCTCACTGGCCTCTTGTTGTGTTTTATCATAGATGGTGTATCCATATAAAGATGACGCGGTGTCGACACTACTGCGGTAGGGGTCACGGGTTATAGTGTCATAGAGAGAGTAGGTCGCGGACGGCTCCTCGTGCCGCATCGGGCTGCTAGCTGAAGTGATGCTGCCCGTACTGTATATTGCAGTTTCAGAGGACTCTGTAAGTTAAAAAGTGAAACTAGAATCGTTAAATTGCCCAACTAAATAAAGACTTAGTCGTTAAATAATCATAATATTTAACATTTTTGATTGTATAGGTATAGGAAACTTTTATATTTTTATCCTTTTTAGATCAATATTGTAAGATATAAGAAAAACTAGATAGTTTTTCTTCAATCCGAATCGCTAGGAATAAGCCGTGAAGTTAAAAAAAAATCAAATGATTTTTCTATAAAATATGTTTTTAAAAAAAATTTAGCGCTATACCTGTATTGGTGGAGTGATGACGTTTAAGAGTAGAGTCATCCCGCGGCCTCGTCCGCCTAGTTAGGGTACCGGAGTCCCCAGTGTCAGTGTCACCCTCATTTTCAACCATCTCTTTTAGCTGCCGAGTCATCCACGTCAATGGGATGTTTGGTTTCATCGACGGCTTACGTTTGATGGTACCTGTTAAAAGTTTATACGATATATATTAAAAGCGAATACTCTAGAAGCGTAGTCTAAGGTACTAATGAACACTTATTATTACTAAATTAAAATAAAAAGTAAATAACAGCTTTAACCCTCCGTACTCCGTACCGTTTCTATCCTAATCTACGGTTTATTTTTCAATTTAATGTGTCTCCCATAGGTAAAATCTCGTAAGTAAATAAGGTTTTACGGTTATTATAACATTGGAATGAACAATTATCACAGAAAATTTTAGACTCTTATCATGTTGATAAATATATACTTTCCACCTACGTACAGAATCAATAGTCTAAGCCCATCCACCTTCAACGATAACAAGAGAGTGAGACAAGGGGCTGTAATTTCTTTCAAATTGTTTACCAAAACTTTGAATGACATGTTTAAGCCGTTGTACTGGAAAAGACTAGTCTCCGAAGTAACATAGATAGAACCAACTAATGTTGAACGAACATGCGCTACTGGAGCCGATTGTTCTTAATAGGGAGCGCGAAATTGTTCAGGAGCATGTTTATCCGTGATAGTTGAGATGGAGATGAGTCTTTTCGTCACTTATACCCAAAGCCTAAAGGTAGTAGTGACCTACAGAGCTGGGACGTCGTCAAGCTGAAGTGGCACTGGACGCTGAAGGACGCTAAAGTGGCAGTGGACTGTCGGAGTGGATTTATCGCAGAACCCATAACTGATGTAGAGACCGCGCCATGACTAGAGTAGTTACGTCCTCCAGTTAGGTATAGTGACAACACACGTACATAAAGTGACTGGCATCTGTTCAGAGTGTCGTACCATTAGAGAAACCCATGTCCAGCAGTAACGGACAAGGGCTAATGATGATGATGAAGCCTATGAAATGATTATTTCCTTACTGTTATGAAAGACAATTTGTTTCGTTTAATATTTTACTATAGGTACACGTTATTCATAATGCTTTTCAGTACGTTTTCTTTTTTTCTCTTTATAAAAGTTCTTGTAACTCATAACCATCTTATAAAATCATTTACTCTGAATATAATTATAGGCAAAATGCCAAAAAAAATATTATTTGTACGTAGTTCATACGTAACATAAGGACAATAATTTTTAATATAAGTTAAATTAAATTTCTTAAGCTAAAATAAACATTCGTCATATTAGAGCCAAATACCATAATATAAAAATGACAACAAAGTCATGTCACATTTTCATTAAACTCCCGTGTCCAAATCCACACTCGGTTGGTTCTTCGAACATTACTTAATAAGTAGACAAGTATAATTGTAAAATATATTTTTTTATTTTTTACACAGTATTACTAGGTATTTTTTTATTATTTTAAAAATATAAAATAATAAAAAAATACATAGTAATACTGTTGTTTCTTTTGCGTTATAAGCTTTACTGTATTTTAGTAAACACCAAATGTTTGGTCACCAATATTTGGGATTTATTAAGATAAAGTCCACTATTATTTTGATTGTATTGGCCTTGATATATGATATTGATTGTTCGAAAGTCCATGATGGAAACGTTCTTCTTGCTTTTTGGAATATGCTTTTTATTTTTAAATTGATCTAAATGCAATCCATGGCTTTGAAATTCTTTAGCATTTTGTCAACTACTTATTTGTAGTTTTCAGTTTTGTTCTTATCTAAAAACTCAAAGACTAATAATACTTAGAAAGTAGTCCTATTTGCTTTATAAGATCTATTAGGAAAATTTTTAGTCTCAAAAATTTGCCTAATTTGTAGACGAACAAAAATTTCACTTTCGATCTTTTCTTCAGGATATATTTAATTTTTCCCGAACATTTCTATTAATTTTTTAAGGGTTATCTTGGTTCCAAATAGACAACATCTTAGGCTTTATATAGTTACATGCAGGAAATGTAATGGCTCTTGTGAATAATTAATCGAAAAATCGTGAGATTTACTTTAGAGCCAAAGATTGTTTTTTACCCTGTAGTAGTACTGAGTTATTTATTATTAATGTGAATAAATATTACGTTTTCATATATATAGATTTTTAATTATAATGTATATGTTAATCATATAATTTTACTAACCCATAGGAAATTCGCAATCAAAAGCACTTTCCGATGCGGTTCCGCCATCTGACAAGCAGCCACTGGAACTAGATGATGACGCCCGGGAGTGTCTAATGTAAAAGTTGATTATTTAAAAACATGACATAACACAAGCATATTAATTTGCGTTATTGTAATAATTATTTAAATTCATATATATTAATACAATTTTATTTAAATATTAAATTAAATAGCTGTGAATAATTAGCAATCGTGCACAATTTTTTAATCTTATTATTAAATTAATTTCCTTTCGCATTTGCAATACGGTAATGGAACCAAAAACAAAAAGTATCAATCGCTGCGAAGCACTTATATGTAATATAATTTCATATAATAATACTTAAAATGTATGTATAAATATATTATGTACGAACCTGCCACTACTGATATCAGAGTTGGCGACACTAGCATTGCTGGAAACTGGCGCGGGGTTGATGACCCCCACTGGCGCCGCGCCATTAGTCTTGGTTGGAATCGATGTTATCTGTAATAATATTGTTTATTCTTACTTAACACATCCAAAAAAACGATGTTTTATACAAATTACATTGTAAAGTCATTTTATATGTTAATAAAAATATTTTAAATAAAGTCATAAGTAATTCATAAGGGTTAGTAAAGAATCTAAATAATATTACACACTATTTACTTTTGAGATCTACCTGCAGATGCAGGACGATGATGCAGAGATGGAGAACAAATAGACATTTTATATTGTTATATAACAACAAAAATAAGTTGTAATAAAGCGAATAACAATTTCGACGCAGCTGGTAGAACGCGTGGCTTAGCGGTCAGAGCGCCTGGACGGTTTTCAGAAGGCGCGGGTTCGAATCCCACTGCGTTCAAATTTTTATACGTTTCCTAAGTGTGGAATTACACTTTAAAAATGTTTAAAAAGTATTGATATATTTGTTTACGTAAACACATGCTTATAATACTTATGGTACTTTGAGCATTTTTTTCCAATCATGTATAAAATTACACATGCTTAAAAAAATATACAGTAAATGTTAAATACCTAATAATGTAAAGTAATAGAAGCAAAAGTAATCACTTACTGAACAAGAGCGCGCGTGGGCCAAGTGATCTAAATCTTCTTGTGTGAGTTCTTCGACTAGTGAACGGTAGTTCTCCAAAAGTTGTCTGCCATGCTGTAAATTTATAATAATTTGGATTACAATATCCAAATTCACAACAATGAAGACGAATAGTCGCTTAAAAAAAAAAAAAATTAGTCTTTAGAAAAGTTTAGAAAAGAATTTAAAAAAAAGAATTTGTATTATAAATATGTTTGAAGTGGGTTATCAGCAAGACGACTAATTGTCGTTTTTGAAATATATAGTTATAACCTGTTTAAGTATTTGTTTACGTTTTAGTGATAGTGTCTTTTGTGTTTCGTATATAAATGTTTTGTCATCTCGATGGAATGGACATGGGATAGATGAAGGAAGACTTAAATATGCAACTGTTATTATTATAACAACCTACTTACGAAAAGTTTAGGAAAGTTTTGCATTGTTAAATCGTAATAATTATTGCGAAGTTTGTCACGTTTGTCGCGTTAAGTTATGATGTTTCGAACACATCACAAAACTAATGATTAAAGTTTTTCGACAAAGTTATGGAATATTTTTTTAAACAAAAACTTTATTTACTTAGGTACATTAATTCCACACATTATATTATTTAATAGGCCTAAAAATCTCTCACCTTGGCTATCCGCATAGCAGTGATCCATCTCTCGAGAGTGCCCTGATCGTCAGCACAAAGGAACTTAATGAACTTCACGCTCTTCGGCTGCTGGAGGCGCGGGTGCTTAATAGCAAAACAATAATCCGTAGGCGACTTGTATTTCTTCTTCCAATTAACTCCTAAATACACTTCGTTGGTATCAAACGTCGCGAGACACACCAACTCCTTCAACGTCTTCACCTTATCTTTATCCTTCGGTAAATAGTATAGTCCTAATAGATAAATAGAAAATATAGTTGCGTTAAAAAGTTTACAATTCGCTTGCTTGTGTCATATCTAAATTATGTTAGAGGTGTGGCCACACAATTCGCGTAGCATTACCGTTTACCGTTTTCATATTTTATATTAAAAATGAACAAATTAGATAATATTTTTCATTATAATTACTAACCGGAAGGCCGAAGCACGAAATAATATTTCTTCCATCCCTTTTTGGCGTCGCTCTTCAAGTAGAGTGGTCCTTCCATGGGCGGTACGGGATGACCGGACACAGGTGGTATATTTGAAGCTCCACTTTGGCCAAAAAATTCTTCTATTATCACATGGCGTGAATGTTCATCTTGCTCACTCGACCAACCTGGATGCATAAAGTATTTTAATAACATTTTTAAATGTTTCAATTAATTTTATTATTTTTTTATATTAAGTATAACGTACCTCTATCATCTTCGGTAAGGAGGAACTTCTCCGGAGTTTGAAATAGTGACATTTTATCAGGTCTCTCAGCAAATAAAATTTTGTTCTTCGACTCCCGTGTCCACAGCATTAAATTGTCGACAAGCATTTCATGGTCTTCGTATACTCGTTCTAGATATTATAGAATGCCGTAATTATTATGTACATTTAGAAACATGGTAATTATAGTTGCTTTTTTAGATTTCGTATTAATATTTTCCATTAGTAAGTGGTGGAACAACAATTATCATTTTTATTTTATATTTAATTTTATTATATTTTTTAATGATTTAATTTTTAATTAATAACTATTAAGAATATTAGTTACTAAATACATATTATGTAATAGATGGACTTTTTTTTTTGTTTAGCTTCACGCTATATGTCACACACAGCAGGGTAGGCAGAGGAAACCTAACGTTAAGACACTGTTCCCTACCTTCCGTCGAATTCTAAAGCATTGCGTGCTAACGCCGCACTTTGCGTCGATATCAGAGCAAAGAAAATGGAAATCCATAGTTATATTATAAATGCGAAAGTCTGTGTGCTTGTCTGTCACGCTTTCACGGCTAATTTACCGATTAATCTCCGATTTAGATAAAATTTAGAATAAAAGTAGTAAAAGTGACTGGGTTTAACATAGACTACTTAATTTTTCAAAAATCACCCTCTAAAGGGTTGAAATAGGGGATGAAAGTTAATATGAAAAATCTAAACCGCTTGACGAATGGTAATGAATTTTGGCATAAATATAGTTGATAATCTAAGCTTAAATATAGGCTACTTTATTTTTTAGAAATGCGCCCCCGAGGGTTGCAATGTAATGGAATAGTTCACGTAGCGAAGCCGCGAGCGGGCCGCTAGTATTAAATATTTTCACTTCTCGAGTGGGAATCGAACCCAAGACCAGTCGCTTTTAGAGTCACATTTTATACTCTGCGCTGCGCCTGGCCCCCACTTTTCTTATTATATTTAAATTAAAAGTACGAGTTAAAGTATGACATTTTAACTATCTTACCCATGTGAAGATCGGGCAGGTGTTCTACTATGGCCCACTTTGGTTCCATTGTAACATGATTTTTATCTGCCAGTAGCCTCGCTACATATCCACAAGTCATTTTTTCATCAACGAGTAGGCTTTTAGAAGAACCATCCATGGAGAAAGCTTTAATAAATAGCTTCTTTACATTCGCTTCCCTCATGCGTTCGAGGGCGAGCTTAATTTTGTCAGCTTTCTGTTGAAAAACTGCATCCTGTGAATGTATATGCGACATCTAAACTAACTAAACATAGAAAGCAGGCAACATAAATCAAACTATTCAAATACTTTAGGAAATAAACACAGATAATTTTTTTAGCAAAATGTTATGAAATGAAATAATAAGGTGCAATAAAGAATATGAAAAAATAAAGAAAAAAAAATTAAAACTTTGACAAAAAATAAATTAAATATTTATTGTAAATGCGAAATATATGCTACGTTCCTTCATATAGAAATTAATATTACCTTCTGATTTGGAAGTAAACTAAGTTTGATTGCTTTACATTTAGAGCTTGCACTACTTGAAGCCGATGATTCGCTCGACAGCATTGACACCTAAAAAATAACAAGTTTATAAATAAAATGTTTAATTTTCAAGAATTATAATAAACACATTTTTAAGCTTTTTTGGCAAGCTTTATTAATAATATTCTTAAATAGGTCAATTACTGTATCACTAAAAGCAGAATCATTGTCTGGAGAGTCTGTGCGTATTATAGTAGAGGCTCCATCATTGCATTCTTTGTTCTCTTGCCTTTGCACTGTTTCACCTTCACCTCGTTCTTTGGATTGAGAAGAATAATCTATAAAAATAAATATATAAATTAAAATATAAACAAATATTTATAATATGTTTTTAACCAATATTCACTTAGTTCAGCAAGCACGCATGTGACCCGCGGGTGCATGCGGATGTTTTAATAATTATACGTGGACAACTCTAAAGGTTTACTCATATTATAGATGATTACTCTCTCACTATTTATATACTATTAAGAAATATGATGTTGGCCCGCTAAAAACATCCAATAACTGGATAGGCCGAAAGCTAAAAAAGTTGCTCATCCCTGGTCTAATGCACATAATTATGAATATTTTTTAAGACGTTGCTGTGTTAATAAGTACGGTAGGTAAATAATGGACATTGTAATATTTAATAATGAGTAAAAAAAATGTATTTAAATACAGCTAAATTAATAACTATTGGCTATTAAATAAATAGGGGGAGGCCTATGTCCAACAGTGGACGTCTTCCGGCTGATGATGATGAATTAGCATAGCAATATGTTAGCAGTTTACTTATCATAGTGAACAAGTTTAATAAGTTGTTTAATCTTGGCTGAGTCTTACCTGAAGAAACTCTTGATATTTCTTCATCATATTCCGAATCAAGAGCGCAAAGTTCTCCCAGAATGGCATCTAAGTCTGCATCTTGAGTCTCCTCTAGGTTTGCCATTGAGAACCTGTACGTGTCAATACGAGGCGCCACGATTTCCAGCGGTCGCAATGCAGTGGCTACCTCGCTTGTCGCGCTTAGGCCCTATAACACAAATGTAATGTTCATTACTTTTTGTTGTTAAAAATAAAAAAAACACATTTGGCAGATTTATTTATTCAAATTTTAAATCGACATCAGAAGTAAAATATTTTGTAAGCTAATGCATATGGCCATATTTATTTTTAATAATTCTTAAACCAGGTGTTCACAAAAGTATTGGCGTTTTATGCTATGTGCACGTAGCTACGTGTAGAGTATAGAACGTTTAGCGGTTGCAACCAACTCATACTGCATTGCGTTATAACAAAAATACGTTACGTGTTCGTGAAGATTCGTGCAATATTTGTATATTATATGAAATAATTTGTTTTATAAGGTATCAACCGATGCTCACACTCTGTAAAGCTTCATAACAATATTATTTTTATCGTGAAATATTTATCTTATTTTGTTTAATACTAAATTTGTATTTGCCTTGTACGCACCAAATAACAAAATAGGCATCCATGTGACTCCATGTGCTAGTTGTGAGATGTTAATTTGTAAAGTATATAAAACATATATAAAATGTACACAACACCCAGATTCATATTTAAGTAATAGTATATTCTAAATGTACCTACATATATCGAACCCTTTCAAATTATGAATTAATTACTCACGAATATAAAAGTCAACATCCCAAAACATGGGACGGTAACTCATTGTCTTTGGAACAATGAACTCTTTAACTTTGTTTGATAATGCGTAAGTATTCTTTTTAATAACAGGATACATTATATTTGTATAAAAATATAACATGACTTATGTGCACGTGGATTATTCTTATTCCCATAATCTACTTATATAATACATTCATGAGACTCTAGGCGTCGATCTGACCTAATTCGTCCTTAAATAAACTTATTTAGCTTTCACTAGAAGCTTTAACTTAAACGTTACGCGCCCGCATATCTGTGAGTATAAACTATAAGCATAACTCACACACAGTTGTTAGTATCAGTTGGTTTACGTACCGTGGCGTTCATAGCAAGACTTTGTTCAATGGTTTTATGTTCCACGGGAGAGTTGCTATTGCTTTTCGACTTTGTAGCCAAGCGGAAACTTCTGTTAAGGGTGGAAAGGAAGCCTCCGCGATGCCACTTGGACTGTTCACTTAGTTGCACGTCCATCATTCCCAGCCCGCTCACATCGCACCGTAGTGACTCACCGACCACCACTCACACCGATAAATTATAAGGCCGGCTCCGTTTAAGCTTCACACAAATCCGTTATCCACATGCATATCTATTATCTGTCAATAAGCAACCATAATTTACGGAAGTAGTCACTTTGCAAGTTTGCGACCGGAGCTTGGCAACGTAATCTTGAGTTTGTTAACACGCGATTTATTTCATCCCAGCGCCCCAGTCGAGTCGGAGTCTGCGCGTTCGGTTTAAGAGTATAGCGTAACAAACGCCGGACCTCGCCCATTCACAACGCAATCGAATATAGTAATTGAAAATGTTTCGTTTTCACAACAACTTTAAGTATAACAGAACAAAGGGGACGCGCCGATATTACTAAACGCTTGCAGCGAACGCAATCTCGAACTCAACTAGAGTAAAGTTGCATTACAAAACGAGCGCCAAGCGGTAGGGACGGGTTAGTCGGCGGGGGGAGTGGGGCAAGAACGAAGCGGGAGAAGTCGCCTACCGAGTGCCGTGCCGCGGTGCCGACTCGCTGCCGGCACAGCGGGGCCGCTGGTCGACTGGGCTGGCGCGACCGGCGCCGACCGCGACTCGCGAGTTACCGACTAGCGACAGTTAGATGATACGTTTTATGTGATAAGGATGACGAGGCGTTGGCGGTGTGCGTGCCGCGCGGCCGCCCCACGGCCCTAGTATCTCTCGCCCCCGCATTTGGCGCACCCAAATGACACTTAAACAATTTGGGGTGGAAATCGGGAGACGTTCAGTTACGCATTGCGTTGTTTAAGATCAAAATGTTGTCAGTCATAAGTGCCTCAAATTGCTCTTTTAACATTTTTGTTAACGTTAGTTAATTGATGTATTGATATGAAATGGCTAATATTTGGTATATCTTATATATTTAAACGAGCAATTCTGTATATATATATATATATATATATATATATATATATATATATATATATATATATATATATATATATATATATATATATATATATGATCCGGATCTCGGAAACGGCTCCAACGATTTTCATGAAATTTGGTATGTAAGGGGTTTCGGAGGAAAAAATCGATATATCTAGCTAGGTTTAATTTTCAAAAAAATGTTTTTTTTTTTTCGTATTTTTAAGTAATAAAAAAACGGCTAAAATCTCATTGTTCCTTGTACAAGATACGTTGACACTGACATGATTTTAAAAAAAGTCGAAATATTTAAAAAATCACATATAGCACAAAAGTTCTTAAAGATTCGTTATCCGAAAATTTTAAGAACTTTTACTCCTTCAAAGTAAAATTTAAATAGGAACACTGACAGGACGCTTGTAGAATGTTACATCGGATAATGATGCGCTACGTTCACTTCAATAATTTTGTTGAACATGAAATATTAATTAAAGTTCGAGATGATGATACAAGCTCCAACGACTCTCGTTATGATAAACTTGGCTCCTAGGCTCCTTAGACTCCTCTACCTTAATATAAACTGTTTTAATGATAAAACTATTTCAGTTTTCAACCTTCATTTTTACATACAGGATTATTCTTGGACCTCCTTTTCCTCCTCGAATTTTGCAAAGAAACATGGGTCGAAAAGTGTAAATCTCGTCACAGTTAAAAGTCACGTCGTCACATCGTTGTAATGGTTCTGTTTTTAGCTCAACTTTCAGCAATTTTAAAGTCAACCAACAAACCAAGTCCACGGTTCAGTCCTGACATCTTTAAAAATTAAATTAATTTTTGTGTTTAGTGTTAATAAACTCCCATTGGCTTGAACTCTAGTCTAGTTATGATGATATATTCTATCTTTTTATTATATATATATATATATATATATATATATATATATATATATATATATATATATATATATATATATATATATATATATATAATAAAAAATATTCTCTTATTCGGCCGAAATTCAGTTTTGGTGCCGGTTCGAGTATTTCTATATACTTGCCAACACGACATAGTTTAGAAATAAAATATAATGCGTTTTATTAGTAATATTTCTATTATAAGTTAAACAAATTTTAGGAAAATGATATTAAATAATGTCGTGATTTTTTTTAAATATTTTCTCATATTTTTATTTACCTACAATATTTAATGTGGACTTATATAATGTCATTTTATTAATATTCAACAGTGGTTCCGGGCTCCGACTTAATATGTATGCAAGTTTTAGGCAAAAAATTGGACAATAATGATGGTGGTGACAGGTGGCTATAGCGTACACCTGCCGAACAATCCGGTACCGGACAGATGGTACCATGTCTATACCTCTGTAGGCATTTGATTTTACCAAGCTGCATGAATAAACTTTTTATATTAATCTATTTTTTTACTTTTAAATAAATAATTGTAGTTAATAATTAGCAAAATATTAACAGCAAATAATAGCGTATTTAGGGTAAATTAATAGTGAAAGTTAATAATTTAATGTGTTTAATATACAAAAGCTGCACCCTCAGTGGCATTACCTATTCACCTACACATTTAAATATATCGGATCTTATTATCTCGTTGAGTTTCACTAATCTGTATACCAATGTCTCGATTTCGGGCGAAAAGTTGAGGGCCCAACTTTTTGAATCAAAATGAAGACTTCATGTGAATTTACAATTGAAAACGCTGTCATGTAAGTATATTAATAATTATCTTAATTTTATGTCACTCACACATCTCTTCACACTCACACTGTCTTAATTTATTTTTACCAGCTGTTAGTGGTGACACATACCGATTATAAAGTTCTGTTTCTATTTATATAATTTATTTTAGAGAAATTTCTCACTTAATCTCTTCTCTCAACAGTTTGACACCAAAATTTCTCATCTCTCTGAGGCAAGATACAGAATTAAGTCTGATTTTCCATACCACAAATCCAATTAATTAAGATATGATAAGATATCTCAATTACATAAAAAATAGAAAACTTACAAAAATACTAGTATTATATATAATCTAATATAATCCCAAACCATTAGTATTAATATCAAAGTACTTAAGAGTACTTGTTGACGAAGAGGAACCGTTTGCGAGAAGCTCAGTTATTTCGCAAAAATAGACGTGTAGAATTTCACATCATGTTAAAGGAAATTGGTATATTTCCGATCAGGTAGATAGACTGTACGGTAGCGGAGCAGATGCACCGCCAGCTGCATAAAGCTAAGATTCATAAATATTATTCAAGCATCTGGCTTCATCATACTAACAATCTTCAAAATAAACTTGTTTTTATTTTTAACGTGTTACAAAAAATGTTCATGTCATTATAATGTACAGTCCTTTTAATCCACCTGTCTAATTATGTTAATATTTATTTAAGCCATTCGCATTATGAATTGTAATATAATTTACACTGTCGGCTCTATCTTTTATATGTACTATATATTAGGTTTATTATATTTATGTTTATTATATACTTCATGAGAGAAGTTTCTCAGTTTGTGTAAACTCTGCTATTGAAAGACTAGTATTATTTCTGCTGTAAGATTTGCCACATATATATTTTGATATGCGTATGGGTCATGTTTTTGTCTAAATAGTTCTAAAAAAAAATACAAAATAAACTATGTCACCGAAAAATAAAATTATATATGATTCTTAGTACTTTTAATTTTACTTATATAAATTATATTTAAATTATATTTTAATATATTTTTTTAAGTAAGTTAAAGTTAAATTGAGCTAACAATGTAACATATTAAATTTAACGGGCCTTGATGTTTTACTGTGGCGAAGATCGCGTGTCTGTAATATTGAATAAGATTTGTTAATACTGTTAATACAGTATAATAAATATTTGTCAAATAGATTTATGTGAACAAAAATATGTGAAATTCGTCGTATTTGCTATAGACAACAATTTTACTTTTTTATATTATAAGTATACTGTTTTGGAATTTAAAAAAGTCTTTCTCACTTCTTATTGTGTATGTCCAGCCTAGCCGCTATTCTACAATATGTAAAAATGAGGTCAATCTAATGTAACACGCTTTACGGTCATCGTGGACGTACCACAGTTTAACCCAATTAATTAAATTTAGCACAGGCAAAAAAAAAATCATTAAATTGATGATACGATAAGAACTATTTCATTGCATTTGAAGATATTAATAATATCTGCTTAATATAAAATAAAAAAATGCCTTTAAATTCCAAAATAATATAAATATTCATATATGAAATTCGGACATATTCAATTTATTTTAGTTTGATATTTAAACTAAAGAGATATTTTGTCCATTTTAAAAAACATAAATGAAAATTAAACAGGCAAAAACATTTAGATACATCAAATCAAATATCGGCAGAAAATGTAGTGATCGTTTTGGATGAAATAATGCGGAATTACCAACGTTAACTACTCGGTCCGGTCTTAATGTATCTTTTAATCCTATGTTGACGACCAAAATCACTAACAATTTGGTTTTACCTCACGTTGCCAGTAGGTGTACAAATAAAAGGAAATGTATTATAAAAAAATAATGTACATTTGTTTGTAATATATTTCTTTTCTTATTATATGTAGGCCTTAGACATTTGATATATTATATAATATTGTTGAATTTAAATTATTCGTTTTATTTATATTTTAAATGATATTTAAAGTGTAAGTGTTAAATAAAATCAGGAGTGATTTTTCGGATCAACAGCATTGAAAGAGCTTAATATATACCCATTCAATAATATAAACTAATATAATTAATATTTACTTTAAAAAACTAAAGTTTAAAAATAGGAATAAGAATTATATAACTACATAAATAGCACATGAGTCTTGTTTTGTTAAATAAGTATTTTAATCACAGGTAAAACAAAATATATAGGTTATATCAATATTCAAAAGTGATTGCCTGATTTAGCCTTTAGGTATTAATAATGAATTATTATTATTTTTATGTATTATTTATTTTTACCGCAGTTTTATTTCCACTTAACTTTAATGCTTATCAACTCATCACAAGTGCGAATGCGCCGTTGCGGACACAATAGGCAAGCCCATTGCCCACAACTCAAACCGATTCAAGATGTTACAATCATTGGATGTCGCATAATGTCACGAATACATAGCAGCATTTCAGTATAACGTTAATAAAATAACTGGCGTGAATTTCTTAGTTGCAATTATTTCTGAGTTCATACACCTGCACGTACTAAGCCGATTTTATAATGGCTCCGCACACGTGGTCCGCCACAGGTGATACGAGCTTTTTTGAGGGACCCGGGACCCGCGTATACTTAAATATTTTAATAAATGCATGCATGCAAATTTTAAATATATTTATAAATGCATATATAGGCATATTGTAAAATAACCATAGTGTAAAATAACCATAACACGTTAACCACAAATCTTATAAAGTGTTCTCTGCAAATGATGTTGAGGGACATATGTGCACGCGCACCTGCTGTGCCGCTGCCGGCTGCATCTACACGTGCACAAGCAACAATCTCTGAGGACTGTTTTTGTATTCAAATTATTAGTTACTTTTTTATTAAATGTTTAGGTTTGTGTATTTATGTACATTTAACATTCTATATACCTATATGTTAATATAGTTTGTTGTGGATATAATCCATAAATGTCGTGAAAGAAAATAAGTAAATTTGATTTTTTGCATATGTAACTTACCGCAGTAAGAACGGTGAGTTCCCCAAGCCACTCATTAAGCAACGCCTCTGGATCGTCAGCGGCGGCGCCAGCGCCGGTGTCCTCCACCAACGCCATCTAAAAAGGAGCATTTTGTTTACTACACGTGAGAGTATAACAATTTTATTAAGACATAAATGAACGTTGAAGAAATTGTTTTGCCGTGTAAAATAGTTATAATAATGCATTTTTCAAATTGTAGCATCTGTAATAATAAATATTACGTGTGGAGGTTCGCCACAAAAATGAGTATTACATTACTTTACATCTAACTTCACACTACCGTTATAATGACTCGCTAGTGGAAAGCTGTTATACTGAAAAAATACAGACAAATTTTGAATAACCACGTGCCAAATAAACAGTACAGCTGGCGCCCCTGTCAACACTGTACTTTAAGTACAAGCCATTCTGCATCTTGCTTACTATCCTTTTAAAAGGTCAGAAGCAATTATATTTAATAATCATGTCAGGAAATAACAGTTTAAATTTTTACACTTTTTTATGTATTTTTTTTTCATGTGGACTTGGAATGTAATATTACATGTTAGTGTTAATAACATAAAAAGTAAAATGTAACTGTATGTAAAGAATGACGTTGCTAATAATTGTTGTTGTTAGTTCACGCAAATTGTTTTCTAAATATAAACAAGTTATAAACAAAAACGATTTATTACCATAACAATATCGTCTGTGACTTCGTTAACGTGGATGTCAATATTTGCGTATACTATTCAATGCTATCGAAAGTATAAACAGAATGTATGTTGTATTTAACAGATTTTTTTTAATTTCACGTATGTATGTATCACACAGCAAGGTAGGCAGAGGAAACCTAATTTTAAAATATTCCGTTCCCCACTTTCCGCTGAATTTAAAAACAATTATTCAGGATCTATATAAAACTACCAAAATCCATCCAAAGCTTAGGGATTAGTAGATTATTTTTTCATCAATATAACATTTTTTTTTACCTTCACGCTGTCCCGCACACAGCAGGGTAGGCAGAGGGAATCTACTGTTAAGACACTCCGTTCCCCACTTTCCGCCAAATTCGGAGGCATTGCGTGTTAAGTGGCGGAACTTAACGTCGCGCTTTGCGTCGACACCAGAGCGAAGAAAATGGAAGTATTAAATATTTCCATTTCTCGAGTGGGAATCAAACCCACAATCAGTCGTTTGAAGTCACATATTTGTGCCACTGTGCCACGACTGGTCCCAACTGGCTGGATGAACATAACTTACTTTTTGACAAATGTTGTCAATGCTCAAACACTATTTTCATTGTTTTATTGACGCATATTACTGTGCACATTCGTCCTGTCTTGTCTATTTTTTATTTCAAAATTTATTAAAATGGCTATTTTTCAAATAACGCCATCTATCGTTAGCTTATTACAACTACATGAAATTGTAAATTTTGGTCCACAGCTATAAGAATTTATAATTCTTAACAGACTAATTGGAAATTAAAGTTATATGTAATATAATTTGATTTTTACTATACCATTTGTCAAGTAAATAACTATAAAATAATTTTTAAAATGTTTTCACATAAAAAATCTAAAGATTGTTGGCAAGATCCATCATAAAATGTATTACAATGTATTTGTATAGAAAACAGTATGGAAAATTATAACTATAATCATTCATTGATTGATCCAATAAATTATACATAGTAAAGCAATCCAACATTATAAATTCGAAGATGTCTGTCTATCTATTTCGACTTCACAGTTAAACTATTCGGCTCTATTTGGATGAAATTTGGAATGAAAATAATTAAACCTCTCTTTATTAATCCTACTTTTTCCAAAAATACACCCATGACGTGTTGAAACAGGGGACAAAATTTGTATAAAAATCTAAAACGATTTCGATAAACTTTCTCAGGAATATAAATCTCTTAAGTCAAATATAGCTAATCACATAAAGTCAAATATATGATATCTATAAAGGGTCCTGATGAAGCTGTAGCTAAGTAGGGATGAAAAATTGTATGAAAATAATGTTATAGACCGCGAAAGTAACTAAAGCCTAAATGCAGGCCAACGAAAATGCGAAATAGCCAAGACACGAGCACCCGCTCGTCTGCGTAGCGACCCCGCTAGTATACTATATTACTAGTTAGATGCAGACGCAACTCGAAAGATAAATAAATACTTATTTGACAATGTGTCTCAATGCGTTGGCATTCCAACTTCATTTAAGACTGGTGTCAATAAAACGCCTTATCAACGTCAACGAGTTATTAGAGTTCTAGACCGGCATGACGTACCGACTCTTTTATATGTATTGAAAATAAATGTATTAAATCTAAACTCGGATAGTATTACAGCTAATAACTAACTTAAAAATAGTAGTAGTTCTTAAGTGACTGATAATTGTATTTTTCAATTATGTAAATTAATCCAAAATGAAAGTACTCTGTTCTATTAAACAATAAGTTAGCAACTAGTGAGGTACCTATTATTATACTAACACAAATTTGTCCATTTTTATCTTAACTTGTAATGTAATATATAAATAATATTTGTTCCAATGATATTAAAGTACATTTTAGTCCTGCAACCGTGCGTTGAACGTCAACTATATTACATCGCTGTTAGCGTGCTTTTATCATTATAACACTAAAATGCAGGCTTCTATTGTGATTAAATTCCTGTTTATTAAACGTTTGTAGCAAAATTACTCGTTTTTTTCAACAATGAAGAACTTTGTCTCTACATACGTTTAAAATAAAAATGTTCAATGTCTTCAAAACAAGCAACTAAATTCACCGCACAATGTAAGATTGAGAATCTATGCGGGCTTTAATATGATGGTAGGACACGCTTTGACAAAAGCACTTAATATTACTCAGCATCAGACACTCAACGACGGGCGCTGCACTGATACTGGCGTCTTTGCGTTCTCTTTGTCCTGTTCATGTTATATTTGAATCGAGAGAAAGAGACTACGAAAACAGTCGTACAAATAAGATAATCATTGAAATATTTCATATTTTTATTTGATTTTCTACATTTTATACATATTTTTATTTGATTTTCTACATTTTATACAACAACCAGCGAAATAGGTGGCTATTATTTTCTTCAAACACTCATTTATTTATTACGTTTTTTACCAGAAGCAAAGTCATCATAAAAAAAACGAGAAGACTATTCATAATTACCTAACGTAATATAATGCAATCCAGTCGCACACCCCCTTCTGCCCGCAACGCTATGTCTTATTACAACACTCGCATATGTTGCTTGGCCCGATTGACCATCGCACCATTTTTAATAAACGGGACATTTTTGCGACCCGGGGTTATCTTTGAGTACACCGCTAAACAACACCGAAAATCTGGACAGCCCGTTCAAAATGAGACATCCGGTCACGTTAAACATGACTAGCAAGGCCGCGCTATTGCGTCCACGTGTCTTTACGATGACAAGTGTTACGCACTGTTAAATTGTTTACGAGTTTTTCTTACGATACATTTCGTATTAACATATATCATTACTAAACAATTTTTCAATGCATAAGACTTGAACACTACGACTATTTTTACCATCATGGCTGGCCAATTGATTATATGCTATACGTATAATAATTTGACTAAAATAATATTGTTAACTCCAATGAGATATTACAACGTTGACACATGAAACACTACACAACAAAAATGTGTTTTTTATGTAAATTGCGGTGGAATATTTTAGAATCTTTTAGTGTTTAATGCGCATATGAAAAGCGATGTACTAATTTAATAGATAGGTACCTACTATAACAACATAACATAATAATAAATTATTGTGTTTTTTTTAGTATCAGTAGTAATTAAGCCCATGAGCTCGCCCAATCAACAGCAGTAGCTATATGCGGGTTGATATTTTTAAATGAAACTCATACATTTAAATTTATAAAAGCCGTTAGTTTATTTTGTAGCAATTGTTTACAAAAGAATTTGTTTTTACAAATATGTGTACTCGTTATTTAAGAGAATATAGGTTCAATATTGATTGCCATTAGAGGAAGGGATGCTTTTGCATTGCTTATCAATAATAACGTCGATCCAATCGAAGCATCTCAATAGATTCGAACTCAGCGTTTACTGATAATCACTTTTGAAGTTGTCTGCGGGATGCAATTTATTTATCGGAGCAAGTAAACTGATTCCAGAACAACTTAAGGTTTATCTCGGCAGTAAGGACAACAATATTTACTAAAGTTAATTCAACTTAAATAATTGTACACTTTCTCTTTATAGGCACTATTAAATGTATCGCGCGGCTCTGAAATATTGTATAAATTACGTTAGAGCCTTAGCGATTTTCAGTAATATGAATATATTAATATCATATCATTTATTTGTGCACATATATTTTGTAAGGCGACATCTAATGTAATTTACATATACTTGCATACTTGCAAATAATGCATATAATATAGAAAACAGCCCTTAGCTTTCTGAGGATCTAGTACTATAAAAATATTTGAATAGATATAAAAATTGAATACGTTTACGATTTTCATTCTCTTGTCATTTCTTCTATGCAAACAATATTTTTCTTTATTTATTTTGTCTGTTATTTATTTTTCTAACAAGTTATTACTAAAAATATACAATAGATACAATAAAGAAAACTTAGCTTGATTAGGTTTACTTTATATTTGTATGCCAGAGTAAAACTTTTCGTTACTACAAAAAAATGCTTTCATCGATAATTGGATCTGCACTGTGAAAGGACGCTTCTACTCCCGTCTAGCAAATCTAATGAACTACCAGTAAACGATTTTAAATTTTATTTCTAAGTAACAAAGTAAGATGCCAGAGAAAAATAATTTGTATAAAACAATGTGTTTTTACAAAAGCAACCAGTTGAGTCAGTTCCGACAGCGAGAGATTTTCCTTTAAGGCTCAAGTTACAAAGTAACGTCAAACTAATGCGCATAATTCATATCTTGTAGATAATTAAATTGTGAGCGTACATTATAATTTGATTTTCTTTAAAAAACCATATTTTTTGCTATATATAGTCTTTGTCACTTTCCACCCGCGATCTTCCGGCGTTTGTTACAGTATAAAGTTAAAAAAAAGATAAAAAAAGAAAAATTGACGTTATAAATAAAATAACATTGTCTCATTTTAGGGTTATTAAATTGCATTATGAGTTTTTACATTTAAAGTTATTTCGTAAATGCTATTTTTACCCGCGACGGAACGGCGACTGTATATGTGATTGGGGTGAGGGGTTGTTTGTTTGTTTGTGTGTTTGTGCAAATTACTATTTCAATTATTTCCAAAACTATAAGTCCGATTTTGATACGGTATTCTAAGATGTGTTCAAGTTCAATTGGCGTATGGCGTTCTTAGATACGTTTTATTGCCCAAACTCACCAGGGGGCGCTGCAGTAAGCATTTGTTTTTATATTTTGTGTGACAGGTTCAGGTTTGATTGTTGCGTGTTTTTATATGCCATATCGAGAACTACTACGGGGCGCTCCAGTATACATTATTTGGTTCAAAACCAAAACTACTAGTGATTTGGTTAGATTTAAATTTAGTGGAGATGTTACGGTGACAATCTGCCAGGAGACGCTGTAATTGATAATCAGCAAAGCTTTGGGCTTATAATTTTGTTCACCAGTTGCGATCACTATTTTAAATTCAGTAGAGATTTCGTTGATAAAGTTTTTAATAATTTTAATAATTTTAGTTAAAGAAGTACCAGTTATCAAAACGGTAAATTCATGTTAATATCTTATTTTTTTGCCAAGCCTATTTTAACAACATGAAAACCTTTGAAAAGGTTTCTGCAAACTTAAAGTGACTGAAAATGACAGCCCCCGACGGAGTCGTCCTCATCATCTCGTTGCATATATTCTTTCAGGCGGGGGATTCCTCTTTCAACAACAATTAAACCATCTTGGGTATTTTTAAAATGTTTAATTTTGCTTTTTATTATATCATTTTGTAAGTACGTAATGTGCACATTCCCTTTGAGTTAGTTTCACTATTACAATGTTGATATTATAACGGCATCAATGTAAGATAGTGAGGTATAAACACCTAAGGACAATTTTGAGAAAATAAGAGAAATACAATGGCAAGCTTCTATTTAATGATCAAATAATGATGAAATGGTATTTTGCGTGTACCTTCATAATAATACTTGCTAATATTTCCTTCTTTCCTGTCTTCCAAAACCCCTTTACAAAAGACTTTTCTATTGACCTTATGACTAAAAACAATTGAAAATTTTGAAAGCTATTATACACCTATGGGCAGGAGCAGACTGTGGTGATGGATGGCGATGATTGGACGTTCAATTCTGTCTGGCCTAGACGGAATCGAACGTACGTCTCTTTGTACGCCGACTGAAAAGTGTGTTTTTGGATTTGTCTTGTTTTTGAAAAGGATAGGTACTAAAATTTTAGATTCATCACTAAATATTTCATCAGTATTATCAGTAAAATATCCTTCTAGCTATTCTTTTTTTGATGCCGTAACAAAACGTAACTGCTAGCTCACGTACTGTTGTTTTTAATTTACTTGACAAAAAGTTTGCTATTTACGGTCAGTGGTGTAACAAATCGCAACTACTATCTGATATGATGTTTATTTTGAAAACTTTTTGTTGAAAATTATCGATTGATGTGTTTGTTTTGTTGAAGTGGGAATCCACTTATATTATAAATGCGAAAGTCTGTCTTTTTGTCTGTCACGCTTTCACGGCTAATCTACCGGTCCGATTCGGATGAAATTAAGAATGAAAGTAGTAAAAATCCAGAGTCAAACATAGGCTAATTATTTTTTTAAAAATCAATCTCTGAAGGGTTGAAATAGGGGAAGAAAATTTATATGAAAAATCTAAACTGCTTGACCGATTGTAATGAATTTTGGCATAATTATAGTTGATTATCGAAGGTTAAACATTGTCTAATTTATTTTCCAAAAATCCACCCCTGAGGTTTGTAATATAACGAAACAGTTGGATAGTAACGCGGCGAAGCCGCGAGCGGGCCGCTAATATATGTAATAAATCTATATGTGACGTTCTCTATCTAATAATCCTGGAAGAAGCCACAATGCAATAAAGATTAGAAACACAGCGAAGGAATCGTGAATTAGGTTGATAACAGTGGACGAGGCGAAAGAAAAGCGCAACAGCGTTTGGCTCTACCTCTCCTTTGATCACCTCACTAAGGGTAAAAAAATAGATCCTAAATCTGTTCATTCGTTGGTTGTTAAGCCGAACGAAGCTTGCCGGGTTACCTAGATAAACGACGACATGTTACAACCATGAATATAAAATGAATGAATGAAGTTTTAAGTAACTTAAAATCTGAGTTTTAATTATGCTAGCGCTAGCAACCCGCAGGCGGCTTTGCCCGCGTGAATTACTCAAATATAGCTATTTCATATTTATATCGACTCGATTTTTTTGATTCGGTTTTTTATGTGCTTTGTGGACAAAAATAACATTAAAAGTTATTTTTTTCAGTTACCGGTTCAACAAATTTTATTTATTAAAAATTCGAATATTAATGACAACTTTTTAGAAAGAACGAGTAGAAGGACCTTCTACTCGTTTGACCCTTTTTATAATTAAAAAAAACTCTTAATAATATTACTATAGTTACGTACTATAGTTACGTTACTATAGTTACGTAAAATAAGTGTCAAGCTTCTAGCTTTAAAATTATGTAATTTCCATACAAATTATCCTCCTCTATTTCAACCCCTTACAGCCTTTTTTACGGATTTTAAAATAGCCTATGTGCTTTCTCAGTGTAGTCTATATACTAATAAACTTTGGTACAGAGATAGTCTCTATCTCTGTACCAAATTTTATTTAAAGCGGTTCAGTAGATTAGGCGTGATTGAGTAATATACCGTCATACAGTTACTTTCGCATTTATTATAGTAAGCATTATGTTAAAATGCATTACGAAATTAAGGTAACTTTGAATTGGAACCCAATTAAGGACAATTTTAATTGTTATCTTAAAGAAAATATACAAAAATATTATAATGAATATTTATTGTAAGATATAACATAGTAGCACTTAAGCAAATTAGTAGTATATCAACAGAATCAATGTTGCATTTAATTTATTATCTACAATTTGTAAGCAGTTTATTTTAGTTGTTTGAAATCAAACTAAGCGTTTAATTTGTTCATGTGAAACATTGTATAAAGGCCATTGTTTAAGATTGATGAATTTATAAAACCTACTAAATGTTTCCAGTATTTACGTACGTTATGTGATTAAAACAGAATCAGTGTTGAGAACGTAACACATTGTTATTTATCTAACTGACCCAAGAATCTCAGCTATAAATAATTATATCGAACTTTAATAAAAAAAGAAATATAACGATGACCAAATGAAATAGGGATTCATTTTTAAATAATTATATAGATATAGAAGAATATATCTATATACTCATTTAAACATATATGAATAGAATTTCAGAATGTCTGTAATTTTTAAAATAGGCAAAGGGCGGCGTTGAGTTCCGCCACATAACACGCAATATCTCAATTTAAAGCAGAAAACGGAGTATCTTGACACTAGGTTTTTTCTGACTACTTTACTATTTATATGGAGTGAAATGAATAAACAGTTATCTAGAATGAATCTTGCTTGGCTTTTTTTTATTTAATTGATATATGTAATTTAAAAAAGAAACGATATAAAATATTCGAACGCAGAGCATGTTAATCCCATGACGCTATGGATGTCATGTTGAATCTATATGTGTATTATTCATTCTCAGACCCAATATTTAAGAAACCGAGGTTTCAAAGACGCTTAAAATTTATTTAATAACTTAGCACATTTTAATATTACACACAAATTAAATTTTACGGCCTTTCGGTATTTTCGGTCATTTTATTTAATTATAACCTAAATTAAAGTATGTATTATACAGACTAGTGACCCGTTCGTCTTCGCTCGCGCGAACTAAACGTAGTTGTTTAGTTAGCTTCTTCGTATTTTCGACAGGCTGTTGAGTTAAACATTTTATATTTTTTATACTTTTGACTTTGCGCCATCCGCTATTTTAATTATTCAGGGGTGGATTTTTGAAGAGAAAAATAGTAGGTAGGTGACCTTGGGTCTTTAACTTTTTTTATTACGAAGTCCATCAAAATTAGGCCAGTAAATTAGTATTAAGAAGCCCTATTAAAAGTCATAACAATATGCGTAAATTTGTATAAATAATTAAGTGGCGAGGACAATAGATCCTTATCATCGAACGACATATTCATGTAATCTATCAGGTATTATGAATATTTGCAAGATACGAGGAGGAGGCTTGAATAGATTGCACAAGACGATGACAAAGCTTTGTTGTGACGCAGTGGCATTCTTAGACCATTAAAGTCGCAACGCTGCGTTCGCTCCATAATAATAAAGATTTTCCAGTAAAATATAAAATTTCATAAAAGCTTTCATGTCATGTTAAGATAATAACTAAACGTTTATATGTTTAATTCAAATCTACTAAGTAATTGTAATTTTCTGTACGGTACTGTATTGTAATTTTTTTTAATAACAATGTGCAATGTGCGGGGCCAGTCGTGGCGCAGTGGCACAAACGTGTGACTGTACACGATTGGTTGTGGGTTCGATTCCCCTCGAGTAGGAATATTTAATATTTCCAGTTTCTTCGCTCTGGTGTCGAGGCAAAGCGCCGTTAAGTTCCGCCACTTAACACGCAATGGCTCCGAAATTCGACGGAGAGTGGGAAACGGAGTATCTTAACACTAGGTTCCAGGTTCCCTCTGCCTACCCTGCTGTGTGCGGGATAGAGCGTAAGGCTAAAATAAAAAGCAATATGCAAAATTATAGTAACGCTTATTAGTCGCATTTGCGCATCGTTCGCATTTCTACAAATCATTTATTTCCTAGATTATGTATTATTCATCGTTGATAAAGTACAAGTAGTCATATACCTAGAATTAATATCTTTCTCGATATTAGTTGTTTCCCTAATTAATTGTTTCAATCAATTTGACCCCAACTATTCCAAATTGTTGGAACTAGAAGAGTGAATTTGTGTCCTGATAGATATCCTGATATATGAAATTTAGTTTACTTATAAATGTTCAATAAATTCTAGTATTGTAAGTAAGCAAGCAGCTTGTAATTCATAATAATTTTATGATTAATATTGCATAAATCCATACAAATACGTTCATCGTAATAATATAAAAACGCCATAAGTAGGTAAGTAGGTAAAGGGCTATTCGAATAAAAGTAAGTATTCGTCAATCGTGAGGACGCTTAATTTCTGATGATTTTAAATCATGAATAAAAAAATTAACAATACTATATATTTTATATCTCAGTACAAATATAAAGCCATTATTGATATGCTTAGAAATTCTTGTGAGTCAAACAAGTATCATATAATATTAATTATAACCTGTTTATTTAGTATGTTAAACAAACACAAGCAATCATCCTCGATGACTATGAGTCTATATTGAGTCATCTACAAAATTATGAATGACTTCAAGATTAATTTTATAACGATATGTAATATTATGTACAAGAGAGAAGGACATATAAATCAGATTGTGAGAAGGTCAAATTTTCATTGAAGTATACTCATTTAGTTTATAAAAGGTGATTTTATTATTATTGACTATTATTTATAAGCGGTAAGCACGACTACGAAAGCGGTAAGCACGAAACAATAAAAAAAGAATTACAAATTTCTAGAAAGTGAAATTTTCTTGTAGCCACTATTATATATTTAGCAGGATGCGGCTTTGATTGCTTAGTTGAAATAACATTCAATAGGAAATAGCTTTAGAAATATCATTAAGAATTGTAAGCGTATTTACCTCTAGTTGTTATATAAATTAAGATCACCTTCCCAACAACTTGCTATAGTAATTGATTTAACTTTAGACTCTGCATGTTCAGTAGTTAAAAACAATTTAAAATAGTGCCCAGTATTTAATGTTCACAAACTTTCCAGACTATATGATTATCGGGTGCATTTTGGAATCTATTTTTATTGCACTTTGAAAAGTTCACATTTGTATGTGTAAGAGATATCACAATACGAAGTTATTTATTTCTATTATCAATAACACTTCAATCAGTTTGCACTCTGCACTGCAAATCCGTTCGTACGGCAGGCATCGTATTGCACGGTAGGAGCGATCGCGACGGGCGCGCTACTATGAATGACAGCGACCCGTCTCGGCCACCGCCGGCACTAACATAGGGCATAGGTTTTCTATCAAAGTATATTATGTCTATTTGTTCTTTGAGATATTATATTGCATTGACGTTGCAAATCTTACTTTTAGTAACAGTTTTTCACAAGTTAGGTGACAACATTTGATTTAGGCGTAAAAATGTGATAAGAGACACGTACTTGTACCAGTGTGTCTTTATGATGTTTTTATGCCGATATAAGTAATTTTAATGATTAAATAATATACATACTATAAATATTATGAATATGTAATATAGGTTATTCAATTTTTGGTGAGTCGATGATTCGTTTTCGCCGAACTGATTCACGCATATTGTTTGTACAAGCGTATACAAGCGTGTTTATCGCTAACTCCCAAATATGATAATCGGGTTAAATCAGAACGATGCGGATGTATGGGAAATTCATTTGGTTGAGAATATCTAGTCTGTGATGGCCGGTCGTGTAATCTCGTTAAATATTTGCTCTTGTTAAAAATATATATTGTACGATCTATAAAAATATATAAAAATGTCCGTTTGTCTTAAATAATCGCTTTTTACTAAATGTATACATTGTATTTATGTATAAATACACATTATTACAAATTTGGTTGTCTGACTGACTGGACTAAAATTGATGGGACTTTCACTGGCTGAGAGCTTATAAGAAGTAACTTAGGCTACTTTTATTTTATACAATCCATAAAAAATAATGAAGTTATGGAAGCAAGACAGGCAATCTGCCTGTTAGTAAAGGTTATATAGCAGTAAGCAGTAATGCTAATTGATTAAGGCTTATTACACTTTTCTTTTATAGATTTACAATAAGTTGCCATTGATACTAGTAATAATGACTAGATCGTTCTTTTTCATCTTGGTGTATATAATTTATATGATTTGTTTTCATAGAAAACATATAGTTTGAGTTTTCCTAGTAACACATAATGTTTCGACTCCTCCTTCTTGTCGAAAGCATTATTTGGATAGCTTTGTGTCAGGATACTTAGTTCCCTACGTTTTGCTGTAAACCGAGACATTGCACGTTAGTAGAGGAATTGAACGCCGCACTTTGTCTTACCAGAGCGGTGAAATAATGATCATATTAATATGATCATTCATCGAGTGAATATTGTATGGGTACTACTAATACGTGAAGAACGAGGTATCTTGACACAATCTCTCCATATAATCCACTTTTGACAAAATTGATATGGACATCAAAAGGCATTTACGCCGTCTGACTACGTCACGATGGCCTCTATATTATAATTAATTCAATATTATATTTCAATTGCGTTAATGCCTAACCTATTTAACACTGCAACTCAGGTAGACAAGGAGCTAACGCTAACTAAAGTCAATATAGTATAGGTTGAAGGAAGGCTGCCAGCTTAAACAATAGGGCCTGATGAAAGCAATCAGCTTGTATTCTGTGGAACCGTATACCTGCTAAGCGAACGCCGACCGCCAACTAACAAGGAGTAATGTGATGACTGCATGTACCAAATACATTTACATAAATATACTTGCATATGTGAATGTAGAGCCAGTGAGCGGCTTCTGGTAACATTGTAAACCCTGAATATATTAATATGTTATTGAAAATAAATTAAATAACAGTTTTATTAAATGATGATACGACATGTTTCTATATATTCGTGAGTCATTTTTTTTAACATTTTGCTAGATTTAAGTTTTGGTGGACTTGTATTTTGTTCATAATAGTAACGTGTCTATATAATACAAAATGGGAGATTTGAGTTTTATTTTCAAATGTAGAATATATATCTGCATGAAATTATAAAGCAAGTAACAATATATAAGAGCATTTTTTCGAATGTATTACATGCGGAGCGTATGCACATAACATATATTTCTTATTTATTACTTTTCTTTCTTCTTATCTAATATCATTAAATCATACTACAAAACAACACATCACAGTACATGGTAAATAAATATGATTTAAGTTAAACGTGGTATGGTACTTGTAACGTTGAGGTGCAATAAATAGGCGTATCACGCAAGATTACGAGTTCAAAACTTCCGTTCGTACTGCAGGCGGAACGAAAATAGCTATCGTTTGTTCATAGGTATGTGCTGCTGTAAATAATTGTATACTAAGCATTACTTTACTAAAATATTACTTAGCATTTTAATTTCATTGAGCTGTTCCATGGTTTACAGGAGTTAAAATCTCTACTGCGTTCATTCTAATGTGTAATATTTTATATTTTCTAAATAAACTATGTGCAAACATCATTTTTGATAATAATAAATAAATGTTCTTACTCTACAGTTCAAAATAGGGAAAATTTATTCGTGGAAATACAAAAATGACTCCAGTCATTTGAAATCAAATAGATTGGATGGATTCAAATTATAAAAATTAATGTAATGGTTATTTTATAATAATTTAAACCATATTATGAAGAAAGAAAATGCCTTTCTTAGTTCATAATATAGACACATGCATATTTAATACCAAATGCATCTTTTATAAGATTCATTAAGTGGTAATAAATTGCCTCAATTTTGAATAACAACATATAAGATAATAAATGGAATCGGTATGACAAGTGTTTGTTAATCCACCTGAATGAAGTAGCAGAGATGAATTTACAGTTTTAGTAAATGTCGTAAATTTAGATTTTTATATACGCAAAACAATTATAAATAAGTATTATTGTGTAAGCAGTAAGCATGCATTAAGGATGCATAATAAGGTTTTTTGATAATAATAAAATATTAGGCCATCGTATATCGTTCGTGTCCCAACATTCAATAATATTTTATAACACAATTTAGCAAAATTACCTGTGGTTACATAAATCTGCCTACTTAGAACCAACGCATATACGTGAGCTTAAAATTGACAAAAGAACTTAGAATTGGCTTTTTAATATTTTACTCTGTTAGTGTCTATATTAAAATAGGTACAGGTTTCATTACAGTCGAAGGTTATGTTTTGTGTTTGCGTCTTAATGAGTTCTACGAAACTTTCACTTTCGTGTAAGCTTATATTTAAGAGTGATACGCAATTGTGATTATAAAACGCTTTATATATTGTCGATAATAAGATTTTTAATAATAAAACTACAAAAGTTGCAGAATATTTGAAAGTCCTCGCTATGACAAATTAGTTGAGCTTAAACTTTAATATGTCACTTAAGGTAATTAAAATACTAATATAATTCTGTTCCATTCCTAGTTGAATGGCGGACAGACAAGATCTTATTTTCAGACTCTAAAATAATATGTTAAAACTTTTAATACGCCGTTTAGCGAGTGGCGTTCAAGCCCGTTTAATTTGAAGATTTGACTTGAAAATTTTCTAAATTTTGAACGATATATATAAATACATTGAAGTTGTATCTACAGTATACATATGTAAGTAAATATATTAGACGAAATTTATAATAGATAACACAACACACTTAAATTATTTTAAAGGATTTCTTAACCAACAATTTCTTGTGAGTATAGGGCGAGATGTTGTAAACAAAGAAGACTTCATGTTTATATAATTTTTAAGTGCAAAGAACAATTAATTTAATCTGTATCAGAACTAATGCGTGTATGACGAAAGCGAAATGAGTGAAAGTGGTGGGTCAGGTAGATCCTAGTACTACATAATAACTATAGCCGTACTTTACGTTGTAGTAGGCTGAGTAAATGAAAAGTAAAAGGTTAATATGAAAAGGCGAAGATTGCCATTTTTTGCCATTAAAGCAACAAAAATACTCAAAATATGTTGTTTAATTAAATTATAACATACCGTCGGTGCGCGTGCAATACCGCGGAAGAGCAGTTTGTAAATACCGCATTTCGTAACATCGAAATTGAAAAGTTGAAATTTTGTGAATGCAAATTCTAAGCGCTAATTCCCTTATCGTTACTATGTATTATGATATATGGTATTCACAAACGAATCTTCTGCGATATTCCATATGCTAGTAAAAATTGTATTTGCTAGTAATTAAATTAAATTAAAATGCCTATTATAATACAAGCAACACAAGTAACTATTTGCTAAAGGCAAGAACTGTATTAAATTGATGTTTTAATTTGTGTTTTGATGTTTAAACTCATGTTTTTATGTTGCTTCAGTAGGCACGTATAATATTTTAGCGCATTTCTGGTGCCAGGTCGTTGGTGTTCATTTACATCCACATCAATACTGTAAGCCTCTTCATTTTTGCACTCTTCATTTTTTAATGTTCGTTTTTTCCAGCACCTCCGGATAGATAGAGAAAATATAGTATTAGACACTTCATTCTCTGCTCTAACTAACCATACAGAAATTATAACATACCAGAAATTATTTAGAAACTTAGTTTTATAATACGGGAAATACGACGTACTTAATATAACTTGATATTATATATATATATATATATATATATATATATATATATATATATATATATATATATATATATATATATATATATATATATATATATATATATATATATATATATATATATATATATATATATATATATATATATATATATATATATATATATATATTAGTTCATTATTCAGATGTAATGTCACAGTTCAGTTAAATATTCCACCAAAAGGGAAGCTAAATGAGCTTTTAGTGCACGCATTTCATTGGTTATGTACATCAAAGAGAACTTTTAATGTCACGAATTCACAAGGCTTCTGATAAAATTGTTAAAATTTTGATGCATTTTTACTTGTATTTTATAAATGAAAAGTTTCCAGCATTTTCAGATATTACATCAGAATATTAAAAAATGATATATGTATGTGGAAGTATTTAAAACCAGTGTTAAAATATAATAAAAATATGAAGCTATAAATAAGTAGTTACTAATGTCAATGTTTTTATGTGAGCAATAAAATAAAATAAGAACATTTAATAACAATGAGATGAAATGCTGGAGTCCTGCCGTGGGACGCTGTGGCTCTTGCGTCGGTCTATTGCCGGCGCAGGGAAGGCAGAAGAAGAAGCGGCAGAGCCAGCACTGCAGGAGGAGGCGCGCAAAATAGCGCTAGAGGTACGTGAGTCCCGGCTGGCAACACCATCCGCCGGCCGGTCGACGATCGAGGCGGTTCGTCCGGCGTTCCGCCAGTGGTTAACGCGGCGTCATGTCGTCCTAACCTTCCGCACCACCGAGTTACTCTCGGGGCATGGATGCTTCGGGAAATACTGGTGTGGGATCGCCGAGAGGGAGCCCGACACTTGCTGCCGCCACTGCCTTGAGGAGACGGCCCAGCACACGCTGGAGGTGTGCCCAGCTTGGGCGTCTCAACGCTGCCCGCTGAAGATGAAAGCCATGGTGGGTAGTGAGGCATCGTGGGACTCGGTCGGAGCCTTCTGCGAGGTCAACCATGCCGATACCCATACCAGTGGTATGTCGATTCCATTGGTATGTTTATTTTAATATTGTAATTAAATGCCGTGTTCATAACCTGTATGGAACAACATTGTAACGTACAGGTATTATTTAATTACCTACGAGAATTTACGGTGAATGGATCCAATCTATTGCTAAAGTATTTTATATATACCTACCTCATATTTCTTTGAATATAAGCAAGGATTCTTTTTTTTTGGCTTCGCGCTGTATCTCTCGCAGGGTGGTTAAAGAGAAAGGAGCGCCAGGCGCTACGGTTCATGCATACTTTTTTCGCCTCGTCCACTTTCATCAACCTCTTCATATACCCTACGCCCTCCGGGGAGTCCTCATGCTTTTTACGTGACCTTTCTCCAGTATCGTCGATACAGTGTTTTCGAAGGCCAACCGAGGTCTCCTCCTGCCTCTCTAGCAACACCTTTGCTTCATATATCTTTCTTACCATTCCTTCATCACTCATCCTCTCGACCGGCATTTCTTCGTTGCGGATTCGATCGGCTAAGCTGACTCCCCACATCTTTCGGAGAGATCTCATCTCTACAGCTTTCATCTTTCTTTCATTCTTCTTCTGCAGTACCCACGTTTCGTATTGCCCTATAGAAATGTCGGTACCAGAACTGCATTTTGCACAGCTAAAAGTACGGCTATGCTCACGTTCCGCCGTCGTATTAACGCAGAGAGGGCACCGTTATCACTGTTACCTTCAGCAATATGGTTTTCTACATCCAAATCATATCTTCCATCTCTGCTAAGCATACAACCTGAGTTTTACTCGCATCCAGGCGTAGACCACTATTTTCACACTCGTCTTTCAGGATGGTGACCAATGCCTGCAACTCGCATTTTGATGATGAAATAAACATCATCTGCGCATAACAGGCAATTAACCTTCAAGTCACCCATTTTCATTTCCATGTCACTTTTTTTCGCTCTTTGGGTTCAACAATCCAACTACAAATTGAACAGTCAAGCTGACATGGCACAATCCTGTTTGACCGAAACCGATGCGACATGCCAGCTCCTAGTAGCACATAGGCTAAGTGATCTCGATAAATAGATTTTACAGCTTGAACCAAGAGTCCGTTCACATTGTACCGCGGCAGTATCTCTCATAATCTTTTTCGCACAACTCTATCAAATGCCTTCTCTAAATCCACGAAAGCACAGAACACCTTTCGGCTTACTGACAAAAAAATTTCCGAATGATCTTGAATGATCATGCGGAGGGATAGATCTAGCCCATACACACTCTTCCAGGTCTAAAGTGACATTCATACGTCTCTTTGTAGAATTCCGCCCATTGTTGCAAAACGGGTGTTGGCTCTGTTAATATTTCACCGCCCTTCGAAAACACCCCTTTCATTCTGCAGGTTGTCGAATAGATCTCGAGAATCACTAACATCTCTCTAGAAAAGCTTTGTGTTTTCCCGGAAGTTGTACGTCAACCTTTCGTCTCTTACATTCTATGACTTTTCATGCTTCGTCTTAATCAGTGCTATCGTTTGGTGGTTTTATACTCTTTCTTCTTTTTTCTTGATTTTCCTTATACTTTTATTTTCCCTAAAGGCCTCATCCTCATCCCAATCCTACCATGCCTTCTTTTTTCTTTCTTTGGCATCTTTCACTTCGTCATCCCACCATTCATCGTGCTTTTTACTAAGCTTCTTTTCGCAGTACCACACCTCTTGCTGCTTCAGTCATACTATTTCCTAAGATACTGCCAGCATAGTTCTACACTCTTATTTCCTATTTCGCAGCTGTCTAGCTTCTTAGAGACCCTTTCTTTAATAGGTGGATCTTGAAGCGTCCAGCTTTTTATGCGATTATTCGCCTCCAAGTTTGGACACCACGTGCGGGCGCGCCTGTGAACAGATCCCTTATTCTAGTTACAACTAGATAGTGATCCGTTCTCAAGTCGGCACCCCTAAACACACGTGTATCCATAACTTGTTTCCGAATCCACCGATCCACCAGGAATAGGTCAATCATACTTTTCTCTTCCATTCGCTCCCATGTGTACTGATGAATTTGTTTGTGGTCAAACATCGTGTTTGCCACAAACAAATTCTTCTCCTTACAAAGTTCTAAAATAAGCTTACCAGCTTCATTCACTCTCCTATCACCGTACTTCCCAAATATATATATCATTTTCTAATATAAGTTTATTTGGTAGTGGGGGTCCATGGTGGAAGGCTAGCTGGCAGGGTTCGCTGCGAGCTACCCTTTCATCATGGCCCCCACTACTATATAAACTTATACTCGAAAATGAGATATCCATACTTATATTATAAATGCGAAAGTCTGTGTGTTTGTCTGTCATGCTTTCACGGCTAATCTGCCGGTCCGATTTGGATGAAATTTAGAATGAAAGTAGTAAAAGTTACTGGGTCTAACATAGGCTACTTATTTTTTAAAAAATCAACCGCTAAAGTGTTGAAATAGGGGATGAAAGTTTATATGAAAAATCTAAACCGCTTGACCGATTATAATGAACTTTGGCATAAATATAGTTAATAATCTAAGCTTAAACATAGGCTACTTTATTTTTCAAAAACCCACCCCCGAGGGTTGCAATATAACGAAGCAGTTAATTACTCGCGGCTTCGCCGCGAGGGGGACGCTAGTATATGTATATATCATTTTTCAAAACATATATTAGGTGTAACTATATTAGGTAAACATACTCGTATATACATATGTATAGCTCAAAAAAGATACGTTATAATTCATTTTTTGCAATCTACGATTTTAACAATAAAATTAGGTATTGTAAGAAGCCGATCCGAGATAGATATATACTATTCTGGACTTTTTTGTAGATATTGATATGTTCTTTATTATTGTAGTATATTGTTTTGTTTTATCCTCTATCCACTCGCAGCGCATGCAGCGAAAGAGATTTTATGACCATATTATTACACTTTGTGTTACATTATACAAGCAATAGTAAGAAGTTAATATTCCTAATTATTTCTGGAAATAAATATAGCTTTTGTTTTTAGCAAAAATGTAGATTTCTAATTTAAAAAATTGCTAAAACCAATCGTGTATTTTTTGAGTTAAATCCAACCAAAGTTCTTCTAAGTATAAAAAAAACGTATTTCCATACAAACAAACGTTCATCCTCTCTATACACCTCTTACAAAAGAAAAGCTTTTTGGATAAAAAGTAGCCTATGTATTTTCTTAGCCTTTATACTATTTTTTTATTTAAATCGGTTCAGTAATTTAGGCATGATTAAGTATAATACAGACAGAGTCACATTCGCGCGTGTAATATTATTAATAATTACGAATAACTCAAAAACTACTGATCAGATCACAAAACTATTTAATTACCTAAATTTAAATCAAAATTGATTTACTAAGTAAAAAGATATGTGGTAAAGTACATAAAAATACCATCGAATTGAAAATAATGTACTTTTTATGATATCGCTTAAAAAGTACTTATTAGATCTTAATGAAAAAAATGTGACCACACTGTTGCAGTGTGTGCACTTCCAAACATTTAAGAAAAGAATCATCAAAATCGATCTACTCAGTAAAAAGTTCTGCGGTAACACACATAAAACGTATATACCTGCAGCCGAATTGAAAACCTCCTCCTTGTGGAAGTCGCTTAAAAAAAGCCATTTGTTTGATAATGGTAATATAAAAACATCATCATCTCATTCTGTAATATATCTATGAAATTTATATATTTATAATTTATATATATATATATACATACATATATATATATATATATATATATATATATATATATATATATATATTGCTTATTTCATTATTTCATGGGAACAAGAACGGAGTGATTTACTTTAAAAGTCCTTTTTTTCTGTAACCCGCACACAACAAGCTAGGCAGAGGACACCTAGTGTTAAGACACTCCGTTTCCCATTTACTGCCGAATTCGGAGGCATTGAGTGGTATGTGGTTGAACCTAACGCTGCGCGAAGAAAATGGAAATATTAAATATTTCCAGTCCTTGAGTGGGAATCGAACCCACAACCAGTCGCTTAACAGTCATACTTTGTGCCTCTGCGCCACGACTGGCCCCGGCTTTAATAGTTAATTGTCCCAAATAAGGTTTTCAAAATAGTTGACAAACTTTGGTTTATATTTATAATACTTAATAAATAGTATTAACATAATATTATAAATATTGCCACGTTACATGTACGCAAGTCAGGCATCACGAAGCGGTTAAGCACGTGACGTCGCATACTTTAACGTTAGCAAAGACTCCGCCGTAATGCGTGTGCAAAATAAAATACATACATAGTTAAGTCTTGATAAAAATCATACAAATAGGTTATATAAATTTGAAATGAAACTTTAAAAATTGTATATTTTGGTAAAATAATACTAATTTTACAAACCGCCGCTTTGCCGCTTATCGCATTAGTATTTTCGAATAACAAAATATAGACGATTAATCCGGTGAAAACTACTTTCATTCAAAAATTGAAAAGAGTTTACTGGTTTTTTTTATAATTGAACGTTCGTTTAAAGATGTAATATATAGAGCTATTGAGATATAATTGATTAGTACTTCTTCTACGGACTTAAAACAATCTACCTAATGATATTTGAATCGGTTATTAATATTAATTATTAACACTAACTTTAGATAGGATAATATTGTTACCGGATAGGAAATGTAATATTCATGTAAAGGCAAATTAAGCTTACGATAACTTAGTTAACCTTCAAACGTATTAAATAATAAGTCGTAGTTACTCGTATATGCCGCTGGGAATCAACCGTCTGGTCAGTCATGCAACGGTCGCATTATTACATCAAATGTCAGCTATGATTTCCCCTTACACGTTGTGTTAGTTTTGCTGGTTAAGATATAAAATGTACAGGATTTAACATTTTTCATTTCTTTGCAAACATCGAGGTGGACGAGCCTCGAATTTCTTTTGCCATCCATATTTATTTTTACTTTATCTGTGAAATCAAAATATTAAAGTCAAACATTTTTAGAAAACGTGCAAAACTTTGAACTTTTTGGGAACTGTCCTAGCGCTCTGACCGCTAAGCCATGCTTTCTACATCCGCCGAGGTCTTATAGAAGTTTGAATCTTGCTGTGTTCAATTTTTAACATTTTTATAGAGGCTATAATTAATGAAATATTGTGTTTTCGAAAAAAATAACATAATAAATATATGTAATTTTCATATATTTAATAATATATGTCCGTAAAATGTAAAAACAAACTTAATACGATTCTGGCAAAAAAAACTTTCGTGCACTAAATGTCGTTAGACGAAATTATTGATCATTAATATTTCTTTTTTTATTAATATATTTATTAAAATGTAATAATCAATCATTACATTAATTTGGCATGATTGACACTAGATACTTTTATTATTACAATATGCGCAAAAAAATAGGTTGCCTGCTCTCCATTACAGACAGACGTGAAAACGTTGCCGGCGTTTAAACGACAAAGAAATTTAATAAGTGGGCTTTTAATTAGAGCGAATTTCGACTTTCAGTAATGACGTGCACTCGGCTTCAAGGAGAAAAGGCATCCGTCAGGGACAAAGGTAAACGCACGTTTTGTTTAGCTACATGATTTCCCGTGGAATCACGTGTTTTACATATTATTTGTTTTCATAAAATATTACACCAAGCAAGCAGTTCACTTCGCGTATTTTTTGCATACTTCTAAAGGTGGCTATGGTATGCCACTCCCTCGAGTAACACCATGCACAATTAATTGTGTGCGAATATTCTTTTTTCTATAGAGCTAAAAAACGTATAATATAAGAAAATAACAATTATTTCATTATTAAATTATAGATAATTAAATATATTTATGTAAATAATATCACTTTAGAAAATACCCTAATTTCTTTTCAAAACAGTTTTACCCTTTTGTACTGAACCTAACCTAACCTACCTGACAGAGGAGGCATAAAAAACTTTGTGCTCAGACTTCATTCTACAGTTTACGCAGATTTTTTAGCAACATTGCGCGTTGAATACCAAAAACCAAAGTCCGTTTTGTCAAAGTAAAGAAATGTAAATAATTTTAACGTGATCGTTCATACAACTTCTAATTTAACTAGATTTATTAGAGGATTAGGTTTTATTGTTTCAGATGCAGTTAAACATAAAAATAACAACAACAGAAATAGTGTACCTATAATTGAAATACTTTGCATGTCTATTGTTTTAAAAACTCGACATGTTTTAAAAATATATATTTATAAGACAAACAAATTAAAAGAAAATGCTGAATTTTCTTTTACATACGACTATTTAGAATTGTTTAAAGCGAATATCGTCAAAATAAACTTCTCTATTTTTTTTATCGCCTTTACTTTACTTACTATTTGAATAAAAGTATTTTTGCATGTAACATACGATATTACTTGTTTGACAAAGTAAAAAGATCATTAAAAAGTCGCGAGAATGAGGAAGTTGCAACGCAGCGTATAAAATTAAATATAGTGTTATCAAGATATTTTATTTGTTCGGCTTGGTGGTAGATGTGCGGGGCGAACGAGCGCGGGATGCGGGTGGCCGGCGTGGAGGAGGGAGGGAACCTGGTAAGGGGTAGGGAGGATATTGATCGGTACGCCTGCACTACCTGACGATGCAGCTACGAACGACGGAACCGAGTTCGAAATATTGGAGCCCCTGTACATATGCCTGTCACAACGCTAAACGAAAACACAAAGTCGGTACTATTGATGTTTCTGATAAATTGTATGTAACTTCAAGATAGTACGTTCGTCATGTCCTTTTTTTGTATTTTATTAATGCCACAGTATATAATTATCTATATTAAATTAAATTTTTCAATCGATTCTTCTTCTTTTTGATAGTTTTATTTTATACGCATAAAATAAGCTGAGAGATCGAAATTAATAGTGAAACTAAATATTGTAATGAAATTATCAAATATTAAACACCAACAGGACAGACGTTATGAAAAATTAGTAAATTGTGATTATTGTTTTATAATAGATTATGGTACTGTTCTAAAATTAATATAAGTGACGCAGTGGACGTCTACCCATATGTGGTGTAATTGGCGTAAAGCTTAATTGCCGTATGACCTATGTCGTTTTTAATGTATAAGCATCAACACATTTTCATTTAATGTTTATACTTAGAAAATAACGTAAATGATATTTTCATAATAAAAAAAAATGCAATATTGAAATAATCAAACACATATTTTTTGATTTTAAATATTAAAGGCAGTGCACTAAGAAGTAATCAATTCATTTAATGCCTTGTATTTTTCTTATTATTTAACTTGTTTCGAAGCATAAAGTAAAAAGACAAACATGGACCAACATGTTGGTAATTTGTTTTATATAAAGAATAATATATTTGATGATGGAAGAAAACTTATAAGAATTAAAAGTAAACGTAATGGGATTCGAACCCTGCGTACTAAGTACTGCATACTCAATGGTTTCAAGAGTTCTTAAATCCAATATAATTTTAATTCTACTATAAGTTTAAATATTTATATTTCTTTTATGAATGTTTTTTTTTATATCGTAATTGTGAGTATAATACATAAAATTTTTAAGAACATGATTTTCAAGATCTGTCCTTTTTAAAATAAAAGCTAAAAATTGTCACTGATAGAAGGGCAACTGAAGATTGAAAAGCTTTGTATAAAGAATATTTGTAAAAAATAATGTTAAAATATAGATATAAAAATATCATATACTTGTTCAATGTAGTTCCTGAATCCTGATATCGGTCAGGATAGGACGTTAAATCCTATTGATCACCACTAGAAGACCGGTGTAAATTAAACACAATAGAGGCTTATGGGCGAATACATTCTCGGTTGAAGACGTACCATTTCATTAAATATATACGTCGATATCAAAAGTAGTGATGTTTTATTTTGATGTTAAATATTTAACCTCCTTAAATAAATGACAGCAATTTCCTTATTAATTTGTAAACCTTAGAAAAGTAAGTATGTAAAGAGAAAATTTTCTGTTAAGTATCTTATTTATCGATAGAATATTTGGAAAACAATTTCATTTCTTTAGTACAACGATGCGCCTGATTCCAATTTTTGTAGGCTATACAGGTGTGCTATTTTAGTCTCCGTTTTGTTTAACAAAGCGTTATCTAGAACACAATAGGGCTTTCTGAGTTACAATAGAGTTGAGAACGCAAGATGTTTTGTTTCAATAAAATTTGATATTGAATTGTTTTGAACTACGTACATATCATGTCTAATATATAATACGTTCGACATCGTTGTCGGTCTATTATAGTATTTTCCCATTGATAAGATCTAATTTTCCTATTAATAAAATCTGTTGATATAAAAGTAAATTTTTACAAATCTTGTAAAGTAAATATAAAAAACAATAGTTCTATAATTCTTCAATTGAATTAATAATCCAGAGTTGAGAGCATGTTATCGGAATTATATGGCTGCAAACGCTCACTCAGCTACTATTACTCTCGATGTTTGACTACTTCTATTGTATGTATGTAGGTGATCTTAGCACAAATAATTATTATAAAATTACTTGGGCTGTGATATAATTCCTATAGTATAGTTGTTGAAAATATGTTATGTAAAAAATTTCAATTTCCCATTAGCATTCCGTTAATCTATACGGGTTTATCTATAGCATTACTTCATAGTATTACAAATTCCAACTACAAATTTACTTTTATGTATCTGCATTTCTGCTGAAAATGACTGAATTCATTGAATGAATATGTACCAGGAATTAAAGGCCAAACTAGATAAAACAACAGACTCGAATATTATGCTTATCGAATTTTAATGAATGTAATAAAATATTAAATAAAGACACTAATTAACTAAAATTAATTAATGTACTTTAATTTTCTAAAATGAAATATTCATAACATTAAATAAGTGCATACAATGTGCTAAAAATAATTTACATTAGGAGACGAAGCGTAGGGATTACTGTTTGGTTATTTATATTTACTTCTATGTATTGAAAGTTGGAACAGGTATTAGTGTACTTTTTATGTGTCATTTTAGACTAGTGCTAAAGCAAATATAGTGCTAAAAATAGTTGTATCTTTCTGCTTAATTATTTAATAGCGTACCGCCAGCCAGTCTAAAGCAAAATTTTAGACTTTGAATTCTCTTTAGCAAAATTAACTTTTTCTTTCTAACTGGTTTGTGTTCAAATGTTTATTTACACATCTTAAGCACGTATTTTTTTCTAATTATTATATACTAGCGGCCCGCTCGCGGCTTCGCCGCGTGAACTACATGGCTGCTTCGTTATATTGCAACTCTCGGGGGAAGGTTTTTGAAAAATAAAGTAGCCTATGTTTAAGCTTAGATTATCAACTATATTTATGCCAAAATTCATTATAATCGGTCCAGCGGTTTAGATTTTTCATATGAACTTTCATCCCCTATTTCAACCCTGTAGCGAATGATTTTTAAAAAAATAAATAGCCTATGTTAGACTCAGTAACTTTTACTACTTTCATTCTAAATTTCATCCAAATCGGACCGGTAAATTAGTCGTGAAAGCGTGTCAGACAAACACACAGACTTTCGCATTTATAATATAAGTATGGATTTATAAAGATACCATAGAAAACAAAACGACAAGTTTTATTAAGAATTATATATTTAATAGATACATGATTTACTACACAATCGCGTGATTGTAGTACCCCAGATTGGGGGTGCAGGGTGGCAGAGACCTCATGGTGTTATTGAACTTGTACCCTCTTAATCACGTATCGAGTTCAGTAGATCAATGTTAATAGGCTAAATTATTATTTAAAAGTCGTATATAAAAAAAACATTTTATGATAAAGTTAGTATGTAAGTGAAGGCAGGAAAAACAGGAAGTTAGTACTTATTTTTAACAGTATCGTCTTCCTTTTAATTTGTATTAAATATTAACGTAATAAATGTTTTATTAATCTCAGAGCTCCAGTCAAATATCCCCTCAGTACGTACTTGATACCGTGATTTACTGTGTTAAAAAAACTGCCTTTCTTTTGTAAATTTATTTATTATCTTTTTCATATTCATTTTTACCGCATTTCATTGTAGTAAGAGGGAAATGTCAACACACTCCGTTTTTCACTAAGAGATATTGCATGTTGAGTGAAGGGGATTCTGCGCTTTGCTTTACAATACAATCATTCTCCGAGTGGGAATCGAACCGACAACCAACAACCAACAGCTGTAGTCAGATGCTCTCCCACTGCACTATAATGGTTTATTAATTTTATCTACATAAATTAACAAGCCTATACTAATTTAGTAAATATCGTTGTGTAAAGTTGTTCACGAGCGGTGACAACAAAGGAGAGGATGTAACTGTATACTCGCAAAATATTTACAGATAACTCTTCCGCGTATACGATCTGCTAGTAATACTTATTAAAGCACTTCTATTGTCCAAGGCCTTTGTGACAGCCGAAATTTAGAACATCTGAAGGTTGCGACCGCTTTTTACAATACCCACCATATTGTAAACATGCGGGTCCAGGTTCAAATTACATGGACCAAAAGTCGTTCTATAAGCGAATACATTGTTATTGGAAGGATTGATAGCGTCACTGATTTAGTTTTGACTGATTAAAGTCAATAGGACTGTAGTAAATCTAAGGATATAACGACTAAGGACCATTCGATGCTTGAATGCCACAGTAGTTAATTGAATAACGCATTTATAGGTCAATAGGTATTCTCAGTTCTCTTTTCTCTATATTCTGTACCAGTTCACTATTATGGATTCAGACACTTTTTGTGTTATTAATAGGTATCCTATTAATAACACAAAAAGGCATTATGTTTATAGTGGCAGTTGTTATTAGGTAAATATTATTAATTTATGCTAGTACAACAAAAAATAATTAGATCAACATTCACTTTTTTTTTATCTTCACGCTGTATCCCGCACACAACAGGGTAGGCAGAGGGAACCTAGTGTTAAGACACTCCGTTCCCCACTTTCCGCCGAATTCTGAGGCTTGCGTGCTGAGTGACGGAACTTAACGTCGCGCTTTAACTCGACACCAGAGCGAAGAAAATGGAAATATAATTTCCACTCCTCGAGTGGGAATCGAACCCACAACCAGTCGTTTACAGTCACACACTTGTGCCACTGGGCCACGACTGGCCACCACAGTTGATCAACATTAGTCTTCAAAAGAGTTTCTATTTTTATCCGTTACCATGCTGCTCAAGGATTCACAATTATAATTATTTAAAGATAAAGGGCTTTTAAAGCGAAACAATTTTCAGGACGTTGTGACCAAAGTACAGAAAAGGGTCTCCTCTATATTCCTTAGGTCAGAATTATTTAGAGAAATATTTGTAAACATTTAATAGCTTATATCGGTATTAGCACATAATTACTTAAAACATACAACATACATATTCATATACTCGTACATACATCTTGTTGGGATATTTGCTTGCTTTATTCATTCGACCTTTATATTATTACAATAAACAGTGAGCGTATTTCCGTTAAAAAATAATTTGTTTATTTAAAATATACGGAGCCTTGTCTATACTTGCCAAGCCTTAGTTGCGTTTCAAGAACAGAACATTATATGAATATAATTACGTTTATAATCGCTCATAATGACAAAGCAGTGTAGGGGAAGCTAGTTCGATAAAGTCCTAAAATAGGCTGACACTGCTATGCACTTAGGCTGTCTGAATCTAGCGATTTAATATGACGTGGAAGCTTTTAGAGATAAAAGATCAGAAAAGAGGTGATTATTTGTCGGAAATCTTGAGATCCCGGAAAGGTTCAAGAAAAAGTTCATATAGCAATTTTTGCTCAAAATCAATGATTGCATGAAATGCTCAATAATTTTTTTTAAGTAGGGGTAATCTATAATTGTTTTTTCAACATCATATTAATTCATTTGTACAATGAATTCTTAACTTAATTTCTAAATTTCAAAATAACTGTTTTGGTTTTTGTTTCACCCATTTTATATTTCTGTAAATAAAAGTGGGTAGCTAAGCATTGTTCTTTTTTTTAGCTTCACGCTTTATCCCCAGCGTGGCAGTCTAATTTGCCACCTTTATACATAAAATAATAGAAATAGTAGAATGTTATGATTAATAATATATACATATTTTTAATATAATTTAATATGAAATATATGTTTCAAAATACATATATACAGATCTTTCTCGTCTCTCCTTATCGCATGGCGCTTAACTATATATAGCCGTTCTAAAATAAGCTGGGATACAAAGCCGTTGTACTTCGAAAGCAATGAAAATAAATGTAGAATAAAGTATATAATCGAGTACCAGAAAAGTACTCTTCAATAAATATGATTAGTAAGTTGAATAACAGATTTCATGTTTATTTGGTGCGAATTATTTGTGTTCCGGTCGCACAAGGTCTGGGTCGGGTCGTTGTACTGCCCGGCCAACTCCCAGTTATATTTAGACCGGAAACCGCGCTCTGGAAGCGTCCCCTTTTGCGAGCCCAATTTTTTGACGAAACAGTATGTCTTGAGTACCAAACTCCTTATTTAAATTATTTTTGTAAAGCATCCTTGAAAGTGGTAGTATTCATATTCGATTTTATAGGTTTAAGTAGATAATTTATATGTTATTTTGTTTATATTAATTTTATTGTCATATTGACGTTCTCTAAAAGTTTAAATTGTACAGTACGTAAAACAGTATAGTAAGATCGTACGCTAACACTCTCAGAACTTGTTCATGTAAAGTGGCGCTTCTAAGTTATCGCTAGAAGTAAAGTATGCACGAATGAACACATAAAATTGCTTTGTGATGTAAATTTGAAAAGCTTTGATAATATGAAATCATAAACGTTTCAAACACTGAATATTTAAAATAAATGCATAGGATATAAAGAATATCCCGGTCAAAACAGGCATGCAAGAGTAAATACTGGTATGAATATATATATTTTTTTTATCTTCACGCTGTATCCCGCACACAGTAGGCAGAATGAATACTCGAAATAATGCTAATACAATAAACAGTGCTAAAAAGCCCCCTGGATTTCCATATGTGCTTAATTATTTAAATCAAAGTATTTTTACATTGAAATTTTTCAAAGTTTTGCTATCTTCCTTAATTGTGGTCTTCTTTAGGTTAATAAAATTATAATTAATTATATTAAAAATGTGGCGACGTTTAAAGGGGACAGTAATGCATATTATGAACAGCACGACATATCTCAATTTTTAGAATTAGTGTATTTCAGAGGTGATGGTTCACAAAGAAAAATGTGTAAACACAATGTTTATTGTATAATTATTGTGAAACATAATTTTTGTTTAATTTGTGATCTATATATCACTCTTATTCAATATTAAGCAAAGTTGTTTATATTTTACCCTTTTTCATAAAGGTTTATATTTAATATATTTATATAAGTAATTGAATACAGTTGTTAAAATGAAACAAATTGCAGTGAGACAAAGTTGTGCTTTGCAGAGTTGAAATAGGGAAGCCAATGATATTATAAACACTGCGTTGTTGAACTGTATTCGAGTTAGCTTTTATAATGAAGAACTTAAATAAAGTTCTGATTAAATGGAATATTAGCTTGTGCAAATATGTAGAGGCCACCGTAGTGCATTTGGACTGCTTCCTTGGAATGGATTCGACTCTCAGTCGGGGGTATTATTACATATATTTTTATCTATTTTGGTAGGTATATAAGACAAAGCGCGATATCAAGTTCCGCACAAAGTGTCCATTTCGGGCGGAAAATGGAGAACTAGAGTCTCTCTGAGACTCTCTCTCTCCCTTCTCTGATACGCTTATATTCTAAGTAAACCGGCAAAAAATGATTAGATCTAACCAGTTATGGACAGGCATGAGCCTTCAGACCTGATCGAGTATGAACACAGGTATATCTTCAGATTTGAAATAGATTCTTGTATCACAACATGTTCAAGAATGAAATAAGCCTAATTAAAGTTGCATATGTCTCCACTAGCATATTTAAAATTAGCTAACAAATAAGGAACTGGAATAAACACAAAAGAATTACTTGATTGCCCGAGCTGCATATGGACCGATAGAACGTTTATTGCATCGATCTGTCTACGTCTCGGTCGGCTAGTTTTTATGAGAGTGCAAATAGAAATATGAAACAAGATGAAAATTCTATTAAGCTTATAAGTATTTAAGTTTTTATAAAACTTCATTGAAATCATTTTAAATACTGACAATAGATCTATGGTCTTCGCGATTTTTACATATTTTAAATTAATTGATTACATATATAAATATGTTATCAATTAATTTGAAATGTATGCAAATCGTGCAATTAAAATTTTGGTCTACAATACTCTTTATAATTACAGTAGGTTGTGAGTTCTCGAAATGTATTTTTGAATACCAATATATGTGCCGTTAATCCGGTTAAAATAGTTTCGATTTCAGTGATACTAAACCGAGAAAGAGAAGGTGAGAACGTATATGATGATGCTATTTTATTCTATTCAGCAATACGATTACATAAAGTGTATTTATTAATAATAAAAGAACAATCTTATAAATATACCAATCGGAAATACGCCTTTACCTTTATATATATATGTACTTCCGTTATTGATACAAAGAATCAAATCATTTTATTTTATCAATAGAGTATCTGTTTCAACGAGCGGATATTAAATATTATTTTCGTTGCGGAGGATGTTATCGTCTACTCGGTAATCTTACTATTGACACAATGGATCCGGTGTTATATCATAAGGGGCAATGCAATCAGTAGAGACAATGAAAACTAGACATTTTATATATATATATATATATATATATATATATATATATATATATATATATATATATATAATTCAAATGCACATGTCATTTTTAAAGCGTAAAAAATGTCTCTGAACCAAAACCGAACCTTCGGCTCTGATTTCAGAGCCGAAGGTTCGGTTTTGGTTCAGAGACGGTTTTGGTTTCGGCTGAACATTTAGTTTCGGTCGGACACTATCTTTAGTTCACATTCATGTATTTCTATGAAAAGAGTAATTAATATAAAAGCTGTATAAGATAATTTGATGACTTCTTTTAGCACTTGTCTTTTGGCTATATTTTGAAGACCAAGAGCACACCAGAGCCAGGTCTTTTGGTGATCTTAGATGTTAAATATGAAAAAATAATTAAAATTATTCTACCTAAACAGAGGTTTAGGGATTTTCTTTAAGTGACAGCAATTTTTCTATTTTTAGAAACGATGTAATGGATCCTTTATATCTTAAAAGTAAATTTTAGAGTGTCCATGGTTCACTAAAGTTTAAACATCTGAACTAATTATAAATTTTGTGCCAGCACATAATAATGTTCTGTTCACAAAATATGATATGAATATAAACAGGCTCTCACATGTATGTAAGTATAGTGATCATAAAACAAATGGTCGTCGGTTTCTTCCCAAAAAGGATGAAGTACCGTTGTACGAATGTAGTAAAATGCAAAACGCATCGTTGTGTTCACAAGTAGAGAGACAGTGTGAATCTTTAAGGCAGAGCGCATACTTGTTTAGCTAGTATTACTTTGCCATGACCAAAGGATGTATTGGCAAAGTTGTTAAGAATTTGCCTAATTTGGGGTGGCCATATGTTATGCGTACGAGTACGTATAACAAGCAAGCAATAGTATGTCTTACAAAACCTTGGCACGAATTGACAAAAATATTTTGAAATATACTTCAGCTTTATGCATTTTCATAGCATATACGCATAGCGTAATCAGAGGACACTAGCATCAAGACACTCCGTTCTCCACTTTTTGCCCTAAGTCGAAACATTATTGAGCGGCAGCTGAACTTAATGCCTCGTCTTCTTACCAGAGCGAAGCAAACAAAATATGCTTGTTTTAGCTGCACGCTGTATCCCGCACGCAGCAGGGTAGGCAGAGGGAACATAGCGTTAAGACACTCCGCTCCCCACTAAAAATAAGTTAAATAATAGTATATGATATACATATGTATAACTAATTGTAATACTAAACCACTGATGTTTTGTCTGAAACAATTTCCGTGTACGTATACAATTAACAGCATGTGCTTTAATTCAAGCATTATATTTGTAAATTGTAAATTGTGTAAATTGGGAAATTGACGCTTAATTCTGAGCGTTCCATAATAGGACGCGTTGATCTCAAATATTATCTAACTTTTGACTACACCGGAAATATGATTTGTATCTTAACACTTTAAGATATATTACAGGAGGTAATATATTTTTACATAAGATTACAAGTTGTTTGTACAAATACAAGAAAGAAAAGGTTAGAAGTAAGGCGATTAATTTTTATTTAATTTTTTTTTAAAGGCAATTATTATTGAAAAACCTTTATATTTATGAAACTAGGTAATACCTAAAATTATACGTGAAATATACAGACTTCTTATTAGATATTTATAATAAGTAACTAAATCTAGACAGCACTAAACGTAACGTAAACGTAACTTTAAACCTTGCAGGAAAATGTTAGGTAACTTTCTGACAGCTTGTCTTAAGGAATAGTCAAGAAGTTTGAGCAAAATACCTTGTAATAATAGGAATGCATGAAATTTCTGCAGCAAGCAGCAAGTTAACTTGCTGCTTGCTGCAGGCTCGTCTCGTCAACTGACATTTTGTTATAATATTTATTTTCTTCTAATTTTATTTCATTTACATATTTTAGATTTATTCTATATTATAAAAGTGAATAGTATGCAAACAGGACAAATTAATTTTGTGGTATGTAATAGTAACATTTAACAATGTTGACCATTTAATGATTTATTTTGAGCTTGGAAAGCGGGTAAAATAATTTAGAAATGTTTTGCGGTAAAAAAGGCTTTCAGAAAGCCTGAATTGTATTAAATGTGTTTACGATAGCGACTGCTTTCCACTGATAAACAGTTTTCTCTTTATTTGTTTAAGCCGGCTATTACATAGTGCTAAGAAAAGAAGCAAGTAAAAGCTCTATATCCATAGTTATATTATAAATGCGAAAGTCTGTGTGTTCGTCTGTCATGTTTTAACGGCTAATCTACCGGTCCAATTTGGATGAAATTTAGAACGAAAGTTACTGAATCTAACATAGGCTACTTATTTTTTCAAAAATCAACCGCTGAAAGGTTGAAATAGAGGACGAAATTTTTTGATCCTCCTGCAAGTCATCAAGGCTGCGGGTGCTCTGGAAGACCCCAGAGCACCCTGAAGGCGACAGTGGTCTGCAATAGGCGGGCTGTCCACTGAGGCGTCGTAGTGGAATGCGCGAGTGAACCTGCGACATCTCATGAGGGTGGAGAGGGTTCCCGCTGGGTTTTAGTGGGTAGTATCGGACTCGTCGTTGAGCCCCACAGTATCATCCGTATGCAAGGCAGTTCTGTTTTCCTTGTGTACGGATGATCTGCGTAAACTGCATTTCCCAGCGAAAAAAAAAGGGGATGAAATTTTATATAAAAAATCTAAATCGCTTGACCGATTATAATGAATTTTGGCATAAATATAGTTGATAATCTAAGCTTAAACATAGGCTACTTTATTTTTTTTAAAATGGGCCCAAGAGGGTTGCAATATGACGAAATAGTTCACGCGGCGAAGCCGCGAGCAGGCCGCCGATTATTTAATAAATGGAGACTTATGCTCAAAATATATCTAACAAAGTAAGACATTCAAGTTTACAATAGTTTTAAAATATCGGGCGTATCATGATTTGATACAATAACAGATAAATTTGAAATGCTTGTCCTGATCCACTGACTGACTGATTTATCATCGCCCAGCCGAAACTATTGAAGTTAGACGTATGATTTTTGGTGAATTATTTTATGGCGTAGGCGCTCACTAAGAAAGGATTTTTTGAAATTCATCACCTAAGGTTGTGAAACAGAGTTTGAACGGTTGTGCGAATGCCCGTCAGTTTTAATGTTATAACCATAAAATGTTATTTCTGGGTAATTAGTTAAAAAACCCTTCTAGGTCATCGATTGTGAAACTTCTACCACTAAAGTTGTAAAATGACTATTTAAAATTGTATGAAAAAACATCATTTTTTATGACAAAAATATTAAAATTTTTTTACAAAAATATAAAAATTTTTTTACTACTTAGTTACTAAAAGCAATAAATAAATAGCGACTTTGGGAATTTTACCATTAAGATAGCCAAATAGACATTAAAAGTTTGTACAAGAAGTCCGTCACTTTTGATGTGACTACGGATTGGAAATAAGTAAATACTAATCTCTGCAATTTTGGGAAGTCTTCTTATAAAAAAGTCAAATAGGAGTTGAAAGTTTATACGTACTAGTATGTGACGTTATTTATTAGTAGTTAATGAATAAGTAAATAGTAAACACGTATTCCAGGTTGTAAACATTTTACTCCTATTGAAATAAGGGATAATAGGAAAATGGGGATACGCAGTTTATATGAAAATTGGTCATCTTAAGAGTGCCGGATTTAACTAAGAAAACTGGACTCTCTTATGGTATATTTAATAAACTTAGTTTTAAGCTCTAATATTGTAATCAAATAAGGAATTTATATATAAAAAGAAAAAGATTATTTTAAAAAAAGGTACAGACCTTATGTCCGTAGTGATGTTAATTAAATTGTTAAAAAAAAAAAAAAAAAAAAAAAAAAAAAAAAAAAAAAAAAAGAGTGCCGGATTAATAAACTACCATAACATACATTATGCTAAACACGAAATTGAGCACCTTCTGTAATCGCATCGAAGAAGGCCCCGGAGAGGGTATGCGAGTCAAACGTAAAAGCAGATTTGCTCCGCCGTCGGAGGTCAGGAAGTAGAAGGAGCGGCGTACATCTCTTTCTCCCATTACCTTAGAGGAGCTATTGCGGGAGGGCCGTGGTGAGCAAGCTGCAGGTGCCCTGAAAAAAAAAACCGAAACTCCATAACGGCAACATTGGCCTGCCATACGTTCCAATGTCTCATGTGGAGGAGGAGAAGATTTATCATGGTCAGCTCATGGTCGGGTGGTATCACGGTCACGGATAAGTCCTATCATATATCCGCCAACCGTATACCTTACGCACGGCTGGTCTGCGTAAATTTAATTACCATTCAGTGGCACAAAGCTTTTTCTTTAATGAAAATCATCTCAGTCATCTTTGGAGTGAGAAAGTTGAAAGTTTCGGGTTACTCATAAGTGTAAGTAAACTACTATTGCTGCAGCGTTCATATTCAAATTAATAACCACTAGGGAGGTAAAATAGGGCTTGAAAGTATGTATAGAAGTCTGTATTTTTTAATTTGGAACCTGACACTTTAATTTGAGTTAGTAGAAAGTTTACGTAAAAATTAATCTTAAAGGTATATTCGTCATATATACAAATAATTTAAAGTTATACAATTTTTTTTTATGCTTTTTCAATCTGTAAATATAATAAAAGAGTAGAAAAGTCAATTCTGTACATTGAACATTTCAGAAAAAAATTAATTGGGTACGATAATATATCGATAGCAGAGGCCAAAAACCTACCCTGTACAATTTTTGTCTGCCTGTTAATTTGTTCACCAATCCCGCAAAAAGTACTGAATGGAAATGCTTGAATTTAATGGCATGGTGGTAGCTAATAGTCCAAAGGTATACCTATATAGGATAATTTTATCCCGGTATTACATGTAGTTTTTTTTCGAAAAAATAAAAAACTGATATAAGTAAATTGCTTTATACACTAATATCTACTGAATAGAAGAAAAAAAAGATTTTTTATATGGAATTTTTACATTATTAGCTTTGAGGCTAGAGGCTAGAACAATACATGCGATAGTTTTTATCCTAGTATTCAATACAGTTTTCGTAGAAAATAAAAAAAAAACTAACACAGTCAGATTGTGTTAATTATTCACAATTGTAGCTAAAATCCTTCTAATCTCATTAAGTAATATAATTATTATAAAAATAAGCAAAAAATAAACATACACATATGTCATATTTATATAACTTTTAAAATTTTTATAATGGTAGCATTGTCAAGTCATGTCACTATAGGTCTTTTTAACTTCTCCCGTACCGCTCAATTGATATTAATACGTATATATTTTTAAAAATGGTGTCGGTAATTTATTGAAAAATATTTGTTTGTTATAGTAATTTTACTTTTAATATCATACGCAGTACATAATAGTGTATGAAATGTTCACTTTATAGGTTCCTCAGCTGTCATTACGCAGGTGACGAACTATTTTTATTTGAATAAATAGTGAAAAATGTTTATGTATTTTAGTTTATTTATTTAATTAAGTTATTACCTAATTAATGATTTCAAAATTACAATACACTTCAATCATGAAATGTTCTTTTCAATCCGTTCAAAGATATCATTGAAAGAAATAATTTTAGCTGAGTAAATTCACTAGAAAAAATTAGATTTATCTTCGTGGTGAATGAAGAAAATATATGATATTATAAAATTATAAACGCTTAAAGGTCAAAATTTGCTCAAAAGGAAAGTTGGTAATTTAAACGAAAACGTAGTTTACGCAGGCGAAGCCGTGGGCGAGTCACTAGTACTCGAATAAAAATATTTCTGTCCTTCTGGTAATTGGAGAAAACCGACTGCCTATTGGTTAAAATTCTATATGAATTTACTGTTCATTACCAACGACCTCGCGAGTGGGTAACAACAGCTAGTTATTAATCTATATATGGATATTCATTTTATCACGCCAATTGTTACAAATGCGTGCTTCATATTTTTAATATTCTGTTTTTTAAATAACTGAACAAAAATGGCGTAATGACGGGATGTGCGATACGCGAACAGCGTTTAGCGTAGCGTATGCCGTATATTGTAAGACAGACGAAAAGAATATAGGTTTATGACTCTACGTTCTTTAGTTATTCACTACACAGTGAGTACCGAAACCGAACGCTATGTTTTGTCCCTCTTTGCTAGTAAGAAGTAATAAAAGTAATAAAAATAACAAGTACAATTTTTAATGAACTGATAATGAATGACTGGATAGCCCCGGGCACTTAAATTAAATGTAAATAAATAACAGAAGTAAAGGGTTTTATGCGTCTTATTTCATATTTAAAATAATAAATCTTCTCTACTCATTTTAATAAAATAAAGCCCCGCAACACAATAATAAATGATGGCCCAACTGCTTTTTTGATTTGCAGGCATCAGTTACAATAAACATCCGATACGTCTATATGAACACAATCTTCAAGAGCCCAGTTTTCGCATTCTTGACACTGAATTCAGGGCTGATCAAATGTTTCGCGGCAAATAATGTAGTCAGTCTATTTTTCGATCTAATCCATAGTCTTTCGATATTTTTCATTGTGTTTAAAGCCTCTTTAGTTATTTTACGTTTGTATATTTCTGTTTGATATTTTTTATTGTCTACCACACTTTTTCGGTTCTTCCTTCACTTTCTTTTTTTACCCGCGACGGAACGGCGACTGTATATGTGTTTGGGGTGAGAGGTTGTTTGTTTGTTTGTTTGTTTGTTTGTTTGTGTGTTTGTGCAAATTACTATGTCAATTATTTCCAAAATTATAAGTCCGATTTTGATACGGTTTTCTATGATAGGTTAAGGTTCAATTGGCGTATGTTCTTAGATATGTCTTATTGCCTTAACTCACCAGGGGGCGCTGCAGTAAGCATTTTACGTGAAAACGAATGTTTTCAATTATCTCAAAAAATAATAGTCTGATTTCGATACGATTTTCAGTGATAGATTCAGGTTTAATTGGTGAATGTTCTTGGATATGTTTTATCGTGTCAAACCACCAGGGGGCGCTGCAGTAAGCATTTGTTTGTACTTTTTTTGTATTTATTTGTCTAAAACCGAAACTAATGGTCCGATTGAATAGAGTTTTCAGAAAAAGATTAATCTTTGCTTGATGCATATTTTAAGATTTTTCTTTTTTTGTTACGGGGAAAACTCACCAGGAGGCGCTGCAGTAAACATTTGTTTATGCAAATCAAAAACTACTAGTCCAATTTAGATGTAACTTTCAAGGGTAGGTTCAGGCTTAATTGGTGCGTCTTTTCATATATATGTTATGGTGACCACTCATCAGGGGGCGCTGTAGTAAGCATTTGTTTGTATTTTTTTGTGTGAAACCAAAATTTTTCTTGTATTTATTTGTCTAAAATCGAAATTACTTATCCGATTGGCTAGAGTTTTCAGAACTAGATTTAGCTTTGCTTTGTGCATATTTTAAGATTTTTGTTTTTTTGTTACGATGAAAATTCACCAGGGGGCGCTGCAGTAAACATTTGTTTATGCAGAGCAAAAACTACTAGTCCGATTTAGATGAAACTTCCAACGATAAATTCAAGTTTAATTGGTGCTTTTTTTCATATATGCGTTACGGTGACCACTCACCAGGGGGCGCTGTAGTAAGTACATTTGTTTGTGTAAAACTAAAACTACGAGTCCTATTTGAATTCAGTTTTCAATTATAGATTCAAGTTTACTTAGTGCATATTTTCATATATGTGTCATGTATGTTTACTTAGTGCATATTTTCATGTACGTGTCAACTCTCTAGGGGGCGCTGCAGTAAGTAGCTGCTTCTATTTTTTTGTGTAAAACCAAAACGACTAGTACGATTATCAAGAGTTTTCAGTATTAGATTCCGATTTACTTAAAACATGTTTTTAAATTTATATTACGGTGACAAGTCACCAGGGGGCGCTGCAGTAAAATATTGTTTGTGCAAAGATAAAATGACGAATTTGATTTGGATGCAGTTTCAATAATAAGCTCAAGTTTAATTAGTGCATGTTCTTGGGTATGTTTTATCGTGTTAACTCACCAGAGGGCGCTGCAGTAAACATTTGTTTGTAATATTTAATGCAAAACCACAACTACTACTCCGATTGGGCAGAGTTTTTAGTATTAGAGTTACCTTTACTTGGTGTAAGCTTTTAGGTTTTTTTTACGTCAAGAACTCACCAGGGGGTTGCTGCATTAAACATTTAATTTTACAAAGCTAAAACTACAAGTCCGATTTGGATGCAGTTATCAAAGATAGGATCAGGCTTAATTAGCGCGTGTTCTCGTATATGTGTCATGGTGACACCTCACCAGGGGGCGCTGCAGTAAGCATTTGCTTTTATTTTTTGTGTGAAACCTATTTAAATGCGGTTTTCTGTGATAGGTTCTGGTTTAATTGCTGCGTGTTTTTATATGCCATATCTACCACGAACGACCACGGGTCGCTCCAGTATAAATTAGTTTGTTCAAAATCAAAACTACTAGTGGGTTTTGTGATTTTCACTGATTTGGTTAGATTTAAGTTTCGTGGAAATGTTACGGTGACAATCTGCCAGGCGCTGCAATAAGCATTTGATAACCAGAAAGCATTGGGTTTATAATTTCTTTTGGATTTGCATGAAGATTAATATAAAGTATTTCAATATTATGTAATAATATATAGTGTATATCTATTCACTTTAAAAAGTTTAAAATAAAAAGCAAAATTAAAAATTTTGAAAAAACCCACGACGGTTTAATTGTAATTGTAAAAGTATAAAATAACTATAAATCCCCCGCCTAAAAGAATATATGTAACGAGATGATGGGGACGACTTCGTCGGGGGCTGCCAGTTGCAACCTCTATTTTAAATATAGTAGCTAACAGTATAGATTTCGTTTTAAAGTCTTTAAAATACCAATATCAAAACTGTAAATTCATTTTAATATTTAATTTTTTTGCCACACCTGTTTTAACAGCAAGAAAACCTATGAGAAGGTTTGTGCAAACTTAAAGTAATGACAGCCCCCGACGAAGCCGCCCCATCATCTCGTTACATATATTCTTTTAGGCGGGGGATTTATAGTTATTTTATACTTTTACAATTACAATTAAACCGTCGTGGGTTTTTTCAAAATTTTTAATTTTGCTTTTTATAAAAATGTCATAGTTTCAATTTTTTGAGAATCTTTCGCTAGCATAACAAGTTTTATTTTGTCGCAAAAAGAAATGGTGTGTGCTGCTTAAGAAAAAAATAGTTTTATTTTCATTCTATTTCACTCTTTCCCCCTGAAATTTGATGTATTTTAAGCCTTCCTTTTAGAGTTTAAATATAGTAAATTTTAATAACGCAGTTTTAATAAAGTAAGTTGTACAAAAAACTATATTAACGATTTTGCAGTATTTGTTTTAGGAGTGTGTCTAAATAATATTACGATATATGAATAATACTTTAAATCACGTCTGGGAGTACATCATTGTGTCTGGGGCCCGACAAATATCGACTAAAATTTGTAAACGAAAATCTGAAAATATACAATAATTGTTATAATGATTATTATAACCTTTAAATATATGCAATTTTCTAAAACTCTAAATAAAAGGAAGTGTGAACTCTTAACTATTGTACTCAAAAATCTTCAATAAAACTTAAAAGGACCGACGAAATAATTGTGATGGGAATAAAACACTCTGTCACTATTAATTTACCCCGTGTCAAAGCCGTCAATCATATGCATCTATTTCTAAGGAGGTATAACTTATGTATAGTTTCTTAAAAAGTGAATTGTCCAGGGCTACCCGAATCTTCCCTAACTAGTATAATTTTACCTAATAGTATATGGTATAAAATTAATCAGATAGTATATATTAAAAAAAAATGGAAAATCGTACAGGTAAGTTTTAAGGCTGTATCTAAGATCTGGTTTTTACGAAGGTTAAGCTCGTAATGAGAACATTGGAAGTAGCCTGGTAGAAGTTTGCTAACAATTGACGTAATCTCAGTTGCCGAGTCCGATACAGCTCACAGCCGGTACCGCAGACGGTTTTCTTTGTGTTTCGGGAATGTACTTTAGCTATCATAGAATTGTTTGTTGCTTGAGTACTAATGTTGTTAATATGCCTGTTTATCAAGTAGAAATATTAGAAAAGACTGATTATGTACATATTGTACAAAAATAAAACAAAGTCAAATTTACGCTTTCTTAAATGTTTATTATATACTTCTGATAGTGAATTATATAAAAACATTTACATACTTGAATTATAAACATACTACAAAAAACAAATGTATATCAGAAATATCTAAAATTAATGAAATAGTTATCTACGCAGAGTAGGTTACGCATAAACGGGTCCAAGAATTGCTATATTAACACGATTTCAATTGTACTTTTAATGATTGACAAACTGAGATTTATATTCATAATTTACTCATATATATTTATATATTTGGCAATAACATAATAGGACATCCTATTACTGTTTATACAATATCTTGACGGGATGTCTTTTGAAAACAGGACTATTATATGGTCTGACTATTATTAAGTCGAATATCTTTTGTTTTCAATAGTGTGTTGTACTGTTCAAAAGGGATAGTGAATAATAGGAAATTCTCCATGTTCTGACACGTGTACACTTATTATTATTTTAAATTAGTTTTTAAGCTTTATAGGGAACGGAAAAAATCATGAACATTTTGGTTTTTTTAGTAAAACATAGTTATTTTTATGCTAAACCTGCACTGAAAATAAACTAGACAAACAAACAAAAAACTTAAAAGTAATTCTGGTTAACTAGTCAGACAACCATAATGGTCTAAAATTTTAAATCTTACTCCGCTGTATTCAAACAAAATCTCGTATATGATTAAAAGTTATGCAATTTAATTCTACCAACATGAGTTGGTATGAGTTCGCGCGGTTTGTGCTGCACAGAAGTGAAGATTTCACGTTTAAAGTTAAATTGTTCGCATCGTCCTTTCAAAGCCTTTTAGCGTCCCCTGAGTAGGCTGGAGTAGAAGCTCAACACACTCTTTTCACATTTGCTGCTTGTCAACAAAACCTTGATACTTTTCTTTTATAAGACTTAAGGGCAGAGTTTATGCGAAAGAAAATATTTCTTAGTTACTAATAAAAGCAAGAACTTACTTTTTCTTCCGACGTACGGGTTTTTTGTGAAAAATACCTAGTCATTTAAAATGTTAAATGTAGCGCACGACACATAATATTGTGTCATTCTGGTTTGCTTGAAACAGTAGAAACAGGTTAGTGCTTCGGAACGCTGGTGTAGAAATTGTTAGTTTAATTATACGTGTTAATAAATAGAAATGTTTTTTTTATTCAAGCAAAAAACGTTTTAAACTGACATTAAGATTATTGAGTAAATAATATCAACTTACCCGTACTGCGTGTTTACCGACACTGCATCGTAAAACTGAAATTAGAAAAATAAATAAAATAATTGTTTAACACCACGTAATTCTCATTTGAATACACAAAAAGTATCAACACTGTGTTAGTGATCATATAAAACAGCTTTGTCAATATATTACAATTGTAGAGTCAATCGACGCATGCACTATTTATAGTAGTCGTTTACGATTAAAACTGGTATCAGAAGTGACATCAGGTGCATAAAAACTACGATTAATATTGTATGGTCAAGATCTAAAACATTTTTTTGTAATTGGTGTATATTTTTAAATACGTTGACACTCAGAGTGCAATATCTCGATTTCGGAAAAGTGGAGCACGGAGTGTTTTGAACCTCTGCAACTACCTCACTATGGGGGTAAAAGCATATAGCTGCTTTTATTTTACTGAAAAAGTTATACGTTTGTTATTACAACATTAACATCGGTCACTTCTGCACTTCCTGTTTCTGTGCAGCATTAACATTATTATACTACATCGACATGTTATGGCAAGACTAGCCATTCCAGGTGCCTAGCGCCTTACACTGTCAGTTTCCACATCCATATTTATTCGTTAGTAATATTTTAAGCTCTTGTAGATATACTTATTGTGCTCCATGTTCGTACAAGGAATGATAGTTGAATAACAACAGAATGTTAACCTGTTTTTAAAAATAACTACTTAAGTAGTTAAATTGATATAATTTAATTAATTGAAATAAAAAACGTTTTCAATATTTCATTATATATGTACCTACTCATACCTATACCAGACAGTTTTTGGCTTGCTAAAACAATAATGGATTTCTTTTTAACTCTTTTTAATAAAAGTCAAAGTCTGCTTAAATTTGAACGAATATGTAATATTGCTAAATAGATATTTTTAATGAAAATAATAATGATCAGCTTATTTATTGAAGCGCACAAACCAAATCATCACATATAGAATATCAAATGGGCAATAGTTAGGAAGCAGATCAAGTTAACAGAATTAACGGATATCCCTTACTCGATACGAGATAAACACGTCCGTTAACAGTTCTGCAGTACCTACTGATAATTTTTTAGTTTTTAGTTTTTTTAGTAATTAGTTTTGTGTGGATTTACGGCATTTTGTATTCTTTTTATAATGTTGATAATTATAGGCTATTCTTGACATGTTATAATTAACGACTATTTTGACATATCTTGACAGTAGGTTTTCTCTGGCTAACCTGTTCTGCGTAAAAAACAAAAATTAAATCTATTTTTCATACAGTAACAGACTATATTAAATAGTTTTTTAAATTTATTTCCATTAGCTAATTTAATTAAGGTAGCTAACCAGATTTTAAACGTAAAACAATAAATATAATTATTCTTTTCAGCTTTTAAGACGAAATAGATGTGTCTAGACACTCCGTTCTCCACTTTTCACTAGAAATCGAGAAAATGCGTAGAACCAAATACGCATTTGTAGTCAGATACCGTCGCAATATGCTGCGACACCCTCGCGGAATATTAACATTAAGTTCTCTTCCCTACCTTAAATACAAGAAAGGTGTGAAGCTAAAAGAACATTGTATAAGAATATTATTCGCTTATATTAGGTAGACGATATTTTTTAAGTATCAACAAAAATTATATGTGGATTTGAAAAAAGTATACTTTTTGTAAGAAACATGTAGTACAAGAATCCTCTCATAATAAAAAAAAACAATACTTGAATATCCATACTTATATTATAAATGCGAAAGTCTGTGTGTTTGTCTGTCACGCTTTCACGGCTAAACTACCGGTCCGATTTGGATGAAATTTAGAATGAAAGTAGTAAAAGTGACTGGGTCAAACATAGGATACTTATTTTTTCCAAAAACAACCTCTAACGGGTTGAAATAGGGGATGAAAGTTTATATGAAAAATCTAAACCGTTTGACTAATTTTAATTAATTTTGGCATACATATAGTTGATAATATAAAATTAAACATAAGGTACTATATTTTTTAAAAATGTGCCCCCGATTGTTGCAATATAACGAAATAGTTCACGAGGCGAAGCCCCGAGCGGGCCGCTAGTATCTAATATACATATATATATATATATATATATATATATATATATATATATATATATATATATATATATATATATATATATATATATATATATATATATATATATATATATATATATATATATATATCTGGGCGAATGCCCTTCATTGTCAGAATCAGCCATGTGTTTTCTAAAAGAACGTAGTAATATGCGTGAAAAACAATAATTAGAAATGTCACAATTAAAAGTAATTTAATTCCACAAAAATCATTAAAATATACTCTCTAATAATTAAGAAATCACTTAATAAAACAATTTGATTAATATTCGAAACAATAAAGCATAAGATCGCTTGGAACAATAGCGATTCGTCGCTAACGTGGTGCGCTTGCTGTTGATGTATGAAAAGTCCCGTTCAACATGGCTGCGCTGACCAGCGACACGACGCTCCGCCAGATTGACAGTTGTCAAATCTTGTTCCGAGGTTTTATTCTATTGACTGCGCTAGCAATGCGCCGTCACGGCCGGACTGACTTTCGACCGTCCTCGGGCGCATCATATTGCAGTCCTGTAACAATCACACAATTAATCGTACGGGTGTCTGTAAATCTACCCGCTCGCCCAACCTGACAAGTTATGACTAGTAGACGTAATGTTACTGTCATACAACTATAACTGTCTCTGAATAAGAAAAGCGTGTGTCCTTTCGACCACTCATGGACCGGACGGCACCTTTTTCTAATCACAATTGCACTCTTTATCGGCATGTCAATTTCTCACACAGTATCAATTTGGACCGGACGGGTGTGTCCTTTCGACCAGCCACACGTGCATGGCCCGGACGACACTGTCCCTTCGACCAATGCACACATAAGATTGGACCGGACGGGTGTGTCCTTTCGACCAGCCACACGTGCATGGCCCGGACGACACTGTCCCTTCGACCAATGCACACATAAGATTGGACCGGACGGGTGTGTCCTTTCGACCAGCAACACTTGCATGGCCCGGACGACACTGTCCCTTCGACCAATGCACACATAAGATTGGACCGGACGGGTGTGTCCTTTCGACCAGCAACACGTGCATGGCCCGGACGACACTGTCCCTTCGACCAATGCACACTTAAGGTTGGACCGGATGAATGTGTCCCTTCGACCAGCCGCTATCAGCTGCATGGCCCGGACGACATTATCCTTTCGACCACCTTCCACACACCACGTTACTCGATGACTCTTCTCACTTAACGTGCCAACATAGTTGACTCACAAACTTTATGCGAACAATGCTTACAGATTATACGTAACCTACCAATGTATCACAGCTATTCGGTCTGTTGAGGTGACTACCCTTCCGGCGCCGTCATGGCCTCTTCTTCAATCATCAAACTAGTAGATATTTCAACTAACCCGTCATGACCCCGTGGTACTGGACGCAAGTTCTCGTTATTAATTTTAACGCTCACACCGTTTTCTAAAATATCCCTTCCTATTATAACAGGGTCTGGTACTACATGAAATGTCAAGAGTTTTATAAAATTTTCAAGATAAACCTCACTTAAAATCTGTGATTTTATTTCATCACCGCCAATGCCCGTAAGATACACGAGATCATTGCGCACAGTACCTGGAAACTTACTAGAATAGCTCTCGTTTATCAACGAGCAAGACCGCTATCAAACGAAATGGCGACTGACTCACCGGATGACGTCCTCAAGGTGCCCCTCGACTGTCGTTGTTCACAGACATTGACCTCTTTCCTTACCGTAGATCCAACGCCTTTTCCCTTTTATTTACAATTTGTTGCTATGTATCCAGTTTGACCGCATATGTAGCAGGTTACTGTAGAAATTTTCTCGGAAGCACGTGTTGCAGTTGACGGATCTTGCAGCTTAGTCATTCTAGAAGAATCTTCTCGAAGACGCTTTTTACAGTCGGCTTGCTGGTGTCCGGGGATTCCACAAAAATGACATTTATCAGGAAATCTTGCGTCCGTAATTCTAGGTCGCTTGAAATCAGGCTCTTCGATTTCAGTAACCTCCGATCTTCCCTTTAGGGAAATGCTCCTTAAGATTCTAAACAGCTGAGGTTTGGTAGTCACAGTATATACGTTTAGCTCACGGCGTATCAAAACATCCTTCTGACATAAGACCGATATGACGAATTCGGTTATAACATCCTCTGGCATTCGAGTTTTTGGTATAGTTTTCGATCATATTCCATAAGCGCAGACCAGCTTCTGATGCAGTTTCTTTTGTTCCAATTTGAAAATGCAATATTTCATCAAAGTAGTCTTGAAATAATTTTGGTTTACAAAATTTGGCCATTAAACATTGTTTTACAGTCTCCCATGTCAGCTCATTCAAATTTAACTTGGACAAGCAAGAGGCTGCGCGCCCTTTCAGTGCACTAGTGAGAGCCACAAGTAAATCTACGCCCTCTAAATGTTTAGTCAGTACTATAAGCTCTGTAATCTTACACCAACCTTCTATATCCGCGTCTACATCATCTGGATTAAACTCTACGAGTTTCAATTCACTAGACTGGGCGCTAGCAATTGCTACCGGTGGTTGCTTTGTCGCTAACATCCGAGTAAGTAAGATTTCCATATTACTTAACAACTTAAAGGCACTATTTTCGTCAGGTGGTTGTTTTTCTTCGGTCGGTAGCGCATGGTATCCCACTTCTGATCTGGGCGAATGCCCTTCATTGTCAGAATCAGCCATGTGTTTTCTAAAAGAACGTAGTAATATGCGTGGAAAAAACAATAATTAGAAATGTCACAATTAAAAGTAATTTAATTCCACAAAAATCATTAAAATATTCTCTCTAATAATTAAGAAATCACTTAATAAAACAGTTTGATTAATATTCGAAACAATAAAGCATAAGATCGCTTGGAACAATAGCGATTCGTCGCTAACGTGGTGCGCTTGCTGTTGATGTATGAAAAGTCCTGTTCAACATGGCTGCGCTGACCAGCGACACGACGCTCCGCCAGATTGACATTTGTCAAATCTTGTTCCGAGGTTTTATTCTATTGACTGCGCAAGCAATGCGCCGTCATATATTAGGAGAGCGCAACAATGTGATATTTCTAATCTGTTTGCTTCTTGCACGTGGGTGTGCATCGATATCTATGTGTGATCCTCAAGTTATTATGTAGCAATGTATAAATTATTACTTAATAGTAACTTAATAGTTACGCCTAAGGCAGAGAGGCGGTATGTGATACTAAACGGAAATGCCTGGCCCACACTACAATAAACGGCGCAGGCGCACGATGTAGAATTAATGTTAATGAATTAGATATAAACAAAATAATTGTTATTTTATTTGGATAAAATTTATATTTATCTTATAAGAATTTTTTATGTTATAAGAAGTAAGATGTTACGGTTGGAAGAATGTACATTAAATTGGGTATTCAATACTGAAACGTTTTTGTAGTTTAGATTTTATTACCACGAGAAGAACTCTTAATACCTTGACATAAAAATGATTTAACCACGCTTATTGCTCATATGGGCAAATGTATGTATACGCATTTACATATATGTATAAGATTTCAAATTTGTAGGATTGTTCCAATCTCGAAAATTTCAAATTTAGTTGAAATATGTACTTAGTGTAAATATGTATATGTGCATTATAAATATAAATATTTTTATTTGTATCATGTCACGTGTCGTAGGAAATATAATATAATCCTATCACATATTTTCTGCTATTCAATTTCCGCTCTTTAGAAATATTACTGGTAAGTGACAGATTTTGACGTTGCCTGTACATACTTTCAATAGACGGAAGAAAAGAAGATTTTAATATAAATCGAGTGGAAATCGAACTTACAATCATCGCGTATAGTCCGACCTTTCTTTTACTATGAGAAAGTCAATATTTTAAAAAGGAATTTTAGCAAAGTGGTTACAGTCATTCCACATCGACGGTCTCAATTGTCGTTTAAGTTGATCCCAAAAATATATTTCTATCTACATTACTTGTTGTTTTTCATTCTCTTTGAATGATATACATTTCATTTATTTACATTACGCCAATGTTGCAAATTCTAGTTAGATTTGTGTTATTACTGTTGGAGAAATGCTACATTATCAAGAATCACCACTTTCATATAAGTTTTCTGATTTCTTTTAAAATACAGTGACTAGAATTGACATGAACTTAAAAACCACAAAAAAATAGAGTAATAGAAATGACCACAAATTAATTACTTAGGGAGTACCATAAATTAGTATCAAACTAGTGGCTGCCTGCAACTTCTTTTGCGTAGACTTCTTGGTCTATTGATATTGAATAGAATCTTACCCTTCGCAATAAAAATGTATATTTATGACATCACATTAAAAACTTCTAACATTATCAGTTTTTTCTACTATATTGTGCATGCAATATACAGATAAGCCTTCCTCTCGAATCACTCTATCTATAAAAAAACTGCATCAAAATTCGTTGCGTAGTTTTAAAAATCTAAACATACATAGGGACAGACAGACGGAAAGAGACTATAAAGAGCAGATAAAGCAGCTTGTGACACTGCTATTTTGCCTTTTATTAACCGTATATATCCATGTATGGATGATACATGTGTATGTATGGTTGTAATAAATGTAGATTATTTATTTTATGATGGCTTATGAAAAGTTACTTACTATGTAGAATATAATAAAATATAGTTTATTTGGAAATTATAATATTTCTTGTGCTTGTCTAGAGACACACTTTTAATTCTTGAATGTGGTTAACATTTAGTGTAGTTGTCAATTCACTTTTCGTATTTACGTGTCCTAATATTTGTTCTTGTGTGTTGTTTTATCTTGTGCAAAATGTTATCATGCAATAATAAATGTATTCAAAATGTTTATTACTATAGTGCAAACCAGTTTATAAACATATAAACATGTGATTATAAATAAGATCTTCTATGTCAATACAATGCTGTGTGTTATGCTATACATGCACTGGTGTAGGTATTCTCTAGGATATGTAAACGTGATTTGATTCAGTAAGCATTCATCTGCATCGCAAAACATATTGTGATAGAGATACCTGATATATGTTTTATTGTTACGCAACCGCCCATAAACTTCTTTGTATGTAATGTATGCAAACTGCAAATTAATATATTAAATAGAGCTCTACTTAAGAGAGATATTCATATTTTACTTTAATTAAATGTTAATATTTGTTATATTTTATTTTAATCTCTATGTAGCTTTATTATAGCAATTAAAATCTTTGTTGAACTAAAGTTTTACCTTCTGATCGAGAAACTTTACTAGAAAATCTACTTTGGTAGATTTATAAGCTTTTTCTAGAAGTACGCAAAAGCGGATCACATGCATTCCACTTTTAATTTTAACTTCATAGCTCAATTAAAACCCATCACCGACCAACGTGGGACTAATTGTTAAGCACAAATATTTGCCCTTGTAACGGATAGCAGAATCAATTGTGTTGGTGTGACTAATAATAATTGTAAGCTATAGCGACGAGTTTGAATTTTCAATGAAGTAATAAGCTTCCTTTGTTTTTATTGTAAAACTTTGAAGAATGTCACGAATTTTCTTTCCTTAATAATTAAAGTAATTCTAGGAAAGGTGTAATTTAGAAAATTTGAACTTTAAGACTTTATATCAGAAATTTATGTAGGGACGACATTAGCAGATTAGGCTATTGGTAATTCAGGTTCTTATATTTTTACCTATTTTGATTAATTAAAATTGTAAGTCCTTTTTTTAAATATTGTTTTGCCTTTTAAAACGAATAATTATGTGCAATATACACATCATTATTAAGTAGTTTTTTTAACCATGAGGAGGCGTGTGTCCAAAAAACATACACTAGTACCTACTAGTGTATGTTTTTTGGGAGCGGGGAAACGTAACATTTGTTGTAATTTTGTTTGGCTTTATACTGTATCATAAAAATCTTTTTAATTTTAATATTACATACGAAAAGGCAACGTAAATATATAATGATTTTTCTAAATTTTCTGAAACAAATTACAAAACCAATGTAAAACCATATTATCCATCCTGTTACGTTACCTGGACCGAGTTGGATGAAATTCGGAATGAAGATAGTTGAAAATTAAAAAAAAAGTTAACAAATAGAAAAAAGTTAAAAAGGTATTACTTATGTTAAAGACCAAGATAATCTTTCTTATAACTTTTGTCTGTCTATCTGTCAGCCTGTGTGTTTGTCTGTTTGTCTACAAAATTATTATGGCTAATCTGTGAGAAAATGGTGAACTGATTCTGAAGAGACTTTTATCGGCAGATAGCTGATCTAATAAGGAGTAACTGAGATTACTTTTATTTTAAGTACAATATCACAATAAGATAAGTCATAACATAACCAGTTAGAGTAATATAAATATATGGTCAGCTGGTCACCAGGTCTCTACTTTTTGTTATCAGCTAGTATAAAATATATTTTTCTTAGTTATACATAATATACTTTTAAACATTTTTAAAGTGTTATTCCACACTTAGCAAAATTGAAAAAGACATTTAAAGAAAACGTATAAAAATTTGAATGCAGCGGGATTCGAACCCGCGCCTCCTGAATACAGTTCAGGCGCTCTCACCACTGAGCTATGCGTTCTACTGTCCGCTGCGTCGAAATTCTTATACGCTTTTATTACAACTTATTTATGTTGTTAGCATCTCTGTAGAGAGATTTTTAAAAATTATATCATTTATAATCTTTAAATGGCTTCTTTAAATGTCTTATACATAATATATTTCAAAGTTATTGGCCTATTGCAGCAATTTATACAAGACGTCAATATTTTAGTGGTGCAAAATCAGCTTTGTAGCTTATACATGTCTTAACTCATGGTAGGTTGGCTTAATGCGGTCCATTGCACGCGAAGCACGTTATGCTCGATTGTTGGCTCCGAAAGCGACGGAAGGATGTCCCGCTGCGGTAGTGTGACTAGAATAGCATTATATTATTCAATAATATAGATATATATATGAGCAGCCGTGACTTCCCCATCCGTGTTAACATTTATAGCTAAAAGTTTCTATTTTTTTCAAGATTCAAAGCCGCTCCGTTTCTAAAAACACCGCGGCTAAGCCATTTTCAGCACCGCTGACATCGTTCACTGTCAAGAAAATGATACATCCCTTTATGTTACGCCTTCTCTGTATAATATAAAATATGATTAAGTAACACATAACATGGTTCATATCGCATAATATTTTCATTAGGATAAATTAGTACAATTTATATACATATATACATACACGCATGCGTTTAACAACTAATTGATGAAGTAATTACTGGGAATAACATTTATACATTTGTGTTAGCAACGTGTACATAACTGCGAGTGTATGTAGAACATAAATCCATAAATTTTCATTTATAAATAGATTTTGTTTTTTAACACAAATAAACAAATAACGTATTGAGAGAATGTATTATTTAAGGAGGGAGGAGAGAATGTATTATTTCTCTTCAATGAATACTGGATATTACAAGAGTTATTAAGATTCATGCTGAGTTAAATATAAATTCTACTTGTCTTTGTACGTTCTACCCCTCTTCAGAATAAGCTTTTTATAGGGGTAAGAATGGAACAACAAATGTCAGAAATAAAAGGTCAAGCATGAAATATTTAAAAATAACCGTTCTGTCCACTATAACAACATTGTCGACAATAGCAAAAGTGACTACGCTATAAAATGTTTACTTAAGTTGATTCTGGACCTTTAAGTGAAGCGAAGCATATCGCGTGACATGCAGTAATCAATTTGAGGCAAATGAAAATCATGCGAGCTTCAATGAGGTCCTCGATTGGCTTAACCGCATGTTGCCGTTCATATTATACCGCAATTGTGCTGAACCTTGACGATATGATTAGTTTATACCTTTAAATCATATTGTAACATGTCAATGTGGTTTTCAGCTAAGAAGATTCGTAGTTACATACATCTTCGATATTAATTAAAATGTATCAATGGAAAAATATAAAAGTGGGGAACGGAGTGTCTTAACACTAGATTCCCACTGCCTACCTTACTGTGTGCGGGATACAGCGTGAAGCTAAAAAAATATATAAAAATGTATATCTAATATAAATTTTATAAAATACCCTTTGCCTGTAATTCTCTTTCTCTGGCAATAGATTTAATAAAAGCAAAAAAAAATAAAATGTTATTTTAACACTTTAAGGAAAGAAAAATATTGAAAAACGTATACAATTTGAAAATAGCGTGATGAATTCGTTGAACCTACGAAAAGAACGGTTCTAAATATCAAAATAACTTGCTAATATTTTTTTAGTTAATTTTAACATAATCCCTTCCTCGAGTGGTAATCGAAACTTTCAACATTCGCGTTTACAGCAAAGTAAAAATCGATATATTTCCAGCGTATATGTACGTGTATATTTGAACTATACACAGCTTGTATTTATACATATGACTCTTCAGGTCAGGCGACAGAGGCGGCGGCTACGTTATCTCTGCGATCGTCAGGGCTTGACCTACAAAACGTTCCAATGTATCAATTAACCGTTCAAGTTGGTTGTGAGCTATAAGCTTACTACAGTTTTAAGCAGCATTTTACCTTCAGTATACAATATACAAACAGAGTACATACTTCATTACTTGAGAGGCTAAATGGATGACGTCGAGTAGTATTTATAACATCAAACGGTTCACAATATAATGGGAATGATATTCCAAGTGTTATAAAATTTAAGAGCCAGTAGACAAAACAAATCTTTTCCTTAGAAATAAGTATTTCAAAGTGACGAATAAATTAGAATTAGACCTCGGTTTTAAGAAGAAATTATAATTACGGAGCTACTTTACACAAGTTTTATTTTTATATTAATTAATGATGAAAATCGTTTTTACTTTCATTACTTTTGTCAACAAATTAAAATTTTGCAAGAGTTAATTGCATTTTATTCTTAGACGTAGACATTTCTGATAGTGATTTTTAAATATATACATATTTGCGCAAAGAAAGTATAATCTTTATATAATACATATATACCTACAACTACATACATATGTCAAGGTGACATTGTGACGCTATAATGGCATTTCGAAATCTATCTATACTAATATTATAAATGCGAAAGTCTATCTGTCTGTCTGATTGGAATAAAAATAGTACCCATATACTACTATAGTACCCGGCAATAAATAATGCACATCGATGCTTAGAATGAAACAGTCGGTTAGCTTCGACTTCGTAGAGCGTCGTCTCGGTCGCTTAAAATAATAGCAATGAGAAACGTCACATATCAACTGAGTGACAAAGACAACGCTCTACGAAACCGAAACTGACCGACTGTTTCATTCTAAGCACGGTGTGCATTATTTATTGCCGGATACTTGCTGTTACTACTTGTTTTTCAAAAATCATTCCTTAAATTGGGAAAATAGGGAAAAAGTTGGTACGAAAAATCTAAACAGTTTAACCGATTTCTATGAGTCCACGCAAACGAAGTTTCGGGCAATTACTAGCAATATTAAAATAAAGACAATGAATGACAACGACTATACTATATTCAAAATTTTATAAAATTCAATTTAATAATAAGCTATTGCACACGCTTTAATACCGGTATTTAATTAAGCAATCACTGCAGTCACAAGTTTGACGCACATCCTCATAGCATTGCATGAGCAGTAAATAACTTGGGCGTGTAATTTAATATCAACGTTCTGAATATGGTATGAGTGTAGCAGTAATCACAGTACTTTAATTATATCATGTCTTAACGTAGTACGTATGTTGTAAATAAAAATAATATCATACATGTTATATCTTCTAGAAAAGCAGTTGAAAATTAATATTAACTGCATATAAAATCATTCATTCATTTAAAAAATGTATACCTATTCCAATTAATTTCACAAGCAAATGTAGAATTTATTTTACTATTTCATGGCTATTAGACGACTTGACGTATATAAAATAATTTATATTGATCTAAACGTGAATTTGAAAATGTATATAATTGCTTGAAAAAAAGATGGATTGTTACCTAATGCCATAAGAGAGAAGACTTTGCAGTTGCAATATTAGGGTAGTTACGATCAATTATAAAATTTACAAGGAGAATTTACAATTGAATGCGCCTAGTAGATCCAACAAACAGACAGACAGAATAAAAAAAATACAGGTTCATATTCTATTACTATTTTTTCACCGTACCAAATACTTTTATCGTACTGTAAAGATATAACTTTTTAGTTGTATTAAAGTATAGAAGATTATTTAGTAAGTACACTAATCTCATACGATTTGTTTGATGCAATTGTTTATCGATGCAAAGGGAACTTTCGTTTGCTACGTGTAACGATAAATATCATGTATAAATAAACGTAGGAAAATAAATATTTTAATTTAATTAACATAAATATAGAATTAATATTTTCAGAAAATGCGACGCTGGTTGTATAAGTTGCAAGCCCATTATAGTTTATGATTTTTAAAAATAGAAAAAAAAGAAAACGAACATGGCGGGAGCGTGGCGTCGGTAAAAGTGACGCTCAGAATATTATTGATATTAAATTGCAAATAATAAAAATTGATTACAAGGAAATGAATATTTAATTAATAAATTTAACATATAAAATGCAAAAGGGATCGAAATATAATAATTTTGACATATTCAAGTTTGGTAAGATGCATAGTAGTAAATTATGAAGAATTTTTTGGTGAGTTCTTATTACATTAATGTTCTTAAGAGTTCTTATTACATAATATTAAAATAACATAAAGCGAATATTTAAATGAATATAAATAAATAATAACTAAATAATATAATAGTATTAAAGGCAATAAATATTTAAAATATTAGGTCTATGAAAAAGAAAACGTAAAATTTGAAATACTAAATAAATTAAAGCGTTTGGCGTCTTGTGCCGCCAACTTTGAATAGTGTTGTATGAAAACAATAGTTTACATTTTGCTGAATATTTTAATATTTATAAATTAAATGTATGTTGCGAGTGTAAATAATATTTATTAAATAATAATAAGTGATGCGTTGGACAATCCAATATTTTGAATGTATGAAATTTAAAATTGCATAAATATGTACTACATGTATGTATAGGGGCGACACATGTAGTGCAAATGATAATAATAAGCTATTAATGTGTTGGATAATTAAATACTCTATGGCAATGATTGGTACGATCTCATACGAAAGTATAAAACTTAAAATAACAATTAACTTAAAATAAAAATTAAAATAACTACTGTCTCTCGACTGTCAGGGTTCGGGGAGCTTATAGCAATCTGATAACTGATGTCGGAGACATTTCATTGAGTTTAAATGTTGGTTTAGACAAACGACTGCAATGCGTGTGCTGTGCAGTTAATTAACTAAAACGGCCGCCGATTGGTTGTGTGTTCGAACTGATATACGAACCAGCGACATTGGTCTCACACACTAGTAATGAATATCGGCTTCACAAACCGACGAATTATATTGGTCTCACAAACCAGTAACGTATATGCTTCACAAACCGACGAATCGATTGGTATCACAAACCGACGAATCGATTGGTATCACAAACCAGTGAACAACAAATCACAAATTTAATTAAATATAAGTATATAATAAGCGTAACGAGTACCTTTGAGAAAGATTGTGATCTTAACAAACATGAAGTCACAGCTAACTAATAATTGAAGAATCAAATCGCTAAGGCATTGTAAGTATCATATACGTGAACTGTTTTGTTGTGTCTCAGAGGGTTCAATGTATGATCGGTCGGATCCGCCGAAAGGTCGGAAGTCGCGGCAAATGGGAGGGCGGGGACACACGGCTATTTCTTCTCTTAATAAGATATAGAATATAGCTATCTTGCATAGTTGTAAGTGGGAGATTAATAGGGCGATCCTAGGGCTATTCTGCGGACGGGCTCTGGGTAACTGCAACGGATAGTTTGTATTAGATACTTACATGTCTAAAGCCCTTCTGATGGCTAATTAATATACAAATGTGTCTATACCTTCTGATGGCAAATATATATTTGAAAAAGATTACCTTCTGATGGCTTATTATATGTATTTAATATATTATACGTAAAATTTCTTAACACTGTTACTTCGGAATCTCAAAAAGAAATTGAAATACCTACGAACACAACAATGAAATGTCCTAGCCACGAGACGTGTCATGAGCCAAGGTATGATTTGAATAATATATTTTTAAACATTTCAGGTAGAGACCAGTTACATACAGACAATGGAATGAATAAAAATGAGAAAAATAAAATATATATTAATAGAATAAGACTGAAAAAATATCTATATTATGGAAATATTATTATATAGAAGAACTTTTTGCTATTACAATAAACAGTTATTTATTTCAATGTCACCGCCTCCGACGTAATGGCAATACAGCATTATTAGAAATCAAAGGTCATCTGCATGTGCTCTTTGCAGGGTGCGGAATGCATGAATATTCATGACATTTAATATTTTTTTAAAACATACCATTACACTTTAAATATATAAACTGATGATTAAATCATAGGTACTTACTTATACATAAATGAACGTAGGAATATAGCATATTTTGTTGAATAATTCAATTTGATATAGTAATATCCAAACAATTTTATGAAGTAGTTTTAAACAAATAAAATAAACAAATAAAATAAACCTTTTTAGAAGATGTGACACTGGCTGTACGATTTGCTGGCCCATTATAGTTTATGATATTTAAAGATAAAAGAAAGGGAGCTGTGTTGGAGAGTGGCGTGGGCAAAAGTGACGATTAGAAAATTATTGATAATATACATTAAATTTACCAATAATATAAATGTTGTACAAGAAAGAGGAAAAAGGAATTTAAAATGCAAAGTGAACCGAAATATAACAGTTTTGTCATATTCAAGTTTGAACGCATATTTGTAAAGTTTGAACAAAACACTTGGTGAGTTCTTATTACATTAGTAATATAAAAATAACATAAAGCAAATATTTATTTAAATATAAAATTAATAATAAGCATTAGCATTGAGCTTGCCGGTCTTCCATTTTTGATAGTGTTGTATGAACACTATAGTTTACATTTTTCATAATATTATAAAATTTATATTTTTTTATATGTTGCGAGTGTAAATAATATTAATAAAATATATGAACAAAACAGGTACTGTCCCACAACTCTTAACTTAGCTTGGACTTGGCATTACCGAGGCTCACGTGTTTGGTTAAAGTGACCTGCTATGGTGATGTTGCTCTGTTGTATCGTGTCTGATGCTGCTTGCGTTGCGTAAGCGATATTTATACAAAGTCGGATATTGATATAACACGAGACATGCATCTGTTTGCGTATCTGGGTCTGGGTTCTTGAGTTTAGAGAAAGCTGATAACTAATGTTGGAGACATTTCACTGAGTTTAAATGTTGGTTTTTACAAACGTGTAGCTGTACGCGTGTGCAGTGCGGTTGCTTAAGTTAAACGATCTCCGTGTGGTTGTGCGTTTGGACTGATATTCGAACCAGTGACATTGGTCTCACAAACCAATGATGTACATCGGCTTCACAAATCAATAACGCCTTACAAACCGACGAATTACATTGGTCTCACAAATCAATCAAAAACAAATCGCTAATCACAAATGTAACATAATCTTAATATATAATTAGCGAAATAAATACTTAATCTTAATAAAGCATAGTGTGACAGCTAACTAATAAGTGATGGTTTGCTAAGGCATTGTAAGTATGATATATGTACATATGTGAACCATTTCAATGTTTGCTCGATCGAATCATCTGATCGGTCGGAACTCACGTCGAGTGGCGGGGCCAAACAGCCAAACAGATATTTTTCTTTCACTATGGCTATCATGCTAGTTATAAGAAAGAGATAAATAGGACGATCCTAGGGGTTTTCCAAGGACAAGCACTGGGTGATTGCAAGCGATAGTTTATGTTTATTACTTACATGTCTATAAACTGATGACTGACTTCATTCTGATGGCAAATGTATATTGTAGAGGATTACCTTCTGATGGTAAAATAATATATAAAACCGAACCGCCTTCTGACGGCCAATTTAAAATTAAAAAAGATTACCTTCTGATGGCTTGTTATGTGAATTAAAAATATTAATGACATTGACGTTTTTAGCTTAAAACACATTTAATCTTAGAGAATTAGTTTTTGTTTTGTTAAGGACTTTACTTTAACTTACAATCAACAAATAATTAATTCCGCTTTGAATAAAAACAATATATTTAAAATTTTGGATTTGTTACTAACACCTGATATACGAAAAGTGCTCCGTCTTTATCGGTAGTTAAAGTAAACATGGTCTTCGATTTCATGAAGTAGCCACGTATTTAGTTGACCATATAGTTAAGCGCTAGGTGGTCATTCATTTCGTCAAACGACATCATGATCTGGCCAAACGATAATTGGTGATTTCTTGAACTGTGACCATTTCATGATATAGTCAACGATTTCATGTAATCTTTTATTTTACGATATGAATACTACATTTACTATATACACATCAGGTAGATGACAGGTTCAATAGTATCTTTTCTATAATTTTCAAGATATTATATATTACGACGATTCTAAATATTATGAAACATTTTAAGTAATGTTACTTGAAGTGCACAAGATGCTATATTCAATGTTGCTATTAATAGTAAAGAATTTTAAACGGGCACGGCTAAGCGAAAGGGCGGTAGCTCGAAAGCGATAGTCTGATAATTTTACTGCCATCCACGCACTTAGATTAGAATTCAGGAGCCTGGCTCAACACAACTTTTTAGTGCACTGTAATATTTAAATACATTAAAAAAATATATATTTTATAAATGTAATATTTTTAGTATTTCTAAAGCAGTATAAACATTGCCAGGTTTCATAATACTCCGTCCGTATTATTATCAGTAATAATAAAAACCAGATCCAAAGCTATTCCTTTACGTATTAATAAAAGGGTTATTATAAGTATATCTACGTGTATAGAAGTGTGAATCAATTACGTTCTTAACGATTTGTAGATGCATTTGGCTAATTTTATGAAATAAGTGTGTCATATCGATCGGTCAAAACATTCACTATATAAAAATGTACGACTTTAACCTTGGAAACTGATGCTGTATATAGGTATATATGATAAACATTTGTAAATGACTGAACACTCACTGAATAGGTGCTTTAGCATACTAATAAATTATAAACGGTAACAGAACTTAGCAAGAGACCTAAGACCAGACCTGTATGTTGTGACAGGCATCCGGTTAAACACAGGGTATTGAAATGTATGTAAATATTGCAGCCTACTTAGTGCTGTTAAATATTGACGATTTATTTTCTTTATTCAAATGGCATGCTACTGTATATTTAAATAAATTAAAGTGTTCAGTGTGTATGAACTTCTCATACTACAGGTAAAACAACGTCTACATTCATTGTAAAATGTAATAGGTACAACCGGAAGTCGACTGAAAAATGGTTCTTTTACAATGTTATAATAGTATTGTATTATTTTCAGTTTATTAAAAACTTACATTAATCAATAAGATATACAACAATTATTATAAATTTTGAATGAAATATACATATGTATGTACAAGCTTATTAAAATCGAGGGATCGAGCTGTCTACAGTTACAAATATATAGACATAAATCTGCTTTAAACGAACTTAGAGAGTGAATGGTATTTAAATATTTTCTTAAAATAGTTTATATGTGAAAGTAATAGTAGATTGTGTATATGTGAAATAAAGTAATAGTAGATTGTTTGAAAAGTTCGTCAGGGTACATAAATGGTAGAGTGTAGAATTTCGTAAAGTTTAGATATATCGACTATTTCTTTATAAGCTTAATAAATACAAGTAACGCACAGGTAGAGTAGCCTTTAACCGTTGGTTATAAAGGTAGTCAAATAAGGCGCGCTCGTAAACGTGATATTATGTGGCGCAGTGGGCAGCACGTGGGTGGACTGGATCGGGATTTGAACTCAGATGCAGTTTGATGACCTATTTCGAAGTACAAACATTTTTATCCCTGTTTCGGTACATTCGCTCGAATTTGGTTATTTTTTATTCTTTATTTTATATGTTTTATAAATTATACTCATAAAATACATTTTCATGTTTCATTATTAAATATACTTACTATACTTAGAAACTTAAATAAGTAATTCTAATGTAACTTACAATTCCGTGGGAATCAAATATCCATATTGATCATAATTTAAAACTAAACAAATACTTCAAACATACTAACGAAGTGACCAGAAATATGTTAAGAATTAATTTCTACGCGGTAGAATTAGGCGTAAAAGGTATTACAGCAAAATCTCTGTATAATTTTATTAAAAGATCTCCGCCTGTCCAAGACTATACCACCAGAACATTATCAGTCGATATAGCTAGCACTTACGTCCAATGCGTCTATTAGTAAGAGGGTTTCCAATTTAGTTAGGTAGCGAGAGAAGTAGTGGATAGCATTGATGCACATTTGCCTTAGAACTACACTTGGGTTTGTTGGTTGCTTGATATATCCGCAAATATTACTTCGCAAAGGTCTCGTATTCATCAAATTAGGTCAAAATCAAACAGCTCAAAACTTAGGAACTTCCACGTTACAGTAGGTAACTATCGTAACTAAAATTTAATTTTACTTACCTAAATCGTTACTTTAATTATTCTATAAATTTTAAACGAAAGCTAATGTTTTCGCAACAAAATTATAACGTCAAAATTGTTTCGATCAATTTCTTAGTTAACATAGAATGCTGTGGAATGGTAAAGCAACACATATTTTGTTTTTGTTTAGTATCAATAAGATAATAATTCGATATTTAAGATCACCGTTTCTTTTACTTAACTACTGTTCTTAATGAAATTAAAAATAAATTCAACATGAAAACGTATAATTGTTATGACAAGACGAGTTTTAATTACCCACGACGGAACGGCGACTGTATGTGTGTTTGAGGTGAGAGGTTGTTTGTTTGTTTGTTTGTTTGTGCAAATTACTATGTCAATTATTTCCGAAACTATAAGTACGATTTCGATACGGTTTTCAATGATAGGTTCAGGTTCAATTGGCGTATGTTCTTAGATATTTATATATGTATATATGTTTTATCGCCCCAACTCATTAGGGGGCGCTGCAGTAAGCATTTTACATGCAAACGAATGTTTTCAATGATCTCAAGGTATCGTAGAATATATATAAAGTATATATAGTAGTCTGATTTCGATACGGTTTTCAGTGATAGATTCAGGTTTAATTAGTGGATGTTCTTAGATATGATATGTATTATCGTGTCAAACCACCAAGGGGCGCTGCAGGAAGCATTTGTTTGTACTTTTTTTGTATTGGCGCTGTAGTAAATATTTGTTCATGCAAATCAAAAAGTACTAGTCCAATTTAGATGAAACTTTCAAGGATAGGTTCAAGTTTAGTTGGCGCCTCTTTCCATATATGTTTTACGGTGACCACTCATCAACTGCAGTAAGCATTTGTTTGTATTTTTTTGTGTAAAACCAAAATTTTTCTTGTATTTATTTGTCTAAAACCGAAATTACTATTGGATGGAATTTTCAGAAATAGATTCAGTTTTGCTTGATGCATATTTTAAGATTTTTTTTGTTGTGGTGAAAACTAACTAGGGGGCGCTGCAGTAAACAATTGTTTATTGCCAGTTGCAATCACTATTTTAAATACAGTATAGATTTCGTTCATAAAGTTTTTTAAAAGGAATACCTGTCATCAAAACTGTAAATTCATGTTAATATTTTATTTTTTGCCAAGCCTGTTTTAACAACATAAAAACCTATGAGAAGGTTTGTACAAGCTTAAAGTGAACTGAAAATGACAGCCCCTGGCGAAGTCGTCCCCATCATCTCGTTACATATATTCTTTTAGGCGGGGATTCCTAGTTATTTTATCCTTTTTCAATTACAATTAAACCGTCGTAAGTTTTTTCAAAATTTTTAATTTTGCCGTTTTTTATCCTTTCAATTAAAAAGTAATGTTCTAAATAGCATAAAGCCCTATTTTACATTACAATGAAGTCATGCATTTTACAAGAATTCAAAGAATTTAAATTATTGATAAGCTTTATATAATCGTTACTATATTTTGTTGATGTATCGTGTTTATACCTATATCCTGTAGATATATCGAGAAAACAAAGAGATCCCGCGACATAGCGAACAGAGGTTTGTTTGAAAATTCTTTCAATATGTACCGACGACGGCAGCTCCGTTTGTCTGTCATGGCATGATTAGCATGACCTCCTTTTCATTTATAAGGAATAGTTAACTCGACAAAATTAAAGCTGCGTATGTTTTAAGATAAAAAATTGTTTATTATTAAATAAAATAATGAGTCTATATGAAGATTACTGAATGGATATGAACATGTTTATTGTATGGATTTTTCATTGGATATTAAATAAGAATAATAAAACTCAAATGCTTTATTTGCAAAATCAAGCTTAGCTCAACAATGTCTGTGGCTCCGATGTCTTTTTGAAAAAATAATGCCTGATTTAGGAGATCCTGCTCTTCCAAGAACAACACGATGCGTAATAGTTTTTTAACATTTATAATTAGCGAGTATTTTATATGTCCAATTTTTACAGATTAGTCCGTGTATGCGTGCGTGTGTGTGTATGTATTTTTATTTGTGAGTTTGATATAATATGTGTCTAGTGTCGCGTATGGGCCCCATTCTCTTGCATTGTGACTCAATTTTGCAATTACAGTGTTTTTAAGTGTTACATATGTTTAGTGGTTTTATTTATTATATAACTAGTATTACATTTGATCATTAAATTATTCTATCAATCACTGAGGCATACAGTCTATTGTTATATAATTTAGTTGATATAAACACGTTATTACTGTTAATTATGGCTAAGCATTGATGTGTAAATGCAATAATAGGCTCAATGAGAATTAAGTTATGGACAAACAGCGAGAATGATGCAGTCGGAATAATTTATTACAATTAAGTGTATAATATGCAGTGAATAATTATTAAGCTATAACTAACTTAAGGCCATCGTGGGACTTCCGACTGTAGACGAGTTTGGTTTCGTTTCCCAGTTGGGGGGGTATAATTATACTAAAAATACAGTAATTACTCTGCTCTGGAATCAAAGACTAACAGGGGCGTTGTGTTCCGCCAGTCTACACGCAATGTCTCGATTTCGGGCGTAAAGTGTATTGACACTGAATTTTCTTTGTTTATAGGTGAAAAAGTCGTGTAGCTCCTTTTTTAAGTAACTTCTTTAAAAAAATTATCTACACGCTTTTTTCACGCATAAATAGAGAAAACTTTTGCTTGCAACGTGGCTCATCCTTTCTATCAGTTACATTTTTAGTCCGTAGATGACAAATTTACAGAAACAATAATTATAATGTAAAGTGGCGGCTGTATATAAATTTGTTTTTACAATGTTAGAACATGTATTTAGCAAATGTTGAAAAGACAATTCAATCAATGCTTTTCTATATATTTTACCGGAGCGAGCAGACAGCACTTGGAAACTTCGTTCTCTTCGTTTCATTTACTTAAGTGGTGCGGTAATTTGTTGAATGGCGGAAATTATATTTATTAATTAACTAACCAGATATAAGAGAAGAAATTATTTTTTTACTATAAACATTAGTCGGAATAGCGATGCAGCCTTCGATCATAGTGAATACAGTGAAACACTTTTCAATTTGTCGACGCCACTGTGGTACAGTGGCGTATAAAATAGTTAATAAGTAATTTCAGTGAGCGTGAGTTAAAAATCACATTCACAAGCTCAATGTTATAATTACTCCAATACAAAAGTAAAGTTTCAAGTTGAAAATAAGAAAAAATCATACTTAAGTACTTTGCAAAACAATTGAAAAAAACAATATTTTTTGTATCATTACATAATAAATATAACATATGCACCGTGAATACATATATTGCCAAAATGTTATTAAAATTTGAAAAAGTTATATGCATATGTCGTGGCCATATCGTTTAATTGACGATTTCATGAAATCGTTAAAGACACCTTATTTTACGATATGACCAAACGTCGACGACGAAATCGTTAAACGTTGACGAATCAACGATATCGTCAAGTTCAGTTGCTCATTTCATGAACTGCGACCATTTCATGATATCGTCAACGAGATCATTGTAATTGTCAATTCTACGATCTGACCACGACACATGTCGTGGCCATATCGTTTAATTGACGATTTCATGAAATCGTTGACTATATCATGAAATCGTCGCAGTTCATGAAATGACCAATTATCGTTTGGCCAGATCATGATGTCGTTTGACGAAATCAATGACACCCTAACGTTTAACGATATGGTCAACTAAACGCGTGGCTACTTCATGAAATTGTCGATCTTGTTTGACCAAATCGTCAATTATAATTACTTTAACAACCGATAGAGGCGCTAGAAGCGCTTTTTCGTATATCAGCTGTTCGTAATAAAGCTAAAACTTTAGTTTTAAATATATTTTTTTTATTAAAAGCAGAATTAACTATCCTTTTATAATAAGTAAAAATTATGTTCCTAAAAAAATATTATCTTTTTATTTTATTGAAAATCATTATAATTTTGATTTTAAGTTGTTTTGTATTTGCGATACTATAATAATAAATTTAAGAAATATATAATAAAAACTACTTTTAAATACTAAAGAATCTGTTAAATATAAAAAGTTTAACCTAACCTAACCTATCTTGATAGGTTTTAAATATATTCACACAAAATAAAAATAATTACGTAAAAGAATTTTTAGGTTAGGTTAGGTTAAACCTTTTTTATTTAATTGATTCTCACAAGATTGAAAGTTTTGAGCTAAAAAAATCGCAATTATATATAATGAGTTCGTATTACGCACATACTCTGAATTTATGTTAAATATATTATAAAGACACCTTATTTTACGATATGACCAAACGTCGACGACGAAATCGTTAAACGTTGACGAATCAACGATATCGTCAAGTTCAGTTGCTCATTTCATGAACTGCGACCATTTCATGATATCGTCAACGAGATCATGAAATTGTTAATTCTACGATCTGACCACGACACATACATAAACATTACGAGTTTAAACTCTTATATTCAATTATAACTTCATTTACGCGGACGGTGTGACATTGTGACCCTTACCATGTTTCAATAGTCGAAATAATGAATAACAATAGTAAAATAGTAAGATCTTTTCCTCTATCCGTTCCTATAAAAAATACATAGTAGTGTTTTTTCTTACGCGATACTCTCACCGGTGGTTTCCGCTGTTTTTTGTCTGTCAGTCAGTTAATGTATACTGTACGAATTTATGATTATCTGAGCGTTATGATTAAGTTAGTTGTAGAATTTAGTCACACTACTGCTTATTTTATTGTCATATACGTATAATATATTATTTTTTTTTGCGTCACGCTGTATGCTGAACACAGCAGGGTAGGCAGAACCTAATTTTAAGACTCTCCTTTCGCTATTTTCCGCCGAAATGGCCTCAACGCCGCGCTTTGTGTGGTATGAGTGGCCTTTTATACTTCGGTATACCGACATAGTGTTTTATGTCAATATACCGAAGTATGAAAAGCTCAAAATACGATCACCAAGTAAGCATTCGCTAAATTCGCTAAGTGATCTATAAACGTCCTTTTTAAGAGTATGAGCAAATATAATAAAGTAGGGGAAATAAGCAGTAGTAGAACTCAGTGCTCAGTGGTGAGAGCGCCTGGACGGTATTCAGGAGGTTCGAATCCCGCTGCGAATTTAAAAAGACACTTACTTTTTTTGTAAACATTCAGTACGTAAGTCAAGCTATTCTTTTAAATGGACGTATATAATATTCGGCGTATTTTAAACAACATAAATAACCTAGTAAGTATATATTTATTAATTTGTTTTGTATAATTAATTGCTCTACCAACACAGGCAAATGTTTTGCATGGAGAGACACAATTTTGGTAACAATTAATCCGTAAATAATTACATTGCAATTTCGATATGTATTAAAATGGGACAGACTGATTTCCTGCAATTCAATTGCTACTGAATTTTTTTCATTCCACTTGATTTCTCCTCGAGAACAATACCAATAATTAAGTTTGTAAAAAATGTAGTTAAAGTCGCTCTTCTAGCTTTTTTTGCATGGGTCACTCTTTTCTTTGTGACTTCGTAGCCAACTACGTGTTCGCTTTTGTATCTTTCAGTCTCGGTCTGCATTTTTCGATTCATTACAGAGAGTGCTTGTTTTCCTACTCAACTAGTTCATTAGACACTGATAGTACCTATTCCATTTTTTTTTACAAAGTATACCAAGTCATTTATTTTCTCTGTGTCTCCCAGAATTTAAAGGTAATAGGGATTTCACTGATGTTGTTTTTGTAATTGTTTATTGTTTTCAGATTTAAAGACTCATGTCTGTCCATCTGATTAGATATGATCATTATTTCCCGGGTAGTTATTACATAGAAAAATATAAAATAAACAGATTAATGAAATATATACAAGTTTCTTCAGGTTTCTCAGGCCTCTCGTCACTATTAAAGAAGATTTTATATAAAATATGAAACGGTGTCACTACTAAGTGATTGCCCTAAGACTGTATAGATTTTTTTAAAAAATAATTTAACACAAGGGAAGTCTAATGGGAAGATTAATATATCTTAACAGTGAGATATGAAAACATTACCTTATGTTAACATAAGGGCAACGGATTGCCCTTATTACTCTAGATCAGCTTTATATCACCCATTATAACTAATCACAATTGAACGGCTGTTGTACTCATGACAAATGTAGCGTTACTCGCGCGTATTCTTACGTAAGAAAATAAATGATAATATATTTTTATATTGCTGTTATTTCTCTTTTAAACAATATTGGTTTCGGCCGTCAACAGTTTAAAGTTAAGTATTTTTTTTTTACTTCACGCTGTATACCACACACAGCAGGGTAGGCAAAGGTCGCAGAGGGAACCTAGTGTTAAGACACTCCGTTCCCCACTTTCCGCCGAATTCGCAGGCATTGCGTGTTAAGTGGCGGAACTTAACGCTGCGCTTTGTCTCAACACCAGAGCGAAGAAATTTTTAATATTTCCATTAAATATTTCCACTCCTCGGGTTGGGAATCGAACCACAACCAGCCGTTTACAATCACACGCTTGTGCCACTGCGCCACGACTGGCCCCAAAGTTAAGTTTACTTCACGATATTTATTACTATTTGTTAAAGGTTATTTATATCAAGTTTTGGTAGGTCCTAATGCTTGGTAAAAATACGTAACCTAATTTATAACAATCTTACGTGCTCATATTTGTTTGTTTGATCTAAACGACAGGAATCGAACCACAACCAGCCGTTTACAGTCACACGCTTGTGCCACTGCCCCAAAGTTAAGTTTACTTCACGATATTTATTACTATTTGTTAAAGGTTATTTATATCAAGTTTTGGTAGGTCCTAATGCTTGGTAAAAATACGTAACCTAATTTATAACAATCTTACGTGCTCATATTTGTTTGTTTGATCTAAACGACAGGAATTTCAAAACGGAGTTTCTTAAGAGAGGTCCTGGCTCTATTCAATCTAGTATTAGTCTAGATTGAATAGAGCTATAAAACTTCTATATACTTACACACTTACATATGTCATAAAAACTTCTATTTACTTTACACTACTACATGTATAGTTTGCGATCCTTATAACTCCAAATAATTGTCAATGAAAACAATTGGTACGTTTAAAATGTTTACGATTGCGATCTGTCACTTCCATTTACTACGATCACACATTCTATTTATCAAGATCACGCTTTGATTGGCACTACGCATAACCATGACGCAACTCTCAATACGTATAAACACAAACAACTTATTGTCGACGGAACAGTCGCATTCAAAGACCTTTCTCATTGAAATTAGTTCAAGTGATTGGCATAGAACGCTGTATCTACTGTAGCCCAGTACAATGACGCAGTGCACTTGTGTATTATATGACCTATCTACGATAGATTTTATTTTACTATACAATTCCCTTATTATTTACAACTTGTTAATTGTTGATTTTAGCTCGAATACCGTCGAAAAATTACTAAGTACACGTGCATGAAGAAATATTACAAAATTATTTTGTTCCCTTGTTTTACTAATTCATATTTTTTTTAAATTTAGTACAAGGTAATATTTTATTGTTATTATTACATCAAGGTGTTGTAACAAGTTTAATTATCCAATTATATTTTATTGGGGCCAACTTTAAACAAGCATGTACAAAACTTTTTAATATTTTTTAAATATGTAGGTACATATAGGATAAAAAATAATATGTATAATGATATATTTATGCATGTTATAAGTTAAGAAAAATAATATCTCGCGTACATTAAGTTTTTTTTTATTTTCATTTATATCTTATAATTTTCTATATGGTACACCTTTATGCACGGCACAATAATAATTTGCTCTTACAGTTGAAATAGTCAGGATATAAATCAAACCTGGATTGTGGTATCAAGTAACAAGCTACGGGGGAATTAAATTCCTATTGGTTATTTTAAACCGGGACGTCCGGTGGCAATTCAAATATAATCGGATTAACCGAGTTTAGCTGAATTCACTGTTGCAACACTAAGCCACTACGTTTTACCGATAACTCAATAATAGAAATGTTCGCTAGAGCTATTGTTAAATTTCCCAATGTAAGGATTTTTTAAAAAAGTGTACGCTCCATCAATAAACAAACTTTCATGTTATAAAGAACACTTTCATAGAATTTTTGTGATGTTGTTACAGGATGCGTATATGCAGTTTATTAATCGCAGTTTCGAATGGTATTGGAAAATTTCAATACCATGGAATTTTCCAATACCATTCGAAACTGCTATTAAAGGGAATGCAAATGCATTCCATTGGATAACGTGGTTAAGAGTTAAGTCAATATATGGTGTATAATAAATTTTGGACATGGTCTATATTGAAGGGATAAAAAAACTTTGAGTTGAAAGAAATATGCTTTACATATGTCCGATATTAACATGTAGCTGATGTGATTAAAATATCCATCGTTTGGAAGATAAATTCCGTACACTTTTACGATATATAAGTAAAATAAAATATATATATTTCGTTGAATATATATGTTTCACTTTCATGGCGTTGAGTTAAATTGATTAATAAATCTGCAAAGAACATTGTCACTTAACGTATTGATTGGACTTAAAAGGTCAACTATCAGAGTTGATGCGCTAGCGCCGGAAATGGTGCATTAAACGCGTTAAAGTCAAGCGTGATCGATCTGCACCGGTTCATCGAGGCTCAATTTCCGTCATGAAACGACAAACGCAAATCGATAGAAAGACCATTATATTCATTACTAGAGACGTGCACGCGGTTTCGCTTATGTAAATTAAAATTTCAGTCAATTTCAAGCGGTTACTTTATACTAGCAATTTTGTCAAAGAAAACTTAAACTGTTGTGACTTTTTTATTTATAAACCGATTAAAATAAAATAGACACTACAATAGTGAAAACTGTATTTAAATCGTTTAAGCCACTTCTGAGATTAGCGTACACAAACGCGCAGACAAACTGAAAAACGATAAAGGATCCATTATTACTTTTATTATTATTCATAAATTCTCACAATCATATTTTTTCTCATATATTTTTGATATATGGACAAACAGTTGCATTTTTATTATATGTATAGGAAATGGTCCTCTACCTTTTAGTTTATATTGTAATAGTCACGGAGTGACGCTATAGTGATATAGTAAAAGTTATGCTTTTTTTCAACAGAGTAGAGTCTCTCTATCATTTTTTTTAACTCTTTTTCATAATTTGAAAACGTAGTGTATATACACTACATTTTCTCTGTCTAACATGCGGTTAAAAATGTGAAGCTACGAACGCTTTACTTGTCTCTCGTTCTCCCTTACGTTTACAATATTACAATAAATAATTCTGATAATATTTATATATCAGTTATACAGCATTAAATAACTTGTCAGTAGTTCTTGACCAAAACATGCAGAAAATAGAGTGTAGAAACAACACACTGACATAGACGTGTCATCGAAATTCAATTCTTTTGTTACGGCTTTATACCTATTAAAAGTATTGACAGGCTACTACTTCACGCTGCGTGATTGATATTCGCATCCATCACGGTAAAGAATAAAAATGAAATACTACAGGAAATTCAATCCTATATTGAAATTGCGGAAGAGGAGAAGACTATTATAGTTAAAATGTTTATTACAAAACAAAAGCTGTGTGATGAAAAGTGCGTGTGTCAAAAGAACACAGGATTTACCCGAAAACTTCAATATTTGGTATTGTTTGTACATCGATTTTGGCGTGTCAATAATTATTTTAAATTCGTTTCTGATAACACAATATGAATTATATTTTGTCATGTATGTTTAAGTATAATTGTTAAGCTGTGCAACTTAAACGTGTGAAAATTACGGTCAATGTATAATTTGTCCTTGGGATTGATAAAAAGAACTGCAACTGCAATACAAAAAAGGCTTTTTACGTGAATTTTAAGCTACTTTTTATATTTTTTTCTATAATAGCTTAAAAACATTAAATATAGTTTCGAAACATGAAAACACTGTGCATTTTCTTAATGTATGCCGTATATAGGTACATATGAAGAAAAACATAATAACAATTGTTTCCTTTAAGTTTATGATTTTTTTTTCAGTGGTATTATATGTAACAAGCAACACAATATAACAACTGTCCAAACAAACTATTATAGCAATATATCGTCGGAACGTTCATTCACCTCTTATTGAGAGTAGAATGGGGAGACATCTCAAGCTGTGAATGGCGCTTCTTTCCTACAATATTCGAAAAACCAAATCTTTTTGTGTTACTGTATTCCAACAGGTAGATAGATAGATAGATAGATATTGTAAAGTTATCTCATCCGTTGTATTAAGATTTTCAACTAGCTGTTGGAATGGATTAAACATAGAAAACTTATTAGGTATTTGACAGCGAGGTAATGCAAGATAATGTATAAAGAATTATTTGAAGAAATGAGCTTAGATTAGATTATCCATTTTTTAAAATTACTATAAAACAAAATGGTGTGATGGTAATTAAAAAAGTGTTCAGAGCATACGATAAGGCTTCCCAGTTGGTATATTTTATAATATATTAAATATATATGGCATTATTTGGTTGTGACTTAATTGTGCCTAGACTTTATTGAAATAGAACTTTCTAGCAATTATTTTAAGAGTTAATTTTGTTTGTTAGAACTTATAATCTGAATAGAGGGAGGGTGACCCTCCTTCGTGACTCATCCGTACCAGCTGGCGTGCTTAGGGCGTCTGCATACCTAGACACTGCCAAATGATATATTGTAAGGGGAATTACACACGCGATATACTTTCACATCACTGAGTAATCGAAGTAAAATAGCTTTCTAGTTATATTATGAAAACTTAAAAAAATATTAAAAAAAGATAAGAATTTCACTATGTTCATAATGTTGGCTTTGCTTAGATTAGGTCTTATAAAATAAAATTGAATTCTATTATAGTTTCACAGTTTTATTATGATTTTGTATTTAATTATTAAATATCAAACTATTATGTATTAAATTATTACTGATTTCAAATTGAATAAATGCAAAATAAATATTACTTTTCAAACTAAAACATGTTTGTAAATAAACTACAGAAACATAAAGGGACAAACCCTAACTGAAATGAACACGACAAGGCAGCCCTTTTGTGAATCTTTGTCGCGTGAAATGCCTGCTTTACAGTTGTAGCGAGTGCTCTACGGCGGCTAAAATAAAGACTAGAGGACATTAATCTTAAAATCAAATAAAAAGCTATGATCTTTTTCACTTTTAGTACAACAAAATATAAAAGAAATTTGTAGTGGAGCCTCCATTATCGCCTATTGTTCATTGTGTATGTTCATACGAAACCCCCAAAAGAACATTTAAATAAGGGAAATACCCACGTACAGTCAGGGGTTGCTTTTGTGAAAATTCACGAACAAAGTTGTGTTTCCATTTGGATAAATCTGCATAAGCGGCGTACAATATTTGACGGATACGTTGTGAAAAGAGTTATGTAGCATTCAATTAAATAATCACTGTTGTTTTGTTAACGATATGTTTTTAATCGTGAGAAAAAAATTGTTTAGTCTTATATCTTATATATTTATATTCTATATTTGACCTTGCGTCGACCTAATTATGTTTTTGAGAAAATCAACGATACATCTAGTATAATGTCTATACTATTTGATAACATATAGCGATAACTGTTATAGTAGGAAAACGTACGAAATCTGCCATCATATATCGATATGATAGAAGATTTCGTACATATATACCATCTGGTATACAGTATTATAAACAGGTCATAATATCTTAAATAAATTTTACGCTTGTTATTTTAGTTTAAAATTGTGTTACTTATTACCATTCTCACTATATACTAAACATAAGATTCTTTCCTCCCCTATTTTAACCTCCTAGGGTTTGATTTTTTAAAAAGTAGCCCATATTTGACCCTGCGTCTTCAACAATCTTCTTCACGAATTCCATCTAAATCGGGCCAGTATTTTATTACCCGTGAAAAAATAACACATAGAAGAGATACAGATTTTTGCATTTTCATAATAATAATATTAATGAGTTTGGATATATCTAATACAATGTAAAGTAAATAATAACAGATGGCGCTACCCATTCCAGAAAACGTAGTGACATCTGCTGTCATATAGATGATATAAAGTTTTATAGACCGGTCAAAAGTATCTTTAATAAATGTTATGCTTATTTAATTTTATAATTATTTTAATTAGTGATATTAAAACAAATTTAGCTTCACTCGTGAACTATCGACATAATTTGAATGTTTTTTTTTAAAAATTATTTTTCTGCGAGAGTTGTGTTGCATACCAGGATAAAAACTATCCCATATGTTGCTCTAACTTCTAAACTAAATCCATACAAAAATTCATTAATTTCTACCCGGTAGATATCAGTATACAAATGATTTACTTATATCCGTCTTTTATTGTTTCCAAAAAAACTACATGGAATATCGGGATAAAAACTATCCTATATGTACCTTTGGACTCAAAGCTATTACTATACCAAAATTCATTCATTTCTATCCAGTAGTTTTTGCGTGATTGACGAACAAATTAACAGACAGACAGACAGACAGACAAAAATTCTATTGAGTGGTTTTTTGAGTGGTTAATATATGGTCCTCTGTTATCGATATGTTAACATACCCAATTAAAATTTTTCCAAAATTTTTCATGTACAGAATTGACTTTTCTACTCTTTTATTATATACTAGCGACCCGCTCGCGGCTTCGCCACGTGAACTGCGACTTTCATCCTCTATTGCTCTTTGAGATTGTTTTTTTTTATGAAAGGGGGGTAGTCTAATTATGTTCTTGAGAAAATCATCGATACATCTAGCACAATGTCTATACTATTTGATAACATATAGCGATAACTGTTATTGTAAGAAAAAGTACGAAATCTGCTATCATAGTATATCTATATGATAGCAGATTTCGTACATATATAACATCTGGTATATATGTATGTACCAAATCTGTAGATTAATTAAATTAGTAGAGAAAACATAAAAGATATAGATATAGATTTTTGCATTTTTAAAATAATAATATTAATGAGTACAGATATATCTAATACAATGTCAACTATATAATAACAGATGGCGCTAACCGTTCCAGAAAACGTAGTTACATCTGCTGTCATATAGATTATATAAAGTTTTATAGACCGGTCAAATGTATCTTTAAAAATGTTCTGCTTATTTTATTTTATAATTATTTTAATTAGTGATATTGAAACAAATTTAGATTCACTCGTGAACTATCGACAGAATTTGAATGTTTTTTTTTATTTTATTTTTCTGCTGGAGTTGTATTGAATACCAGGATGAAAACTATCCCATATGTTACTCTAACCTCTTAGCTAACTCCATACAAAAATTCATTAATTTCTACCCGGTAGATATCAGTATACAAATAATTTACTTATATCGGTTTTTTATTTTTTCCAAAGAAAATACATGGAAAACCGGGATAAAAACTATCCTATATGTACCTTTGGACTGTAAGCTATCACCATACCAAAATTCATCCATTTCTATCGAGTAGTTTTTGCGTCAGTGACGAACAAATTAACAGACAGACAGACAGACAAAAATTCTACTGAGTGGATTTTTGCCCTCTGTTATCGATATATTAAGGCACCCAATTAAAATTTTTCTGAAATTTTTCATGTACAGAATTGACTTTTCTACTCTTTTATTATATATATAGATATAGAATGGATATAGATAATAACAATATTTTTAGTTTAAACACTTTTAAGTAATTTGATTTATTTTTTTGTTAAGATTTATTTTTGCCAATCAGGACAGGTTAGGTTATACTTTATATATTTAACAGATTCTTTAGAATTTAAAAGTAGTTTGTATTATATATATTTTTATTTATTATTCTAATATCCCTAATACAAGCTGACTTGAAATAAAAATAAAAAGAGAATATTTTATTAAGAACATATTTTTTTATTTTAATAAACGGAAAATTACTTCAGCTATTAATAAAAAATATATATTTAACATTAAAGTTTTGGTTGTTATAGTAGTTATTTGACGATATGTTCAGATAAGATCGATGATTTCATGAAGTTGATTGCATCTTTAAACGTTAGGTTGTCATTGATTTCATCAAACGACATCATGATCTGGCCTAACGACAATTGGTTACTTCATGACCAGCGACCATTTCATGATATAGTCAACGATTTCATGAAGTCGTCAATTTTACGATATAACCACGACGTATACATAACAAATCTATAACACTGAAAAAATAAAAGAAAATTCTTACCACATAATAATATTTTTACTGTGATAGAAGTTGTTCTATTTTTGCAAGTTTGCCGAATTATAAAACAAAACAAGAGTTTTTTTGGATAATACCGAATTGGATTTAGTTTCTGTATATCATATCTCAGAAAACACGTATAGTGTTGAAGCAGTGATGCAGTGCAGAATGCAATTTTACTTTGCAATAGAAACGTTGAACGTTAATAAAAAATGGTACCACCATGGATGGCTGAAAACAAATAAAAATAATACCACAGACTTCAGAGTACCTAAGCAATATCTACGATGGTCTAAGCAGCAGGACGCTATGAATAATGGTAGTATAAAGAATTTATTGCCGGCGGGTGTGAAGGAATTCACTAATGTAAAATTGGATTAAGCTCTAAAAATAGAGACAGAAAATATTTTATTACTACTTTTTTGTCTTACTTGTTAAAATAGGAATTTAAAACAATCAATAACTTAAAAACTGATGAGGCCATTGAGATAGACTTGGCATGAGGTTCGGCCACTCTAAACGCAATGTCCTTGATCCGGGCGGAAATCAGAGAACAGAGTGCTTTGACACTATGCGATCTCATTATTAGCCAAAAATATCTCGCCTATAACGCAATATCATTTCCTGTATAATAATTAAATAGCAGCCTTTTTTATCAAATTTATGGTTAAGGGTAGCAATTAAACTATAGTTAATATTAGATCTTGAAGAATTTATGTAACCGAATACTTTACTTCGTACGTAAAAACTTGTAATGTTGTTTTTAATTCCTTGCTGTATTGACGTAATAAGGACTGTCTGTATACGATTGCTCAAATTTAATAAAAGTTCGTAAGTATTTTTTTCTTTTTACAGCACAATACTAGTGGAAAAGTGAAGCATTAGAATCCGCCTCACAACTGTTTACCTGATAGGCGGAGAACAGATCAATTTTATTACTTATCTTATTTTTTGAATTGTCTAACGAAAAAATATACTAACATGTAATTATTGTGTAACAAGAAATCAAGTAGAGTAGATCAAGTCAAGTAGAGTTCTTCATAGCATCGTCGGACGCAAAATAAATTTGCTTCGCTTTCCTATGAAGGTATAAACACCTACTTACTTAACATTCCATATTTGCGTTTTGCTTTTTTGGTATACCCGTGTCGCGTAGCAGTAATAAGTATTTATTTAAGGCTGTAAGAAGTATTACTCTACAGTCATTAAACGGATTAGCATTTTACGTAAACTATAACATTGTTACTTTTAGTACAGTTTTGTTTATTGTCTTAAATCAATTTTAAATCTAAACTTAACACGTTATAAGAAAATATTAAAAGCCAATCATAATAATCTTTTATATGTATTATTGTACTTGAAGTAGGATATATTGACTAAGAATGTAAGTGGTTGCGGTATGTTTATCTAGACACTAGTCAGTTAGTTATTACTTATATTATTTATATCTCATAAATATAGGCCAGGTGTACAGTGTAGGAGTGCTTACTGATGATTTTCAATTGAGTTTTTATTATATCTTGACGAAGTCCAACCGTAAATGCGACAATTCAGGGTTCGATTCTCATTTGGGAGAATGATTAAATATCTTTTTAATTATTTCCATTTTTTCCATTTCGTTAAGGTTGAGCGCGGTGCTGTGTTCCACCATTCAACATGCCTTACCTATAATTTGGACGGAAAGTAGAGAATGGAATATGAGAAGAAAGGTTTTCTTCACCCGGCAATGTAGAGAAAAACGTGATGAAAGAGTCCACCGAAGAAACTTTGCATAATAAATTAACCGTGAATGCGTTCTATTTATGTGTTTGCGTATTTGTGTTAAAATATAAACGAAACGGAGTGTCTTAACACTAGGTTCCCACTGCCTGCACCCTGCAGTGTGCAGGATATAGCGTGAAGCTATAAAATACCTAATTTCTAAATATTATATGGTAGAGCAGTCGTCGAGTCATTAAAGTCCTGTGTGTCAAATTTACAATATCATAATGTCAATTTCCCGTTACTGATAGTAATATTTGTATGATAACTAATTTAAAGTTTTATCTACGAATACTATATTTCATTGAAAAATTCCAGAATTTACAAACAGTATTTATTAATCTAAGATAAACATTTTATGGCAGTCTCAGTATTTTTACATGCATATGTAAATAAAAAAATGTCATAATGGTCACTACCGGTAATTAAACCTACAATTAATACAATTAAGGGTTAAGGCACACTTCAACTAAATAGAAACTTCGAAGTAAACAATCATATTTTAAGAAACCGTACATACATGTGATCAAAATGTCAATGTTGATTAATATAAATACTTTTTTGTTAGTACTTTTTTCTCAATAAGTAATTTATTTTAGAGTTATAGGTGTTTAATTTTTGTATTACAAATAACCCGAACGTTCAAGAAATTTATCTTAGCCTTTCTTATACAACAGTCTTTATGCAATCGCAGTTTTCACATTTTAGCCTAGCATTATAGTATTTGGTATTAATGACTCTCGATATGACTTTCTCTTGGTCTTTTCATAAATATTATTATCAAAATATATATTTTCAAATATTCAGTTCACCCAAAATAATGTTATTACGGCTGTATTACATCTTTAAGTGCTCAAGAGGCCCAGTCGTACGTTGACAAATTGTTGAGAAACGTTCTTAGTGTATAAGCACTCGAGCTGACTGCGGGCAGACGAATAGGCTTTGCTTTTAATTCAATATAAAAGTGAGCATTAAACACTTGTAACGTGCTACGTGGAAATACGCTTTACGCATGTGTAATATTTTATTTATATTATAATATATAACTAACAACATTTTAAATTTTAAGCTATTGAACATGCTACCACTAATCTTATCAGAAACAATTCAAATAAAGACTTACAAACTATGCCGGTAAAGTCCTAGATAACGGGTTTCAAGGGTCTTCTATGAATAATCTCTCAACTTGCAAGTAAACAAACAGACCGGATAGTTTTTGTTCACAGAACGAATCGATGGTTAAAAAATTCGCCGATACACATTTCGTAAGGCATGACGCACCGGAACGCGAGTGTCGCCAGCCTCAACTGCGGTCGGTGCGGGAGTCACTGTACTTGGTGTAGCTAAACTTGTGTAGGAGGAAGCGTGAGTAGTAGTAGTCCTGTGACTTCTACGCACGAAGTAATCTTCTAGCGACATCTCTATGTATTTTAATTATTCACATATTAAACAAAACTTTTTAACGCCATCTCGTGGGAATTTAAGTTAACTATAATTTGGTTAACTTCTAAATAAAGGATGATTTTAGATAACAATGGAACATTTTACTTTTGCTTATTAAAATAGAATATGTAAATAAAATGTTGACAACGATTGTTTTGTTAAAAGTAAGTTAATCTAAAATTTCATGCAACGCCATCTATCGCAATTTTTACGACTATAAATAGTTGTAGAATTATGCTTACTTGTTGCTGCAAAGTAAAACAGATGGCGCAATGTGCGTTTATTATTGGCGAAATCGTTGCAATGACAATATTAGGAATATTTTTTTTTTTATTATAATTGAATCCGTACAAGAAATTAAAAATTATAAGACATTTTAAGAATTTAAGTTGATCTTTTCAACAGACGGGCTAGTGATGAGAAACAAAAAATATCTAGTAGTCCAAAAAGTAACGTTTCAAAATACTTTTAACTGTGACGAGATTTTCTCTTTTCGACCCACCTTTCTTTGGAAAAGTTGGTTGGTCCCATGGTCTGAACCACATATTGGAGGTCTAAAAATAATCCTGTAAAAATGAAGGTTGAAAAATAAAATAGTTTTGTCACTAAAACAGTTTTTACTAAGGAAAAGGATCACGGCCAAGATCATCATAAACATCGTTGGAGCTTGTGTCACCATCTCGAATTTTAATTATTATTTCATGTTTAATAAAATTGTCGAAGTGGACGTAACGCATCATTGATCATCATCCGATGTAACATTGTACAAGCGTCTATTACTTTCAGTGTTCCTATTTAAATTTTACTTTGAAGCAATAGAAATTCTTAAAATTTACGGATTACTTGAAGCTTGAATCTTTAGGGACTTTTGTGTTTTATGCATTTTTTTAAATATTTTTTCAATTTTTAAAAATCATTAAATTAAGAAAATAATCATTGCAAGGTTATGACGATCAGAAAAATTTACATGTGTCAAAAAGATCAAGCTATCTTGTACAAGGTGTAGTAGTACTCTTTATAGTTTATTGTATGCTTAATATTATAAAACACGTTTAGGTCTTTATAGGTGTATGTACCTATATCATAGCAGTGGTGTAGTTACAGTAACTTACTTACTTCTGACCAAAGAGTAAAGTGTTTATGTTATAGTAAAAGAAAGCCCACTTGCATGATTTTTTTGTGGAAAAATTGAGCTAGCAGCAACAACTGCAAATTGAAACCGAGCTAATACACTGACAGTATATAAGCCATAGAAATATATTTTCATTTACTTATATATCATACATATTGGTTTACAATTAGAACTTAAAAAAACACAGATTTTATTAGAGATTATCACTTTTTATTACTATTATGTGTAACATTATTCATTTAATTAAATAATATTTTTGGACAAATCCAAATTAGCAATTAAGACATTTTCTTAACACTTATTATTACATAACAGAATAATAAGTCTCTTTGCAAAACAACTACACAATATTTACAGCATAATTTCAGCGCGACAGTAAGGAGAAGAGGAAATCTCGACTCCACGCACCTTGCAATGTAAACGAATAAGGAAATAAAAAGATAAAAAAGAAACAATGTATAAAAACGCGTAGCCACAATTTTGCATTTGCTTAATTTTATTCTTTAATCTTTTACGCTTTGTTTGGTACTGCCAGCCCTCAGTTGCCAGAATAAAAAATGATTTCATAAAATTATGATGGCATCAAGTAATAGATGGCGTTAAAATTGAATAAACTCTTTTATTTTAGTTTATTACAATTGAGAACTTTAGATCTCAAAAACAAACAAATCCTTTTAAACTTTTAATACAAACTTTTTTTGAAAATCTTGTTACATAAAAAACAAAGGATTGTTTCGAGTCGCGAAACACGGTTAATTTTAATTCTTATTTTTTAGCTTCATGCTGTATTCCGCACACAGCAATACCCTGCTGAGGGAACCTAGTGTTAAGCGTTAAAAGCGAACCTAGTTTTAACCCACTTTCCGTCGAATTTAGAGGCATTGAGCGTTAAGTAGCCGAACTTAACGCCGCGCTTTGCCTCGACACCGGAGCGAAGAAAATGGAAATATTAAATATTTCTACCCCTCGAGTGGGAATCGAACTCGCAACCAGTAGCTTTACTGGCACACTGTGCCTCTACGCCACGACTGATCCCTACATACACAAAAACAAAGGAGAATTTCGAGTCGCTAAACATATTTAATTTTAATTAAAATCAAAATTTGACATGTGTATAATCAAAAACTGGACTACAGCTACAACCACGCCAGAACACTCCCAGGACGCCTTTGAAACTAGGACAAGTCTAGGCAAACCCGGACGGGTGCCAACTCTGTTTGATACACTCAATGTACAGTGTTGTAATTTTTTTTTTCAGTTTTACGTTTTTGCTCCCATAGCAGAGTAGTTCAAGAGAACATAGTGTCAAGTCAAGTCCTTCTCCATTATCGGCTCAAAATTGAAAAATTGCGCTTTACGTGGCGGAACTCGTCGCCGCGCTTCGTCTTAAGTACCAGCGCGGAGAAAGTTTAATTATAATAATTTCCCCGTGTGGGAATCGACTCGACAACCATCACGCTGATAGTCACACATAATCACACTGCGTCACGATGGCCTCTAAAATCTATAAATGTTTTGAGGGAGTAAAAACTAAAAACTCAAAATCAAATGTTATATTTACTTTCATTGTCTCATATTGTCATACTGTCAAAATGGCCTATGATATATTGATTTAATATGGTGAAGTCTGCATCGAGAAAGCCATCCATGTTGAACGTAATTAAATTTACGTCATTGTCGCGCCTACCGACCGTTCATTCAGGCATTAAATTTAAATCGGACTAGCCTTCGACGACTCTAAATTGACGAAAAAGATATTTATTTGTATTGAACCAACATTTCCCATCGTTTAATACATAGATATTTTTTTTTGTATATTTAATTTACACTTTCTTAATACATCTATACAAATAAATATAATTGGAGTACCTGTTTGTTAAATTAAAAATAACTGCTTTTTACTAAATATGTAGATATATATATATTAGTAATTTACAAAACAAATAAATATTACTAAGGTAAGGAGATAAGAATCATCGAATAAAATGATATCAAAGCGAAATGAAGACTAACGCCGAAGCCGCATCGAACCCATAACCAAGGAGCGTTTAAAATCACAAGTTATCATATTGCGCAATTGTATAGCATCCAATATTTTCTTTAATATTTAAAATAATAGTTATTTTGAAAAGACATTTAGAATTTAGCGTGCAAACACTATGCTTATTTTGTTCCGATGATCGGATTTATCGACCAACTATTGCATAAATGCTTCAAACGTGGTACAAAGTTGACGTGACGTTTCATACACAACGGTGCGCTCGTCGCCATACAAAGTCAATTGACAGACTAGCAGCTCGATCAGTTGACTCATTAGCGTGCGGGCGAGTGCCGAGTTTTGCCCTTACACATTAAAAGAAACTAATTTCGTGGAGAGACATGCATCTTAAGAATAGATGGACTATACTTTTATTGTACAATTATATTTTTTTTAATTGCACGCCGGCATAGTCGCGCCCACAGTTAACTGTGGGCGCCACTATTTAAACTTTATATAGCTCACTCAATACCTAAATAATCTACGTCATATCATATAATCTTTATATATAATAAAAGAGTAGAAAAGTCAATTCTGTACATGAAAAATTTCAGAAAAATTTTAATTGGGTATGTTAATATATCGATAACAGGGGCCAAAAATCCACTCAGTAGAATTTTTGTCTGTCTGTCTGTCTGTCTGTCTGTCTGTTAATTTGTTCGCCAATCACGCAAAAACTACTGGATAGAAATGAATAAATTTTGGTATAGTGATAGCTTATAGTCCAAAGGTACATATAGGATAGTTTTTATCCAGGTTTTCTATGTAGTTTTTTTGGAAAAAATAAAAAACCGATATAAGTAAATCATTTGTATACTGATATCTACCGGGTAGAAATTAATGAATTTTTGTATGGAGTTAGCTTAGAGGTTAGAGCAACATATGGGATAGTTTTCATCCTGGTATTCAATACAACTCCCGCAGAAAAATAAAATTAAAAAAAAAACATTTAAATTATGTTGATAGTTCACGAGTGAAGCTAAATTTATTTTAATATCACTAAAATCACTTAAAATAACTATAAAATAAATTGAGCACAACATTTTTTAAAGATAATTTGCTATTAAAAATACGTTTGACCGGTCTATAAAACTTTATATTATCTATGTGACAACAAATGTCACTACGTTTTCTAGAACGGGTAGCGTCATCTGTTAATATATAGTTGACATTGTACTAGATAAATTCGTATCTCTTCAAAAGTCTGTATATCCTCTACCAGTTATGTTTTCACGGGTAATCTACTGGCCCGATTTAGATGAAATTCGAAAAGAAGAAGTCGCAGGGTCAAATATAGGCTACTTTTTAAAAAAATCAAACCCTAGGAGGTTGAAACAGTGGATGAAAGAAGAAGAAGAAGTGGTGAGAATGAAAGATCTAAACTCCTTGACTGATTTCGATTCATTTTCTCAGGAAAATAGTTGATGAGGCAACGTCAAATATAGGCTACCTCTCTTTTTTTAAAACTAATTCCAAAGAGGCAATAGAGGATGAAAGTGGTAGTACACGTGGCGAAGCCGCGAGCAGGTCGCTAGTATCATATAACTATTATCTATATGTCGTGGTCAGATCGTAGAATTGACGATTTCATGATCTCGTTGACGATATCATGAAATGATCGCAGTTCATGAAATGAGCAACTGAATTTTAAAAAATATCGTTGATTCGTCAACGTTTAACGATTTCGTCATCGACTTTTGGTCATATCGTAAAATAAGGTGTCTTTATAATATATTTAATATAAATTCAGAATATGTGCGTAATACGAACTTATTATTTATAATGGCGATGTTTTTAGCTTACAACAGAATCAATTAAATAAAAAAGTTGTGAGAATCAATTAAATAAAAAAAAAATAGACCTAACCTAACCTGAAAAGTCCTTTACGTAATTAGTTTTATTTTATTTGAAGATATTTGAAACCAATCAAGATTGGTTAGGTTAGGTTAAACTTTTTATATTTAACAAATTCTTTAGTATTTAAAAGTACTTTTTTTTTATTATATATTTTTTTATATTTATTATTTTAGTATCGCTAATACAAACTAACATGAAATAAAAATTAAAATGATGTTTATTAAAATAAAAAAATATATATTTTATTAGGACAATTTTTACTTATTAAAACGGATAGTTAATTTTAGCTTTGTTACGAACAGCTGATATACGAAAAAGCGCTCCTAGCGTCTCTATCAGTTGTTAAGGTAACTATAATTGACGATTTAGTCAAACAAGATCGACGATTTCATGAAGTAGCCACACGTTTAGCTGACCATATCGTTAAACGTTAGGTTGTCATTGATTTCACCAAACGACATCATGATATGGCCAAACGACAATTGGTCATTTCATGAACGATTTCATCATATAGTCGACGATTTCATGAAATCGTCAATTAAACGATATGACCACGACACATATACCTAATAACATTTTTAACATTTTACAGTGTTATTCCACACTTGGGAAAATTGAAAAAGACATTTCGAAAACTTATAAAAAGTTGAACGCAGCGGGATTCGAACCCGCGCCTCTTGGAAACCGGCCAAGCGCTCTGACCGCTAAGCTATGCGTTCTGAACGCGTTCAATTTTTTATACGTTCTCTGAATGTCTTTTTCTATGATAACGCCTGTTCATTATTCTGAAGCGACTATAAACATAATTCTATCCCAATTTTGTATCTAAAAATACCGTAAATAAGATCTTTAGTTTGTTTAAGACAAAGCCATAACGGAAATGTCTTTGTTTGAGCATAGAAAGAGGATGTTTCTACAAAAATATTTCGGTGTCAATTAAACAATAGCCGTGTCCGTTCCTGCGTAACATCCGGAAAATGTCACACTTATAGCGTTATTTGGCCTAGCCCTAAATAATAAGCAGTTTGATTATTCCAAAAATGTTCATGTTTATTTCACGTAACATTTTTATTGATTATGCTTATTACAATGTTTTTGGTGTGCTAAGAAAAAGTAATTATTACCATTTAAAAATCTTTTTTCTTCAAATATTGCCTTCATACATTACTGAAATTGGGCCAAATTTTATTTGTACCCTACAATGTGTGTTACGTATCTTCTCAACTTATTACTGTGTTTTAACAATTTATACATTTATTTTATTTTTATTTGGGTATACATACAGAATATATAGAACAAATAAAATTTAAACATAAATAACACACACACACATCAATGAAGTTTCCACTTAAAAAATTATCATGTATAATAAGTATTGTTTAAAAATTTACTTTAACTACTTAAGGTAGTATGTTATTTTTATAATTCTTTTCTATGATATAAATAAAACAAGAAGTACATAGCAAACTTCCTTTAATGTTTTATTCCTTGTGATTCTCGCTGAGCCGGTCACATGTTTCTTTAGAAAGTTAAGAAAAGCGACACACATTACCTATATATTGCTCACGACCTTTAAGTGTATATTTTATTTTCACGCGGGACTATTTATAAGAGCTTAGAAAGAAAATGTAATGAAAAGAAGTGGTAAGACAGGCAGAGAGAAACCTTGGTTGACCTTCGAAAACACAGTGTTGACGATACTGAAGGAAGGTCACGTAAAAAGCATGAGGACCCCCCGGAGGGCGTATATGAAGAGATTGATGACAGCGGACGAGGCGAAAGAAGTATTCAGGGACCGTAGCGTTTGGCACTCCATTCTTTCTGACTACGCCGCGAGGGATACAGCGCGAAGCTAAAAAAAAAATAGGAACGAAAATTTTGGACGTAGATCCTATAGAAAAGCAATGCAGTATTTTTGCCCGCGGCCAAGATTTGAACGGTGAGTTTACCGATATTTAAAGATATTACGAGATTTTTAGAGCACAAATATATTATATAGAACATTAAAATATTTAAAGGATATCATTAAAATATTTTTTATTTTTTAATATATATTAAATTCTTATATAAGACAAAAATAGACTAAAAAAATGAGGTATAGTTCATCTAGTGTATCGTTTGTTTATTACATTTACAGTGAAATAACTACTATAAACTTCCTAATAGAAACTTCTAACTTTTAAGGATTTACATCATTTTATGTGAGAACAATAAAAGGCCGCGGCCAACGTCCTTTCCAACCTATAAAATGTATATTGTTTATATAAAATCCACGTCTTCACAACTATTTTGCATTATCATTAAAGATTTAGTTGGAAGACATTTGCGGAAATTCATTAGAATGCTGTGGAAGCTCCAGGGGCCTTCTAATTCAATGTTAGGGTGACCTTTAAATAATTATTATTTATCCTAGAAAAATATTATAAATACTATAATACAAGTATAGATATTTAAAGAGGAATACAATAAATAATATTAATCACGTTGATTTGAAATAATTAATTCTGAACAAACAACATTATAAAACAAAGTGCGGTGTTGAGTTCCGCTACACAATATGTAATGTCTCAAATTCGAGTGGAAAATGTAGAACGTAGTGTTTGATATTAGATACTCCCTGCCTACCCTGATACGTAAGTAATCAGTAAAATCGTGAAGGTGGTTTTTTAAAGCATTTTAATAATAATTCATTGTATACATTTAATTAATAGCACGAAATAATAAAATATGTAATAGAAATAATCATTTTCGTCTGATCTTATTAATTAAATACAGTTATCACAAGCAATATATATAAAAATATAATAATGAAAAGGACTATGCGTCTTCTAATATAACGAACAATGCTTAGGAATTAGGTCAAAGTTCCAACTATAGTCCAATGAACATAGTCTGAGTATAGTCAGGATTTTTGTATTAATTAAACATATTTATATACACAATAGTTATTATAATAAAAATAAATACTCTTTTATTATAATAACTCTTGTATATATACAAATATATGTATTTTAGTGCCATCAGAGCGGAGAAACGATTCACCAATTACGTAATACTTTCTACAAGTGAATATTCACGAAATCATTATGTCTTATGCGAGAATATGCCTTTAGTTCATATTATAAAGCAACGCGATGAAACGTTTATAAGCTATGAAGATTGCAATATGCAATATTTTTCAAGAGCTGAATAAATTTCATCTAAGAGTGATAAAAGAATGAATACAGAGGCAATAAATGATTTTTCTTGCCATAAAATGTATCTCAAACGTTTAAAAAGAGTTGTGGAAGATTCCGATTCCGATTCCTGTTATCTTAATCTTATACTTAATTTTTTACGATATTGCGGTAAATACTAGTTTTGCGTTGCATAGCAAACCTGCTTATCAACACATGTTTTGGATCTTATTAATTTCTCTATGGTCGATTATTGTAAAGTAGTTAATTGTTTTATACATATAATTGTATTAATTAACGATACCAGTAAATTAATTACCGTGCACAGCAATTTCTAATCGTCAAATAAACGAGAAAGGAAATAAAAAGGCATGAAAATAAATTATTTATAAAATAATACTCTGGTTTCTTTCAACACCAGTTGAACATATAGATAGAAACAGAATAGAATGAAATAGAATAATACTAGAAGAGAAAGAGATAAGTTAGTGGGGTGAAAAAAATACTTCAAATTTTAACCCCAATTTGGATATAATCAGTTGTTTTAGTAATATAATAACTGTATATTTTAAAACCGACTGTATGTCTGTATGGAAATGTGGTAGACGTTCAAATCCCTAAAAAAATGACATTTTTATTTGTTTTGACGATAAATTCAGTAAATTGCCTGTAGAGGATATCTTTCGTGAAGTAGTTATAGATAACATAAGACCTATATACTTTACCATTTCTTTAATGATTTGCAATCATTGAAGGTTTGCGAAACAAAGTCTTTAGTTGTCTTTGAATTCATTCATATTTAGTAAAACGAATTTAATTCCGTCCATCCAGCAAGTGACCATTCCGTACATTGTGCATTTTTCAATCGATACAAGGCTTCCTTATCCTTGAATCCTATAGCAAATTAGTAGTTTTAGCGGAAGATTACTAAATTTTACTAATACTACTTGATAGGCAAAAGTAATTTTAATAAAACCCGATCCAAAGTAGCACTGATTAAAATTTGAATTCCGGTTCTTTATGTAGAATAAGAAAAAAATAAATTTCCCTCATATATATACCTAATATAAAAGTACTTACTGTGTTATATTAAGATTGCATCGTTTAAATTTCAAGACGAGATATTATCGATTTCTATTCAACAAAGTCAAGGTTAAATCTTATAAACCTATTAAGACTGTCAAGAACAGTAACTAGTGCAATACGCAGGAGTATTGAGCGAGCGATGTGCTCTGCAATATAAAGTGAATTTATATTTAATGTTATTATATACTAAAGCTCTCTAGTGATGCTAATTTTGTTACTTGTATGTGATAATTATATACCGGATATTACAAAACACATATTCTTCAAAAATTTATTTTCGTCAAATTGTCGTAGAGACGGTGACAATGGGATGGGTTCCGTTACTCATATATTTACAATAATAGCCAGATTAGCATCAATAACGGTATGCCACACAATTCGAAGCTTTGATATGAACTTGAATAGCAGCTTTAGAAAGTTTTTTGACCCCTTTTGTATTTATTCATTTAAATTATAAATAGGCTTTTTTCTAACGAGACGGAGCAATTTTTTTTGTTTTTACTAAATAATATATTTCTTAACTTTTTAAATATTCCTTAACTTTGGTATTAAAATGTAAAGCAAAAGTCGAACAGATCTTTCTTTTGGACCTGCCTTTGTCTACCGTCTTATATTAAAGTTTTCATTTCACGTAATCCAAACTTACATACATTATAAATGCGAAAGTTTGTCTGTTTGTCTGTCATGCTTGACTTGGATGAAATTCGGAATAAAAATAGTTGATGACACGGGGTAAAACATAATACACTACTTTTTTTAAATATCAACCCCTAAAGGTTGTGATGAAAGTTTGTATAAAAAATCGAAGCCGCTTAACCGATTATAATGAATTTTGGAATAAATATAGTTGATTATCCAAGGTTAAATATTGGCTATTTTATTTTTCAAAAATCCACCTCCAAGGGTTGTAATATAACGAAGCAGTTACGGAATTCACGTGGCGAAGCCGCGAGCGGGCCGCTAGTACAGTATAAGTAGTAATGTGTTTATTTAGAGGTCATCGCAGTGGGGCAATTAATGAATGTAAACACGATCAGTTTTGGATTTGATTCTCGATTAGGGGAATAATTACATTTAAATTATTTTCATTTAACCGCTTTGGTCCTTAAGATACAGAAATGGAGAGGTCTTAACTTAAGGCTCACTCTGCTATACGGGGTACAGCGTAAAGCTGTTGTTTTAAGTGTTTATTTATGTGTACGATTGTTTGCTTAATTGTTTTAACGCACGCTAGCAATTATAATCGCCTGTTGCACGCTGGACAGAGAAAATATTATAGAAGTCGTCCCCGTGTTTGTCGTTATTAAACATATAAGCCTCAGCGTCACCATAACCATAACGATTTGTTTTCTTTATTCTACAATTCAGCTTTATTATTATCTGAATTTATTAGAAGATGTTCGACAGAAAATACTTCAGTTTTTTATTATTATAATAAAACTATAATGTTGGAAATGTCGAAATGCTTAAAATATCCTGAAACAGATACTTTGGTACACTTAATAAAAATTGTACATTAGCAGATCAATATCGCAACAGCTAATAGGTGGTTTTGCGTGACTGATTGTATTGATTTCTTAGCAATCAATACCAGTTTTATGTATTGTTTAAACATTTGTTTTGAATAGGTCATTATTCTGTTGTGATAACATACTTTAACCCAAATTAGTAGAGGATAAGTCACGTTTTCAGTCAACATTATCTTTTTTTCCTTGCTTATATAAATACTTTTAAAGAAGCTGAAGTTCCTACCTAACCTGAAATTCAATTAAAAATAATTACTAAAGACCAATCGTTAAATGGTCAGAGTGACATTAAACCTATTCTGTGTATTCGCTTTGAATTCATAATTCTTATTATCGTGTAATTGCTAATAGTCGTCATAAAATCGTTATTTTCTTTATTACCTTGTATAGTATTCTTCTGACAACATATTACTAAATTAGTGTACGTACATGACTGCTTATAATAGTTAAAGGTTCAGTTAGCGGTATATGAATGTTGATGAGTTGATAATACTATATAATACAGCATGGAAAATACTGTTTGGAAAATAAAAAAAAGAATGATATGTCAGCAGATTGTCTTTGCTTACGTCACAAAAAAGGAGGACAAATTATAATGAATCATCCTCACGTTGACATATTTTGATTTTTTTATATACAATGTATCAACACAATTCAATATTTAAACAGTTGTAAACTTGTTGAGCGCTCGCAGCGAAATGTACTTACTATATTAAATTACGGTGTTATCAATTGGTCATATATTTCTACTAGTAAGACGTAATGAGAAAGAAAAAAATCATTTGCATTTAAAAATAGTATGAAATTTCAGAGTACATTCTTTGCAAAACCTTTAGTCAAACTATGCTACAAATACAATCGATACATTTGCAGGTAGTCCGGTTTTAATCGTACTGAATTTACAATTTAAATACATTACGTATATTTAATATATTTTTTATATAAATTCACTTTAGTCATAAATGAATACATTATGTTACACGAGTTCATTATTACGATGGATATTAAAATAAGGATTGCAGACGTAATACCACTCGAAGCTGTACCAATTACGCTCAGCGCGATGGACTATGCAACTTGTTGATGCGATTGAAGTACTGTTTTTGTAGCGTACGAAGGTTCATACAGGAGATACACATACAGATACTTAATTAATATACAAATTAAATTATAAAATAGTTATATAAGATAATATCTTAAACTATTAAATGTATTGTAGTTTACAATAGAGAAAATTTGAAGAAACTACATTTAATTTGACATAAATTCACCTAACATTGTTATAATCGCAAGAAATTAATTTACTTTCTAAGTAAAAAAACAGACAGAAAAACGGATTCCCATTTGCTACATATTAACTAACTTGATGTCGTATCACCGCAGTCTGCCGTATCTTCTACAACGTCCACAATTGGGTCATCGACTGCTAAATAATAAATACTAGAGAAAACTCGTGGGTAAGCTCTACAATGTTTTTTTTTTAATATAAGAATATATGTAACTAAAAACTATAAAAGTGATATAAATGTTTACGAATAGAGTAAGTTTATTATTTAAATACTGTCGCTATTATAAATATAATTATTATAAAAAAATAACTATATTAATCAGTAAACTCGTTGCATAAAGTACACATTTTTTTCCATAGTAATGAAGTTGAAGTGGGGAACGGAGTGTCCTAACACTAGGTTCCCTCTGCCTACCCTGCTGTGTGCGGGATATAGCGTGAAGCTATTTAATTTTAATTTTTTTTTTAGTAATGAAGTTTCCTCTGCATACTCCGCCTAGTATTTTAGCATAGACACGAAAAACTACTTGATAAAAATAAAAGTTAACAAAATTCGTAAACTAACTATGTAACAATATTTAATTACTAGTTTTAATTACAAGTAAAGTCCGTTAAAATTTTCTAAAACATTATAAAGGAATAGTAATAACATCACGCGCGGCTTACGACCTAGCACAGAGCCTGTTTTGTTGGGATCAAACAACTGATTAACATACATGCAAGTTATAATTTCAAATTTGTTTATAATTATTTAAAAGAACCTAACCTATGGACATACAAAACAGATATCTTGTTCGTTATATAAATATATATTGCGAACAATCGAACCTACGACCGCCAGTAGTGTAGAGAGCCGGCTCTCTGTCGGCTGACACTCGCTAATTTGGTTAAATTTCGTAAACAAAATTTAAAATATTTTTGCTTATTACGCTTTAAGTGTATGTGAGCTCTAGATTCGTTTATTCTTTATTTATATTTATTTCAGGAAGCATACTCAAATGTCCGAAGCCCTACATTTAATTTTACATTTTAAATAGTAATAACTCTAACTAAGCCGTATTGAAATATAAACCGAAAACAATATCATGACATACTACATTTCAGGATATATTATTAAACATACATATATTTTTTTGTAAATAGAAATTTTACTGAGAAGGCTACTTGGTTTATAGATTTTTAAATTTTAAATGGTTTAGGGTTGTCGAGGACATGAAAAATAGTTGAGAAGGGGAAATGTATAAAAGTGAATGTCGAGCGGGCGCGCGATTCAGTCGCACCGCGATCGAGAAGAGCAGCGGCCACGACAGGTGAGCCACAGCCAGCACGCGGTCACTCTGCTCGCAAACCGCGACTTATCCTTCACCCGACTACACTTCTTCCGACCCCATGAGGTAAGCATTTTGTTTATTAAACGTAATACGTATTTATTTATTATTATACCAATGCTTTGCAACGCGAATTACATTTTTTACACTATTCGTTATTTATATTAATTCTGAATTCGATGCGCATTTAAGCGGATTTTAATTTTTAACTGTACAATGTGCCTTCTTTACAACATTTACTATTTTAAATAGAGGCTAAAAACATGTTTTATATTTTCACCGTAGGATGTGAAAGCAAACTCGCTCTATTTCGTAATGCAAGAAATATCTACCCCCTCTCACCGACGATGCCGATGAAAATTATCTATCGTGTATTTCTATATATGTAAATATATTTTAATTGTGCTTTATATTACTTGTTATCAAGAACTAAATAATTACTTTTCTTTATTGTTTTAACGAAAGGAAGAAAAATTGATGCAAACTGTTGAATATCGAATTTATTATTGCAGTATAAAAGTTTTACATTTACAAATCTAAGAATAACTACCGGTTTTCAAAATAAGTATCCCTAAACTTCGAACCCAAACTTTTTATATAGCGAGTAACTCCGGGCAAAAGCTCTACCACTGCATCAAGAGATATTATCGAGAGTAATATCTAATATTTATATATTTCTTAACTTCACGCAGGAGGAACCTAGTGTTAAGAGTCCGTAAGAAAATTTAAATATGAAATATTTCCATTCCTCGAGTGGGAATTGAACCCACAACAAGTCGTTTTCAATCACACGCTTGTGCCACTGCGCCACGACTGGCCTCAATTTATATTTTCGATAGATATTAATTTTATCGTAAGCCGTTTATAAAATATTTGTATAAATATTCTAAATATAACGAAAAGCTAATGAAATAGAAAATTACTGTTTGTATTAAATATATTTGATTTCTTTTAGAAATTGATCTTCTGAAGTATATTGCTTTTATATTATAAAACGTACGTTAAATAGCCTAATCAAACAGGCTATAGGTATATATTTCGTTTATCGGTAGGACAAGTAAAATGAAGGAAAGTAATATACCTATTGCATTGCATTTTGTAAATACAACCCAACAATCAACAAATTTATTACAAACGGACCAAACGTTAAATTGTTTAAACATTAAATAAATATTGAATATTATAGTTATAAATTTGTCATATATTATTTAATCTCTCATATACAATGCCTTTCTCGTGAAGCTAATTACATGTAAATTAATACAACTTTAAATAGCAAATTGTAGGATTTATCAACAATTTGATAAACAGTGGTGTATGAACGAGATAAATGTTTTTCTTAACCATGTTTTATTACGTTGTAATTGTTAAGTATCACGTCTAATAATGTGAAATATATACTGGACGTGGACTACGAAAATGTAGGCTATATGCATTTTTTTATATTCAATAAAAGTAGCTTCACGATTTTTCAGCCAGGTAGAAACTAATGTTATTATGTTACTAGAGGGGAAATAATAATTCTCGATAGGTCTTTGGAAATTCAAACAACAATATTTTAGCGGAAAGAATGAGTTATAACTTAAAATGGTAAAGTTATGAAAGTTTATATTTACCAATTAGATAGGGAACGCTAGTAACAAGTGACGTCACGAACTTTTAGCGCCATGGTATCTTAGCTTCATTCTAATATTTTTTTGAAAGGACAGAACTAACAACTTAGCATTATTAAAAACATGTGATTATTAAATTTTTATATTTATTCCGAGTAAAAGTATGGTGTCGTTTTACTATAACTTTTATCAAATAGATTGTGATACAGCGGAACACTATTTGATTGTAAACGCAATTGTGGTGGGTTCGATTCACAATGGGGTATATGATTATATTTATAAATTATTTTTACTTTTCTGCTCTAGTAATAAGTGCGACGTAGAGTTCTCCCATTTTAAAAACGATGGAAGTGGAGAATAGTGTTTCGACACCAAATAAATAAACCGACAACGTTCATTCAATTTAAACAGTTATACGGTAAAAAAGAGAGCTCTATTGCTGTTTCGGTTTAATTTGAAATATACAATCAATTGTAGGTTATAAGTTTATGTTATGTCGATTTTCTTAACCAATGCCCTATCCAATAAAAATATTAAAATGGAATAGAGTAATAATAAAAATGTCTGTCTTCTAAGAAAAAATAACTTTTTCTAAATAACTAGGTCAAGGTCAAGAAAAATATTTAGAAGTACATTTTAACGTATAGGTAGTAGGTTCATAATATATAGTAGGATAAAGTGAATATAATAGAGCTTGATGTCAATAAATCGACTTTAAAATATAATATACTTATATCTGTTGCACGTGGATCCAATATCCAGTGAGTATGTGTATGTGGAATTATTCAATTATGAGAATTTCAAGTTCAGAGTTCCACGTACGCTCTTGTACGATCGGAAAATTATTGGAAATTGCTCTCGCTACATATTTCAATTACGTTATATTTCAACTGGTTTTATTATTAATGTAAAAAAAGTATATGAACTATAAGTTTATAACGTCTTTGTAGCGCATCGGGACGGCGCCTGACTGAACTGACTGTAAGCGCGATTGTTTGTGGGTTCGATACCCATCCGGGGGAATGATTATATTTAAATTATTTTTATTTCTGCGCTATAGTAACTACGGCAAAATGCAGCGTTTAAATCCACCACTCGATTTCCGCTGCCTCGAGTTTGGACGGAACGTGAAGAAGGAAGTGTCTTAACACTGGGTTCTCTTTGACTACTCTGCTACGCTGTAAAAAGCATGAAGCTGTTTTTTAATTGAATTAATTTGTCGTTGAATTTGTAGGTCAGTGTGGTTAAAATACGTAAAAAGTGGAGAGCGGAGAGTATTAACACTAGGTCTCATTAATATAAAAATCTTTAAAATATTACATAACGATGTTTGTGACTTAAACTGCCTATAAATGTACGGCGCGAGGTTACCACTAAGCGCCGCGCTAATATAGACAATCAAATCACAAGTATCGTGTACTATTTTATATGTTTAGAGTGATACGAACCTGCGTACGTTACTAAAGCTCCATGGTGGAGGATATTTTTACTATTTTGAAGAAAGCTGTATAATAGTTCCAATAACTTCAGTGTTTTGTTACAAAGAAAATGAAAAAGTAGGTGGAACAATTGCTGTCCCCCTCGCTGCCAATTTTGGAATTTTAATCGATTGAAAAGTTAATTATCGATACTTGGTAAATATCGATATTATTTGTTTATAAAAGGAGTAAAATAAAATAAAGAGTACAAAAAATAGACTTAAGATACAGACTACTAAAAAAATATGGTATGTACAACAGGTGACCTTATTGCTAAAATAGCGATTTTCTCCAAACAACTTTATGCCATAGGAAATAGAAACTAAAAGTTGAGTGAGATGTAAACAATATAAGATACAACAATATAGGTAATAAAATAATGATAGTACATTAATATAAATGTTGAAATAAAAATGACGGTGGTTTATTATACTAAGTTTCCCGTATTTTCTCTACAACTAAAAATTAAATGGGTTATATATTTTACATATAATTATACATATAATAACATCTATATAGTAATAAATACAAATAGATGGTAATCAATGATATGCTTAATTAAACTGCTATTACTATTTTATTGCTCATCTAATATAAATGTTACATCATATAACAGATACGCAATAAATAGGTATTCTAATTAATGTTTATAACAAACATAAGAAGCATCAGCGGCGAAGTGTCCATAGAACACTATTCCCACCGGCTTACCTTTCGAAAATATAATATTGTTTTTTTTAGCTGCACGCTGTATCCCGCACACAGCAGGGTAGGCACAAGGAACCTAGTGTTAAGACACTCCGTTCCCCACATTCCGCCGAACTCGGAGGCTTGCGTGTTAAGTTACGGAACATAACGCCGCGCTTTACCTCGACACCAGAGCGAAGAAAATGGAAATATAATTTCCACTCCTCGAGTGGGAATCGAACCCACAACCAGTCGTTTACAGTCACACGCTTGTGCCACTGGGCCACGACTGGCCACAATAATATATAAATATATTATTACGCCCGACATATTTCTTCAAAAACCTTACCTTTCGCCACTGATAAAAGTTAAGTAATCCAAATGAATATAAATAAAATCATTAATTTCTATGACCGTAAGGAAATTTGAGTTCCGAAATCTTTTAGGTAATTATTTAAATTTATAAAACCATATTGCAAATTTAAAGTAATTTTATTGAAAACTCCGTCAGCGATTTAAAGCAACAAAAAAGAAAATAATTTTCCGACTGAGCGTTTCACGCCTCATTGAGCGGATACAAAGCCCGTACTAATGTTTTAAAAGATTTTTTACTGTATTTAGTATTTTAAATATCTCATGGTTAACTCGCAATAAACGTGTTTCTCAAGTAAAATTCCTCAATATTTACTATGTCACAACAAAACTTGCAATGGACATTTTATGAAAAATAATTATATGGAAGTTAAAAGTTAGCTTATTTCCTGAATCTCTTCTGTATATTGTGTCACACACTGAATAAGTTTGAAGTGAACTTTCCTAAAGTTTTACTATTTTTTCTTCTATATGTATGATTTTTTTTGCAATATACATAGTTTCGTAATAAACATTTGTTAGTAGTAGTGATGTATCAGGTCCCATTGCGTGAAAATAAAAAGAGTAAAATATATCATGATACGCATGTATTGTATTAAGTCGTTTTTAACATAAAGTATCAATAATCCTATGACACTAACATCAAAAAGTAATAAACGTAAACATTGATAATAAAATGTATATAATTTTCAACCAATATCCGTATTTTCTAATGTTACTGTAGTAGGGGATAAAGGATTGAGACGCGCTATATTGAAAAAAAAAATAAAGTTATAATTCCAGCTTAGCTATTTAATAAACATACGACGTTAATATTATAGAGTTAATTGAATTTCAGTGCCAAGTTTAGAGTCGTGGGTTGTGGACGTACAGTTAATTAACTTTAGCGCTTGATCATATTATTGAAGAGCGAGTGGAAGCAAATTTTGTTAAGCCGAAAATATATCCAAGCTGCCGGATGTATTTTCTATAAATACGTAAAACAAGCGAAACATGCACTCCCACGCTCTTCCTCGTGTATAAGGGAAAAGCGGCATAGCGGTTCGTTCTTCACTTACCCCTATTAACGATATTGCGTATTCAGAGGCGAAACTCAACGCCGTGCTTTGTCATAAATATGATTGTACTTTGAACTTCGGCTGGACTTCGACTTGTTTCCAATCAAACGCTGTCCCATTGTGACACGAAAACCGGGTACAAAGTATATTTTATAAGTAACAAAAAAAGTATGTTTTGGATTTCCCTCTTATATATTTATTAGTTCATAGTTTCATAGTTCAATAGTTTCATTTCCCAAATGCCTCTGAGTTGTCGGGCGTTGTTTTTCCCGAAGAATGATATCTCAACTTTTACAGTATGGGATGAGGAGTAGCTATAAAAAATTGTAACAGGCTTATCAAAAGCTGTAGTAAATATATATAAATATATGAAATATTGTTATCGGGACCAATCGTTGCGCAGTGGCACAAGCATGTGACTCTAAACGGCTGGTTGTGGGTTCGTTTCCCACTTAAGGAGTGGAAACATTTTATATTTCCATTTTCTTCGCTCTGGTGTCGAGCTAAAGCGCGGCTTTAAGTTCCGCCACTTAACACGCAATGCCTCCGAATTTGGCGGAAAGTGGGGAACGGAGTGTCTTAGCACTAGGTTCCATCTGCCTTCCCTGCTGTGCACGGGATACAGGTTGAAGCTAAAAAATATTAATAATATTATTATGTACATACGTCAACGTTACTTTGAAATTATTTTAATACTATCAACCTGCTCGCCTCCACCTGTGTTTGCAATTTTTTATACAAATTTTCATCTCTCATTTTAATCCTTTGACCTTGGTCTTCAACTATTTTCATTCCGAATATCATTTACAATATTAGTGTGGATTTATAGTGAGTTTAATCGTTTTTCTTTGTTTATATTAAACAGTCAATATTATTTGGATAGTAGAAGTACGAGTCTTGAACTACGTATATATTACTTTTACCTATCATTATTCAACGCATAAGGCGGTAAGCTTAAGTCTGTTTATATGTTTGTGTCTAACATGCTGGTCACGATTCTCTTGGACAAACTAAACGTTCTTATAATTTTGTTACCTACGTAACTTAAGGTATGTTATTGACTTAAAACATTTGATGTCCTTTTACATTTTCTTAGATAACAATGTCAATTTTTGCGCGGTCTTATTGCAGAAGTTATTATTATGAAAAAGCGTACAAGCAATATATGTATGTATGTAGGGTTAAAAGATGCGGACGCCGCATGTTCACGTTTTGAAATCAATAAAAATGTCATAAATTATTATTGAGTGATATTAATTATAATGATTAATAGTATATTGTCTTAAATGTTCTCAATTGCTACAATAGTTAAGTCTAAATATGTACATTATTGTATATTTCATAAAATATTACGACATGTAATCGTCTCATGCTCTCTTCTTTCCTTTCCTGGATTATGCAGACAGCTGTTACCCGGATATAAAGGAGGATCAGCTTAATAAATTAGAGTGGCTGCAAAATATGTTCATTAACTTCATCTTTAGCTTACGTAAATTTGACCACGTCACTCAATACCGCTCTAATCTTAAATGGCTTACAATTAGGCACCACCGCAACTTTGTGTAAGTTGCGGCGGTGCTCTCACTCCTTTATTCCATCCTGTACAATCCTTCCACTCCTAAATATCTTAAGACTCGTTTTAATTTTATGGGTGCTGAGACAATTTGTCAATTACAACTGCGGTCTAGAAGTGACGACCGTTTAATGTTGCCAACTGCCCACACTCGATTCTATAGTGAATCTTTTTCTATAAAGGCGGTTAAGCTGTGGAATATGATTCCAGCAGATATTCGACATTCTAAATCTTTATATATATTTAAATGTCGTCAAACAAATTATTTCTTTTTCTTACAATAGCATATAGTATGTATGTTTTAGTATGTACGTTTGTATATATATATACACATTTGTTTATAACGTAATACCTACAAGTAATATTTATTTAGATACTTTATTAAGCAGCAGTCAGCAGTAAGACCGCCTTTGCACACTCTACTAGTTTTCATGTCTTGTATATTGTGTTTTAATTGTATTCTTCGTGTGCAATAAAGTATATCTATCTATCCACCGTTGCTGTGTAGCGTCAGGTTGTATGCGCGGTTGGATATGGATTCGAATCCAATTCTGGGGAATTATTATATTAAACTATTTTTTTCTCCACTCTAGTAACTAACGTAGTAAGATAAAATGAGGCGTTGAGTTCCGCCACATTGTCAGTTGGATTCGCGTTCAAGGCGGAGAATGGGAACAGGGTAGACTGCGGTGATTGTGAAGATATTCACAGCTCACCTCAGTCTACCCTGTGTTGCGGGAAAACGTTAGGCAGTTAGCGTGCATGAATTATTAAACGGTAACGTTATTTAATCATAACAACAATATTCTTTGACCTTGTTAATCATTTCATATTCCACAAAGGCTTTATCTTTCACTAGTACTGCGCTGGATCGGACAGTTGCTTTCTTCTTATAATAACGTTATAAAAACCTAATAAAGCTGAGGCTTGGTAGTAAAGAAAGTTAATAGGATTTTTTCCCTACTCTATACACCACGGTTTGGTTTGGTGTATATATTTGCTCACTATGAATCAAACAAATGATTTAGTAGATTTTTATATAGTTGGAGAAATTTTAAATGTAATAAATAAGTTTAAATGTAATAAATAAGTTGGAGAAATTTTAAAAGTAATAAACGATAAATATAATAAAATATAATAAATAGCCTCGTGCTGTGGGACAGCTGCAGAGTGTAAGTGTGGTAGTTTTGGGTTCGGTTCCCACTAGCGGGAATGAAGACTTATTTTCATTTCTCCGCTCTGGTACCTAAGGCAAAGCTCAGCGTTGAGATCGGCCAATTAACACGAGAGGTCTCGACTTCAACCAGGAAATGGAGAACGAAGTGTTTTGACATTATATTCTTTGTGACTACTGAACTGCGGAAAATATAATAATTAAATAATTTTTCCCAAAAACCGAAACGCTATCTTTACCTTTATGCATATTATGTAGAATACATTTATAAGTAATTTGATAATTCAATTGTTATGTCCATATATAATGTATACAACATCGCAACACTAAAAACGTTGTATTTTTATTTTTATAATTGTAAAAATGTAGTCTTATTTCAAGGCTGCCTCAAGCGTAAATTTAAAGGAAAAGTTTAATGAATATCTAGAACATCCTTAATGAAGATAAAGTGTTGTATTAATTCTCTCGGGGAATCACAGCAAAGACCTGTAGCTTAAGGAATCTTAAGGAAAATGAATGTATATCGGAGCTTATTTTTTTTTTTTATTCATTTAATGTATAATAAGTCCAGTACAGTGTGACATCAGTATTCTTTTATCTTTTCATCAATATTGCAGGGATATTACGTTGTGATTAATGATTTTTATTGTAATTGATTGTTATCAATTATAATAAAAATCATTATGTTAATTTGACAATACATAGATTATACTATTACAATTTAACAGGCCGGTATGCTAAACGAAAGATACTGACTACCTATAATACAGTGATAAAAAAATGTTTTCACAAATAAAATGTGTATTTACTCTCACCGTGTTCAGTCATTCAAAATTCAACTGCGTCACCGTGGCTTCAAATACACTACAATACTTTAGAATATTTTTGTACAATTGTGAATTTATGTGTAAATAATAGATTAAAGCAAAAGATTGAAAGCAAGCTTGAAAGACGAACGGTTAAAATATCGCCGAGTAGCATACGCATGTGTTGCCATGGCAACGAGTATGTCGCTTTATACAAAAGCTCCTTTGTTATAAAAAATATAATATCATGTTACAAAAGTATCTGCTACTAGCGAGGGCAACTTGCGTTCTATTATTGTCTTTTTCATCCTTGCAGTATCGATTTTTGTAAACTTCTTATACTTTTTATTTATATGTATAATACCCTTTTTACGTGGCAATATAACTGTAATAGTACGTTTTATATTTGACACTAAAGCATTTTACAGGTTGAGAAACAATAAAATATATAAAAATATCATTTTATGAACCGCCCACGCTCATATAGACTTTTGACAAATTACCACAGTTGTTCAATAGACCAACGTATAAATAAATGGCAACCACTTCAAACTCGTAAAGTCAGTTAATAGAGCGGTGCCGTGAGAATGTGTGCTGATTGCTAATATACGCGTCAATTTTTCTCCCACGGTATAAAGTTTTAAAAACAAACAATTAGTACAATTTTGGTTGTCAAAATTAGTTATATGCAATGCACTGCTCAGTTAAAATTTACTCGTAGAGAGTTATAAAAGAAAATATATTGACACACATTCACACGAAGCATCATCACTATTTATTCGTCGTCGCTTTTACTATTGTATTCAAATCGAAGTTGTGACAAATAAACGATTGATCAAAAGGAACGTGAACAACTACAATATACTGGTATCGCATACTATAGGCACCGGCCTGCAAGTATATGACTTTAATGTAGGAATATTTATGACTGTAAAATCTATTTATTTTCTATCATCTCGAGTGCTTCTCCTGCTTGCTGCGTCATGATCTACTGTTGATTCGATCATAAAAATGACTATATTTTCTGAGATCGATACATCCCATCATCGTAAAATGAAGGTGGTAGTAAAACATCGAACACACCATCCAATACATTACGCTCATTTTTATCAATTTGACATTGTGATGAGCGACATACTTGTAACGGCCGAGTAATTTATCCTAAAGTACTTTTCATTATCAGTAATATTCTTATAATGATTGGGCGAGATTTATTATTAATGAAATATATTTGAAACTAAAATATCTCTAGACGCCTTTATGTCGCAATGGGAAGGAGTTTGAATATATAAACAATGGTTATGGATTGGTTTGATTTTCATTCGGACGATTTATATAGATTTTTTATATCCTCATCTCGGTAACTAAAAGTAACTAACATCTCTAAATTGGGCAGACACTGATGAATAAGGTCTTATGATAAAGTAATCACAGTGCTAAAATACTTACTATAAGAAGCTTCACATTTATTCCTCAAAGAAGGATAGTCAGAGTGAACGTAATTTCAAGATGCTCCGTTATCCTCTCGAAAATATATGCGAAAAATGAATGAAATAACAAATTCTTAGTAACACGCACCTCTTATTTTAAACTGACATTGTAAAACAACAATACTAGTAATAGTGTTTTCGGTAGCTAAAGGAATATTTAAACTAATCGACATTTTACTAAAACATACATAAATTTCATGAAACTTTATCTGTGCTCATCTTTTCAAGTATTTACTCTATGTGAAATATAATATAATATAGGAGACAGTGTCGACCCACTATACGCCATTCCTTTTACGGCCAACCTGTTCGATTTCTGTTAGAGAAGCATTACTTAAGTTGACAATTTAACTTTCTTGTTTTGTAGGACGAGCACTGCGTGTACGTGAACATGAGCGTACATATTTTAATAATAATGTGAAGAGCATGGTATTGATAATTTCATTAATGACCGCTTATTAAAGCCACGAGAAAACTTGTCATGGAATAAGAATTTTAGCGTCGCAGTTTTAGCGTAAACGTAAAAACTAGTTTGAAGTAGATACTGCGCACTAAATGTGTGTGTTTATAGGTGAAATTGAGCACATTGCAAGTTTCTAGCTATACAGCCTACAGTCATAAAAATTTCTAATCTAAAATGTTAAAGGAGCTTATATTAATGATGATTGAAAATTCATTGCAACTAATATTATTGCAACTAATTAGGTGAATTGCATTGGAAATTATTGTACTACTTTTTGCATAGTAATTGTCAATTCATTTTATAGAAATAATTTCAATTTTATGCTAAGCTCTACAAACGTACTATATTTATAGATATGAATGACGTGTAGTTCTGAAAACCAATTCGAATGAACGGAAACAATATCTTCTTTTTTTAATGAAATTGTGTACCATAACCTTCAGCCGGTCAGTCTATTCAAGGTCATTGATGTTAAAAGAAATAAAAAAAATACCATGTTTTTTTATAACGTGACCACCCAAGTGATTCCGATAGTCGAATATGAAATACGTCAATCATTTATATACACATACACGTACACGAACGATAAAATCAATATATTTTCTTTTCGTTATTGATTTATTGAGTCTGGATCACGGTCTGCCATCAGTACTACGTATTACATCCCATTCATTTGATATATGAAGCGACGTCTGCCAAAAAGCTTCTTACTTCTTATCACTAGCTAATTTTGTAGAAGTTATTATTTTTTTATTTTTTTAATAGTAAACTGGAGTAACAAATTTATGCGTACTATAAGTACTTTGTTTTGGTTTTAAAAGTATGTCGTTAATTTTAGTAGGCTTGTTACTAATATATTGTGTAATAAATCACATTGAGGTTAATAGACAAGTCATGTAAAACCACTAAATAGTTTCAGTACTACATTGACTCTTACATAAAATACCATCTAAATAAAGAAATAAATCGTTAAAGTAGAGGAAAACCATTTTCAAAAGCCATATATTACTGTAATGTAGGCACATTACATTATGGTCAAGATATTTTGATGTCAAGATATTTAAAACTCGGAATGTGTCAACGTTTTGATTGTTTTGATGGTCGTGATAAAATACAGCTTGTAACATAAATTTTATATTTTTTTCTATTCATTTTATGAGCGTTACAATAACGACACGCTGATTGATTTATCGGAAGAACGTGGGATCTCAACACTCGAGGAAGTGTGACGTGTGCCTAATAATTATTGTTTGTAACTTACATGTAATTATTTTTTCAGATTCACGCTTTTCAACATAACACTGCTCTCGAGAGAACCTAGCGTTGATTCACTCCGTTCCTTTATTTTCCGGCCTAAATAAATCACGCTTTGTCCTAGGTACCAATGCGGAAAATGAAAATAATATAAAATCACATCCCCGAGTGGGAATCGAGCCCACAACCAGCGCGTTTACACTCAGGCGCTATCCAAACTGTGCCACGATGTCCTCATTTATAATTGAAATAATTCTATACTAGCGGCCCGCTCGCGATATAGAAGTGTGAACTACTTAGTTGTTTGGTTGTATTGCAATCATAAAGTGTTTTTTTTTTAATATAAAGTCTCGTATGTTTTACCTTGGATTATCAAATATATTTATGCCAAGATTCATCATAATCGGTCCAGCGGTTTACATTTTTTATATAAACTTTCATCCCCTATTTATTTCAACCCTTTAGAGGTTAATTTTTGAAAAAATAAGTTAAAGCCTACGTTTGACCCTGGATGTTTTACTACTTTAATTCTAAACTTCATTTAAATCGGACCAGACAGACTTGCGCATTTATAATATAAGTATGGATGGCTTGTTTAAGTAGTTCTACATCTACGTATATGTAAATAATATTAGGTACTAACTAAAATCGTGACTTGTCTTTCATGTGGCGTGTTTAATATGAATGCTGCAGATGTAACCAGTAATTAAGGTTATTGATTTTTTGTTAATAATATATTCATATGATAGAACAAGTAACAAGTTGTTATTATTGTGGTTGCGGTTATTATAAATATTTACACAATTTTTCAATTGCTGTCTCACTTATTTTTCTCAAGTGCTCAAATTTGTACTAACGTAAATGGATTTTATTTCAAAATGTATTCATTTCATTTGCGTGATTATGTATTATATAAGTACATAGCTTATAAGAAGTTTGTTATCACAAATTTTGCAAACCAAATTAATAAAGTTATAATGATAACGAAAATTTTTAATTAGTATTATAAAAAAGTATGTACTAAGTTAAAAACATTCCGCGGTGTTTCTAAACAGTTGCAGCTTTAACAAGCACCCATTTTTTTAGTTTCAGAATTTGTATAAGCATAGGAAGCTCATTATTACAGTAAATTGAAATATGTCACTCAATTTCTTATTATCTTCATTATACTATTGTTTGTATTTAAAATACTGCGTTAAACTCTAGGACACGCTAAATAAAATTAACTACCGTAGAAAATGTTAACAAGGTACATGCCAGCTCTGAAAAGATTCAAAACAATTGAAGATTACTTTATAATAATGGCAGTCAATCTATTATATTACCTTTTGTATCCTATGCTGCCGACCATGTATAAAATGTAGTTCTTTGTGTAAGACGAAACAACTTTTTTAAATTAAAAATGTTGAACGCTTTTTCCCGCATATCATGATAGGCAGAAGGAAACCTGGTGTCAAGATATTCCGCTCTTCACTTTCTGCTCGAAATGAGACAGGGTCTTAGCGCCGCACTTGGTGGCTAGGTACCAGAGCGCATAAATGAAAATAACTTTATATACTTATTTTACTAAGCACTATAGTGCTAAGCTAGGTGCTAAGCACTATAGTGATTCCCAGAGTAAAAATCAACCAACGACCATCTTGGCCTGCGCCACAATGGCCTCAGCTGGAAAATGAATGCTTTTAAAGTGATTTGGAACATATCGTGACTTGTAATACAGACTTAGAACTACACGAGTGTCAACCCTTTGATATCATCGACGGCAGCTGTAATTATAATTCGTAACTATCATATAAAAAAATCTAAAAAATGTGTAAAACAAAATTTAACATGGCCTAACTTTTTGTTTATGTTTCGATTGAAATAAAATAAATACTAAATTTGAAATAAAAACAAAGATTACCAAAATATAAGTCAAAAATTATTTAATTTAGTTAACCTGTTCCTGAAATTAGCGTGCACTTACGCGCAGACACACAGAAAGAAAATATTTAAAGTCATTAATTAATGCCCTCTATAATAAGTTTACTCATATATCTTCTTTATTATATGTACAAGTGAATAAAGTAAAAGAATATTATATTGATTAAAGTGGACAGGGTTAAATAAATAAAAAAAAATGTTGAGGTCGGGGTCAGTCAAGGACGGATGTATGGGTATGGGTCCCTGCATAAAGAGAGCACGCAAGCTGTGGAATTCTTTCAACGACCTCCATACCACGCATTGATACAACTCCCATAATCATAACTTGCTACATGCGAAAGCATCAGAACGGTATATTTACATGCGACCACGACTAATGTACACCTATAATTATGGTAGCCGTCTTGGCTCAGTGGGACAACGTCTGACTGAAAAGACGATGGTTGTGAGTTTTATTCCCATTTGGGGGAATTATACCTATATAGTATTTTCATTTCTCCATCCTGGTATAGTCTATCTATTCTTAAAATGCACGGCCCTCCATTAAGTTTGATCTTTTATTTGTGAAGAAATATAAATATTGCAAAACTTCACTTGCGTGCGTATTGCGATTTTAATCAGTCAAGTGATCAAAATATTAGTCCATTACTTGACTTAGGATGACGACGAGCGCACGTTGTGCATGAAACGACACGTTCGTTCTGCAACACGTTCGAGGCGTTTATGCATTAGTTGGTCGGTAAATCCGATCATAGGAACAAAATAGGTACAGGGTGCAAAAAAATTAACTATTATTCAAAAGAAAATATTGTACTTTATTAATTTAATTAATAATTATTATGATTTTGTGTATCATGTCGCAGTATGATAATTTGTGATTGTAAATGCCCATTGATTGTGAATTCGATTTTCACTCGGAGACTGATTGAATGATGAATGATTTATTTTCATTTCTTCGCTCTGTTAGGATAATGCACCATGTTGACTTTTTCTACTCAAGACTCAATGTCTCTAGGTTCTCTTGGCTAACCCTACATGACATGAAGAAATGTGAAGCTAACCATATAATATGGCACTAAGCTTTTATGACATTATTTATTTTATGAATAATATTTGATATGAAATTAAAGTATAAAATGTACCCAAAGGATTTACATCTCAGTTCTATGTGGCAATTTAGTACAAAATACATAGTTTTAATATTATGTGCTCGTACACCAAGCCAAGATATAACTATCAGTAACGTTCTCATAATTAAAAATTATAAGTAACACCTTGCTGGTAGTAATCATACAGACTTAGCCGTTTAAACTATTTTATGAAGAAACCTATGTTTTGTTTCATCCATACTTATAATATACCTATATGTGAAAGTCTGCCTGTTTGTGATTCGGATGAAATTTAGAATGAAAGTAGTAAATATTCCAGGGTCATCCATAGGCTACTTATTTTTTTCAAAAATCCACCTCTATAGGGTTGAAATAGGGGTTGAAAGTTTGTATGAAAATCTAAACCGCTTGACCGATTGTAATGATCGTTGGCATAATTATAGTTGATAATCCAAGGTTATGCATAGACTACTTTCTTTTTCAAAAATCCAGGCTTGCAGTATAAAGAAAGAGTCACTATAACTAGTGTTAGTAGTGTCGAGCGGGCAGCTAGTATGTTACATTAATTCTGTAAAATTAGTATTAAACCGTTGGAATATTATCCAGTAAGGTTAATATTTCATTAATTTATCACTAATTTTACAGAATTTGTTTCTTGATTTCTATAAGTGGTTTATTTATAAGCGTATGCAATCCCCGTTTTGACTATCCCATTTCCAATCGTAGTAAGAGATATTTTTTACTTTTGTGTTATATGATTTTTTGTAATATTTTTACAATTTTTTAAATAATTAAATTCAGAAAATAATATCTCATCACAAAATTATGTCCATCAGAAAAAAATACATCATCAAAAATTATCATACACAAAAAGATCTAGCTATCTTGTACAAGATATAATGCATTTCAACAAGATTTCCGCGGAAAACATTACTGCTTTAAAGTAGGAAACTGTTCATTACACGGATGAGGTTAGAGATGTGTGTCACCCAATCAGATCTAATTAAGTTTGTACATATGCACCGTTCTGCCTGAATACTCGTATTCGCATCAAGACAGTATGCAATTATATTATAATGGAGTACTCTTGAATATTTAATTAGAAACTGAGAAACGTTTTGATATTATTGCGTAAGATTGAATAGATAGATATGTTATTATTTTCTTATTATAAAAACTTGAGACCACCGTGTGTGCAGCGTGTTATAAGTAAGTACGCAGTAAGCGCGATGATTCAGGCACTATTTACTTTAAATAATTTTCCATCGCCCCTTCGGTGAGCCTTTCGACACTCAATGTCACTTTAATTGTAGTTTCTCAAAAATGTTACGAGTTGACGAAAAATATATTTGATATTTTAACTTGGCCTAATTAATGTCTAAATGATTTCTGAACATATATACTTGTTATATTTCTACTTATCAAAATAAGAAAATCTTAATCCTATTTTGACATGAGTCAGTGGTTCTTGCCCTCCAATTTGTATTACTGAAATATTGCGTGTCTAAGGGAATGTGAGTAAAAACCAAAAATTGTGGCGTCATTAGTCAGTAAGGCTTGTGGGCCCACAAGCCGCACTTGCATGTGTCCGGATACGATTGTAACATATTGCCTTAACGATGGCGAAACTAATCTGGGGTCGTTACGGAAACATGATGATCTACGATGATATCGATATGCTAACAACAAAATAATTTTAAGTGTATTCATTATACTTTCTTTTTTTATCACGTGACATAACTTAAAATAGTTTACAATAATTTTCCAGTCCAGTCCTGACCAGTGGCCAGTCGTGGCGCAGAGGTACAAAGTGTACCTCTAAATCGACTGGTTGTGGTAAAATAATTTTAAATTAAATATATTTTTTCTGTTACAGCGGGGACGCCGAATATATTACCACGAACTACAATATGCGCAACAACGTCAAGTAAGTATATCTTTTTTTTGCATCTGTTTAAGATTTTAGAATTTTATTATAAGGTACTTTTTCAAAGATTAACATAATTATTTAAATCACATTAATGAATTGGGTCTTGACAGTAAGTTCTTACTGTCTTCCCTGCTATGCGATGAAAAGAGTGAAGGTGAAACAGCTTATTAGTTTGTCAAATAAAAATAGAACCATAATTAAAGAACTGAAACAAACTTAGGTAAAAATTACACGAGCAAGGTTTTTCAAAACGTTATCAACTTAAATAATGTCGATTGCTCCATTATATTATCAAGCTGTCGGTTATTTAATTAAGTCCTTTATTTGTATGAAGTTTATACAAGAACGTGTTTTCTACTGGTTTTGGTACTTAGTCTTATCTTATCAATGAATGTGTAAAGGAAACAATGTTTTTTTTCAAAGATACGATACTATTTTAATCATAAGTTGGTGTTCATCATTTTTATATATTTTCTTTTCACAGCAACCAATATTTAAGTGAAATGTATTCATTAAAAAACCAAAATATAATAGAATCCTTTTAAGGGGTATTTTCACATTTAACTGTAGTCGGAGAACCTAGTGTCAATACTCTTTGTTCTCCATTTTCCGTCTGAAAATATTTACGTTAACTTTTATTATTAATGTTTACATACTACGACATAATTTTTTTAGACGTCGACCATGCAATATTAGTGGTATTTCTCGTTTATTTCGTATCGCTTCTGAAACAACTTCCCTTGTAATGGTGGACGACTAATACCGCATTTTGTCTTAGGTGAACGTTTGAAGTGAATAAACATGGTAAATACATTTTTTATATTTACCATGTATAAATCTTAACAGCTATAACTTACAAGTACCTATACTGGTAATTAGTAGTTACTTTATTTTCAGTTTAAGTATTTCTTATATACAAAATGTATACATATTTTTAATTATTATAAAAATACATTGCGTTTTGAATATTCAAACAACTCATGTTGAAATTAGCTTTCGCAAAGAATTGTAAAATAAATACAATAATATAATCTTCCTTGAATACGATTTTTAAAATCTATACTTATATTATAAATGCAAAAGTCTGTCTGTCTGTCTGTCACGCTTTCACAGCTAAACTACTGATTTTGATGAAATTTATGATGAAACCAACCTCTAAAGGATTGAAAAATCTACACCGCTTCACCGATTGTAACGAATTATAGCATAAATATAGTTGATAATCCAAGGTTAAACATAGGGTAATTTACTTTTTAAAAATCCACCATCTAGGGTTGCAATATAACGAAACGCTATATAGTTCACGCGGCAAAGCCGCGAGCCGGCCGCCACTCGTAATATATGTGTGTGGAAAATTCGTCAACATTAAACGAGACAGGTCGACCTCTCAGTCATATCTACTTAATTTAATTTGGAAAATGAATGTACAAATATCTTTTCCACGGGCTTCAAGCACGTATTTGAGCCACGATCCGCAGCCAATCTTTATTAACTCAATAAGTATCCTCTAAAGTAATATAATTTGCATTTAGATCACTCGCAAACCGTAAAGATTGCCTTCTAAAGTGTATTTCGCTTTTACCTAATCTAATATTTATCGTCTATCATTATTAGTACTTTAATCACAATATTTATTAATATTTAGAATGTATTTTTTATTAAGATTTTAAATCAAATTAAAATCATTGTAAAAAGCCACATTCGCCTATCAAAACTTACTTTACTTATTACTAACTACTTCTATTGTTGATACCTAAGTTTATAATTAATACTTTACATGTGTAATTAATAATGTCTTGCAATTCACAGCGACGGCATTATGAATTGCAAGGTAAGTAAAAAAATTTTTTGTGATTGTACCTATGTCGATGTACTCCATCTTTAGTAATTTTCTCTGTCGAGTTTTAAAGACATTGCGTGGCTCAACTCAACTGCGTTTTGCCTCAATCCCATAGCGAAGGAAATGGAAATATTAAATATTTCCACTCCTCGAGTAAGAATCGAACCACGATCAGTTGCGTTTACATACAGTCACATTTGTGTGCTCTTACGCCACGACTGGCCGCTAATATAATAATTTATTCCATGTTATTGTACCTTGAATGACACATTTGTTTATTCAAACATAATTTTAGTGCAATAAACTCGAGTATATAAATTTATTTATTTCAATTTCGATAATTGCTGTGTTGGAGTCATATTAATAATTTATAGTAATAGGTACGTAATTTTTGTGGAAAATAAATAGCGTTGGAATAAATAGCGTTGGTTTATCTAACAGTATTTGTACTGTCAGGAACAGTGCACTTTTAGAGATGATAGAAAACGAAATAGTAAAGCATGGTAATTTAATATTTTAAAATTTGTTGCGTTTGCAAAAATATAAAGAAAATTGTCATCGCCCATAAAACGGTGTGATGATTGAACAATATGCTAATTAAGCGTAAATGTAAAGAAATTATGAAACCGTTATCATAAACAATTATAGAAAAGTGTATTTTTTTTGTTTATTAAATCGATATACGTATGTATGTAATTTGTATAAAAGATCAAGTGTATACATACATATATATATATATATATATATATATATATATATATATATATATATATATATATATATATATATATATATATATATATATATAAACTTGATCTTTTTCACGAGATGCTAACTAAATGATATAAGAAAAGTAAACATTGAACGTGGCAAGCAATTTATCGTCATCACGCATACAACGAGTAGTAAGGTACCTAGTACACATACAAAATCTACTGTTTGATTCATTGACGAGCCAAGAATAAAGACGATGTTGTTCTTAACATCACTGGCCTTAAGCCGAAAGTGCTTATTTTCTTATATTTATTTCAAACTGAAAAGTTAATAGGTACGTATAATATTTACTTTTGAAAACTAATACAGAAGACTAAAACTTAAATATTTCATCCAGTGGTTAGTACAAGCAGATCAAGTACAAGTGGCCTTAGATATGCTGTTTCTTATAATAATCTTTTTTAAATTAAATAGAAATATGCTAACATAAAAAAGAGTCAATTTAAAATATAATAGTTTTTATTGAGATCTTTAGTGTATGCACGAACTTGTCTTGCGAATCATATTTCTTGTCATAAACTGGTTAGAACACATTTGCATAGCTCTACCTATAAATTGTATTGTTTACTACAGGGTCAATCAACTCTTATATAACTGCGATGCTAACGGTAGTAACGGATAAGTGAATCCTGCAACCCGCACCTGCCGTTATGTCCGTCTATATAAAATATTGTTTGTATTATTATCCTTCAGAGTTTCCAGCGAAAGCATCTTCGATTATTTTTACGTTGTATTCATATTACGACTTTCCATTCAGTTGATCGAACTTATTTGAACGCATCGTTTGTAATTGATAAACTTCAAACATTTTTTTCGTATCATAATAAGTTACTATTAACGAAGTGTAGCAAATCCGTTAAACCTAAAGATACGAAGGTGAAATTAGTAATTTAGAAATACCACGTTTAAAACTTGTCATTTAAAATGATAACTTCAAACCGCAATATTCAATGTGATGCGTGTTGGCTTTGTTCATATCTGTGTTAAATAAATAAAATACACAGAATTTTTGCCTGTTTTTTTCTGCGCACTGAGTCGTCTGTGTAGCCACTAAAATCTCTTGGTGCTCTTCCCCGGCCGTCTTTGTCTCGAAACCTTAATCTTTCTTGAATCCTGGCGGCGGGAGCCAGCACGGTACTCGTGCATCGCGACGGGAATTTTATCTACGTGAACTAATTGGATATTGTTATAAATCCGGTGGTTATTGATTATAACATCCTTATGAACTCTCGGGATTCTCGGAATCTTCTTGCACGAATTCGAGTGCATTTACTCTAAAAACTAAAGAAGTAACAAAAACATTAAAAACAACAAAAGATATGATATGAAAGGATGCAGATGCCACTAGTCCGTAACGCATTTATTATTGAATAAAAAACCACCGATATTCATATCTATGGAGCCCAAACCAAAATAAATTCATGATAATTTGAAGAAATTTTATGGGATAACGTAGATCGAATATACAAAGCTAACATATACAAAGCTAACACATACATATTCAGTTTGACATTGACCATTCGCTCTCACATGTTCATATTACACAACGTGCCTGCTACTAACAGCTATTAAAATAGCGTAAAAGCTCTTTTACTACATATGACACCGTCAGGTGGTTTCATCTTCAATAATATTTGATATAGGTACTTATAATTTTCATGACAGTAACAAGACAGTAACAACAATCTAAAATATTAGAATGTAAAATATAAAAAATATTTGTTTTTAATATAACTTTGATAGTAATGAAAATGTTTTATGTACGCACTTAAACTTAAAGCAAGTTTATAAAAACTCAGAAACTTCGGCTATACCTGTCCAATATGTTCACATCTCGTCATCTCAAAATTTGTTTACAAATAAAATGTTTACCTACATATTTCTTATTTGTAATGTCCGGAAACCTAATTCACAAGTTTATCGATTTAAATTTTGTATGGAAAATAAATATGGTGTATTTTTAAATTTATAAAAAATGTATAAGTTTTTTTATAATATTATATTTAATACGCAAATGCTTCATAAATAGGCGCTTGTTTTTCTGTTAATAAATTAATGTCGTCTTGTTGAAATCTAAAGCGTGAGAGAATACGCATTTAATTATCGAAATGTATAATATTTGAGAAAAGTTCGTTCACCTTTAAGGCGATGCGCGTTGGTTGGACCGGTCTGGGGACATATGTATTTCATAAACGAGTGTTAGTGATGTATGCGATGTTTGTTGCAAGCGTTAGATTAATATATTCTTTAAGGTAATCGAAACTGTACAGACCATATACGTACTTGTATATATTGTTAATAGATGTACGAGAGATACTTAAATCGATTATTAGGTATAATGTGTATCGATTATAATGATATTAAATATTGTACTAGCTGCTTGCTATATTCGACTAAATAATTTAATAAAATTATATAAAGAATATGTGAAATAAGAAAATAAATTTAAAAGTACGTAAAATGAAAAGAATCAGTATTTACTCCCAATTTGTACTACCTATAAGTATTACATGATTTTGAGTACAAGTATTTATAAGTCAGTTCAGACACATTACATAAAACCAAATGTCAGAATCAAAGACAGCATAAATTTTCAGTGCAAATAAATTTCGAAAATTCCCGCGTAAAATGCCTAAAGAAATAATTATTGCTTGCAGAAGGTCATATTTTAGACGCCACATTGACGCTGTTCTACAGTGGCCTCCAATTTCATAATTGTATAAATATATTTAGCGAAATGAAAACAAACACTATCCTCAATAACGCACACTTTCTCACGACATCAGCGAATACCTTTGAAAATGATATCTTGACAACACAATGTCAATCGTGTGACTTTTCTTGTGTTGTTTCATTTAATATCATTGTTTCTTAGCTTTATTGTCTTAGTACCATCATTCATACTAATTTTATAAATGCGAAAGTCCGTCTGTTACGCTTTCATGGCGAAACCACCAATTTCAAAGGTATTCGGAATAAAAGTAGTAAAAGATTTAGAATCAAACAGGGGCTATTTTTTAAAATATCAACCTCTAAATAGTTCTAAATATGATCTTCTGTTCTGAAAATCTAAACGGCTTTACGGATTTCGCAGAATTTTTCCAGGCTCAAACATAGGCTTCCTATGTTTTTTTCAAAAAAAAGGATATGTAAGGGATGAAAATATACCTAAATATGTTATTGCGTTATCGTAATTAATACAGTGCCAGTTTAGCCTGCACAATTATATCTAACAAAAGTAACTCGATTAAAATACAGATTGACGTACGAATGTGACGGTTTGCCTAAAAGATATGGATGGATGAAATCAATATGTGGCGTTTTTGAATTATGCAGTTCCATGCACAACTTTTCTTCTAAGCCTAGAACTTTCTATTCAAAGTTCGTAAAAGGAATACCAGCTTTTTTGTAAAAAATGACAAAATTATAATTCAAACGATTATTAGCGTAATAATAAAAGAAGACGTTACTTTCCCCCACTTAACACGCAATGTCTCGATTTCAGGCGAAAAGTGGAGAACGGAGTGTCTTCATACTAGTTTCTCTCTGACTACCCTGTTATGCGAGGAAACTCAAAAATATTTATGCTATCTTATTTAAAAATATTTTAGAGTGATTTAACACGTCTTTTAAAAGTTTAAGTAGAACTTTAAATTAAATTGTCTTGAAATTCTAACTTTAATATTTTATTAAGTAATTGTAGAAGTAATTAAAACATTTTTTTTAATTTAAGCTATCGTAATATTCTTACCGTAATGATACATATAGCACAGGACATACAATACCATAGGACATAACACAGGACATATCATACAAATGTACACCTTCTCATATCAGTTTTGAAAAAAATATATAAATAACTCACTTTGGTGGCATGTCACAGTTGTGACCGACAACTTTTATTTTAAATATTTTATAATTTTTAAGCCGCTTTGCGCGAGGTACTGAAATAAGTTTCCTTTAAGAAGCCATAAGAAGGGATCTGGTATCCCCCGGGCTCCCTTCGTTTAACACCAAGGAAAATTGCGGCCAAGTAAATTGGGTTAGCAAAACAAATTGAAAATTTCGTAGCAATTTTCTACTTCAAAGAATAACCACTTAGAATTTTCCACTTCCCTACAAAAGCATAATGTATCACTCGACCCTGTGACCAAAGCGTTAATTACAATATTAGTTTTCTACCTGTGTATTGCGATGGTAAAATAGAATAATTCTTTAATATTACTTTCGAGTCTATTCATAAACTTCATGCATTAATAAAATATTCATGAATTTTTACTTGACAAATACTCTTCTTTGGTAATATTACATACGTCGAAATATAAATTTAAAGAGTTGTAGCTATAATAGTAGCTAACAAATGTTGATAGCCGTTTTGATTTCCACACATTAAGTCTCAGTTTGACGCTGATTATATTTTCCAATACCGGACGTTATTGTCGACAAGTCCCAAAATGTGTCGTCTCATTTAAGGTTACCTAATTTTACGTATCTGAAATGTAATTTTTTTTTTATTGAATATATACTTTACGTAATATTATACATTAGGAACGTCCGCTTGTAAGTGGCTGAAGAAACATTTAATGTTATAAATTATTTTTAGCAATGACATAATCTATTTTAAGTAATTAATAATTTAACAAATTATTTTAAATAATTAATAATTATATTAAATATAGAATAGATCCATTTCTTCGAAACACACTTCCGACCAGTTCTGGCTTCTCCTTTCTGGATTATGGAAAGACGTCATATGTGTATGTATGTACTTTTTTGTGTGTGCTTAATTATATTTTTCTTATTCAAAGGCCGTCCTTTTGGGCGCAAAGAACGAGGATGGAGAAGAGGTTACTGCTGGCGGTTGGAGTTATTTCTTTGATCGCAATTGCTTTCCTCGCGGCTTTCCTCGCCACTGCGCTTGTTAAGACTTCAACAGATATTAACGGTAAGTGAAACTTAAAAATGCCGACGATATTTTTTATAACAACATAATGTGTTATTTATAACACTTTTTAAGTTTTATAAAGTTTAATAATAATCATTTTTTACGGACACATTTTTTACAATAAACAAAGTTGTACACCACTAGTACCATTCATGTTGTGTTGCACAGATTATCTTATATATTTATACTCTAGGCTTCTTATGACGCACATGTTTTATAGACGAAGCAGCATCAAATTTTTCCCTTATCACAAATTATACCATACTTATAATGGTGTAATGTAACTTTAGCTCCTTACTGTTAGCGATCATTGTACATATATTTTGTTTACAAATGTTTATAATGTCACTCTAATAATCATTATTCCATCCAAGTAATTATTTCAGTGTAAACAAATATATACGCCGACTAAGGAAAGATGATGTTATCTGAATGCATAATTTATCTTAAAAATCAATTGTAATTTTTCCTATGAGGATAGACTTCCAAATGAGTTTACTGTTTTATATCTAAATGATAAAGACCATGATCATATCCTTTTCTTTTTATTTTTTACATAAATAGTATCATTTTGTGTGTTTGTTATTGTGTACCGTATTTAAATTATGTACATACATATTCTAATTCGTAATTCGCTATAAAGAAGCAGTAACTGAATAAAGTAACTGTACTTATAAAGGATATCAAGCGTGAGTTGTCATACAACGGATTTAGTACAGAACGGATTTGTATTCAAATTTTCGACTCACGAAAGGAATACAAAAGGTAACAAAAAAATATTGAATAATTTTTTACATTTGTATCTGTGCCAATAACCGATATGGGAAATTTAAAAACAAAAGCTACACTTATTGACGCAGCGGAACAATAGATACTTTGTAGTTCCTACGTTATGGTCATTTAGTTCTGTCGTTATTTGTGTCGTTTATGCTATTCTTGCTTATATTCTTACGCGCACAACATATATTCTTAACCTTACATGTCTGGTGCTCACTTAATTAGCATTTGTATAGTTCTGGGTAAATCAATAATTAAACACAAGAATTAATGTTTGTTTTTGGGTTATTTACCTAGTAGGTACTTCAATTTCCTTAAAACGTTTGACTTCCACACACAAATATATGTTTTTAAATATTCAAGGAATTACACTTGCGTCACTTCTATGAGATGCATACGTATATTTTTACAACTTTTGTAATGTTTATAATTATACTAAAGCGCAATATCAATTAATTATTATTCTCTTAACTAATATGTAAGTTATAAAAAAGAAAAAAAAACGCTGATACTTGTTCATATTTTTGTTATCTTTTTACAACGTACTCGTATTGAAAATAATTTCAAAAAATCAATATTATTATTTGTATTATAGATATATTATAGGCATGGTTCATTTTTATTACTCGAATAAAATTAATATATTATTAATTGAATATTATTCTTAATTACTTGAAAGACATTTTTTTTTTATCATGAATAAAAACAACTAAAAGTAACATTTATTACACGTTACAATCACATAATCAAACGTACATTGTTAAACTGGAGTTTAGTTTAACTAAAAAGCGTAACATTTTGATTATAACTCTGTAACCTGTTTATAACATAATAGACCATCTAAACTGTTACTGCGTCCTTTCAACAATGTTTATATACCTATAATAGTGTGTTTCCAAAGGTTTTTATGGATTTCAAGTAAAAAATGTAATATTGAGTGCTTTGTGCCATGGAAACTTGTAAGTTGCCCCACCGTGCAGTAGTCAAGCGCCATTCATGACGCAAATATTTTGGTAACAACCTGATCTTATTTAAATCTTGAGCGTCCAATATTAGATCACGTAAAATTTTGTAACGCGGTGTCGGCACGATCCGTGGTGACACAAATGAATTATACAATAAAAATACAATGCAATACAACCTATTTTAAATTTCGCTTGTAGAAAATTAATAATTACAATGGTGGGTATCTGACCATATTGAAATTACAACCTAATGTGTCTACGCTTTTAAAGTTATTATATTCAATGTTGAAAAAAATTTAATGTTACTTTCTAATTTTACATATTATAAAGTGCAAGTACTTTTTCCTAAACGGCAGTTGTGGACGGTGTTTCTGATAAAACAACAATTAAATAATTTGAGTACATTATATCATACACATTAGTCCCTATCTGAAGATAGAAGATATTTTTAGAAGGAAAAAGACTACATATATTAATGCCAAGTTCAAAATATAAATTGAGGTCAATACTAACTGGTCAGTAGGTGACGCGCGAAATTTTCCCTTTAAATAAAATATATTTGTTTATTCAAGTTCCCTTGTAGCCTTTTACTCAAAAAAACCTGATAAGTTGTTTAAAGATTTCTACAACGAAATTTTCTGAAGCCACTGCTTAAAGTGCGCCCATTAAATTAATAGATACCGAGTTAATATAATCTAACCGTGAAACTTAGAAGTGTATAAAAACTATGTGATAATTTTTAGTTGTTCAAAAATTCAACATTATTTTAGATCTTCATTACAACTTTTAAAACATAACCTACACGTACGTAACCGCTTACAATTTTAGCACTATTAACAGGTTTCTACACATCGGTTTTTTGTAATACTTAATTATTTATATAATATAATTTGCAGATTACAAACATTAAACACATTTTGCTTGCTTAAAGAGGCCATCGTGGTACGGTGGAATAGCAACTGATTGTTAACGCTATTTATTTTGGGTTCGATTCCCGCTCGGGGCAATTATCATAATAAAACTAAGTACAATTCTCCGTTTCAAAATCATTTCAATCATGAGCATTAGAACTATCTATATACGTATGTAGATGCATGCTCTTAATGGATAGCGTTATGTGCAGATTGAATTTCTTCACGGTCGATCGAGCTGAAAAATTAGCAAACTGATACTTATACATTTTCAATAACTACCATTTCTTAGTATTCTGGAATCAATATATTTTAATGTGTAAATTTACGAAGTGTTGAAACACTTTAGAAGCTACATTTTTGACTTTAAGTTATTGACGAAAATATACTTTTTAATGAAATCATTTTAAGATTCTAATTTGAATAGTATTTCCTTAGGAAGTGAATAGGCTCGACCATTTATTTTTAAATCATAATTCACAATATTTAGTAAATATTAAACGCAATTAAAATGCTATAATGAAATGAGATTGGTGCTAAAATTAACTACATATTTTTCTGTAATATAATTTAAATCATGAATTTTAAAATCCTTCATGCCCACGCATAATAACCAGCACTCTAAACTTTTCATCAAATGCATAACCACTCAAACCGTTTTTTGTCATTACATATGCTAGTGTTGAATGCTTTTATTGTCTCAAGAGTTATACAGTTCACAAACATTTAATATACTGCAGTGATGTCTTAAAGCACTGTTATTAATTGGTAAATATTTAACATATAGAATTGTGTCGAGATTTTATGTTTGTTGAGCTGTAAAAACTAGTTGCATCTTTTAGCCTGTGCCTTGAAGCTATAGTGTTTGTCTTGTGTGTGTCTCACTCTGCTTGTCCGTCCGCCTTCTAGACATGCCACAGACTAGCGAACTAAGACTTTCCCCGTCCATGCCGCCAGCCGTCATCGCCAGGAGTGACAGCGACGCCAAAGTATGCAACATGCCCGGATGTATCCACACAGGTGAGATGTTTGATATTTGCTACAATTATATAATAAGTTAACAAAGCCGAATGCAAGCATATGCATGCAGACAATGATTAATTCAACTTATAAATATTAATAGAAATGGTATGAATTAATGAAAAAAAAATACGCTACATTAATAAAAATAACTAAATATCACCTTACGTCACCTCTCACAACTGTAAATGATTTATTTGTTAGGTACTTCAGATGTTGCGTATATTTTGAACCTTCGTTAAACAAACGTCTTATAATATAATACAATGTTGTTTTATTATAATTTCTAAACTCACAAAAAGGCAAATAAGTGATGGATTCAGGTATTCAGTATCGGAAGTTAAATTACTAATAAAAAAGTATTTAGTACATGACACTATACGCGTATGTATAGTACATATATGTACATATCTACTACTTATTGTAATATAAGAAATATGCGTCATAATAACTCATCGAGGTATTATGTATGAAAAAGCCAACATTTGATTCCCAGAGAAACAAAGGTCTATTCTTTTAAAATATACAGCTACTGAGCTTGTCTCACGCCCTCATCATAATAGATATTCGTACTCTGGTCGGAACAAAATACGTTTATGAGATAAAAAAAATCAGATTCGTAAAAAATTTTGCAGATATTTATAAATACATATATTGTAACAGCAATACAACAAAATATACAATACCTACATATACATATTTTAAATGTAGATATCTAATAAAATTTTGACCTTGCCAACGACAAAATAATTACAAAGATAAAATATAAATATATTAAAATTATTTTAATATAATTAGAGATACGTTTAACGTTCAGAATATGAATCTATTAATTAAAATTATTTTGTCAGCTTCGAAACTGCTATCTAATATGGACGAAAAAGTGGACCCCTGCGACGACTTCTACGATTTTTCTTGTGGATCTTTCCTTAAAAACACACGGATACCCGACGACAAAACATCTGTGAATACCTTCTCCATCATCACAGACCAATTACAAGAACAAATTCGTACACTCCTTGATGAACCGATTGCTGAAGACGAACCTCGCCCATTTGCACTCGCAAAAACATTGTACCAAGCTTGTATGAATAGATGTAAGTAACCACATTCTTTTGTTTCTACCTCACTTTCCAGTTAATTTTTTTTTTGCAAAATATAGGATCTTTTTTATTTTATTTAGGTCTGCGGGAAGATAAGCCAAATAAATTATCACAAGGTTTCGTTGTTTTCCACTTTTTTCAAATTAATGAAATTTTAATTTGTTATAAAGTGTATATGTCATTTCTTTAACAGTACGAAGTATATATTTCGAACTAGTAAATTGTAAACGCAAGTGAAAGTAACCCAGTGCCGTTCCTTCCGCAGCTTGCATAACATATGACATAAGTAACTTTACCAACGCTGTAATAAAGGACTGTAGTAAAAGAAAAAAATAGTTTATTTACTTGTTTATTTTGTTCATATGCTTGGGCTTCACTCGCAAGTCATGATTTATGTTGCTAGTTTTTAGGTTTCGCACTTCCTGTGTATTCAATATGTAATTATAATCAATATGTAGTGGATTTATAATAATAAAAGCGAAACCTTTATAAAATGTTATAAATATATTTAAATATTTATCTTAGCTGCCATAGAAAGTCGTGGAGTTAGGCCTCTCCTCGACATGATGGAACGCCTAGGCGGATGGCCGGTGCTACAAGGCAGTTCATGGGATGAAGCTTCATTTTCCTGGGAAGAATCTGTTTATCGTTTCCGAAAAGCTGGTTACTCTGTGGACTACTTCCTTGATTTTTCTATTAGTGTGGATGTAAAGAACTCTACCAAGCGAATCATTGATGTAAGAACATTTTTCAACATAATATAACTTTAATAACGAAGCAAACTTCCAAAATATTATTTATATTAAAACTCTTTTGAATTCGATATTGAATCCACATTATGAACCCATAATCTGAAGTAAAATTCGGTTTAAAGACTAATGTACTTTTGCCGCCTTGTGATGCACATAATTCACATTTATTTTACCGCCTTGTTATAAAAAATACTACATCTGTTGTCTTAATAGACGATTATCCATAAGTTCTGACTTATATAGACAATATGCGCATAGGATAATATTTCATAATTATTTTTTTCAGTGATATAGTCTAACTTTCAAACTAAATTGCATTTCAAACTTAAGCTCGTGCCACACAAAGTTGGATTGATTTTCTGCTCGAACTTCTAGATTGTTTTGCTTGTATTTGTTTTAGTTGGACCAAGCCTCGCTTGGATTAAGCCGAGAATATCTGAACCGAGGGTTCAGTGACAAATTGGTGATTGCCTACTACGACTACATGGTAGACATCGCTACTCTCCTTGGAGCTGATCGTGCCCGCGCTGAAGTGGAACTGAAAGACTCTCTGCAATTCGAAATGAAACTTGCCAATGTATGCATATTATTTTGTTTCTTTTTTAATAGTCAACTTTCTATTCAATTGTGGCAACTGTATTTGAGGTTGCGGAAACCGGAAAGGGATGCCGGACCCGGACCCGAAAAATATTTTTGTGTACATAAACTTTAACCATTAGTCCGAATGGGAATTATATTAGCGGCACGCTATGATGGCCGTTTTGACATATTACAATAGAGATGTGAAATATCAATTTCAAAAAAATCTACGTTTTATTGCATGTATTACGTAATTAAATAGGTTTAATAAAACAAAAATATAAATGTTTACTTAATATACTATACTATTACTTAAACGAACTTAATATTGTAATGAAAAATTTACACACTTTATATGCACACAAGAAATATATGAATACAAAAGACACCAAAAAAGGTACTACAAAAGGCCATATTTGATCAGATTCGTCCATACTGCTATTTTCACTGTCATCACCTACATTAATTATAAGTTCGTTTTCTGAAATATTATCTATTTTCACATCCCTTTCACAATCTTCCTTTATTAAGTTAACATTTCTATTCACCACCTTTTCCTAGTCTCCTTTAGTCAAATGAAGTAGTTGTGATGGCAAGCGATCCTATGTGACGATCGTATTAGATTTCTTTTAAAAAAAAACAATTTGGAAAAGTTTGTTCTAAATAACGAGTTTTGTTCTAAATAAGTACACCAATAATTATAATCTTATAAAAATAAAAAATAATAAATTGTAGGCCCTAAAATTACATTCGATAAAATTAATGAATCTCTGCACATCACTATGATCAATAAAGTTCCGCAATTCTTTTCTTCAACGTAGTTGTCAATATTAATACATATCTTCATGAGCCGGACTACCGTCAAAACGGCCATCATAGCGTGCCGCTAGAATAAAACCACATAGCTTGTACAGTCGGTCTCTACTATCAGCTGATAGTTCACTTAATTTATAATTAGAAAAATACCACTTAATATATTAATCAGTTATTGTCAACTTTTATAAAATATATAAACCAATATAAACCAGTTTTAAATATTTAAAAAAGCTGAAAATATTTTCCAAGAACCCAATATTACATTGACACACTAATGAGCTCAATAGACCAAATCTGTAAACTGGAGCGTTATTTGTAAACTTGTCGTAACAGTAAGAACAATAAACCTAAAGGGGCCCCGGTCGCAAATGTTTCTTTTAATGCGCCCACAAAGAAGTTTATTTACGAGCTCTTCTGACTTTTATGTTGTATTAGAAGAATCGAAATTTCAAACGAGGTACAAATTTCACATGTGCTTCACAAACCTATTAACTGGCATCACCATCAGTCTCTTTATCTACTAAATTATTCTATTTCTGCTTTGGCGCAAGCAACTTCCGCAGATTTTTCCAGAATTCTTTACTTTCATAAATTACTATATCTAATATCTCATGCTCATGGAAATTCTCAGAGTACCAAGCATCGCTTACTTAATTTGTCAAAAAAAATCACCGATATACTTCTATTTTATTTAAAAAAATATATCTTATAGGTACATTGGTACTTCCAAACAAACAAAACTAAAATATTCTCTGTCGCTTCTGAATCAACGTAGTTTCGACGTGCTAATGTGTTGTCCGGTAAAAGTTCCTCCAAGGTTTCGGTAGATTGGCTTAATTGTGCGGCGACGGTTGGCAATTGATGTGGCGTGCAGTAAATTTTGCCTCGATTGTCTTACGACTTTGTGTTACTAATTTTTTAACACATGTTACTTTTTTATTTTAAGTTACAACAAATTTCACGACAGCGTTGCATAATGTTAATTGTTTTGTTTTTATAACTGACAGGCGAATCCGTTTTCAATTCTTGCGTGACTGCTCATTATTAACCAAAATTAAATAGGAGATGTTATTTTCTTGTACGATTACATATATTTTCATTATGTGAACCAGATATTGCATATATAATTATGTACTATAATTATAACCAACATTTTTAATATTTTCAAATGTTATTCACATATTAAGGAAATTGAAAAACACATTTTTAGAAAACGAAAAAAAATGAAACGCAGAGGGATTCGAACGATTCGATTTGGGTTTGAATATCGGTGCGTTCAAATTTTGAAATGTTTTCTAAAATGTTTTCGAAATGTCGTTCGTAATTAATATTTTTTAGTTCTGTTTAGATTATGTTATAGCGTGTGAGTAATGAATGAGCATGTCTATCAAAAAGTGATTAAAAAACTGATAACTTTGATTTCAGATCTCCTTGCCGTTAGAAAAACGTCGTAACGCCACAAGTCTTTATAACCCGATGACAATAGGAGAACTTCAACGTAAATTTCCAAGGTAAAATTACAAATGTGTTCTAGGAATATATATTTTATTTAATAATATGTGTTCAATAAAAATGTCAATGTCGGGAGAAATGGTAGGAGTTTATTTATTTTCTTTCTAATTAACATTTATAAAAAATATATATCAAATATATTTAGATTAGTCTATTTAATATTTATATACACACTCTTAATTTGCAGGATTCCATGGCTCACTTACATCAATCGGCTTCTGTCACCTCACGTGCAAGTTGGATTAGATGAGATAACCATTGTTAATGTACCCAAATATATTAGCGATCTCGAGGTAAATATTTGCTATGCATTTATATACCACTATTTGAGACTGTGTCAATGTTTACTTTTTTATATTTAAATTCGTCAAACCTAGGTAGATTTGACTCAAACACTCTGTAGTATGTAACAAAGATCCAGTCGGGAAAAATAAGTGTTAATCTTAATTATTCAATTAATTTATATATAGGTTCTTATGCCTTACGGATAAATCCATTAGTAAAATCAAATGATACATTTTTTTTTAATTTCAACTTAGACATTACGACATGTCGACATTAAAACAATTAAAATAATTTCAACAAGATTTATAAGTAAAAAATGAGATAAGATATTTTTTACAAATTAATACTTAATTGATCCAATAAACCATTAGTTACACAATTAGTTTTTATAAGCAACCATCAATAAAAAACAGCTTCACGTTTTTGCCCGCGTAGCAGCCTAATCAGAGAGAACCAAGTATCAAGATAGGCCTTTTTCCATTTTAAGCCCAAAATCGAGGCATTTTGAGTGACGGAACTGAACGTTCACTACAAATTTTAAAAATTCTATACAATGAACAACAATTAGCATTTCTAAATAAACATTTTGTAACGATATTCTTGCAGGATCTCCTCGACAAAACGCCAAAACGGGTTCAAGCCAACTATGTCATGTGGCGTGTGGCGGGTGCATCGATTTCTTACTTGACGGAAGATCTTAGGAGACGCCAACTAGCCTATGTTACCGCGCTCTCTGGCAAGACTGAGCGCGAAAGTCGTTGGAAGGAGTGTGCTGACACTACAAGTGTTAGGTAGTTCGATATTTTTTCATACTTTACCTAGTTTAATATGTATAAATGTAATCATCCTGTTAACATTTTAAAGTGTTATTAAGCCTATTGTTAGTATGTCTGTAGAGAGATTTTTACAAATTTCTGCTACCCAGACCCTGCTAGTGTATAAGAATTTCGACGCAGCTGGTTCTTATTCCGTTGTGCTCAAATTTTTAAACATATTCAAAATGTCTTTTTCAGATGTTATAATTTCTTTTCTATTTTTTTCCAGTATGTCCATCGCTGTGGGTGCTTTATACATCAGAAAATACTTTAATGAAAATTCTAAAGCAAACGCCTTGGAAATGGTCAATGACATACGGTAATTTATTATAATTATTTACGATTATGATTTTATTATAATTGTTTGTAGTAAACAATTTTATAAATATCTTCCTGTTTTAACGTAGACAACAGTTCCGGAAGACACTTACTGAAGTAGTCTGGATGGACGAGCATACTCGCAAAGAAGCATTGGAGAAGGCCGATGCCATGGCTTCTCACATCGCCTATCCCAATGAAATGCTAGATGACGACAAACTTACTCAATTCTATTCCGGCGTAAGTAAACTAATTATTATTTCTACGGTCAGCAGACTTGTTTTAATAAAACACTTATTTACTGAATATGTTTTAGTTATTAACTTAAATATAGTATATTATATAATATAAACTAGTTGATGCGTGTGATTCGTTTAGGTGGACTTTATGACGTGCTATTCCCCATCAGAATGATCGAGCTTTGCTCGTCATAATTTTTGTAAATCGTGTTTTTTTAAAATTGATATTATAATTATAAATAATTTAATAAATAATTGTTATAATAGAATATAAAGGACATTATTATAGAAAAATATTTAAATAATTATTATAATAAAAAAATATGTTATAATTTCGTTTGTAATGACTACGATATTGTAGCATTTTTTCATTGCCTGAAAACAAGCGTAAATCATTTTCTAGAGGAGACCTAGAAATCCCATATAAACTAGCTTTCACGAAAATTGTCGGAGTCGTTTTTAAAACTCAGACTATATAATATGTATTTATACAAGAATTGCTCATTATTCATTTATTCATATTGCTCATTGCTCATATATTCATATTCGATATTCATATACTATGTTGACATTAAAACTTGAACCTAAAATTATAATAACTTCCCTCTAGACTAATGTTCAATTAGATGTTACGGAAGTTCTTTTTTTTCATTGAAGAAAAATGAAACTTGATCATCATCTTTTCGAGTGAGAGTCGAACCTACAATAGTTTATATTTAAACGTCGTGTCCCGCACCAAAATGGCCTAAACGTTCCACATGTTTTTTGTAAAAAAAATCATTGTACAGACAGAACTTCTTTACTGTTTATTATAGTATAGTATATATTATTGTTACTTTAGTGGATAAACATTTCTTCTTTCTTTATTCTTCTATTAGAAAGGGATTCCTGTTCACACCCATATGAAAATGCGAACGTCAGCTTATAATATTTAAAGTTGTAAAAATAGATTACATATTATGTCTTTTAAAGTGATTAAAAAGTTAGTGAAAGTTCTAAATAAATTTGTATAACAGCTATGCAATTTATGCACTTACAATTTGTATCACTAGGTGTCCAAAATTATGTCTGCAGGCGTATAAACATAACACCTAGGCCATATATGTATCTTGTAAGGTATTTGAATATAGTACCTTTTAAAAAATAATAAATAATATAAAAATATGAATATGATTTTGCGGTTGTCTAGTCTAATAGTATCCATTTATAGTAGTAAGCGTATTAAAACTACATCTGTGTTTTTTTACAGCTGGAAATGTCATCTGACAAATTGATGGAGTCAGTACTGAATCTTACTCTCTTTGGTACCGAGTATTTGTTTGGCAAATTACGAGAACCTGTTAATAAGACTGACTGGATCACTCACGGCAGACCGGCGATTGTCAATGCTTTCTACTCTTCTATTGAAAACAGCATCCGTAAGTTGCAAGCCTATGAAAATTAAATTTAACGTAAAATGCATGGCACCTGAACAAATTTTTGCTAAAAAAATATCTTTTTATAGCTTCAGTCTTTTTTCGCACAGCAGACTAAATAAAGAGAAGCTAGTGTCATGACATCCCGATTTTCACTTTCCACCCGAAATTGAGACATTGCGTGTCAAGTACCGAAACTCAACGCCGCGCTTTGTCTAAATGCCGCTTTATCTTAAATGCCGACGATGTCCCACTGCGCCATGACGGTCCTTAGGATTCATTTATAAAATATTAAGACAATTGTTACTGCTTTACAGAATTTCCGGCCGGTATCTTACAAGGAGCATTCTTTTCGGCAAAGCGTCCTGCGTACATGAATTATGGCGCTATCGGATTCGTGATTGGTCATGAAATTACACACGGGTTCGATGACCAGGTATCTTATCATTTCATTTAATATTTTAAATACTTTTTTTAAATATTTCTTTTAAATCAAACTAATTGATTTAATTTAAATGCCAATATTAATTAAAGTTATTAACTTTGACTTTAGGGTCGCCAATTTGACAAAAACGGTAATCTAGTTGACTGGTGGCAGGAGATGACAAAACAAAAGTATTTGGAAAAAGCTAAATGTATCATTGATCAGTATTCAAATTACACCGTCAAGGAAGTTAACATGAAGGTACTGACGATTTCTTTTTTTTTATTTTCTTCCTCACTTATCATAGATGTCTCTCAGATCGTTATACATTTCTATTTAATATATTTTAGCTTAACGGAGTAAACACACAAGGTGAAAACATTGCTGATAATGGTGGTATCAAAGAAGCGTACTATGCATACCAAGCTTGGACTCAACGACATGGCGACGAGCCTCGACTTCCCGGGCTTGAAAAGTATAGTCCAAGACAGGTAAGAAACATTACAACACTTGAAATGAACCACAATAGTATTCTATTATTGTCTCTGTCCTCTTATATTAACACTTACACTTTCTTTTAGCTGTTCTGGATGAGTGCCGCCAATACCTGGTGCTCAGTGTACCGCAATGAAGCTATTAAGCTGCGTATAACTACGGGATACCATGCGCCTGGCCGCTTCCGTGTTATAGGCCCAATGTCGAACATGGAGGAGTTTGCATCTGATTTCAAATGTCCGCTAGGTTCACCTATGAATCCAGTTAAGAAATGCAAAGTGTGGTAATTTAAATAGTCGAGCCTAGAAAATGCTCTCTCGGCACACGGCCGTTTAAATTGGACCCTATCGATGTTCTTATTACCTCTCGCACCAGTAAGACATATGTATCAGATTCCTCCGCACTTAGAAGTTTATTACAAATACAAAAAAAATCGACGGGTTCGGCACTCTTATTCCTGTGTTGAATGATCTATTACTATTCTACTTTCACAGTTGAGACCGTAGATTCGTAAATAACTATTTAAATATTTTATTGTACCTGTTGTTTGCGCTGTTTCGTGATTCTTGACGCATGATTTTTAATGAAACTCTTGTATTACTTTGCGTCGGTGAGATTTAGACTGACAACTGTGGTTGCCGTTGAAAGATGGTTAGTATTCTAAGGATTGTACATTAGAAGTACAAAGGGAAAGAAATATTCTCACCGCTGTCTAGCTAGAGTTACTTAAGGACTTACAAAGTCTGAGGCTTTGTATATATTATAAATTAAATTTCGTTGTGTCAAGCGTATATTTGGCTCATAACCTGAGCTCGCTTTTATAGAAATATTTTGAATTAGTTATATGCAAAGCTTCATTCTTATAAGTTTTTTATTTATTTGATGCAAGTCTGATTTTCAGGCGCTCGTCACATATAGGCACTTAATGTGAAAAAGCCTATAAAATCAAGTTATAATGAAAAAAATATTATTTTCTTAAGTACGTATTTGTGTAGTAGATTTCAAAATGATAACATATTTTAGACACTACATATTTTAAATAGTACAATTTGTATGAGGTAACAATTCGTTCAAAACATAATTTATGTGTTAGATAAAATTTTCATATTTCAGCCAAAACACGAACCTCACACGTGTCACAGCTATTTTAGAACAGTGATAATTTAATTTTAGTATAAGCATAGATAAGTAACACTTTTGGATACAATCTTATTGTTGTTATCATTGGAACACCAATTATAAGACGATTTTTATCGGACTACTCTTTTATTTACATCCTTTACTATATGCACTTTATAGTGTACTTGTCTTACTACGAGTTAAAACAAATTAATAAAAAAAATAAAAAAGTCTTTTATATCTTGCAAACTTACATGTACATATATGCAACTTACATTTAGTGAGATAACATAAATTTATACTATATATAATACACACATGCATACAAAGCCTTTAGCGAAATTAAAAACGTGATAATTTTTCAGATTTTGCCTTCCTTTTTTATTGAAAATAGTGTTTTTATTTTACAGTATAAATTTAAATACTCTTATCAATAACAAACCATGAAAAAGCTGAAATATCATTTCGTTTTTTAGTTTCATTAGGTAATTTTTCAAAGTCGAAATTGAGATCCTTTAATTTTCTTCAAAAATTTAATCGAATGAAACAAAAAAACGGCTTGATGGATTTAATCGAAACCTTGTGAGGTTTTTGTGAATATATTGAACTGTAAAACGCACGGTCAACATTACCAGTTTTCTTGATATATCCAGCTTAGCGCCTGATTTTCCCAAAAGCCACAAAACGTCCTTTTTTTAATGATTTTTAAAATTAATGTACCTAAAGAAGAAGATATGTATTTTTTTCAAAAACCCGTAGCTGGTTTTTATGGGAAATTTACTGGAGATTTTAAATTACTCCTTACATTTCCTGTGCGATGAACGGTTACTGAGATATTTACGGTTAAAGACAAAAAGATCTTTTTCCAGTCAGAGTTCGATATCTCAGCGAGAAGTATATGTATCGATTTTTTAACAACAGCAAGTTGAAGCTAGATAAACAAGTTATCCGATCCATATAGTGGTCAAGTTGAAAAAAACTTTTTAGAGCAAAAAAATTAATTGAAAAAGTTTCGATTTTTTTTTCTCTCGGTATTTATCAGGATATAGCGGAACACGTCGCTTGAAAGTATTTTCCATCTTAGGATCTCAAAACTAGAAATAAAGTTTCTAGCTTTAAAATGTTGGTTTTTTTAATTTCAATGTGACTATTTTTGAGGAAAATACAGCCACTTTAAAAGCGTCAAAAAATTTGGAAAATTTTTCCGATCCTTTTATTATTTCCGCTAGTATATTTTCGTGTTATTATCTCTTTAATTTGATTATTAGTTTATAAATTAGTTACTACCTCTTGCAAGAACCCCTGTACATGTGAAAGCCTCCTCCAAAGACGCCCAGTTTTCTCTTGAGCGTGCTTTTTGAATCCAGTTCACGCCAGCTATCTTAATGTTGCCATCTTATTACGAGTTAATACTATTTTAATACATGTTTGTGCTTATTTTATTTTGGTTATAATTAATAATGTTTACTATTGTTTAACTCTTATTATAAACCTCCTCCTCCTCACATTTCTGCTTTCAGTATTGCACACATTTTTTATTTCCAAAATGAGTTGTGATTATGAAAATGAAAAATAGTGGCCAGTCGAACGTAGGTATATAAAATATTTACTGAATGATTTCATGTAATTTTGAGAATTATATGTAGGGTCCATTATATGTTGGGGCTAGTCGTGACGCAGTGGCACAGACGTGTGACTTCAAACGACTGGTTGTGGGTTTGATTCCTACTCGAGGAGTTTTGAACAAACAATAAAATAAAAAAAAATGGTTAATATTTATAATATACTACGCTGGAACAAATATACTAATAAGAAGTTAAAAAAAAAGACTCGATGATAATGGCATCATAGCTTGGAAAAAATGACGCTTAGGCTTGGAATAAATTTATTGATATTTAATTGCAAATAATATATAGTTAATACGAGCAAGTGTATATTTATTTTGTAAATTCAGCATTTAGAATACTAGGGAATAGAAATAATTGTTCTGTGGTATTCATGAATGGTAAGGTGTATATTTACGAGTATGTTATGAAGAATTTTGTAGAGAGTTATTATTTACATTGTAATATAAAGTAACATGAAATAAATATAAATTATTAATAATCAATTAAAGATGTTAAAATATTTAAGGAATAAATGTTTACAATATCTTATGAGAAACATAACATTTGCAATACAAATTATTAAAGCGCTTGCGCGCCGTACCGACAATATAGAAATTTTTAAATTATTTGTATATAGGAGTTTAACTAATATTAATAAAATGTATGCGTTGGAAAATTAAATATCTTATAGGAAGCACTGGTACGATTTTGTACGAATATGTGACATTTGCAAGATCATAAATATGTACTTCATCGTGTTAGTTATTTATAATCTATATTATCTATGTTACAATTCATCAGTGAGCTAGTAAGCCTTATTGTTGTATCTGTATTTTGATTATTAATTTTCCCGCCTTTTTTGATAGAGTAACACGTTCTTACATTTTTATTTTGATTATAATAAATTACAATAATTATTACAAGATATTTTACTTTAAAATAACATAAATACATAAATGTAGTTCCTTTACTAATTGACGAGTTAACAATCGCCACATACATGATAGTGACGATGAGCGTTCCTGCACACGATGCCGTCACCGCGCCGTCGCCGCGCCGACGCCGCGCAATTACTCTGTAGATACGAGTCGCGCGAAGCCCGCCACCGCGCCGCTCCCGCGCCGCCACCGCGCGCGTTCGCCTCCTTCCCTGCTGTTTGATTCATTACATTACCGTGCGTACGAACGTGCACGCCGCGAGATCGCACGTGACGCAAACATGTCTTATATAATGAAAAAAAAAGAAATTTGTGCTTGCCTACTATATGTATAGAAAATGGCAAAAAGAACGTCGAGTTAGAAAGTTGTGGGTTCATCCTATGCTGAATGAATCAAACAAACAAGGAGGGAGGGGAACGCGCGCGGTGGCGGCGCGGTAGCGGTGCGGTGGCGGGCTTCGCGCGACTCGTATCTACAGAGTAATTGCGCGGCGTCGGCGCGGCGACGGCGCGGTGACGGCATCGTGTGCAGGAACGCTTAAGTGTCTCAAGACTCAGGGTATGGTAAGCTAATTGCTCACGAATAAAATTCGTTGATGACATAAGTCTAAATTGCTTGGCATCACTGATGATGTGTCTTGCTAAGTAAAATTCAAGGTGATGTTGGTTTGTATCGTGCCTTTTTTTTCGTTTGTAGGTTATACTTGTACGATGTTTAGACATTGATATACGTTATGAAATGTGTTTAACTTAAGTGTATCAGGTAACCTAGTATCAGGATACTACGTCCTCTACTTTCCGCTCGAAGTCCAAAGATTGCGCGTTGAGTGGCGGAATTCAACGAAGCACTGTCTTTAGTACCAGAGCGAAGAATTTAAAAATAATTATTCCCTCAAAGGGGAATCGAACCCATGACCATCAATCAATCATTAAAAAAGAAACTTATTTTAGTTGCCTGAACTTATTATTTACCAGTGTCTGTCTATATTTATTATTTACCAGTACTATTCCAAATATCTAATTTTTGTATATTTAAGAATAAAATTATTTGTATTTTATTCCATATTTTATTATTTTTAGATGAGAAGATAATTATTCAAAGAGGTAAGAATAGAGTATAAAATATGCTAAATTAATAAAAATAATGTTATTTTCAGATAATTACGTCATAATTTGAAACAAAAAGTAGGTTTTGTACAGCTCATCCTAGAACAACAAAGGTACATGTACAAAAGAAAACAACAGCGTGTTTAAGGTACTCCATTTTATTATTTCCAACATAATACAAGATATAACCTTTTTAAGGTCACAATAATGTTTATACATAAATTTCACATAATTTATTTTTACTATATTTAGTGCAGACTGTTAATTTTTTTAAAAAATCTACTCATAATGCTTTTGAAAGTTCAAAAGTTGAATATACGATATGGGTTATCATTTTTAGCAAACAAAAACAAACTAAACTTAGTTTTTATAAATATATTTATATTTTCTATACAAGATTTCCAGTGGATATAGGATACAGAATATAAAAAGATCCATTGCAATGAAATTATATTTTAATGAAAAAAAATAATTAACAAAGTTTATTTTTTTCTATTTATTCTGAAATGTAATTTATCTGTGGAAATAGAGAATAGGAGTTTATTGTTTATGTGTACAAAATACAGAATGATTCTTAGAAAGTTCTTCACAAGTAGACAGGTACATGATAATATGAATTAGGAAATATTATAATATACAACAGTAAACAGTACTAAAATAAAGTATAATTCCAATAAAAAAGAAAAAATGGTTAAAAATATTTTTATTTTACAGCCACTTTGTTAAGCAAGATTTGTTTGTTATAAAAACAGATTTTTTATTAAAAAGTTTAAAACTGCGAGCATTTAGGAAAAAAAATACTCAATAATATATAAATTTAATAATCTTATAACTGCAAAAAGCTTAAAAACAGATTTAAGCGAACTCTCCCACTTCTCATTGTGAAAGCCGGGGTGGTATGTATTTACATATATTTCCCAGATATTAAACTATATAAAACTACATAATGATATTCAGATACCTGTTTTAAAATATTATATTAAATTATTTTGATTATATTACAAAATGATTATATTAAATTATTTTCATTTATCTGCTGTGGCAATACCAAAACGTTTGAAAAGGCGCTGAATTCCGGCACTTAATTCGCAATGTTTCGAATCCAGGCAGAAAGTGGAGAAGGGACTGTCTTGTCATCTACTCCGATGGGTTATACTAACAAAGGTTTTCTATTCATCGTAAAGTGATATCATACAGAAGTATGACTTGTGCCAAATTAAAACAGTATGTTTTCTTTGTCAGCGAATAAAAAATATGATGAGACTTCTCACAATTGTCTATTTTTAATATAGTATTTACTGGTATTTAAAGTGGTACATTTAAGATATTTGACAAACTGTGGTGTAGGTAGATATCGTTCATTGTATTGCAACGTATTTCCCTTAAATGCTAGTTACATATATGACTAAAATGGCGCTAGTTTACATTTAAAATTATAGTATTAATAACAAACAGGATTATATATTTTTTAAATATTTGTTATTTTAATGTTTTAATTTATAATTTTCAGGTATTTTGAAGGGCTTATGCTGAACTTTCTCTAAGAAGTAAGAGCGAAAATATTTTACATATAAAGATTCCATAGATTGTCATTCGAATTCACATTTATTGCGTGCAGTTGCAAGCACAATCCTACTACGTCCAGTATTAGAAAACACAGATAAAGACATCTATTTACTAAATTTACATACTATTGTCTATTAAAATTGAACAAATGTATGTAGTATAAGGTGATTTTTGGTATATTTAATAGAAGCATTCATTACAAGTGTCATGTACTATAACAGATACATACACGTATTTATGGATAGACATCTAAGTAATAAATAAAAACATTGTAACATTTGATGAATCGCACATACAAACAATATCGTGACTTGATTACATCAGAGATCTTATTTATCATGTAACCTAACGATAAAATACTGACAATGTTAAAATCTAAGACCTTAAAGTATTACGTAAACAGGTGTTGAAATCTAATTACTCATCTAAGCTTAGCGGGTCGTCAACGAACACCTGATGAGATTTCATATGGATCAAGAAGGCCAGAAGTCGATCCTTGTCTGCTTCGTTTCCGCTATAAATAAAAACATATAAAATATAATTACAGTGAAGTGCAGAAACCTATTTTTTTTTTAGCTTCACGCTGTATCCCGCACACAGCAGGGTAGGCGTAATATTAACGATGCCATACCTCGCATCGTTAATATTAAGCGTCCACGAGGCCTCGAGTTATTTTTAATATCTTATGTGCAATTCTTTTAATACATGTGGTATATTCATTGTATGGAATACACAATTCGCAATAGTTAAAACATGATCACTGGTTTATATACGGCTCATTATTATATACATATGCATAAGAGTAAATAGTATTATATACATAAGTTTTAGATGACATTAAACGAGAACTCACTCAATATCGATTTCAATGGCCAAAGTAGTGTGGTGAGGCTTTCCTTCTTCATCTAGCCAACTGTAACAAATAATTATATAAGGATAGTTATTATAGAAGATGTTAGTAACAGTAGCTGGTCTATGATTTATTTGTTCTTTTATTGTATAATAAAATAAAGAAATCTTGTATAGTTATAAAAAAATATAATATTCGTCGGTTGAATATAATGTTGCGCAGTAAATACAGGTGCCTAATGGAATATCCGCGCGACGAATTAAAAATGATCTAAATTTCATTAATTAGTTGCATTTATAAACATTTTTAATTTATAAATAATTTTTAATTATGTTATTCAAATACTCAGGAAGTTTTACTCTTTACTGCACACTATGAACAAATACAAAGTAGGTACAACAAAAATACTATTACATAAAATATACAATGACTGATAGGATCCACCAGAAGAGAATGGGCGTGAAATGGTGCAAGTAAAATAAATAGATTAAAAATAAATATGAAACTAAATAGATACTGTTATACCTACATAAATATACCTTAAATAATATATACATATATATAAATATTATAATATATATTCATATATACTTATTATTGGGCATATGTTGCATTCATATACACTTATTATAATATATATTGAAATATAACATTATAATGTACCTATATACTACATTCTACACAAAGAGATCCGCCTCTTGGAAACCAACCAAGCGCTCTATATACAGAGTTACAGGTTAAGTCGACCTATTCCCGTTAAGAGCGTGTAGTTTACATTGTTTCTGACTGATTTGACTATGAAACATCCTATCCTAAACCTAACTGTTTTCAAGATATTTGCATAAAGCATCTACGCTCCTTATAGGGCATTAGCACAAACAGCTACCTGGGGGCTCGCAACTAAGTTTTTTCTATGATTTGTTATCAATACCGTAGATTGTTATAGCTCGTTAGATAGCTGATGAAATTCAGATATTTTTATGTACATCTGCAAAACAAGCGCCGTAATATTTTTTTTAGATATCCTTTAAAGAAAAAAAAAACTTTCTGAATTTTTATTATTCATTTCAAATTTTAACCATCTACAATGACTTATTTATTCTTTTTATGTACAATATTTGTTATTGAGGTAATAAAGCGTCTTATTTTACTAGTAAAAATCAAAAAATAGTAATAATAATACTAACACATTTCAAAATATCTAAGTTGACAGCACAAAATCGGGATTATTTTATAAAAACTAAATAAATTCAAATATCTTGAAAACAGTTAGGTTTAGGATAGGATGTTTCATAGTCAAATCAGTCAGAAACAATGTAAACTACACGCTCTTAACGGGAATAGGTCGACTTAACCTGTAACCCTGTATATATAATTGATATAAAAAATAGTTACATGTCGCCAAATGTGATAGAGTTTAGAGGATAGGAGGCCAAGTAGCGCGGCCGCTTGGCCACGCCCGTCTCGGCGCTGGCGGCCTGCGCCGCGCCCAGCGTCGACCGCGTGATGTGCCAGAACCCACGTGAAGCTGCACCCACACCGTCTATCCTTTCTATTCTAACCCAGCCTTAAACAAAAACAAAACATTTGTAAATATATAATAGGAGAATGGAAAGTCAATTGATATAATTACACACAACTAAAACTTCACATTCACTAATTATGTATACATATTGCGTTTCCATTAAACGTAAAAAGATGTAAAACAATATAAAATGGTTACCAGACAAAGTCTCGTCCGCGTCCGGTTGGCAATCACTGCAGTAACACTTGACTTGGCCCCAGGACACCGCCTGCCGCAACTCTGGGTACGGAAGCACTAAATAGTTCCAAAATTTTAAAACAAGATGCAAATGCTCACATCCTTCTCCGAATGCCTCCCATTCAGCTTCCAAACTCTGACCTTCCACACCCTCCTGGTCTAAGCTGAGGATCCGATTTAGATAAATAAGATTCTCGATGGCTAACGGCTCCGTACAAAAGTCGTCGCGACGCGTCGACTCGTCAATAGAGGAAGACTGTTCTTCAGTCAAATCTGGTAAATTTCCCGTCTCAAGAGTCAAAGCATCCATTATCTCATTATCTAAGTTATCCACATCGTTCGCTTCGGGGTAGCGATCATTGTGACGAATATTAGTATCACAAAACTGGTTGTTTATTTCGTTGTCGTCGCGACTTGAATAGTACGCTAGGCGGATGGTCTCTCTGAGAGAAAGTGGTTCTGAGATGCGGCAGAAATCATGAGTGGATTGACTTCGTTGAACGCTTCGTAGCGACGCTTCCTTGTTATCAGTAGCATTCAGAATAAGACTATGATGCATTACTCGGCCTGGAGCTTGACTCTTTATCTCTAAGTTCCTCATTTCATTGTCAGATATTTGTACGTGTGGTTTAGAAACGCAGCTAGGTCCCGGCTCAATAACAGGATCATATGCTTCCATTAGATTGTCTTGGCTGTACGCTTTAGGTTTACGTCTTCTCTTAACTTCCACTCTCTCTCTTATCGGCGGTTCTTCTTCCTCTGTGTTTTCAACATTTATTCCGGTCAGTGATTCCTCTTCTCGTCGATTCTCAATTATTACTGGTAGGTCAAGCGAAGTTCCAGTTACTACGGTGTAAGGGTGCAATAGGACCGATACCTATAAAAAGCATATTAATAATACATATAGCAGAAATATTATACATGTATGTACTACCCAAATAAATGTTAATAAATAAATATTCTACTCACTTGGGAGACTCGTCCATAAAGGTCGATTAAAGGATAAATATGACTGTAAGACCTGGGTACAGTACCGATGATCCCAAGCACGTTTCCATCGATGTCTACAACCAGCTCACTGTTGAATCGAAAATGTAGAGTCAACACTGACTGCTCAGCAACTTCCTCGAGTTCGGCAGCAACGTGCGATATCAACTGTAACAAAGTTGTATTTAGTTTATCAGTACTGAGACATAAATAAGCGTACAGTTTAATAAATAAAAAGAACAATCATATTTAATACTAACATTGGATCCGTTGTATTGCAGGTCACTAGAGAGTATCCAGGCAGGGGGGTCTAAGCGCATAGCGCACTCTGGGACGCTTTCGGTGGGAAGACACGGCACGCCGCCAATAGACAGGCTGCCGTCCCAGTTGTCGTCGATTTTGTCCACTCGAAACTATTATAATATAATTATGATTTTATAATATATAATTATATAACTACTATTAATGTTTCGAGTGTGTAGCTGGATTGTATTATAATATATCGCAATGGCAATAGTTCGCATACAATATTGTTGCTTTTTTTCGCTTTGACATTTGTTTCAAATAACAGTTTAATATTTTTAATATTAGCTAACAATATTTCTTAGGTAGGCAGGTAAAATATTTTTGCCTTTCTCTTGACGTACTTTATGACCTTTTCAGTAAAGGTAAATAGAAGGGTTTTTTATAAAAAAAAATCAACTGCGCAGCGAAGAGTTAGGTCATCAGAGAGAACCTAATGTCAGTCAGGGCATTCCATTTTTCATTTTTCACCTGATATAGAGAGTTCAGTAGCGAATTACACAGTCATTTACTTTTTCAATTTAAGTTTATTTTTAAGGAACTAGATAAAATAATGAATAGCAACTGATTTTGTTTATGTTATAGAATGATGAATATGGCTGTTGAACTGCCATAGTACCTTACTAAGTGGTTTATTTGCGGTCCGGTTCCAGTGCACGGCTAATATTATAAAAGATTCGTGATGTGGCCGCTGCGGATGTTCTGTAGCGCATCCCACCGCGTCACTCCTGTCTGTACTTACCTTATTTTATATGCCTTTGGCATATATTCTCCTCAGCAACGTCGCAAGCTATTTTTATACTCAAGAATTCCAAGTATATTATTCTAATTACTATACGATGGTTAAATAACACCTTCGAGATGTTATTTACCAAAAGTACTGTTATTATCATTGTCGTTATATTAAATATAATCCAATAAATCGTAAGCAAATTATAGTATAATTAATTTTACGTGCGAATGAAGTATTTCTCATAGTACGAGGGGAGGTCCAAAAAGATGGAGTGGGGGTAGGGGCGCTCGTTGGTGTCATACGAATCGGAGTCTCATCATTAGTATGTATATTGAGTTTCACCCGATTGCGTCATTCGTTTACGAACAGTCGCCTGCTGAACAAGTCAATCCGGAAGAAAACTGAAACTATGGTGAAAATTTAACACCGGGCTGTGATAAAAAGGAAAAAACGCTCAAACCATTTTAAATGAAATGGGAGTCATTTATAGGGAACAGTGCCCTAGTGAATCAATGATTTACAAGTGGTATGGTCTGAATAAACATGGTCGAAAGTCAATTGCCCCGCTCAGGAAGGCCAGTTGAGGCCACCACATCAGACATCGTCGAAATAGTAGAGAAAATTGTACTAGAGGATGCCCGTTTGAAGAAAAACGATGATATGGTATGACAAAAGTCAGTGCAATATGGGTACCGAGAATGTTCACGCCGTTTCAGAAAGAGCAGCACGTCGATGCGTCAAAGCATATTTTGGAGTTGTGTGGAGATTTTGAACAGAATTGTTACTGGAGATAAAACATGCGTTCATCATAAAAACGCCAACGCCAAAGCCGTAGGGACACCACCGCCAATAAAATTCGAGGTGACGGAGTCGGCTCGAAAGATGATGGCTACTGTTTTTTGGTATTGTGAGGGGATAATTTTGATTGAATACAAAAAAAAGGGAAGGACTATAATCGGAGAATACTACGCATCGATATTAGGAAAATTAAAGGATGTCATCAAGGAAAAGCGGCGACGAAAATTGACAATGGGTGTGTAGCTCTTGCAAGACAACGTGCCAGTTCACAAGAGCAGAATTGCAATGGTGCTCTGCACACGCATGGGTTCAAATCCCTAGTTCACCCACTCTACAGTCCACACCTGGCCCCAAGTGACTTTTTTTTATTCCCCAATTTAATAAAAGGCTTAAGGGGAAGGCAATTTTGCGACGACAATGAGGTAAAGGAGGCAATTTCGGCTCATTTTGACGGAAAACATAAATCATATTTTTATACTGGTTTAGAAAAATTAATTTATAGGTCTAATAAATGTATTGAGATTAAGGGTGATTATATTCAAAAGGAAACATAGTTTTGTTTTATTTTATTTAGATCCCTTTCATTCCATGAACTTTTGGACCTCCCCTCGTAGTTTAATATCTTCACGAATTTCCTTATCATGAAGGTAGGAAGAAGTTATTCTATTTTAAAAACGCCACCCTATTTTATATAAATAGAGGGAAATTTAGTAATACCTAGTAGATATTGCTAAGTTCCGCTACCTGCCCCCTGTGGCTATCTTAGCCTGCAGAAAAATATATGACGTGAATAGATAAATCATTTTCATTCAACCTTTACAGTGTTAATTGCCGCAAAAGTATTCACTTATTTGGATCAGTAACTTTCCCTATAGAAATACATTCGCAGCGCAATATTGTTATACATTCGCAACGCATTTTTTTAAATATACATTCGCAATGCAGTTTTCATTTAGGGTACATTCGCAACGCAACTTGTTAAAAATACATTCGCAATGCACTTTTCGGATGAAAATATTTGTCTGTCGATATTTAAACTTCTTTAAAAATTAAAAAAAAAAATTAAATATCGACAAACAAACTAAACCGAAAAATTCTTTTGCTATTTGTCTAACCAGGACCAAATGAAATGCTTACATTTATGATCGTTACTGTCCAATAAGTTAAAGTGAAGGGGGCAGGGTGTGATTGTAAAAATCCTTTCTACTCCTATTTCCTACTCTATTCCAACTCCAACCTCCAAATCCTAACACGGATCACTCAATCAAATATTCTCCAATATATATTTATTTCATTACATATAATAATTTCTCTAATTACATGACTAGTGCGGAGTGAAAGTAGCGTGTTAATGGAATAAAAATGTTAACCACAATATTATTAGGGGATTAAATATGAAATTGCCGTTTCAACCTATGTGCAAATTTAAATTAAAATAAGACATGTATGGGTCTATTTTTAAAGAATTGACCGTGAAAACGATATAATACAAAATTTAAACGGAATGGTACTTTCTTGTTCAATTTCCTATCGTTTTTAAATTCGGTTTCAAATAGTGAAGATGGATAAGACAAGTCAATTATTTGAATTTTCGAATACGACTTTCGACGAACAGACTAACGCAACAGAAAAACCGACAGAAAGGAAAATATTAATATTTCCCTTAGTGGTGGCCATTTAGTAGCGAGTCAATAATCGAAGATGAAGGAATCAGGCCCGTGTCAAATTTTTAACGAATTAGAGGCATAGTTTGACATTAACATATCCTCAATATGCTTCAATTTAAGACAAATCGGTAACATTAAAAAACCACTTAAAATTATTTCATTGATCTGCACTGAGTAGATTCTTAAAAAAAAATGAAATAACAATATGTGGCTTGTTTATTGATTGACCATTTAAGAGAAAAAAACCAAATTCAAGTAAATACTTGAAATTTAAATATTTTATCATCTCGTAAAAATACTAGATTATTATTACAATTAGACCACAAAATCGACGCAGCAATTTAGAGAATAGAGAAACTCGAAAAGCGAATGTAAATAAACGAACTACGAACCTAAAATAAAGAAATTCAAAAATAGGGGTACCTTTATAAAATTAAATTACTTTATGAATAAAAAATGTATACCCCGTCATTTTCTGAGACGAAACTTTAATTTCTTCTCTAATTTTTTAAATTCGTATAGAAATTCTTTGCTACAACGCAGTAGTTGTAGACAGACAAAACTTATTTTATTACAACGACGTCCTAAACTGAAACTTAGCCGTAGAAAGGAAATGACAACTGTTTGGTGGTCATTCCACACGGCGTAATTCATTTCAGTTTCCCCGATCCGGGGAAGCATTAACAGCAGACGTTTACAGTGCAGAACTCCGAATTATGAAGGCGAAACTTACAGTAAAACCGCGACCACGACCACCATTACTATTCCATAATAACACTACACCTCATGCTGCTTGATAAACAGTTTTATCATTACCCGTAGTTAAATAAATGCACAATCTTCCTCGCCGCCACCGACTTTTTCTCGATAGCATTTAGGATTATATAGAAGATAGACATAATGAAAGTAAATTCTAACCATTAAAACCATTAAAGTAAATTAGATTACAGATGAAAATTTAATGTGGGGTCGCTAATATTCGATCTCAATGTTTTAAAGAGCTTTTTTTATTTTGTACTTACTTAAATATTCTCGAATTTCCAAGAAGTTCGTTTAACATATAATATAAAAAGATATAAAATGTATTTTCACATAAAAAACAGTTCTTCTCTATACGAAACGGCAATTTCGTTATTTAACTATTAATATTAAAATCCTAACAGATAGCCCACTTCCAACGATGTACGATATTTTAAGTGATAAAAACTCTATTCAAAGCAAACCAGCTGCGTTATGATGTCGCATCTAGAAACAATAAGACTGTTATCATCACCATAAATAAAGGGACTTTAACAGCCCTTAAAGGCAAACTTGCGTAACTCTCGTCATTTCTTACAACCCTATAATTCACTATACTAGAACTGTGAACCTTAGCTTCGTAAAACTAACTTCTGTTCTTAAAAACAGTAACTAGACTCATCTATAGGCTTATAAGCCCTTGACACCATTAGCATTTAATGTCGCTAGCGGTAGAGCTCTACGTTTATTGATGATCGATATTGGCAAAAAAATAATTAGCTTGGACGCTTATCATAGCCTCCCAAAGCAAAATTAAGATGAAAATAATATTCTTGTGAATATTAACTTCATGCAATCTGTTGTCATTGTAGTCTTTTTGCAAAACATGAGGCTAGTTTTAGAGGCAATTTAGAAATTTGGATGTTTTAGCTTCACGCTGTATCCCGCACACAGTGGGGTATACAGGAGAAACTTAGTGTTAATACACTCCGTTAAGTGGAGGAACTTAACGCCACGCTTTCCCTCTTCACCAGAGACCTCCGATGAAAATGAAAACATGAAACATTTCCGCTCCTCGAGTGGGAATCGACCCACAACCAGTCGCTTTATTCCACCCCTGCGCCACGACTGGCCCCATTTACAATCTTTGTTAGATTATTGAAAAAAATGTTTTTTCTAAAATCAGTTGCTATTGAAAAAACTATTTGGATACTTGTTTAACAAAAATTATGGTTATAGACATAATTTTGTGCTAATATTGAATATTTTTAAATTAATAATGAATATTTTTAAAGACAATTTACCTCACTATTGGAGCATGATATTTATAAGTAATAACTACTACTATGGTCTTTATAAGTCTGAAACATGCATCTTTGCATCCGCTGACTTGGGGACAGACCAATATCTAGTAGTTACTAGAATAAGTGATCTGTTAACAGGTTGGCGCAACGGCACCATGTTAACTTGCGAGACAAATAATCGCAAAAGAAGCTTCAGAATGACCTTTTAAAGAAGAATATGAACAAAGAGTTTCGAAAAATCTATACAGATATGAAATAAGTAAGTATAGGTAAGAAAGGATATTACTGTATATAACACAAAACTTGACGAAAAAAAAGAAAATTGGAATACCCAATATAATACGCACATAAATATAAAACTTGGCCAATAAATATTAAAAAAACAACAGGTATTAATTTGATATCACAATTTTAAGATTATCACTTATAATATTGAAATAATTTGAATAAAGTTTTTGAAAGAATAAGTTGTTGAATAGATCACCGATGACAAAGTACATCAGTAATATATAAAATTGAGCACAAATTTATTTGGATTTTTTACGACTGCTTTCTTATACAAAAAGCATAAGGTTAATTGTTTCATTTATCTTATGAGCAATATAACAAAACGACTAAACGACCAAGCTACCACAAAGCCAGAAAGTGGGACGCGAAATCACTGCAGAAATTCAATATTATTATATGCAATGGAATGTTTATAATATGTCATAACGTTCACTCCACCCTAATGTATGTAGATTATATAAGCAACCTTAACATATTTTACAAGGTAAACTTCAAAAAACATTTACGTATTCCAAGATATTTAATCTCAGAATATTTTGAAATAATATTATTTTAACCCGTAACATCCATGCATGTCGCATGTCACGGTGATAATTGTTTTATTAATATAAAAACGCTCGTGGGCGTTAAATTAGATCTGGCAAAATTCCGGCTAGATTAATTTTTGACACCTGCACACGATTTATTTTTAAAGCCACAGCGTTGAAAATATATCGAATGCAAAGGGTTAAAATAATATTATTTTTTTTTTTTTTAGCTTCACGCTGCATGAAATGGAAATATTAAATATTTCCATTCCTCGAGTGGGAATCGAACCCACGATCAGTCGTGTTACAGTTACACTTACATGCCTCTGCGCCACGACTGATGCCTCGAAAATTATGTGTTTTATTCATTTAAAATATTTGGAAAAACTTGCCCTAAATCTATGTCCCCTTCGTAATGGTTGACTGACTATCGCGACTGCATCTTGATAACCCGTTGTGCGCATCGCCACTGTATCTATTAAATAAAAATATACATTAGACAATTAGATTACCGATCTCACACTGTAAGTTCCTAATATAACTTTCTACATAAATTATTTATCAGTATTTTCACACAAACGTTTTAAAAGTATTTAAAACATACACGGTTGTTTAGAGACCTTTAACATAAATTATGATTTTATTTTCGAAATTACACAATGTTACGATAAGAAATTACATCGTTCTATTACGTTTTGGAACTTAAAGGCTGGCGCATTTCCGTTATCAGTGTGCAAACTACATTGTATGAGTTCAGCTTTAGACAAAAATGAACGAAGTTGCATCTGTTCATACATCAGTGCAATGATAAGCGTAAGGCGAGAAAAAAAAATGTTTGGACACACTAAGCTTACTTAATGTTTATTTACAATAAAAGTGCTGAACGAATTAAGTACGATGGCAGCGGAGGAGCAAAAAAAAAACAATTTTATTAAATGTTTTGTTTAAATATGACAAATTTAACTTACCCTTACTTAAATGGGACTACTTTCTCGATGTAAGAAAATAAGCGTGAATAATTATTTTATAATTATAATTAACATGAATTCAAACAATGAGGGAAGAATGGTTCTAGATTTATAATGTTTTATTGTGCCTATTTCTACAGTGTGTTAAAGAAATTACACGAAATCTTGCTTTCGATCCTGGGGTAGTGTGTTGAAATAGTTCCATATAGCGGAATTGTTATGTGATAAAGGTTTCTAGAAGCTGTAGATACTTTTGAAATATTTTTTTGTGCAGAGATTTTCTTGTTATCGCGGTAAATTTATTGAGTTAAGTTTCGATGTAAATTCAAATTGTTCCTTTTCCGTTGCATTGATAGATCAGATCAACAGATTGATAGATCGTTAGATCAATAACTTCCAACGCTTGTACCTATATTTTATTATAACTCTTAATTATAGTGAGTAGCGTTCTTTGTATAGACTATCCTTGTGGTGACGTTACTACATGGCTTCCTTGTTTATTATGTATTTTTACTGGTTGCATAATTGGCTCTGGAATGGTAATAATAAAATATCTGCCGCCCAACTGTTCCAATGTGGATAATTGATACGTACTGACAGAAACTTTGCAGCTGCCGTGTCGTTATAAGGTGCTTCATATTAACTGGCTGTTTACCCCGTATGTAACTTAGTTTATAATCACATATTGATAATATGATTCGCCGATCATCGGGTATTCTATATGTATATTAAACTTCTTCTTGAATTGCTACGTTAGGCAGGTAATAAGTGCAAGGCGTTTAAAGAATTATCTAGACCCGACATTTTTTAGTTTCGTTCACTACTATTCTCTAAATTATAATTAGGATAAGGGTCTTGAGAACGCTCAGCGCTCTACTAATAAATTATGGTAAATTTTGGTGACGGGTAAAATTAAGGGACCTATGAATACGGGGAAACGATCACTAGAAAGATTCTAATGCACGCTAAGCTTACGATATGCGACACGCCTCGCAGGGCCGTCTCGTAGTAGTAGTTCTGAATATTCTTGTCGGTGATTGAAAGCCACCCGGGTGGCCGTGAAGTCAATCACGTTAATTAAGATTTTTAGAAATTTAAAGTACCATGCGTGCCAGCCGCGAATGTCTTCTCGACTACACCAATTAAGTACGGTGCAAGAACCAAAAGAAACAAATTTATAAACAATTGGTGGATAATCATATTTTTTTTAACTTCACGCTTAATGTCTTGCGAGGTAGTCAGAGACTACGGAGCGCCAAACGCTACAGTCCTTGCACATTTCTTCGCCTTGTCCACTGTCATCAACCTCTTCATACACAGTAACATCGATACTCTGTTCTCGAAGGTAAACCGAGGTCTCCCCCTGCCTCCTTTACCACTCGCTTTTGCTTCATATATTGTTTTTACCATACTTCCATCACACATTCGGGCTAACTCCTGCTATTCTGTGTATCTCTTTATTGTGGATCCTATGGAGAGATTGCATTTTCAGAGCATTCACCTTTTTTCATTCTTCTTCTGCAATATCCACGTTTCGATGTCGTATAACAGCGTAGGCACCAGCACTGCATTGTGCACAGCTTCACGTTCTGCAGTGGAGTGCAGTGCGTACGGGGTGTGCTCACTTTCTTCCGCCACATCAATGCAGAGAGAACACCGTTAACTAGCAGCTATACGCTTATCAATATCCACATCGTATCTTCCATTTCTGCTAAACATACTTGACAAATTTACCACCTCATTCGTTTGTTCTAAACGATTGTAAGTTTTAAATGTTTATTGTTACAATGCATTGTGTTGAAGAAATTATATGAAATGATGCTTAGCGATCCTAGGGTAATTCAGAACCTAACAAACTCCACTTTTTTATTTTTAAAGATCTAATTTGAAAAAATAAGCATTGAAAGTCACAATGTTGACAAATTAGTATAAAGTGTACCTACTTTAACGAAACTACTAGTAAAATATATTACCTGAACTACATAGTTTTATATTTTTTCCGTGCACGTAATGGAATGTGTACGGCAAGGCGGCTCTTCTGCGGCGCGGCTCTACAGGAACAAGGGTGATCATTGAAGAACTGAGATCTGCCATATCGTTTGTTATCTGCACCTCTTGTATTTCTTCTGAATCCTGCTGTGGTTCTCCGTTGTCATTTGGAACTGAAATGGGCGTATATACTATATTTTTATGAAGAATTATATTATTACAAGTTAAGCTATGCGTTTCAAAATTTACTTATATAAAATATTATAAATTTTAATATAAGTGAAGATAAAAAACTTACTGGTTTGAGGTAGCGTTATGACGGGATTTCCCCGTGTGATAGCTTGTATCTTGTAAACCGACCCGAAGATTTCCATAACCACGTAGACTTTCTAAAAAAAGATACTTATTAAGCCCAGAGAAAAATAATCCAGATATATGTTGTTGAGTAAAATAAACTAAACATAAATAACAAGTTGTGACATGTGCGATCGTAATTATAAAATTCAAATAAACGCCTTTCCTACATCAATCTTGCACAATTTTCACATTTATCAATTTCAAAACTAATCAGGGCTTAATTAATAATTATAGTGAATAAGAGTGAAGTCCATTAAACTTTTCTAACAAGCATTTTTTATAAAATAATTTTGTTAAAAGTTGTTGTGGGGGTGGGGTTAGTCAATTCTCAGTGACAAGTCTCTTGCAAAACTATTTCTTTAATGAAACTTAAAACCTTCAGTTCCTTAGAAAAATAAGACCCCATTTTACATTACATAAAAGCACTGAATTTAAGATGAAACCCTAATTGAATTTAAGCTAAAACTGAACTGAAATTAAGCTGAAAAGCAATTAAATAATAACCACGATGTGTAGTACAGAGACAATAAATGTACAACTCCAATAATGTAATTTGTCAATTTCGGCTAAACAATAAAATCATGATGACATCTCTGTTGTCACGAGTAAAGTTTAGGGTGCGTGTGGTAGGAATACTTATTTCAAGTTGCAATGTTACAATCCTATTATATTTTTTGTCAAACGAACTATCAAAAAGAATCAGTATAAAAACAAATTGAAAACATTATATATTATAATTAAGTGACGTTGATCCGACAATTTGCCGTGTTTTAGGAATGCAGCCAATTCCCCTTGGGCTTTACTTGCTTTATAAACCATTTTGATGATATTTTTTAAGTAGTAATAAAGTAAAAACTGATCATAAATTTATCTTAAGTAATCCATGTGATCCTTTCACGGCTAATCAACTTGCACTGGAAAAAGTCGAAGAACAATATGACAAAAGGCAATTCAAGGACAATAATCAATTTAGTTGAAACAATTGACACGACGTAACGTAAAATATATATGGTTGAAGTTTAATTAAGAAGAAAATTGTTGTTGTGTATACTGACTAAAACAGTTTAATGAATTTCACTCTAAGCCATGTAAATGCATGTAAAAAAATAGTAAATTTTGTTAATAGTTTTTGATTTTAACACAACCGTCTGTGTATTGACTTGAAATAAAAATAACAATATATCGATATTACTCACATCTGGAACTTGTTCAAAAGCAGTGTCGAGCAGCTCACAATTGTAATATATTAGGACTCTGTTGTCAGCTGTTTTCTTTAAACCAACTCGATCCCCGGTTCTTAGCCACTCAAAGGAAGGGACAACTACTTTCATGTCTTGCTTTCTCGTACCAGGTTTAGAGTAACGTATATATCGTCCTGTATATGTTTATTAGTTCTTAATATAAGAAGTTTACGAGATCATTTTTTTTATTACTGAGTTTCAGTGAAAATTTAGAACGTATTGATAAGTTTTAAGTGAAATAAAAGTAATGTTAACTTTTATGAATAAAGTATATATTTTATTTTCATTTTTTAAATTTATAATGTCTACATAATTTATTCGACGAATATTTGCATATATTTTTAACTTCTATTTATAACTTACAAATAATACTTTAATTATACAGTGAAATATATGTTATTATGTTCTATTGACGATTTCTCAATATCTTTTTGCTAATAATTTAAACCTGAATAAAAATACAATAAATAACTTAAAAATATCGACCAAAGTAATCTAAATTTATAAAAACCACCAATTTAATATGATTTTATAATCATTTAACAGTACTATATTTATTATATAGGACATAAACAAATGAAGTAAGTTAAACTGCATTACCGTCAATATATGCAGTGTAGTGCGGGAGGCAGGCGACAGACGGCGGTAGACTGCGGTTGACGTGCGCATTCAATATGTTCACATCTGTCACGCCCATACGAAAGCTGCCTGCGTAGTTGTACTTGCATGCCACTATCTTAATCTATTTGTAATAAAAAAGTTACGAGTTCAAATACATATAAAGAAAATCAGCATTACTTTTTTCCGTATGGCCAGAGAGAATCTACCGCCGAGACACTTCGTTCTCCGTTCACTTGAACATTGGGTGTTAAGACTGAACTTAACGCCGCGCTTTGCCTACCAGAGTCAAATGTACATATTGAATTTCACAATTTGTACTAACGGAAACCAATGTTTGTCATCTAGCAATATATCTAGTATCATTGTGTGCAAGGTGAAAATTACTGTCCCCACAAAAATATAATAATGAATTTGTCTTAGCGAGTTATGTATTTATGTGGCAAGTCGTATGGACAACTCTTTGAAATTCAATAATTTATTATATAAATGGTTTGCTAATATATGTCTGCTATAATAAACTTACGATATCAATTACTAAGAGCCAGACCAGCTTTTCACAAAAAATAAAATAAAAGAAATTATATATACTGTTTAAAAACGCGGAAAAATATTTCTAATACATAAAATGAGCAAGCATAAAATTAGATAAAAAAGATGTTAATATCCAATGTCTTCACGTAAGCATTTTCTTGTGTGTAAGTTGACAGCCACAGTGCGTTGACTTTCAATAACTGTTAGTTATTGGAAAGTCAGCGGACCGTAACCGCCTATAGTCCAAAAACACTTCGTCTTATGAGTTGTTATGATTCTATACTTCGTTTTCTATCTCCCTGCAAGTGCAGTAATATATTTGAAACATATTTATTTACATTTAAAGCACACATCAACGTAATCTGCAAATTGTAACAGAAAATATTGCACAAGCATTATTTTGATTTGAGGGACAAAAGAACAAAAAGGGCTTGGTAGAATTGTACGAAAAATATCATACGTTTGCCAATTTCGTTGACGTGTGCTATAATTTTAATACAAATTGAAATCAGCGTTTTCCTTTCATTGCAAAATGGTATTCGAGAAGGGTGAAAACTTATGCAATGATTTGAAAAGTGCAGCAACGGAATAATTGTTGAAAATGCATCCGTCGAGAAGCATTTTTTGATGACACGGTGACAGCCACAGTGCGTTGACTTTCTGATACTTTTTCAAGTATTGGAAAGTCAGCGGACCGTAACCGCCCATAGTTCCAAAATACTGCGTCGTGGAAGATACACCGCTGTCGTCTTCTTCCTTTCTCTAGACCTTGTAAAATTCAGATGTGACGTTTAATCCATTAGTTAAGATCGCCAAAGATCATTGTTTGAAGAGACGTCAGTTGCGGAAGAATTTCCTTGTGTAAGTTGACAGCCACAATGCGTTGACTTTCTGATACATATTAATGTATTGGAAAGTCAGCGGATCGTGACCGCCCAGTTTCATAATCTTCGCTGTGATCTTCCACATATTCCATACCATTCCAAGAAAGAAGACGACTGCGATATGTCTACACTGCTGTCGTCTTCTTTCTTTGAATATTTTGTTAGCGCCTGAATATAATCAAAATTTCTTCATCATCTAAATAGCACACATCAACGAAGTCAGGAAATCGTAAGAGAACATAATAATTGATTTTGTTTTTGAAAAAAAAGGAGACGATTTAACAAATAGTTCAGAAAAGCATGTTTCATGACTTAGTGTGTCGTCGTTAGTCGTGAGTTTCAAAACATATCTATAATGAAATACATTTATTATTATTAAAAGGAATTCAGAAAGGCCAAAAATAAAGCAGTAGTTGAACAGCGGCAAAATATTTGTAGTTGTTTGATGGGAAGACATCAGTCGTGAGACCATTTTCCGATGTAAGATGACAGTCACAGTGCGTTGACTTTCTAATACTTGAAGGTATTGGAAAGTCAGCGGACCGTAACCGCCTAAGGTGCGAAGATACTCCGTTGTGTAAAATTTACTGTTGTCCTCTACTTCTTCACTGAACATAATACATATTGAACATAAATCTCGACGAGATAACAAAAAATCAGGACAACTTATGTTGTAACAAAAAAAAAGAAAAAATAGCAATCTATTGATACATACAAACTTTATTCTCAATAATAAAATATGATATTTTTTTTTAAAATAACATGAAATATTCAGAAATACTAACAAACATCTTGACACATACACATACGTTAATAAATAATTGAAAATATTAATTACAGCTCATAATAAAACTTGCTGATCTGATTTACGCATATAATATAGCAGACACATATCACAGTAGCCAGCCAGCTAGACAAATATCGGGTCTGTAATTAAGTACTATGTAGTACTTTTATTATTATACTCTGTATATCTATTAATTATATTTTGAGTATATTTTAGTTAGAGTCTATTTTGATGCCAACGTAATCCTCAATATACTACCAATAGTACTATACCTTTAATTATTCTATATGAACAACTTCATACAATTTTATTATATGTATAGAGTCTAAAGTAATTAATTGAGTCTATATACATGTAAATAATAATTCTACCTCAAATATCTCGCCTATGGCAAGGTGACTTGAACTGAACACCAGAGCTCCCATCGGATCGGGCGTAATCCGCCTCGCTAGGGAGTAGTCGTGCATTAAAACAATGTTATCACCGCAATATTCCGAGAAACTCCTGTATAATGAAATAAAATTTATGTGGCGCAATACGATACCAGCAGGAAATTTTTTGATAATCATAATAGTCTTTTACATTACTAAACGCATTCTGTTTAATTTTAAATAATAAATTCGCTATATTTTTTGTTTTATTTAATGTATCCAAATCTATTATTTTGCACATTAATTCAACAACATTTTATTAAATCTATTAATATTTAAAGTACGTAATTACCAATATGGTGGTGGTGGTGTAGCCAGGGCTCGCGAGTTACTTAGTATTGAATTATCAGAATTACATCCATTGTAATTAAACGTTCTCTCCTCACCTTGAAATATTGTTACCTAGATGAAAATATATATTTAATATTAAAGCAAAGAATGCAGAAGAAAGTAAGTTTGCACACTACTGTGCTTATAAAGAACATTTTATACGAGTCAATTACCTGCGTACACTGGCCGTAAAGATCAACTACAGCGTATATATTCAGATGCGGAACATACCACGCCTTGCCCATATCCATACCGTCCAAATAATAATGTAGGCTACGATCAGCGTGCCACATCATTCCTGTTATAATTTCATGATTAAATAAAATGTGTAAGAGTAACTATAATATAATTACTTTAGTCTTAACTCTTAGCCAACGTAATAATTATAATGAAATGCTAACCAACTCTGCTGCCAACAGAGAGTGTATCCAAATCGAGTGGGTACCCGCTACGGACGCACTCCCCGTCCTTCATCATAGCGGCTCCGCTCAGTATGTACGTGTCCCAGTTGAGATCAGTCGCAGTCCCCGCCAGGCCGTTAGCTTCCAAATCGTCTGGTCGTATTGCCGTCACACCTACATGCACATACATACATCATGTAATATTTGAATATAATTTCAATTTAAATTGAACGCAGAAAATCGTAGTTTTTGATTTTCTAATACGAAGTGAACGTCTAAATAAAAATAGACAATTTGTTTTTTTTTCTTGGCACTTTTTTCCGCACAATAGAATGGTCAGAGAATATAATCAAGACACTTCATTCTCTACTTTCCACATGAAATTGAGACAATGCATGTTAAGTGGTGGAACTTGACACCGTGTTTGGTCATAAATGCCATAGTAGAAAAATCAATCGGAATCGAACCTACAACTATCACACTTACAGTCAAATGGCTACGACGGTCGTATCCATAATTTGTACAAAGATATAGTCTTTAACATATTAAAAATATTATTCACATACTTAGGAAATTGAAAAAGACATTTAGAAAACGTATAAAAAATAAACGCAGCGGGATTCGAACCCACGCACCTGGAAACCGTCCAGGCGCTTTGACCGCTAAGCCATGCGTTCAAAACGTACGTTACGTTTATACGTTTTCTAAATGTTATTTTCAAATATATACTCGTTACCTATTTCCAAGCTGCCTATCCAACAATCTACCATGGAGTCTATCCTTAGCTCGAACATGTCGCATTCGCGGAGCGGCCGCGAGCTGAACAGCACCGCGTCGTTGAACTCCGAGTAGACCGCCGCTCTGGAGGCCGTGAGACGCGTCCTGCTCAGCCTCGCGTTACGCCCGTGCACGCGGTGGAAGCACATTTCACTATGGAAAACACACAATTTTATACTTAAAACGTTTTGTTTGTGGCCAGTAGAGGCGCAGGGGCACAAAGTGTGACTGTAAGACTGGTTGGGGGTTCGATTCCCACTCGAGGAGTGGAAATATTGAATATTTCCATTTTCTTCGCTCTGGAGTCGAGGCAAAGCGCAGCGTTGTGGCGCCACTTAACACGCATTGCCTCTGAATTCGGCGGATTATCTTAACACTAGGTTCCCTCTGCCTAGCCTGCTGTGTGCGGGATACAGCGTAGAGCTAAAAAAATCGCCCGCACTATTTAATCAGTATAGATAATTCAAACCATTGTTTAGTATCAAACGTGTTTTACATCACTATGTGTTCAAGCTTAGGGCTTATTATATAATTATACACATAATATAGTAAACACTCACGGATACGTTGTAGCGTTTGACTCTGAAGATATTGGTGATTCTGGCGAGCACTCCATTGGTGGAGTGTAAGAGTCGACTATTGTAGCTTGTGCTGCACGTCCATATAAATCTAGAAAACAATTATTTTAAAATAACATAAATAACAAAACAGTAAATTAATTCTTTAAAAATAAAACAGGAATTAATAAATTGACTTTAGTGATTATATGAATTCACGAACCAATAACCCCAAAAACATGTTCAGGTATGTTAAATGCGGCGGGTCCTTGATCAGCTCCGTTAACAAAAAAATGTAAAATACCCATGTCCTTTCTCATCACTCCTACTGTGTCGCCTTCCTGTTAACAAAAAAATAATGTTTGACTAGCTCCAAACATATCTTAAGTTTAATATTAATATGTTTCGTCGAGGCAGTAGAATGAACTAATATTTTTGCTATATTGTCAAATATTTTATTAATATTATTATGCAAAGCTTACCACAAGTCTATGGGTATTTCTAACATATCGTGGTATTATTATAGTTGAATCTCTTATGACGTCCTCTCCTGACATTATCCAAGTGCCTGATCTAAAACAAAAAAAAGAAACTTTACATTACTACGGTACTATTGTGCTACTAAATGTATTGTTATTGTTCTATCTTTTTTTACTCCATTTTCTGCTGGAAATCGTGACGTGGGCTTAGTAGCCAACTAGCTTACTTAGTAATAAGGGATTAAGTTGCCTTCCCAGCCAGAAGCTGAGCGAAACAGGCAATAAAATATAAACTTAATATAATTCGGTAGATATTAAACTTACGTGGCGTGGCTCATTTTGAATGGTACTTTTAATTCATTTGAAGCGTGCTGCGTGACTCCTATCTCAATGCTTCCGGCCCACTGGGGGATGATCAGGTCGAGTCGCACTTGGAACAACTCGTTGGTGCGCAGTGTACGGTTGGTCATCACTACGCCGTTGTTGAAGAATTCGAAAGCACTATTATAGACAAAAAAAAATATCAATCAAAAATCTATGTCAATTTGTAAAATAATAAAAATATATTAGAACATTTCATTTCACTGCCGGCACGGTATACTGAATGTTACGTATGTTATCACACATTTGATGGTAAAAGTTACATTCACATTGTTTAAAGTTTACAGTAGACGCGGTACAGTATTTAGCTTTATTAATTATATAGTTAGTAATAAAAATATTGAGGGCAAAAGTGACCTCCATTAAATTTCGTTAGATTGAAAATTGATTCGCGAATAAGAATTATATGTACGTTAAAGCACTGTGTCTAAAAACATTGAGACAGGTATATGCTAATGCATTTTTCTTATTTTAAACATTAAAATAAATATATTTTATTGCAAATTTTCTCTCAAAAAGGGTGCAAGTAGTGAAACAAAATGTGTAATATAATAATATAATACTTACTTAGGCCTATGAGCAGTCTTACCATCGTTAATAATAATAACATACGAATCACGCAGCGTATGAAATAAAAGGCTATCTTCGTCTATCCTCGGCGTGAGCCTACCTACGAAAAGAATTATCGTAAATAAGGACAAAGAAATAACAGTAATAAAATCTCAATATTACAATAACTATATAACTTCTTTACCTTTATTTTCTTATTATTGCATTAAAATTGAAGGAAATAATATTGTGATTATGTTCGGACCAATTGAGAAACAGAGGAAAAAATGCCCAGCATAAATAACTACATATACTCGTATATGTTCTACATCGGAGACCTATCGGAATCGGAATCCTATCGGAATCGTAATCAGAGAACTATAGGACTGTTAAAGAATTAGTAAAAAGGACAGATTTTTGTTTACTCACTAGGAGGTGCCGGTATATCGACGACGCTAGATACTGTTGGAATGTTGTGAATATTACTGTCGATATCCTCGCACGAGTCTACAATTGATACCTGAAATCAACAAGTATAGTAGACATTGGTGAAAATTATGTTAAATGAATATTAATAATTAGATGGTTTACTAAATTAGTAGTAAATCTACAAAAGATATGAAAAACTTGTTGTAATATATTAGATTCTTTAAAGAAGTTATAGAAATTCTTTAGTAATGTAATCATATAATAATTTCAAAGAAAAAGTAAAAAAACAAATAATGTCTTAAATCGCAAAGAGTACGAATCAAAAATAAATATACAAAGAAAATATTGTATTATTTTAAATTTAACAAATTATGTTTAATATTTCATTTGTTGCACACGTCAAATACAATAATATGTAGTCAAATAAATAAAACTATTTTAATTGAGTGTACTCAATAAGCGATGTACGGATATGTTACTTTTAATTAATTCTTAAGAAAAAAATGGGCCTTGGATAATTACGCAATAAAGCAATTGAGAAACCCCTACTTTAATTATTTATCTACCTACAAACTGAGTTTATTGAATTCTGTAAAAATGTTCAAGTTGCTATATATAATATACTTAATAGAAAAAACACTAGAGTTGAAATAAAAGAAGGCAGAAGGAAAATGAAAGAATACTAGAACGAAAACTGACATTTCGGGCGACTTTTATAGTACAATATAGAGTGGTAGTGAGAGCGCAATGGTATTAAATAAGTATATCTCAGGTTACGTCCTCGACTGTTCGACAATGCATGCAAAACAGCTACGTCATGTGTAAAAAATCGAAACCCGTTAGTGTTGTAAGTAACCCTGCTACAACACTATCAAACAAATATTTTTACAATTTTTTCATATTACTATTTTTATTCATTTAATATTAGAACAGCATCAAACAGTTAATGTGATTTTGTGCGGGTTTAATTTTCGCTAGGAGAACTTTAAATTATTTTATGTACATTCAACGACTCAAAAGTGTTTGCAAAAGTTCTTTTTGAATAAAGAATATTTTGAACATGAATTTGCATTGCCTAAAATGTTACATAATTTTGTGTAAAAGGGCGAAAATTGTTTGAATTTATTATAAAATACTTATTAAATTAATTGTATTTTTAAAAAGTGTTATGATATTTAATATTATTTATTAATAATTTAACAATGAATTCATAATAAACATAGTCGCAGTCCACACTTTTGACTGTGACCCATGCATCAATTGGTCTCATCCGGGTTGACTTTTAACACTTGCAGATACATATGTATCTAGATGATCACAATTTGTAACGATATGGTAGATTTGCAATTTATATTTAGGATATTTGTGTCTGTACACATTATTTACATTCTATTCAGATCTAGAAAGATTGAAAACTTTAATTTTTCTTATATAAATAAATTTATATAAGAATATGTATCTCCAGCATATCTATCATCCAAAGATTACAAAATTGCATCTTACGCACCTTAACGAACGCCCCATGGGGTGTCAGTAACTCGGAAATACACAATATTCTAAAAATTAAAACAGTAAAAAAAGAGATAAAAAGCTCCACCATCATGTACAAAAATCGGCTCAGCAACCGCCCGAATGAACTAGCCACAAACCTTATGACTATCAATTATAGTAAACGCCTCAAACGTCACGACATCCAGACACTAGATGCTAGATGGTAAAATACGAGTAGAGCTTCCCGCTGGGGAGGTTCCTCGAAACGCCAATATGTCTACATCAACAGATCTGCTCATAGTCTAGGACTGATCGCAGATGAACTCAGAAAAAAAAAAAAAATATAAATAAATTTGTTGGGCAATAATTGAAACAAAAATTAATACTATAGAGATTTTGGTATGGGATTAGTGTATGTAATCTGCAAAGCGGAAGCGGAGCGGAAGCGAAGCGAAGCGGACACTAGACTCTAGGTATAGTATTTCTAAACTAGTGGTTTAAATGATGTTCTTAATTTTTATTGATATCAACCTTAAAAACCCTATTGCATAGTTTTATTAACACATCCGGTAACATGAACGAGCTAGCTAGTTCATTATAATAATATAAAGTGACGTGATGGCGTGATAAATATAATATGACTTTAACTACACTTTTTAGAGAAACTGGAGAACGGAGTGTCATGAAACTAGGATGCATACGGAAAAATGTTGAAATTGCTTTATTAGGTCTTTTTGATTCAGTTTAAATATCAAATAAATGTAAAAAAATATGTTTTTATTATTTTTCAGCTGGCTTAACTTTCAGACGAGTCTGACCTAATGTAGAAAAAACGGAATAAGCAGCTCTTAAAAAGACGAAAAGAAATGACATGACAATATTCTTACTGTCAACTCCACAAAATGCGAAACGTATCCAAAGATAAAAATGAAGTACAATGAATTGGTATTAAATGAAATGTTCAGACGATCCTAAATAGAATAAGAATACAAGCGTTTTCTTCGTCAAGTGACTTGACCTCGCAGCTTTAAGTGCACTAATACAGCAAAAGGGGACGTTACATCCAGTCAATCACATTCAATATTGCAGCATTAAGATTTTGTTTTTCTTTATAAAATAGTTATTGGGCAATTAGAAAGTGTCAGTCCTGTTAATTCCAACATGAAGTTTCATTATTACAATGATGACGATGATGATGAATACAATGATTTTTACAACGAATATGAATAATTAATAATTGTTTACATTGAATGCAATTGCTTATTTTCTGAGACATTGCATTCTATGTGAACAATTACACCTTAAAAATACAATTGAAATATTTTCATTGACATGAATACCACTTATACAAACTAAACTGGAAATCAATCATAAGATATTATTACCTACAAAAAATATAATAAGTCTTTATACCTCTTTCAACTTTTATAAGGGTAGTGTTAAGAGTAAATCAATAGTCGATCGTAATTATTGTTCTTACCTTGACAGTCATTCCGTAGAGGTCCACGACGCCCCACACCTGCTGGTCAACTTTATCGGTAGCGACCCCTTGATCGACGCCATTTATAAAGTAGTGTAGTTTGCCGTTGGATTTTCTCATCATACCTACCGTATCACCCTCCTAAAAAGTATAGTATGGGCTATTTATTCAGTATAAAGATTTCTAGGCATGTCATTTTATAATCGACATAAGTGAAATAAGCTATCCCACATAAATACTACGTCATTTAAGCAATTTAATAAAAATGATTTTGTAAGAGACTTCAAATCAACTCTATGCTGAATCTATACATTAAAATTGAACATTATCTAATAGACAACCAGAAATTGTGAAAACCAGAAACTATTTGTTTGATAAAAAAAAAATATAATAAACATAAAAGATAAGGACAGCAAAAATGGCCATATTTACTCTACTCACCCTAAGTTCATCAAGATTGAAGTTGCCATACTCCATACAGCTCCCATGTCCATTTAACAACACCTTGCACCCTGACATCATTATGGTGCCAGTGTCCATGTTCGTCATAGTTGATGGAAACCTTATAGTTGCCGGATTGTGAGTGGTAACACCGACCTTTACAATAGATTACTACTGTTAATTTATTCTAATAGTTATAAAACAGTTTCTAATAAATATTCTAAAAAATATTCTACAAGTTATGAACATGAACCTATAAAATTTTACTTGACAAGTTTGCATTATGTGTGAACGCATTCCACTTTCTACCTCTTTATAATTGAAATTTGTAATCTTATGCTACTACTATATTGGAAATATGTTTGAATTTTAAGTGTGAGACTTCAGAACACAATCACCTTCAGTATAAAGCAGTAAAATAAGCAAACAATATGTTTCATCATTCGTTTTATAGTAAATGCTACATGTGTTTACAATGTAATTTTTTTGATGAACACAATTAATACGTAAGCATTAGGCGTACCTCTATACTTCCACTCCATTTATCAACAAGCCTGTCTATGCGAATTTCAAATAGCTCGTTATCGTATAGAGGTCGGTGCGTCATCACGACGCCATTATTGTAATCATCCAAGGGTCGGGCTCTTTCTGCTGTCCTGTTTAAAAACTATGATATAAGTATCTTTACATATAAAATTGCAAAAAATAATAGCATCAAAGACTAAGCTCTGCAGTATTAAAATAGAGAATAAAAACGATTTTATCGACTCACTTGTTGTTTGCCGATAGTTTCACTAGTATACCACATCTGGGATGAAATCTTAAGCGATCGTGGCCAGCTGTAAATTAGCGAATAATGTATACGAAATTGAAAGGATACAGCAATTGATTTATAATAACCATTTCTAAATAACAATAAAAGAATGGATGGGGAAATGTATGTATATATAAATAACACAATATTGTATTTATTGTATACTTACCAACAGCACACGCACCTTCTGCCGGAATGGATATGCAAACTTCTTGTCGGTCCTTAGGATATGACGTCTCAGGAACTGCCACCGCATCCTCGCTGGAAGTCAATGTGTCGTCGTTGTTCGGATCTTCTTCGATCTATGATGTAGACAAATAATCTCCTTAATAAATTACATTAGGTTCTGTAATTTTTCAACATGCATGTCAGTTAAATTAATATACTTTTTTTCACTTCAGTTAACTGAAACAATAATGCATATATGTAAAAAATTTAAATCTATTATTATTAGCAGTGTCAAGATTTAATAAATTAAGTAGTAAAAATGAGAATGTTCTACGCACTTGGTCCAAACTGCTCTCCATAATAGTTCTCATCCCACTCGTATGTATTATAGAAACTTGCACACACTGTCCATATAGATCAATTACGGCAAACAATCTTGAAGGCAAATCTCGAGCAGCAATACCTAAGCATCTATTATTTATGTAGAACATAAGCTCCCCCTAAAAATGGAATAAATCCTGAATAAATGTAATTGGTATTTGCATCAAAACACACTAAAAGAAAAGTTGGCCTTCTTATACAAACATTTTCAAACAATATAAGTGATACATAAGGACGTAAGCCGTATTTTGTCTAACCGTACGACAAAAATGTCATAGTATTGCATCCTAGCGTCCACCAGCAGCAAAAGAAAGTTTTGATGTGTCTTTAATATTAATAAATATGTTTTACCTTACAAGATCTCATGACACCCAAAACATCTCCCTCTCGAAGAGTGTCGAGCTCCGGCCCATACGAATTTATTAGCGTAACTCCATCTTTTACAATTGAGCTTCCTGACATTATCTATAAACAAAGACAATATATACAAAGGTTATTTATGCATTGAAATTCATTTTGTATTTTAATATATCACTCCTTACCTCAACAAATAGGTAATTTAAGTAACTAACTGCTAAGTTTTTAATACACTTACCCAAGCTGTGTTCCGTAATTTTGTAGCCGTCGCAGGAAGTTCCATGTATTCAGGATCCAAAGTAGTAACACCAATTTCAAGGCTTCCATTCCAAACGTTGACCTGTACAACAAAAATTGATTGATAAATTCTTAGATCCTGATCATGTCATAAATTTTAAAAATATAATATTATAATAATATTTCGCCACAAAATATATATTTAAATAAACAATTAATATTTTGTATGCCACGACATTACTTTTAAAATAAAATTACCATGCAACTAGACCTCCAAGTAATAGTCAATAATAAAAATATCAACTACTCTACATTGCGTGTTCATATTACAGTATATCAATTGTTTTTAATCTCAAAGTTTAAAAATTACCTCTCTTTATAAAATTTTACTGAAGAGGATAAAGAAATAAGAAGAATATATAAGATTTTACTGAAAAAGAATAAATAAATTTAAAATATCATCCATATTATAATAATATACATATAATACAAATAAGATAAAAGTAATAAATTCACACACGCATATTTTAAAGTTTGTCAATCTATGTTCACTAGTAGTTTCTTGGCAGATTATTCTCACCTTGATGGAGGATAGAAATATCTATGTAAATATGTAATATATATTTTTATTATAATATTCAAGTCCCGCACTACGCAATGCACTTAACTAGTAGAGTCCCTTCGATCGCCTATGTCGGTGGCCGGGCCCCGGGCTAGCTCGAGTAAATTAATGCACATGCGCAGAGTGCAATTCAAGCTTTCGATAAAAACTGACCGGCCATCTTGTTTAACCCCCTTCATGTATATATTACATGCACATTGAAATTCGACCAATCAATTACATATGTGGACTCAATTGTCGCAGCGGCATCGGCAGCCATTTTATATCCCATAATTCATTACCACACCCTTACTTGTAAAAAGGAGAATAAAATGATTTAAATATTTCACAAACTGATAAATGTTATTGTTAAAATAATTATTATATTTCATAATAAAAATTAACACGGATTTATTAATACATTTTGTATTACAATGTTAAATAGTTATCTTCTCGATACGCAAATCGGCGAATTATCGAAAGGCAAATATAATTGGGTAACGCTCAATAACGATTATCGACACTAATCCAAAAACCAAACTTATATTGCAAAAATGCAACCTTAGATTGGTCTAGCACTCGATTTTATGAGTAAAGGTTGAATATACAATCCTTCGATTGTTTTATTGCCAGTAACCAAATGGCGTTAAATGATACGCAATAGCTATCAGTAGACCAACGAGTACATAGATTAAAGAATAATGTAGTCAAGTAGTTTAGTTATATACCAGATGTATGTAAAGTTCTTTAGTATATGGCTTCCAGTGGTGCGTTCACAAAAACGCCAAATGTTATATACTATATATGTTTATGAACATCATAAATTAAATAAAAAATGAAAATTAATATTATTGAAATATCAAATTAATTAATCTAGCCGGCGGTTTACTAGTTAACAACGCAGCCGAGTTGGGGAGTCGACAACCCAGTTAAATTAAGGCTATTAATAATTCATATAACAGATATTTAAAAATTAAATTTAAAAAATATATGTGAACCTAAATATGCTATTTTCATTTTGTAACACAAATGTGTAGCTTAATTCTGAAAAGTGTTCATGACATATTCGTTACAGGTTCTCTAATAGCTACTAGAACATTGTTTTATAGGACAGGTTATTAAGGAAAAGTACCCATAAGAGAAAACAAAAGTTATTTAATATATTCTCTCATAAAATATTTATCTACTTGAACCTTCATACCTTATTACAGAACATACTAGATTTCTATCTAGAAATAAAATCAAATTCTTACCTTTCTATCAATACGGACCTCGAAAATAAGGTCATCTACAATAGGTTCAGCACTTAATGTTAAGCCATGATTAAAATCTACAAAATTTCTAACAGCCGTTATATTGTCATGTAAAAGCGTCACTCGATTCCCACACCGCCTATGAAAACGCATTTTGTCTTTCTTTAATTTTGACCAGATATCTAAGTTGTTAAAACAACTTATTTATAGCCCTTGGGTCTTAACAATTGACTCATACTAAAAATGCCGCTAAACTTTCTATTCGAACCAATAAAATTGTTGGTATTCATTTTGCAAGTTCAATAAATTTGTATCCAAAGCAATGTATTATAAAGATTGCAAAATCGATAACTATCGGTGCACCGCGCCCCGCGACTGCGCGTCCGTTATTGCACCCCGCGTCCGACCGCGACCAAACTCAACCTGTCAATGTTGCCATTACTACACATACAAAGTACTAAACAGAAAAGCGTAAAATGAAACAATGTTGACAGCCCTGTTCGGTGAATGTATACACTACACGGTACGGTACACTCTTAAGAGGGCATTACAAAATCATATTCTTGAATGAACACTATGAATCCATATATTGTAAACGCGAAAGTGTGTTTGTCTGTTGCGCTTTCACGGCTAGTCTACCGGTCCGATTTGGATGAGATTTAGAATGAAAGTAGAAAATAATCTAGGTTCAAAAATAGGCTGCTTATTTTTTCAAAAATCACCCTCTAAAGGGGATCCATCCCTTGAAATAAGAGATGAAAGTTTATATGAAAAATCGAAACCGCTTGACCGATTGTAATGAAGTTTAACATAAATATAGTTGATAATCCTAGATATAACGAAACAGTTAAGTTGCGGCGAAGCCGCAAGCGGGCCACTAGTAATTAAATATTTTTTTCAACACTTTATTGTATTGTTGTATTTTTATGTTTTATAAATACGTCAAATTTAATAAGACGAACGGTCATAAATCTCAAAAATGTAAAAGTATCGTTGAGGTTCACTCTAAAACACAAGTTTACACAAAAGTAGTGAGAATAATAAGTCACAAGCAATACCATCCAGCACCACTAATAAAATATATCAAGGCTATTAATTATAAGCACCGCAACAGCAAGATATCAGTTCTTTACATGTGAGCTCATATGTTATATGTTACTTGAACCTTAGATTTATCTAAAACAGAACAAAGAAAAAGAATAGACGTGTTATAATTTACCGTAACACCTAGTGTGTCAGCCGGCGACCCGGGTTAGCTTGAACAAATAATGCACATGCGCAGTATGCATCCAAATGCAATTTATAATATTAGAAAATATGAAATATCGATGAGCCTATCACTTACAAGAGCCAGTGTACAGAAATGTATAATGCACTTGAGTACCTTGAGATTTACACATCGAATTACTTTGTATCTGAGGGCGGTCGAGACAGTCTCGACAGCCATTTTGTATTGGAAACAAAGATGAGTTTTCATAGTGCGTAATACTACTAATTTTACGTAAAATTAAAAGCGTCCGTCACAATTCGACGGCAAAAATATTCAATAGAAACATTTTCACTATTGCTATCTTTTATTTTTCTCACTCTTCATTAATTAATGTATCGTTTTGCGAAAACTGTTTGATCCAATTTATTTTATTAGTTCCTATATTAATTCATTTCTAGTAATGTCATGCAGTGCAATAGGTACTACATATTATATATAATTTAGTTTCTATTTTTCGCGCATAAACTTGTTCAAAAATCAACCACTAAATTGTACCAATTACTTTGTATGATTTTAATAAATTAAGACCATTACAAAAAGATCTAACTGAAAATAGCATATAGCACTTTGAATTAAGTACCATAACCACTCTCCTAGAAGTAAGAAACGATGATTATTTCTTCCTAAATTCAAATTGTGATAACCTTTCATTACAGAACAAGGAAGCAAAATCAACAAAATCAAAAAAATATACAAGTCATTCGCACTTTGGGTCAACAGAATCAAGAACGAAAGTAAATTTCTATATTCTTTCTAGCGACATAACTTATATACTTCAGGCCAAAATTTAATGAAAACAGTTAACGGTTATTTACATGTTATGACTAGGTACTTACTCTTCTATCAATGCGAGCTTCGGATATAACGTCATCTACAATAGATTCTGCACTTAGTATTTAACCGTGATTGAAATATACAAAATCTGACTGCCGTTATATTATCATGTAAGTGTCACGAAATTTCTCCACCGCCTATGAAAACGCGTTAGATTTTCTTTAATTTTGACCATCTATGTAAGTTGTGAAATTCACTTATTTATAATAGCTTTTGGGCCTTGACAATTGACTCAAACTTTCGAATCAATTAAATTGTTGGTATCATTTTATAAAAGTTTTATGAATTTGTATGCAAGCCTATATATTATTAAGAAAAATTGCAAAATCGATAACTATCGGTGCCCCGCACCCCGCGACTGCGCGTCCATTATTGCATCTCGCGTCCGAGCGCGACTAAAATCTACTTTTCAATGCTACCACTACACATACAAAGTATTTAACTGAAAAACGTCAAATAAAACTATATTGCCAGCGTTGCACGGAAAATATAGATAGAAAATAGATGCGCAATTAAGAAGATAAAGCAAAATTATATATTTTTTAATCATCATATGAGTGATCAAGTAAATGAATCAACACTTTATTGTATTGTTGTATTTTCAAGTTCTATATTTACTTTACATTTTCACACCACCAGGTGTGTTTCAACCCGCGTACCAGACTAGATCGAATAAGTAAAGCACATGCGCAGTATGCATTCAAAAGCATTTTATAATATCAGACTAGGTTTCGTCAATGTTTTAAGCTATTTAATAGAAAGTATGTAATGTCGAGATACTATGGCTAAGAGCCAGTGCACAAAACTGAATAATACAGCTGAGTAGATTGAAACTTATACACCTAATTACTATGTAACTGAAAACTGTCGTGGCGGTCTCCACAAACATTTTGTCTTGGAAGTAAATATTCTTTTTTAATGTCGATAAAATCACAGATGTAAAGTAAAATTAAAATTTCCCATCACAACTCTACAGTAAAAACATTTAATATGAATATTTTCATGACTAGTATATTTTATTATGCTCTATATTCGTGTTATTGCAGTATATTTTAACGAGAACTGATTTTGTTCGGTGTATTTCAGTTTATGATTTATTCGACCAAATTAAAACCCATGTTAATTAATTTCTAATACTGTCAAGTAGTGATATAATACGTATTATATATAATTAAATTCCTATGTTGTTGCTGAGATTTGAATAAACCGCATATATATTTGGACAAAGTGAACCCCCAAAATGTAACTATTGGTTTGTATGATTTTAATTAAGTTCATTACAATAAAGATCTAACTTAAAATAAATGCACACTAGAATAAAACAATGTAACGATCATTACTTCTTATAAAATTCAAAACGGTCATAAATACTTGTTATAGAAAATTATAGCAAAATCATCATAAAAAAAATATACAAATCAATCGCGCTTTGGCTTGCCGGAACCAAATAGTGAAAATAAATTGATGATAATTCTAAGTAATTAATTTCCATTTTTTTATCATATATACAAAATATATATTCACGACAATAATAAAAACCAGTTATTGGTTATTTTTATTTTATGACAAGGTACTTACTCTTATACCAATGTGAACTTCTATTATAGATGACTATAATAAGGTAAATCTGCACTTAATATTAAACCATGATTAAATTCTATAAAATTTCTGTCTGACGCAGTTATATTGTCAGGTAAAAGCTATATTATCATATAAAAACTTTACTCGATTACTACATGTTTTGTGAAAATGCATATATGTTTATCCTCATTTTTGACAATATATTAGGTTGGTAAATCCATTTATTTACAGTACTCGGGCTTTAACAATAAAAATGCCGCTAAACTTTCTACTAATTGCGAACCAATAAAATTGTCAGTAGGTATTCATTTTTCTAAAGTTCAATAAATTTGTATCCAAATTATATTATAGAGATTGTAAAATCGATAACTATCGGTGCACCGCGCCCCGCGACTGCGCGTCCTTTATTGCACCCCGCGTCCGACTGCGACCAAACTCAACTTATCTATGTTGCCATTACTACACATTTCATCAAAGTTTTAAGCGTGAAATGAAACAATGTTACCAGCTTCGCATTGTAAATATATATATAGGTACGCACATAAAAAAGTAAATGCAAAATCATGTTTTCGGATCAACATTATAAGTGATTAAGTAAATTAAGCAACAGTCTATCGTATTGCTGTATTTTTAAGTTCTATAATTACTTCACATACGATAAAAGGAACGATCACAAATCACAATAAAGGTAAAAATTGTTGAGGTTCACTCAAAAGCTCAAGTTTACACAAAAATGGTAACAACAATTAATTACATATCCAATCCATTCTCCATTAAAATATAGCAATTATATTAACCACTGCAATGGCAATATGGCAGTACTTGACATATAAACTTATATATGTATTATAGACTGCTTGAACTAGGGTTTTTTAAAAAAAACTAAGGAATGGAATAGATCTATGATAATCTACTGTAACACCTAGCGTTTCAGCCCGCGACCCGGGTTAGCTCGAACAAATAATGCACATGCGCAGTATGCATAAACATGCAAATCATAATATTCGACTATGCTCGATTTTTTTTTATTCAGTTTAAGGTATGAAAGCAAAGTATGAAAAACTGATGAGAGAATTGCTCAGAGCCTGTGCATAATGCAATTAAGTACATTGAAACTTATACACCGAATTCTGCAACTGAAAACTGTCAAAGCGGTCTCGATAACCATTTTGTATTGGAAGCAAATATGCATTTTTATTGTCAGTAACATCACTAATTTTATATTAAATTAAAAGTTGGTCATTAAAATAAACGAAACTCAATTTGTCAATGTTGCCATTACTACACATTCCAAATTTAAAACAATGTTGTCAGCCTTGCACGGGGCATATACAGATACGCTCTTAAAAATACATTATAAAATTATATTTAAATCATTATGAGGAGTGATAAAATAAAGTAAGCAACAGTTTCTTATATTTTTGTATTTTTAAGTTCTATAATTACTTAACGTTTTACAAAATACACGATCACAAATCACAATAATATAAATATCGTTGAGGGTCGCTCAAAAACACAGGTTCACACAAAATTGGCAACAACAATAATAATGTATATACACATACCCTAAAATATAACAATGATATTAAATATCAGCACCGCAATGGCCACATATAAGATTATACGTCGTAGGCCTTTCAAACCCTAGAGAGCTTAGAGAGCAAAACAGAATAAAGGTAAAGAAAAAGAATACTTCACAAGGCTGGTTCAAGCAAACAATGCAAATGTGCAGTGTTGGCGCGGTATGTTAGATACCAACCTCTTCTTTCTCTAAAATCTGTCGCGCACCTACGTACGACCCCACAATATTTCCCAGTAAATAGGGTTGCCGTAGGTCGGAATTACTTTTTTAACTAGTATTATCATTTTATAGGTTTCCTAACAACGACTTTCATTGCCTAAGTGTGTGAATCAAACTTTAAAAATGTTAAAATATTTAATAAATAGCGTTCTCTCTAGCCATAGTTGGGGTAATTTTCATTTACTATTAATCGATGAAATCGTGAAAGAACGAAAATATATAACACGTAGCAAAGCAAAAAAAAATATAGATATGACTGGAGTCAATCCAAAAATGTATTGCAAACAGGAAATTCAAAAATGTATTGCATAGCAATATTATTAAATTGTAATCATATGATTCGACGTGAACTAAATTCTGTCATAATAAAGGATAAAGCCTTGCTGTTCTTGCTTTACTTTAAAAAGCAAAAGTGAAGAAAAACCAGTGAAAAACGACACAAAGAGGCTCCGTACATCAAATGGTTTTCGCGAATATTGCCATTTTTGTAGAAGAATGGGTCATCGAGGATTTGAGCGCAAAGATAAACAGCGAATTTCTTCTAAAATAAAATTTGTTTCAGGTGATTTTGAACATTCAAAACCATATGCAACGATCTTGGACATTTAGCAACTGCCTGCCCTATGCGATGGAAGAACCGTGGTGAAACAGCTAGCAGCTCCAGCAAGCAAGTCAACCTGTGCTCCCGATCAGCCCGAGGTGTGATACACATAAGTAATGTAAAATTACCTTTCATTTTCGATTCTTGTTCGGAATATAGACTTATTAAAGAGAGTAATTGTAATTTATTAAAATATGACAAATATCATGAACGAGTAATTCCGAAGAGTGTAGGACCACATACTTTGACTAGTTCGTGACAAGTAAAATGTCCCACTAAAGTTCAAGTTACTATCTTTAACGTAAATTATCATGTTCTGCTAGATGAACGTTTAAGCGAAGATATTTTGTTAGGTCGAGATATATTAGATCAAGGGATTTCAATTAAAATTACCAATAACACTTTGACATTTTCAAAACCAATAGTTTCGAACACGTGATCTAAAATTAAAACTCCTTTCGACATTAACTCTATTAAAACAGACTTGACAGGGAAAGAAAAAAAAATAAAAATATGAACAAAATACTCAGGACAATATATACAAACTATTCCAACTACTCGAGTTATGACAGGTGAACTTAAAATTGCTAGACCCGAATAAAACAGTACGCAGACGCCCTTATAGATTGTCTTCGGTAGAACAGGCAACTGTTAATGACATAGTGCAGGAATTGTTAGAAGCTAATATAATCCGGGAAATTTCTTCGGCATTTGCCAGCCCAATTTTATTGTCAAAAAAAGATGTTACTGATCGTATGTGTATCGATTACACAGAGCTTAATAATAACACAAGAGAAGATAGCTACCCTCTTTCATTATAAATGATCAAAGTAAGAAATTAAGCAGTTCTTATTACTTCTCTAGCATAGATATGGCATCAGGGTTTCGTCAAATAAAAGTTCACGAGGAATATCTAGCGAAAACTGCCTTTATGACACGTGCAGGTCAATATGAATGGTTAACTAAGCTATTTGGTTTAAAAAATGCTCCCCCAATGCTCCTCAAAGGGCTATAAATTCTGCTCTGAAACCTCTTAACGATTGTAGAACTCCAGTTGGTTGGTTTCAACTCCATATGGATGATGTTCTTTCCGCACCAGAGACAAAACAAGGAGAACTGACTTGAAAAACTACTAAATACATTGTCCCTTTCTGGATAATGCATATTTAGGGTTCGTGATATCTGCTGGAGAAATAAGACCAAATCCTAATAAAGTTAAGCCTTAACTGAATATACCCACCCTAAAAACAGTAACTCAAGTCCGTCAATTTATAGGCCTACGTACTTTTGTCAATTCATTCCTAACTTTTGAAAATTAATGAATTTTTTATACCCATTAACATCATGCAAAGAAAAAAATATCTGGACTCCTGAGTATAATAGAATTCACTCTGAAATAGTTAGCCGTTTTATATAAGAACCAGTACTGAAAATATGTAACCCTACATTGCCCATAGAACTTTACACTGACGCAAGTACTGATGGATATGGCGCCGTCTTTATTAGCAAAAATTGAGCGATTCCCTCACCTTATTGCTTATTTTAGGAACAAAGTAACTAATGCAGAAAGCCGCTATCATTTTTACGAATTGGAAACGTCGGCAGTAGTCAAAGCAGTAGACCATTTTAGACAATACCTAAATGGCCGTAAGCTTACAGTTTTCACCGACTTTAAAGCTTTAAAAGTATCACATTCTAAAAAAATAATCGACACCAAGAGTCCATCTTACAATGTTATGATTTTGACATTTGTACAAAGGGGGTAAAAATATTGCTCATATAGACTTTTTTGTCTTTCAGTTGAAAATATTGAAAAGGAAAATAATGTCAAAATATCTGTAAATTTATCTGAATTAGAAAAGGGGTTATTGTCTGTAGAACGTTACTATACGATACGATTAAATGAATTACCTACTGAAGTAGCACATACATATGATCTTAGACAAGGTATTTTATATTGTAAAATTGAGCGAGGTAAAGCTACAGCTACAAGATGGTTGCCAATTTTACTCCCATCCTTAATATGTCCCTCTTTAATGAATCTTGTGCATAATAAAATAAAACACCTTGGTTATGAGAAAACACTTGAATTAAATTATATGACCTAAATTGAGCAGTAAAAGCGAACGTAAAGAATATTGTTCCGTGATTATAACTGCTTTTACGAAATTTTTCCTTCTTAAACTGTCAAAAATTCACTACACCTGTTTGGTGCCCCAAGACGTATAATTACTGACCGAGGCCTTCTAGTAGGGGTAATGGGCAGGTCGAACGCGTCATGCGAACCCTAAAGAATATACTGACCATAGTTGAATGCAACTCGGACAGTTACTGACCAGATCAATTGGAAGACATTGAACTTGCTATAAATAGAACCCGCTGTAGAGTTACCGGATATACCCCTTTAGAATTAATGTTTGGAATAAAAGGTAACACTTTAAATTAGTCAAAATTAGCTCCTGGTACTTAGGATTACCATTGCCTCCACTAAACTAGAAAAGCAATCCATTTGTGCGGTTGGTTATATATTTTGTTTTTGTTTTTTAAAAATGAAGAAAGGATCAATCCAAATTAAATCGTAAATATAAAAGTGCGTTTAAAATAATATCAGTTTCAGAAAACGACCGATATGTACTATAACATATTAACGGTAGAAATAGATTTTTTAAATATCCTCACGAAAATTTGCGCGAAGTTCCCCGCGGTCAGACTTGATAGAAATTTTAAAAAACTATGATAATGAGGATGATGTGACGGCACGTCTTAAATAAAATGAGTAATAGCAGACACCTGCCAATGGAGAAATTTAAAATAATTGTAAAACACATATTAGTGAGTAAGGCTAATTACTCTATAGAAGCATAATTCAAGAAAAATATGCGTGAAATTAATCTAATTTGAGTCCGATGCAGGTTAGCTATCATTGTATCAAATAACAAAACTGTAATTTTTATTTTATGCTATTGAGGCATTTACTAAGAAGCATTTATTTTAATATTAGAAACAGACACTCCAAATTTATTTATGCATACATGCATATAAACTTTCTATACCAAAATATCGTCAAAGTAGCAATGCGAAGTCCAAACCTGCTAGCACAGAATTTGTCATAAAGTCAGTGAGTGAGCCGCGTTTTTTAATCCAAAAGTCATGCTCGAATTCGTATAAATTAAAGGAATGGCGTTATAATTGCGGGTTTACAAATGTTCATTGGGTTTGATCAAAACTTTATGAGAGGCCTTTTTATGTAAATTTTTGAAAAGATTGTCTTCCGTTCAGTAAGTACGTAATCTCATACACGGGGATAGAATACCTGACCGGTATTGAGGCTTTGTAATCGTGTTTAGGACTCTACAATCACTACCCGTTTGCACTTAACCATCTCTTTTGGGACTAGATGACGTGGTACGCAGTGAAATAATACTTATTATATCTACGTATGTAGCTTCTGTAATCGTGAATAAATGAAGAAGGAAAAATAAATATAGCTTTAGGCACCGAAGGGGCAAGCAAAAGGATATTTAACTTGGTTTAAACCAAGACCAAGCTTTTAAAAATTTCAGTGGTAAAGTTACAGAACAATAAATGCTTAGTTGTTTTTCTTAGCTTCACGCTGTATCCCGCACACTGCAGGGTAACAAGGGGTAATCTATTGTTAAGACACACCGTTCCCCACTTTCCGCCAAATAATTCAGAGGAATTGCGTGTTAAGTGGCGGAACTTAACGTCGCGCTTTGCCCTGACACCAGAGCGAAGAAAATGGAAATATTAAATATTTCCACTCCTCGAGTGGGAATCGAACCCATAACCAGCCGTTTACTCATTACAGTCACACGTATGTACCGCTGCGCCACGACTGGCCCCTTGCATAGTTTTATATATAATAAATTTGTCTAATTTTTGATTATAGGACGTTCATTTATAACACTGCACTAACTTGGAAAACATGAATTCATAATAATGTTATAAATTTCTTATTCAACGCCCTTTACGTCAGTAAAATAATTTTATTTTTTTTTTACTTACCTTTCTATCAATACAAACTTCAAATATAATATCATCCACAATTGGTTCTTCACTTAAAATTAAACCGTGATTGAATTCAACAAAATTTCTAACAGCAGTAGTATTATCGTGTAAAAGTGTCACTCGATCACCACATCGTCTATGAAAACGCATATTGTGTCCGTTATGGGCCATATATATATAAAACTTTAAGATATTTTGCGACTAGTAAAAAAACTTTCATATTTGAATCACACCGAATAATTAACATAATACATGTGTTTACACGATTGCCTATGTCGCACTACAATAACCGAACAAACAGTGAAATTAAGACTTCAAAAGGGGCTCCGAGTAAAACAAAATGTCGACTGAGCGTGACAGACCATTCTTAATAAAAGGGGTTCTAAAATCAATATCTTTGGACACATTGCGACTGCGCAAGAAACTTGTCAGCGTTGCCAGACCTGGTAGGCGAAGAATAAAGTATTTTGCATAACGATTTTTTTTTTGCTGAAAAAATAATCAATGTAATAAATAACCACTTATTTTTAGTTTTGATGTGAAATTATTTTAACTAGAGCAATCGCGTAAACTTTTGGTATTAGAAAATACATTTTAAAAAACTCGACATTTGGAACACGGTAGCTAGTGGTCAAAGCAGACTGACTTCAAAAAGCCTACAAAATGTGTAAAAACAAGATCATATTATAACTTATTAATGCTATTTTCACAAATTATCGCAACCAGTTTGGTAAAATGTACTATTTTTTTGTATCATTTATGTTTAATTAAATTTCGTTATTCATAATAATTTTCTTATTTTTTATTTAAATAAACATTTTAAAATATATGGGGCCTGTCGTGGCGCAGAGGCACAAAGTGTGACTGTAAAGCGACTGGTTGTGGGTTCGAATCCCTCTCGAGGAGTGAAAATATTTACATTTCCAATTTCTTCGCTCTGGTGTCAGGGCAAAGCGCGACGTTAAGTTCCGCCACTTAACACGCAATACCTTCAGAATTCTCAATTGACTCTAAAAACTATAATTGGTAGTAGGCAGGGGTATCTCATATTCCATACATAATCTAACTTGCGTTTTGTATAAAGTAAGAAGATGTTGAGGTGTGAAGCCTCACTTTTGGAGACGGACAACCAATATGCGTCTCTGTGTCGAACAGCAAAAGATTTCTTTCAGTCTCGCGATGGCAGTGGACTGGAATGAGTTGAGTTTGAGTGCAATCCTCTTATGTTTTCAAGTTTCAGCTTAAGTAAGAGGGAATGCTACCGCTGTGAGACTTTATCCATTTTGCTGTGTGGACTTAAAGATAAGGAGTTTTAGATTAAGTAAGTTGGGAGGCGGCAATAGAACGAGGTACTAAAATATGTTCACCGCGAGAGACACACAAGGAGACTGACCGGAACTCCGGTCGCCAACCGGCACGATGACGCATTGCATTGTATTATAAAAAAATCATTCTCTTTTTTTTTACTGAAATTTATTTTGTCAAATTATATCACTTAATTAAATAAATTAATTCTTTCTATTAATTTTAAGATAATGTCACAATCTCGGCATACAGTTTTCTGATATAAATTTAGCATTTATATTTTTTAGCTTCACGCTGTATCCCACACATAGGGTAGACAGAGGAAACCTAGCGTTATGACACTCCGTTCCCCATTTTCCGCCTAATTTTGGAGGCATTGCGTGTTAAGTAGCGGAACTTAACGCTGTGCTTTGTCTCGATACTAGAGCAAAGAAAATGGATATATTGAATATTTATTAGTCGCACTGGTTTGTGCCACTGTGCCACGACTGGCCTCAATTATATATTAAATTATATGAATATAATATGTATACACCAAGTATTTGTGAAGGAGATCAGAGAGTGGCGGCGGCGTGCAGCACATGCAGCTCACGGAAATAATGTGCTGACAACATGCTAAAACACGGCTAAGCCACATATATGAGGTCTGTATGTAATAAAAATGTAATAAAAAAAATTAAACTGATTAAATGCCCATCTTACAATGACATGAGTAAAGATTTAAAGATTTAAAGGCATAGATTTGATGCATTTTTTGATATAACATAATGTAAATGTCAAATGCTAAAAATCATGCCTAGTGCATTTTTAAAGTAATATCTGTAATAAGTATATAATAAAACTGAAAGAATATATAAAATAATGATTCCAAGAATAGATTAGAGTAAAATAATCCAAGATAATCAAAGAAATGAAAGACAAGGGAAAACGCAAGAAATACATTCAAACTATAGTAAACTACAGCCACACTCAAAGTTGTTGTTCTTTGCAGAAAAATGTTAATTTCAGAAACTGTTTTCATCTCCGTTATTCAACAGAATGACAAACCTCTTTTAAAAGCAAATGAATACAAATTTTCAAAATAGGTAAAATAAGTGCAGTAAAAACTGTACTTTAATAATTACAGGTGTACAAGTTAGGTTAGGTTTGGGTCACTTGATGGTAAGTGAACACTGATATCCATGATCTTGTGTAGCAACAGAGGAACTACAAGGGCATTATTAGTTCTTTGAGATTCAAATAGACTCGCTATTTGATGGTACCTACATTGTATCAACCTGAAAACACTGCAGCAACATAATAAAAATCAAAATAATTCGCAATTGTCAAAATAATGTACAATATTAACAATGCCAATACATGTAGCAACAGCAGCAGCGCAAGTACACATTATGGGTAAAATATTTCACAATAGCAATTTTTCACTTAATTTTGCTTATATAATAAATTTGCAAGAGAATATGCAATAATCTATACTTATACTATGCAACATTAATAACTTTATGCTAAAATTTCTAAAATTTTATTTAATCATATATCATGTTAATATTCTTTTTATTTAAAAAAAATAAATATGAAACAGTATGTCACAACAAACTCATAGTACATTGTTAACAGAAACTACATTGCAAACTTTGCTTTGTCATTGTTGTTTATGATTAATTTGCTAATTATAGCTAAATAGTAATCTGATAATCAAAGAGAGAATATCTTTATATAGTTAGTTATTTTCCCACTAAGAAGATTCAATCATCGATGGACCAACCAACATCTATTAATATATTAACCTTTTCATATTTGAAACAGTTAATACTCTTTAAGCTCTAATCACATGCACCGTTACTTCATAGTTCAATTTTTGTAAATAATATGTTCTTAATTTATTATTTGTTTATACATACTACTTTTAAATTAGTTTTAAATGGAATTTATTAACAGGGTCATGTAAATATTGGGATATATCAAAACTCTCTAAGTCTAATTTTTATGTAGTGGCAAGCAATAATATTTAATGGATACTAAAAGTAAGTTAATTTCATAAAAGTTATTTTAAACATATTTAAATTTTAATGGGTATGTGGAGTGTCACGATAAAAGTCCGAAAATATTTTATTGGAATGAAAAATATCTTATGGTAATCTATCATTTTTATTTTTTAAACTTACCTTTCTATCGATGTGAACTTCGAATATAACATCATCTTCAATTGGTTCTTCACTTAATATTAAGCCATGATTGAATTCTACGAAATTTCTAACGGCAGTGGTATTGTCGTGTAAAAGTGTCACTCGGTTACCACATCGTCTATGAAAACGCATTTTCAGTTCTTTGCTGTTTAAGCATGTAAAGTTATTTTTTTGTTACATTCACTTCTAACTGCAGTGACGCCATTTGGATACAATCAAATTTACTTTAAATTTAGGAACACTGCAACATGATTCTATTATAAAAATTACCAGTTGTCTTTAACAAAACAACTAAACGTCCTATTAAATTGGAAAGCAATCATAGTTTCAAGGGGTGCACAAAATAGGAATCTCACATAGAAGAGTTTTTGAACAGGATACTACATAGTACATACATAGTTATAATCACAGAACACATTTACCTAAAAGGAAGAATGTCCACTTCATACAAAAAAGTGGGGGACAAAACTGAAACTAACGCCATCTATTATAGACCCACTGGAAACAAAAATGTCAAATTCGGCGGCAAATTTCAAATTTGTCAGCGGCAAATTTAAAAAATACTAGCGGGAAATTTCAAATTTGGTTTTAAAACATTTTTTTATTTAAAAACCCGAATGATTCACTCTTTCAAAATCATGGAAATATTGATTTAAATACCAATACTTCCAAATGATTTTGAAAGAGTGAATCATTACAGGTTTTATAATAATAAAGAAATAAAATAAAACAAATATGTGCTTTACAATATTTTTATTGCTAATAGACATAGTTTATATATTTTTACAAGTAGTATTCCGATCTGGGGAATCGCTATTTATACAGTCAAACAGCTTGTCCATATTTGATACTATATCTGCAGTACCTGTGGCTAGCAGTTCCCCCGGGTAGCAATCCTAAAAATTACAAAAGATAATTAATAAAGGTCATTTTACAATTACTGGCATTACTAGAATCAACATGTTATTGTAAGATGAATAGTAATATTTATTTGGGTAAGCAATAACAATACAAACCTTGAGATATCCTAGCAAACATCTCTGCTGCAACCGAGTGGCTTAGCACTCGAGAGGCAAGATTCACTCTCAGTTTCTGTTTGGTGTTTGGACACAATTGGACTTGTTTTAATTTGGATGCGAAAACAAAATATCCATCACTATTGATATATGTATGAAGAAATTTTCAATATGTTCCCATTTGCCATAACCTGTAATGACATTTTATGCAAAAAAAATTTTTTTCATGTTTTATTCAGATTTTATTGACTAGAAATTCCTACTTTGAAGTGGGTTATAATTTTATTTTCTAATTTGATTGAAACATAAAATGTTTATACCATTTGGTAGATACATACAAATTTTTACCTATTTCTAATAATTAAAATAATATAGTAAATACCTTTGCCTTTCTCGTTGTTTGAAGGAATATTCGTATTAAATGTTATATTATATTTCTAAAGCATTTTAGTAAGTGAGATGGATCAAAAACTGGAACAACTTCAGTAACAATAAAAGTAACAGGTTGCTCGCTTTACAAGCAAATCGGCCATTTGTAAATTACAATGTTGCCCTGCCCTATGAAAAGACAAAGCTACTAAATGTCTTGATTATTTTTAGATAAATCGTATACCATATCAGTTAAAAGCGCTTTCTTACTAAAATTCAATGCTTATTTTTTATTATTATTTTTTATTTATAATGTATACTCAAAGCTACACCCATCCAAAAAAATCATATACTTCTATTTAAAAATATAAATTAAAAAAACTACTAATTAGTTGTTTTTTTTTAAAATATGGCAGCACCAAGTAATTTTCAATCCCCTGTAGGTATGTCGCCCAAGCCCCTAAGGAAGTCGACCGGGCCTGGTTATAATATATAGATCTTAGAGTATAAAGGTGCGTATCCACCGAAACTGTTGGCAATTTCCGTCACCAACAGTTTGCAACCTTACAAAAAATCACCAACTTCTTTTTGTGTCCACCAAAACGAAATAAAACGTCAAAAAATAGATAAATATTTTAGTTGACAACGTGCATTAATGTGTCGTAAATAATTAATGCGTCCATAATTATGACAGACATCTTTCTATTTGCAACTAATGTTGGGAACTAAAGGCGTTTCTACAGAGTGAGTAAATGTTGGCAATGAGCAGGTTACTTGGATATTTACAAGCATAAACGGAAACAAAGAACGACTTTTCCCAACATTTGTTAACAACTTTTGTTGCCAACATAAGACAATTACTGAAACCTATGTCACCAACACGTGACGGTGGAGACTCACCATAATGTTCCTTTACATAGATAATGTACTTTTTGATTACAATTTACATATATACAATTTACTCTATGGAAAGTTATAAGCATCATAGAGTATTTGCATCTATAGGCTAATGATGACAGATAAGCAATACAGCTCATTGCAATTTTGCAATAGGGATAAAAAAGCAACAAATATAAAAATTACGAAAAATAAAAGCATTTAAAGAGAAAAAAAAAAATATTTTTTTACGAATCAGGACTTATTTTCATTATAGAGATATTGCCTACTTTTTTTATGAAGTTACTACAAAGTACGTAATTTAAAAATAACTTCTTTAATGCCACGTAAAGTTTAAAAAATTATAATTTTTATCAATTAAGTAATTCTATATTTAAACGGTCCGCCCGCTTATATCAGCTTTACTTCCTAAATCAATTATACTCACCAAACTTCATAGCTTCGATTTAGTACTTGGCCAGCCCTGTAAAACTCTTAAGATAGTAAGATTTTTTTAATTTCACTAGAAAACAAAAAAAAAATGGAAACCTTGACAACATTATTTTTTACATCAGATTTCTTAGGCCGTAAAAAAGTTTAATTAAGCGGGTGCTGTATTTAAATATTCAATTTAAATTCAAATAGCCTTTATTAACTAACATCATTTTACATTGTATGTAACAAAAATAGACATTGATAAATTAGTTATAGTCGTTCGTTTTGACCACGTTTTTTAACGTAAGAAGGATACTAGGGTTTATGAATATCGTTTAACGACCAATATCTTTTCCAATGATATTCCCTGATGTAACACCAGTAAAATAAAGGTGACCAGGTGTTAGTACGATATTTTTATAACAATAGCCCTAAGAGTACATGGCATAAATAGGGTCTAGACTTTTTATGGTATATGTTCCCGTTTTAAATTTAATAGTCAAAAAACATGTTGATCATTTGATAAAATTTACTTGTGTTACTGTTTTCCGAAATAGGAAAACTACGTTTTCTATATCCGATTCAAATAAAAATGATGTATTTAATTTTAAACAGTTTGAACCTACATTGGATCAAGAGAAGTAGGAAGGAGCAGTTGGATATGAAGGATATTGCAGTAGAAGCAGAGTCCAATGTAGTTTTAAACTCTACTACAGCCAGTGCAGAGCCTGCGGTTTTGGATAACCCCGCTATATTACTCGATGGAGCATCTGCTCCTCCAGTGTCCGTTACGACAGATAACGTGAGGCGGTATCCTACCCGCAAGGCGCGGAATCAAAAATATGTGAAAAATTTAAACTTTATTGTTCATGTATTTTATATTTTTAAAATATTGGTGGAGAGATGTTGTATTAATTATATAAAGTGTGGGTAATTTGAAAAAAGTACAAAATAACAGTTGTGATCGAGCAGTAAGCGTGTAAGAATCAGATACGGATTTTATTTTATAATTCCCAAATATACACCATGATATGTACCCATATGTTATAAACATTTATAATTAGTTAAAGGTGAAGATTGCTGTATTGTTACTGGATCTCTATTCAATTTATAATGTAATAGTGTTGCTCCATTTCTTTTTTACCCGCGACGGTACGGAGAATGTATAATTATGTATTTGGGGTGAGAGGCGCTACGGCGCAGGTTTTTATTACTGATCTATCCGCGTATCCTGTATATCCTGATTTCCGTGTATTCTCCACTCCAACACGACAGTGGCGAAGTGATAAATGCTCAACTTGCACGTTTGAAGCGCCGTCACTAAAAAACTGAACTTAATTAATATGCAGAACTTAATTAATATGCATTATGAGGGTGAAAAATCGATCCAACTGGGTTTCGTTTTGAGAAAATGTTGTTTTATTTAGATAACGTATTTTTAGATAATAAAAAAAAATGCTGCTAAAAATATTACTATACGAATGTAAGTTTCGACGCTTATGACAACGATTTAATAAGTAGAAAATCGGACAATTAGGAACCAGAACCCCCGGTTCGAATCCAGACACCCAGTCTGAGTCTTTTATGTTTTAATTATATTTTTTTGTTATAATTTATAATTCTGATGATTATTTTTTATTATAAATATAATTGCAAAAAATACGATTCATCAAAAAGAAATTCCGAACTCGGTCTACCTGATTTGACATTCACATACAAATATAATAATATTTCACACATTAAGGTAGCCATGCCTACATGCATAACATTATTAACAATTTTGCTATTTCTTTATTGGTCTCAGTAACATTTTATGTGCAGTCTTTTGTAGGCTGTAGGTTATCAACTTCACTTTTACGTTTCTCATTACTCTCAGGCAATACTATATTACTTTTATACCATCTTAGTTTCCAATTCGCTTTTTGCAATAGAAGCAAAACAAAATTAGTAGCCTACTGTTATACACTTTTAATTTTACATCCATTCGAAGATATTATGAAGGTATATATTATTTTAGCTTTAAATTATTTTTTTGCAATAAATAGAATGTAAACAATATTCTGTAGTTTTAATTATTCTTTTATTTTATCTTTAATTGTTTATAGTTAATTTTTTAAATTATACCAACATAAGTACATCAATTTATTACATATATTTCAAATATAGAGGAAAGTCGGGTAGCCCCGGACGGCGGGTAGCCCCAGTCGTTACATTTTGTTGCAACAGATGAACACTTTTCGTCAGAACAAAAGTGTCAAAAAATTAAATTATTACATTTTCACTATATAAAAAAGATGTGGAAGAAAAACAGAAAAGAATGGGCAAACAACAAAACAGATGAAACGGAAATACCATCACGTAAAGAACTAAGGATATGTTGAAAATAATGAAAAGTATTCAAAGTATTTATGAACTAGATCAAAAAATTGACTTAATGCCTATTCACGGTAAATAATTCGATGACCCTGGATTCAGTGCCAGAAATGCAAAAACGGTGCCTATGGAAATTGTGTTTATAGAGTCGTGTCGGATGTTTATAATAACTGTTAAAGGCAAGACAGACAAAAGAGCCTTATTTTGTTTTAAATATAAAATAAATAACAAAAGATCCTTTCTTGTGTTTTTTTATTTGTAATTCATTTAAGTGTTCAGGGCTACTCAATTTTACAATAATAATTATATTTTGCAGTTATAATAATAATAAATAATTTCAGTAAAAATTAACTTGCCATATATGATATGCTCAGTAGAAATTAAGCAAGTCCTATTTATTCAGGATTGTTTGCATAAGATTGTAACAGGATAATGGTGCTCCATTATGCACAATAGAGTCAATTACTGAAATTGTTCTAAAAGTGACGAGATGATAGTCTTTGTCATAAATAGCATAACGTAACATTTGAATTACGAACACATTTTTCTTCCGTGTCATAATATTTATAAAGATGAATATTATGGCTAGTGATTCACAAAATAATAATGTTGAGAATTTATTAATGTTTAAAAATTAGAGATAATTAGTTTTCAGTGCCGATTTTAGCCTACGAGGGGGAGGGCTATAATCAGGATCTGGTACAGGAGGAACTGAGGGCCATGGGTCTCGTCGCCATTGAGGGTCGTTTGTAGGTGTCGGCGACTTCATCTGCTCGGGTTTTTTTGGTTCCTCTAAATAAGAAAATGGTCGCGATCCAATTGCAGGTCCGGAGTTAATTTGATTATGCAACCACGAGTCAGAGCGGTTACTGGGGCGACTGTAATAAAACAAACAGTATTATTGCGTGTACGAAAAAAAGAAATGTAATAAAAGAAAATATTCAGTTTTAAATATTCTTCAGTTCGATTGATGGAATTGAATAAATAAAAAAAAATAATAATAAATAAGACATACATGTTGTGGTAAGTATGGTGATAAGAGAGTGAATAAAACTGGTAAGTTTTTATTGAAACTTTGAAAGGAGAAGAATTTGCTTGTGGCAAGTACGATGTTTGACCACAAACGAACTCGCCAATTCACCACTGTTGGCCGTTAATCAATTATTTTTTTAAATGCTATTAAATTACTTGTAAGTTACAATTAACATACGTTAGTCCAAATCATGTACGTAATTGCAATACACAAATAAACTATACGCATTAACGTATGTTAGTTGTGACTCGATATTTAAATATCGAGTTACAACTAAGATACGAAATCGCATATAACTTTTTTATTTCTTTAGAGAAACGGTTGAAACTAATAATTAAATAACTTTTGTATCTATATGGCGAATGTAAACTGATTTGTTTTGACAATATAGTATAATTACATTTTCTCTTTTAAATATTACAATCGAGGCCACTTGTGGTGCAGGGGCACATAGTGTGACTGTAAACGCGTCTGGTTGTGGGTTCGATTCCCACTCGAGAAGTGGAAATATTTAATATTTCCATTTGTTTCTTTTACTTCGCAATGGTGTAGAGGCAAAGGGCGGTGTTAAGTTCCGCCACGTAACAAGTAATGCCTCCAGAATATGGCGGAAAATAAAACAGAGTATTTTGCAGGCTGTATGCGGGAGACAGCGTGAAGTGAAAGTAAAATAGAATGCAGTTCAAGGGATTGATTACTTTTTCGTTATACAGAGGAAAAGGAAGGCCGTCATGGCGCAGTTGGACAGCGTCTGACTGTAAAAGCGATGGCTGTGGGTTCGATTTCTCGGGATTTATTGTATATTTTCATTTTGCTCTGGTTAACGCCGCGCCTTATTTTTGTATCAACATATAGCGTGGCGATAATTTTCGCTGTTTTCCGTGCGCTTGACAGGTTTAGATTATCTGCGACTGAGTTGTCTTGCGGCAAAAGCTTGAAGCTGTAAAAAATTACACTTAAAAGTCCCAGGCTCATATGTATATATATAATAGTTATTTATTAACTGTTATTTGTTAATTAATAAATTATTATTGTACATATGTATATATTTTACAATAACAATTTATGAATTGTTCATCGTTAATTATTGTTACAATTAAAATTTGCCCTAAAATGTAGTACATTGGTGATGGTAACTGCGACTATACAGAATGAAATAAATATAGATGCTTCAAAGAAACAATCCCTTTGTAGGATGTGCGTAGTTAACTTAGCTGATTGAATCTGGAATGAAGAGATTGATAGAATGACAGCCATCAGTGAGGATGTTACAATAAGAATTAAAAATACATGATTTGGGCACGTCCACAGGATGAGTGATGAAAGAATGGTAAGAAAGAAATATGAAATAAAGATGAGTGACAAGTGAGGCAGGTGAGACATCATTTGACTGTCAAGAACACAGTATTGATAATACTGGACGATGGTCACGTAAAAAGTGTAAAAACAGAAACCGTAGCGTGTGGCGTTCCTTCACTCTGTCTAACCGACAAGGAAAAAAGCGCGAAAATGCGTCCGAATAATAAACAAATTGAAGTTAGAACTTACTTTATTTCCCCATTTTCTCTAAATGGTATACGAGAAGGTTCGTCGTTTACAAATACTGGATTGATCTGAGGTTTACTAAAAAAAATAATTATTAATATATTAATATTTAGCATTAGAGTATATATTCGTATACTATAGATATATGTATGCTCAGAGTACGAATAAGACGGTTTTAGATGAAGGCATTTTGGTTGGTACCGAACCTGATTTATATGCCGGTAAATCAGGTTCGGTACAGTTCAAGTACCAGTTGAAATAAAATCTAATGTGTTACCTGTCAATGAGAAACATTGTGTAATGGACAAAATTAGTCTTCTTTGTGCATTTTTTTTTCTAGCTTCACGCTGTATCCCGCACACAGCAGGGTAGGCAGAGGGAACCTAGTGTTAAGACACTCCGTTCCCCACTTTCCGCCGAATTCGGAGGCTTGCGTGTTAAGCGGCGGAACTTAACGCCGCGCTTTACCTCTATGTGCATCTTGTAGATAATAGATAAACGAAAAAGAATGCAAAATAATATCTATAATACTCACCCTCTACCCATAAACAACTCATTGCGTTGTGAATTCCACGGGTCTTCTGTTGTTTTAGAAACACTGAAAAAAATATTTCTGATATAAAATTCTTCCGTTCTTAACATATTCCTAATTATGGTGTTAAAGTAAGAAAAATGTAGTACCTAAATCTAACCTTTATGTACAAAATACATACCTAAATTATTATTAGTTATTAGCTTCTGGAAAAAACATTAGTTAAAAATATTTACTCACGGTCTTTGGTAGCCCATAAATACGTTATCATTGCGTTGTGAATTCCAAGGATCTTCTGTTCTGCTTTGTGTACTACAAAAAAGTACAAATCGTTAAGAGTAACACTTTATTAGAAGTTCGATGTAAAAATCAATATTAACTAGTTTTACATGCTTTTGAATTTATACCTAAATCTTTATAATTAAGTAGAGGGAAGTAGCGTAACCCCAGATGGGTCATAAAGCCGGACAGGGGATGTATGAAGGCTGAAGAATCGCTCTGATTTATCACTTGTATCACGGCGAGTAAGTTAAATGTAAGTAAAATATGAGAACTGCATTTGGATGGATTCGAGGGTCCTTAAGATCGGACCCTCCCAAGTCCCGTAATACCGGAACAATGTTAATGAGACTTTTTGTTTGCTGTAGTAATATTATTTGTCGTTTCTTTTAGATTCAACGTGGGCAAACCCATATCAAGATGTTTGTTTATATAATCCCAGCAATGAGCAATTGTAAAAAAAAGTCAAATATTCATTTAGGTAGATTTGGCGTTACGGCACGTTGTAAATGATGGCGTTGTGATTATATGGTCAAGTATATAAACAGTAAACGTGATTCTTAAATTTATTTTAAATAAGCAAAGTATAACTTTAAATAAAGAAGTAAAATTCTGTGTCTGAAATAAGGGGACCTTTTCGAAGTCGTCGTCTTTACTATATGAGTCCTTAATTAAGTCGTAATTATTGGGACTGATTATATATCTAAGATAATCAATTATATGATAGAGAGTTGTTTGAACTTAAACAAACAAATGACACATTTTAATTATTCCTTAAATTTCCGATACTCGGTTACTTCCCCCTACTTGATAAGAAAGTTTAAAAAATAATAATGTAAGCCTATAGAATACTTTAAAGTTTTTTTTTAATTAGTAATATTAAATAAAGAACTTACCTAAAGGCATTAAGTACCCCTAATTTGTGTATAGAATGCTGAAAGAATGTTCTATAGTGTTTATTATAGTTAATTAAATAATTCATAAATTTTATAAATTTTATATTTATATCTACGTATATACCTCATCTTCAATTATTTTTTGGCGATACTGAATAACCTCGGAGACTAGCAGGATAAGGAGGACGATATTGATGATGTGCCCAATATAGCCCTTAAGACATACAGTCATAAGAATAAGGGCGCCCAAACGTATTAAATCCTTTTCGTAATTTGCTTCCAACCCTGGCTCGTCGCCTACCTATTAAACAATTTAAACAATGCTATGTAATATTAAAAACCTAACTAATTTAGCTTGTTTCGTCGTCTATTTTGCGATTTAACTTTAAAACTATATTAAAAACCAGTAGTCATTGGAATGTTCTTCTACTGCAACTGCTAGGTTGTAGAACAGACCAAAAAATGAATACACTGCATTAAAAGTTAGACGTGTTCATAAGTCGCTGTCTACTTATTAAATATAAAGCAATAAATGCATATATAACACACATTTAGTAAAGTTTTTCTTAATTTTATTCACATTCTACTAAAATTTGCTTATTATAAAACTGGTGAACAAATTGAATTAATTTAAAAGTAAGTGAATTTCGGCTTCTATTATATAATAGTATAAATTGAGTATATACTCAATATTGATAATTTAAGAAAAAAAAATACCCAACAATTAAGAAAAGATACAAATGATTTACCAATGTGTTCCTTATACTTTGACAGTCCATCCCAAAGTGAACTCCAAACGTTAAGTCTACCACAAATGAAGCGATGCACAACCCGACATACGTGTAAACAATAACATCTACGTATTGCACTGGTTTTTCGTTGTTTAAAGCTACGGATAAATACATACTATATTCCGTTACGTCAATTTATATTCATACATTGAAAAATATTAAATTAAAATTAAATAAAATGAAATAGCTTCACGCTATATCGCGCACACAGCAGGGTAGGCAGAGGGAACCTAGTGTTAAGACACTCCGTTCCCCACTTATCGCCGAATTCGGAGGCTTGCGTGTTAAGGGGCGGAACTTAACGCCGCGCTTTACCTCGACACCAGAGCGAAGAAAATGGAAATATAATTTCCACTCCTCGAGTGGGAATCGAACCCACAACCAGTCGTTTACAGTCACACTCTTGTGCCACTGGGCCACGACTGGCAAAATATTAGTAGTAGTAAGAATACCAATACAAATTTTATTACGTCAAAGAATACGAAAACGATTTTTATTTTATGATAATTATGTACGTACCGGAAATAAGTATAATGGCAGTGAAAAATGTCACTACGGCAAATACTAACGTCGTTATGGTTAGTACAAAGACCACATGAGATGTAGTAAAGTTTTCTTGATACATTGCATTTTCACAGTCATCCTCTAAAAAAATAAATATTAATTATTACATTACTTTTCGAATCGATATTTTATGCTAAACTCATCAAATATATGATAAGTATTTCACATTTATAGAAGCATAAGCATATTTATAATATTTAGTTTTTTGTACAGTGTCAAGAGTAAAAATGCATAAATATTTTTTTTGATATAATACATAAGTAGTATACGTGTGTATATCAAAATACACCATGGCATAACAACAATGTACTTACGAAAGAATTAACACAAAATAAACAAATAATATGTAAACATATAGAAAATTATATATTTTAAATACTTACTTAAAATATAGATTCTGAGTATCGTCAGCAAAAAGTACTGAGCGCCATTTGAGGATTCCAGCAAGCCCGACGAACAATTAAATCGAAATATCAGTGCTAGCGTACATAGCACAATACTAGTCAGCGAAAAAACCTTTTAACAAACAAAAAATTAAGCATGTTGTGTTATGATAAATAAGCAATACTTAATGTTCTCATTATTTAGGTATGTCTTATCAATTATCGTATACTTATATACGGAGATGCTCAGACATTTAATCAGACTATTCAAAAGGAAAATATTGAATAAGACTATTTTCCCGTTTTGGAAATAAAAAGGAATATTTTTTTTCTGTTGTTTTCAATTATATTTCTTTTCTTTTTATTTTTTTAGCTTCATCGCGCACACAGCAGGGTAAGCTGAGGGAACATAGTGTTAAGACATGCGGCATGAGACATGACTCCGTTCCCCAATTTCCGCTGAACTCGGAGGCATAGCGTGTTAAGTGGCGGAACTTAACGCCGCGCTTTTGCCTCTATACCAGAGCGAAGAAAATGGAAATAATAAATATTTCCACTCCTCGAGTGGAAATTGAACCCACAACTAATCGCTTACAGTCGCACGTTTTATAAAATATTAATAAAACATTTTTTAACCATTAATTATGTTGTTGTTTTATGTCAGTAATTTACGTAATATATTTAGGAATAGCCTCAAGAAACACAATACTTGACCCGTATTCTAACTAGATTTCTAAAGGAAAAGAAAATAAAATTTCGATGAACTTATTTCTTAATAATTCCGTTACTGAAAGAAGATCTTAACTTCGATAGATGAAATTCAAATAAACTTCGGTATTTATGATTCATTTTAACAACTAACAAATATAGAATGGTTTATAGATTATATAGATTAATTCGTTACTTGGTTAATATTTTGTTCAGTTCTTTTCAGTTCTTTAATTATGGCGCTTTGAACGTGCCAGACAGAACACAAATCACTTCGCCATTGTCACGCTGCACAATATTTTGTTAGTAACATTTCTCTCTGTAGGTACTTTGATTAGTTGTAAAATATAAATTGATAAGGCTTATCAATATTAATATAGCATAAATAATCTTTTAATTGTGACTTTATGTATATTTTTGGAAAATTATTAATTAGGAATCTTTGATAATAATAAATATTTGATTCGACTACAGGTAAGCACAGACGTTACTAATACATTGAAATTTTAAGTACAATTTTTTAAAAATATCTATTGCCGCGAAAAGTTTGCCTTGGTAACGTCTACGTTGGTCTTAAAGGTGTGAAACGTGTGTGATATATATTTCAAAAATTTTAAAGTTTTCTAAAGCTATTAAATTATAATATAAACTTGTAAATAAATTATAAAATTTTTCTTTTCATAACAGTTTATGAAAATGACGGCTTGCCCTTTTCTATATTAGATACAGTGTGTGTACATTAAAAGTGTGTACTTTCATCGATTCGATCGATGAATTTTGTTGTATAATTTGTAACCTGGGTGGAATTTCGAATATAGTTAATTGATTTTGCAACGTGGAACTCCTGATGCAAAATCATAATATAATAAATACAGAAAATATGAGAGACAAGAAAATTAACACGTTAATAGTAATTGTTTCAATGTTGGGCCCAAGCTTCTTTGTCTATATGTATAAAGTATGTGAAACTAGTCCATATTTATATTATAAATGCGAAAGTCTGTCTGTCTGTCTATTACGCTTTCACGGCTAATCTACCAGTCCGATTAGGATAAAACTTAGAATTTATTAAATTTGAATTAAAGTAGTAACACATCCAGGGTCAAAAATAGGCTTCTTATTCTTTCAAAAATCAACTTCGAAAGTGTTGAAATAGGAGATTAAATTTTATATGAAAAATCTGAACCGCTTGACTGATTCTAATGAATTTTGCCATAAATATAGTTGACAACTCAAGGTCAAACATCAGCTTTGCTTTTTAAAAATCCTTCCCCGAGGGTTGCAATACACCGAAACATTTAAATGTTTCACGCGGTGAAGCCGCGAACGGGCCACTAGTCCATACTTATATTATAAATGCGAAAGTCTGTGTGTTTGTCTGTCACGCTTTCACGACTAATCTACTGGTCCAATTTGGATGAAACTTAGAATGAAAGTAGTAAAAATGGCTGGGTCTAACATAGGCTACTTATTTTTTCAAAAATAAACCTCTAAAGGGTTGAAATAGGTGATGAAAGTTTATATGAAAAATCTACACCGCTTGACCAATTGTAATAAGTTTTGGCATAAATATAGTTGATAATCTAAGCTTAAAGATAGGCTACTTTATTTTTTAAAAATACGCCCCCCAGGGTTGCAACATAAAGACCAGCCGCGAACGGGCCACTAGTATGATATAAAGTCATAACTCCACGCAAGCGGTGGATATAAACTACTTAATAACACACATTTTATCCGACAGCTCTTAAGCGAAATCAAACAATTAATTAATTATGCATTTGATTTAAAATTTCATCTTTAATTTATCTTTAATAAATATTACCAATTATATTTATCACTAGCTATGCTCGCGACTTCGTCTGCATAAGATTTAATAAAAATATACAATTTTAAATAAAAGTAGCCTAAGGTACTCCTTATTACATTAGTTATCTGCCAGTGAAAATTCCGTCAAATCGGTCCAGCAGTTTTACAGTTTAGCCAGAATAAACAGACAAGCCGAAGTTGTAAATAATGTTATTTTATATTTTTATAATTTACGAATTCACGCGCATTTAGTAAAAGGGGGTTATTTTAATATTATAAATAGACACTGTAGTTTGATGCATTTGTAGAGTGTTACCCATAATAACCCATAATATAAAACCTTGGAAATTTTCTTAATTAATTTGTTAATACAGACAACAATTCCTTACTTTGACATTCGTTTATTCGTAATCTTAGAAATATTTTAATAAATGAAATAGAATAATATCACAAATCACGTTGCATTGATTTTAAAGCTCTCAAATCAAATCACTGTTTGATGTGGAAGCTTGTGGCATATTGTATTTTATAAATTGACAGTCGCAATGTAAAACTTTTGCATATTCTTTTCAATAATTATAAAATTAATTAAAAATGTAATAGAAAAATACACTCAAAGTTTTGTTGTTATCAACGACAGTCATGATAAATATATTAAGGTGACTCATTACTTTCGCAGTAATATTACAAACGCTTTAAGTAAAATGAAATAAATATGACAATAAACTTACAATGGTAAGTCCACCAGAGAGACATCCTGTGATCACCAATCCAGAACGTATCTTCAGTTTGTCAGTATGGTTCATGTTTACCTCCGACAAGGACTACATTTACGACACAACACGTGACGCCGGTCCACTGTCCGCGCATAAAGAGACTATATCAATATTAATAGCATCACGATAATTATTATCGGTATCAATAAACCATATAATCTTTATAAGCATATTGATTAAAATAAATACAGGAATTCCTGGAAGCTAATTGTAAGACTATTTTAGACATGTAAATTTGTTAGCTACTTTTCTATTTTTAAGTGACTTTTACTCTAATGCTTAAATTTTTTTATCATCTGATCGGCTACATTTCGCATTACATTCAGTTGTATGATATGGGAAAAGGGAAAGTGCTCGACAGAGTAGCCAAAGCCAATGTAATGTAATGCTATAAATATATTTTTTATTTTCTATATGTTTTTCAGCTTGAGTATTGGTATCTAATTATTTTTTTATTATTATTTTGCGTTTGTCGTGTAAATGTATTTATATATAAATTTAGTAGATTTTTTGTATTTAAAAACGTTAATAATCTTGTCTAGTCTTGTACTTAGGTATTATGAATATTGACCCAAGGTCACTTATCTATCTAATGTTTTATATGTCTAGTGCAATGAAGAATTTCACACATAATTCACCCCCATCTCGTAACAGTTAAAAGTATTTTAAAACGTTGTTTTTTGGACTACTAGATATTTTCTGTTTCCCTTCACTAACCTGTCTGTCAAAAAGATCAAGCTAACTCTTACAAAATATAAGATCAGTTAATATATTTATATATTAAAAGCGAAAAGCTACCTCTTTTTAATTAGGATATTAAATTAAATATTTATAGTTTAATGAAAGAGTGTAGAAGCCAACTCTCCTATTATAAGTAGCATTTAAATAAAGATCAACCTACATATTGCAAGCAATACAATTTTGTAAAAGCCTTTAAGCTTTTGTAAAAAAGAATTTAAGCATATTAATTACTAATTTCACTTTTTCAATATACTGTAGTCTACAATTAAACCTCATTTTACAGAGACGATTTTTGACAGATTTTTTTGGAAACTGGACGTCAGTTTTATAGATAAGGGCGCTAATGTTCAATTGAAAAATCAGTTTTCGATTAAACAGCCGGTAGGCTACTACTTTCTAGAATTATGTAAATATGGTGTAATTTCTTTAAAATAATGTTATGCCAACAACAGAGGGGTTGTTATCTTTTTTGTTAATTCTGGCATGGAGTTGGCGGATCGGCAGTTCTATATATTCTAGCACTTCTATATCTGAATTTATAACACCTACGTGTTTTGGAAATAATGCGAAATTGTTTCTTACTGCCTTGCAAATAATTGTAGCTGTCATTTTAGACCTTATGCCGCTGTCTGAGTTTCCTCGTCTCAGCCTAGCACATACAATCATAAGCATCCCCTCACAGGCGTACACTCTTTACTACGCTAACAGATACATTGGACCTACACTGGACAGTCGGCGAGTAGCCATCTTTATCTATATTGTAACAATTATATGCATTTTGGAAACAGTTTATAAACTTAATATCGATTGGAGCCGTATTGAGTAGAATAAATAATCAAAGGATACCCATGGCTGATAAATAATAAAAACAATTCTATGTATGATTAAAGATTTTTATTATAAAAGTAATGACTTACAAAAATTAATTACTCACTCTTGATACTTTAAAAACACCATCCAAATATTGAATATTCATAAAATATCAATCCGGTATATTGTATGTAAATATTGTATGAACACCATAATAAGAAAATAAAAAAAAAACAATAAAGACTAACATTTGACCATGATATTACTTAATAAGCTTCATTGCATATACAAACATATATATAATGCATTAAATAATATCTACATAAAAAATATTGGTTTAGTGTAACTCAACAATAATTTCCAATTTTAGAAATTCTAAGAGTACAAACAGTTTTCTTTGCTATCGTTGTTACATACATACAGGTAAGTAGCTAGTTCAGTTTGAACGTATAAAAATCTTAAAAATTAATATCTTATGAAGTATGCTATTAATGAATTACTTTTCTTACAGAATTGTGTGGTAACCGTTAATTTCACCGAAGTGTGGTAATAACTATGCGCCTTTAGTCCACATTAAAAAGTAATCCTTGTGCCTTTATTTTACTAGTATAAAACATCGGACTGTGTAAGAGGTGCTGTAAAACAAATTTCATTTTAAATTTTAAAGTCCATATTCATATGATAACTATACATTATAATAGAGTACGTAACATATACATAATACATTTATTAAATAATGGATTAAATAGTATAGCTGAACTAACATTTTGCATGTTGAGATACGAAATAATTCCTCTTTTGAGTCAAGGAGCTCAGGCTAGATGCTGCGCGGTGGACAGCTGAAATAAAAAGGACAAAAGTAAATTTCATATATTATAGGGCATTATTTCCGAAAAACTATTTAACGGCCTGCTATATACTTGCAGAAAGCATTCCCATATTTTTTTATTTTAATCTTGTTTTTGCTAAACACCAATTTCTAATAAAACTTACACGCTTTTCTAAAAGAAGGTATAGCAGTATAATCAGGAAGCGGTACCGGCGGCAAGTCTTCGTCGGATGGTAACTGATCTCGCATGCGATGCGCTGAAGCGGGAATGTAAGCCCAAGGCAGCTGACCTTGCAATTCCGCTGCCGTTCCGCGTCTCCTGTATAAAAATATTATTCAGGAATGAAACGTCAAACGGTTAATGTTTCATCATTATTTATACAATAAAACTGAAAGGGCATAAAGTGAAATATTGTTTTCAAATCTGTAAAAATACTCATAGAAAGTTCAAAACGCTCACTCTTTGTTAAAAATTGGTATCGCATTTTGAGTTGCTTCATTTAATTGCGGCAAGGACTGGGTAGCCCGTGGAGGCGAGGTTCGTCCAGCGGTGTCTATCACTGCACTGTCTAAGCGACGCTGTTGCTCCGCTATCATGTTCTCCAACCTTTGAGGTAAAGATAGTAAATTCTCGGGAAAATTCACTGTACGTTTTTTATCGTCTACAAGATGTGTGCGCGGTGATCTGCAGGAGATTTAATATTTTATAACCGATATGAAACTAAAGTAAAGTAAGTATTTTTTTGGTAAACATGCAAAATAGTAATTTTATTAAATAAAATACCTCATTCAAATTAATCGAATCGAATCGAATTAAAAAAATAAAATCATGATATAAAAGCATCAAAATATCTCAAACACGTTTTCTTACTTTTCAGGTGATGGTATATCTAAAGAATCTGTCACAGAAAATCTTCTAGGAGTTGGGGGTTCTTTGGCAAATAATGATTTCTTCCAACGTCGAAAAGCTTGGTTAAAACCTGCTCTAGGAATTTTTGAGCTACCATCGTCTTGAATATTATTATTATTGTGAGCTCTAGAATCACTGGATGCTTCTGTGATATTGGAGAGAGCTAATGACGTTATTAATGTAGGTCGCTGATTCTGTTGAATACTTTCCGTTACTACTTGATCCGATTGTTCTGTTGAGTTTGAGTCTATGGCATCTTGTGGCAGTGCTTGAGTGTGGGTGTTCACTGGAGTGCTTTGAACTTCGGCATCTTGAGTAGCAACATGCGTCACTGCCGCAGGGATTTGAGATGCAGGTCCTGCATTTTCAACCTGTTATTTACAATTATAATTTACTAAATTTACAAATATAACTTATATGTGTAAATTAATATCCAAACGTAATGCTTACAATTATAACATCAGTCTTGTTCATTACATTTTTATCAACAGCAACAAGGACTATAAGTAATAGATTGATGAGAAAAAATATCGCAAAACGTGAGTACATAATGACCATAATCCAGGCCACAAGTGATGTATCAATTTGTGCGTTCCCCGTACCACTACTAGTTGCTCCTATGTAATTCGTTAAATCTGCCAGAGTCTGAAACATAGTCACATCTTATATAGTAAGATAAGGTAAATGCAATAAATTATTTTAGAGAAAAATCTTACTCTCGTATAAAAGGAATCATTTGCGAAAATAACAGTAGCCACAACGTCTGAAACGCATACTGTTATTGATATTAAAATCCATGGCCAACGTATGGGTTTTGAGTCATTATTCTTCGCTCCACCAGCTGTAAGTCAGACATAGTGTTTTATATATATTCCATTAATTATTAATACAACCTGAACGCACTTGCATAATATTAACATTACTAACTCATCAATACAGCGCTAGTAATTAACCACAGTGCACCCAAGCCTAAACTGACGCAGTTGATGAAAAAAGTTCGTGTAACAGTCAGAGGCTCTGAAGTCATTAATATAAAAGCTTGATCTGTCATACCATCGATCGCCTGACCAATATTAATGCGAATGCCACACTGGCCAGGATCTGCAAGTGAAACGGAAAATACAAATGCAATAATATCATATAAAACACATCGTAAATAAACATATACTCACTGTCAGTCACATATACTCACTGTGCAAATATAATATTTTAATGAAGAGAAGCGTAGGCAGCTCTCGTAAAAAATCAATTAAACAGAAATACTGTGCTAGAGAAATGGAGCTGAAGATCACTTGCACTATTGCTTGTAGCTGAAACAACATCGTCGGTACTTAACAAGCTGGCTGTTAAGGATATAAAACTACTAAAAGATATGCTAAAAGATAAGTTTGTTTTTTTTCTACTTCCAATTTCTCTTTTTAATATATCAATATCATAATTTTATTTCTTCTAGAGTAATTTTTTATATAAACGAAAACCCTGATTAATAGCTATAATTGTGGATTTTCTCTTGTTTATATATTTTTTACCTAGCATGTTATTATTTTTAATTTTTAAATTGGTTTAGTTTTACGCGTCTTTTTTAGTACAATAAATTATTAATAAGAAAATTCTTTTTAGTCCTATTAACGTCTTTATCGTGTTAGATATGCTTGATATTTTTTTTCTTTTTATTTTTATCAGTTCGTACAAACTATGTACCATTTGCCGTAGTCCGAGTAGAGTAGAAGTAGTATCTCTTGTATCTCTTGTAACATTCGCTATGATCGGAACATATAAATACAAAATTTGTAAATAAAATACAAAAACTAATTGACTAATTAAAAAATAATAATTTTAACTAATTATAGGAAATACAATTACATAATAACATTTGTTTTATAAATTTGTATTGTGTTTTCTTTGCGTCGAGACTTGAGGACTAATGATATAGGTACCTATGACATATGAAATATATGTGTAGTATGATATTGTTCAATCATAAGTTATATTATAAGAATGTGATGATATAAATGTTGTTGTCCAAGGTTAGATAAGGAATAGTCAAACGAATGTTACAGCTAAAGTATTAAATACTGATATGTACCTACTGTCTATGAGGGAATATATTAAAAGTAATAAAAAATGTAAGGATATCCTTAATATATATTGGTTTAATATTTAACTAATGCTTAAGCAGTTAAATGTAGATAGCTTTTATAATATTATAATTATTATTTAATATAAATTCATTTTATTCATTAGATAAATAAAAAAAATGTATTGAGAGTTTATTAAGAGTAATTTAAACTTGTCATTATTTGTGTGTAAATTATTATTTTATGTAGTGTTTAGTATATTTTAGTTATAATAGCTCGATTGTTCATATACGAATATGAAGCAAACAACATATCATGGATCTTTTTTTGAGTTCGAACATACTAAACTCCTAGTATATCTACTGTACGGTACAAGAAATAATATTTATAAAATTATTTATTTACTACTAGTTTGATAGTATAGTGACTAGTCGACAAAAATGTGTGACGCGGTCGAAAAAAATAAGAGGTTTGGTTTAAAAATTATTCTCTCGAAATAAAATTTGATTGATAACTTTAATTATAAACTGGACTGGAATTATTATATTTACGAATATAATTAGATAGCGAAGAATTATTACAATTCCAGTTCTAAAGAAGAGGTGAAGTCCTAACGGAAAATCCAAACCTCTATGAATCATTGTGATAGGGAGAGAATGAATCATTGTGATTGAGATAAGTGAGTATGTTTAAGGAATGATATATTCGTGAAACAATATAACTATGTTGAAAAAACTACAGTAAAGGTGTGATGTGTCTTACTTACATATATCTTTATATGTTTTTTTTGGATATTATATTCAGTTCTTGATCAGACACGATGAGAATAGAAAGTACGGAAAATTAAAATGAAGAAATGCCTATAAAAATGAGACATCACCCTTAATTAACTATATTTGACATATGCGTATAAATAGAATGACAATTGCTTCTTAAAGTCCGCCTGACCCAGTGACTCTTGAGACTACACAGGCGATAAGGCTATTCCTGAATTTTAGACAATTTAATGTCAGTAAAAAAATGTAATAACAAAAATGAAAATTCTGTATGTTTGATATTTTGAAATAGATACGTATTTTGATATGAAATATCAGGTATTTGAGTAGGTATAAACTATGTCAGTTTCATTGTTTTATATATAATAGAGTCCATAAAAAAGTATTTTTATTATACATATATTTTTGCAATATTTTTTAGTTATGAACATATTGAAGTATACAACTGAACCGCCAAAATAGCGATTATGCGATTTTTATGAATATTTATGTCCATGTTGCTTTCATTTAATTTCTAACGAATACGCTCCATAATTATAATATCTTAATATACACATATGCTACTGAAAACCAAAAATGACGTGACTTGATCTGACGTACTACGAATTGAACGTATTATTCATGTTATGAACACTATTGGCATTTTGCTGTATTGCTACACTATGGTACGTTTAATATAAACACAAAGACCAAACATGATTTTTTTATAATTTAGGACTACTTAAAAAATGTTTTTTCTTTGAAAGTAAGAAATGTAAATTATAAATTAAAATATAAACGTAGAAAAATCGAATTATGTTTGCATCTACAAATATATAAGTTGAGTATTGACGGTCTATTCGCATTACATTTTGTCAAGTCCCCGCAAGCCGGCCCGTAGCGTTTCTACTTATCAACATCAGACTGGATTGATAACACAATTGCGCTTGTCCGAATTATTTCTTATGCTCCAATTCTCTGTACTGGTACATAATAGTACGTTTATCTAACGCTCACTATATGCTTACAATACGTCATGTTTATCACATATTACCACAAAGATACTGTTTTTTACATATCGATCACATTCCATTCTTAAAACTTTATATTTTTATTAGCATAGCATGTTCCTATGAGTAAATACATTGATATACCTATCATTCCTCATATATACTCTAGTATTTAGATAAATGTCATTATAACTCATTTCATTTAAATGTGAATTAATTATCGACAAAAACATGCAAGTCTTTTTTAAAAATGACACAACTGTTACGCATTAAATAATGCCAGTTTAATATTATAACTTTATGTACATGATTGAGTTAACTTTCTCTTTATTAATATTTTTATTTAATTCGCAATTAACGATAATGTAAAGAAGGATTACAGTAATGTTAAACAATATTTTGTTATGTATCGTGATTTCGATATAAGCATTTTTTTATTATTAACTAATAGATAGAAGTCTCAAATAAATTTATATTTTTTTTATTATACAAGTATGATAAAAATTGAGAAACTAGACATTCGCATTCATTCGTAACACCTTAAACCATTGCCATATTAAGTAAGTACATTCGCAAATAGTTTATATGAAACTCCAAGCTGCAAGAAATATTATTATAATTATTAGAATTATATTTAGCTATTTCTAGATATGACATACAGTATCTAAACATATTAACAATAGAATATTAAATCGCAGAAGGTCTAACAAGAGTTAAATACTTACTAAACAGGTACTATTAGCAAAAAACATGAAAATACAAAATAAAAAATGTTAATATAATGTTAGCATAATTTGTAATGCTTTATAATATAAATGAGCAATTATATTATATTAAAACTAATATCCTACAAAAGTTTACTTACCAAAGTGGTGACGCCCGCAAATATCATAAGCTTAAATCCCATTTCTATAACTTTATAAAAAATAACTAGCACATAATTCTTTAATTATTATATGACAAGTGAGAATATTAAATACCATATACAAGCTAAAGTATAAAAGATGAAAACGTATCTAAACCTATCTTAATCCGAGTTCTATGGAGCTACGGCCAGCATCGCACTGCGCGTATACAAGCAATCTTTTGATTCTCAGGCGATAAGGTCCACAATCGCGACCAGATGAGATACAACTAAATAATGATGTTATATCATATCATATTTTTATTAGATACACTTTCTTTGAGAAAATTGAGCCAACATCACTGTAGTAACATACATATTACTTACTGCGTATGATAATAAGCATCAAACATATTTGGTATTATTATGATGAAACGCATTTGAATTTTTATATATTTAAATTCATGCAACTTATTATTTGTTATGTCAGTGCAGTATGATACTTTTTATTATCTTAATTAACATAGTTGCAACGTATCTAAACAATGCCTTTTATAGAGGATGTTATATAAACACCGAAACGGCTTTAAATAAACATCGTTTCATTCGCTTGGTTAAAATACTAATTAGAGAATAAAATGTTTGTATTTAAGGTAATATATCTTACTATAAATATACTTGTTTCCTTTTAAAGGTTAACTGTTCAAATTTATATTTATTACTTTATGGTTAACTGTTCAAATTTATTCAATGCAATCTATCTATTTTAGTTTTGTCATAACCGTGTTCTTATTGCAGATCGTTGGTGTGATTGTATTATACTTTAATATCGTTGAAAATTCAGACATATACGAGCATAAAGTAAATAAAACAATACCAAAAGATATGTAAGTAAATTAGTACATTTTATTTGTACCTCGAAGGGCAAACTTAAAGTGTATTTTAATTATTAAATTAAATAATTGAATATCGAGAAATTTTTCAAATTAACCTACTACGCAAAATTATTGTCGATACTACTTCGTTAAAATAGCGTTGTAAGATTTTCGTATAATATTGGCTGATGGATGTAGAAATATGATTTTTTTAATAAATTTCAAAATTGCAGGTACGTAGTACGTGCAACAGTTTACCAAGTCGGAATTCTAACAAACCGAACAAACGACAGTGCAGAAAATAATTCGTAAGACTTGAACAATGTTTTTTTCTGCTAACTGTTAACTTTCTGTTTTTTGCCATTATATGCCATTTTGTGGCCAGTCGTGGAACAGGGGCACGTAACTATGACTGTAAACGCGACCGGTCGTGGGTTCGCTCTGGTGACGAGGCAAAGCGCGGCCTTAAGGGACGCCAATTAACACGCAATGTCTCAGAATTCGGCGGAAAGTGGGGAACGAAGTGTCTTAACACTAGGTTCCCTCTGCCTACCCTGCTGTGTGCGGCGGCGTCATATTGCACGAATACCCACTTCTAGGGTCTGTTCTACCCCCAAGTATAATGAGATATAATTCTTTCTCTTTATGTTTGTGTATAATTTATAAATGACCAAATCAAGAATACTAAATAGTATTTCCTAAAATATAATGATTAACATTTTTTATACATAAGTATTATTGTACATTCAATACATTACAGTATTCTATAAATATACAAAATTTTGTTATAGAGGACATCAAGAGGCAATTACTATCTATCATAAAAATGGCACAACCATAGATTTGAACTCTATACCAGATCCTTTATTAACAAATATAACGGCGGAAAAAGTGGTTGGCTTAGCTCCTGCAAATAACAAAACTACACCATGGGCGGCGCTGAAGCAGTTTGTCTCGGAACCCCACATTCCAGGTACTTAAATCAAGTTACTACACAAATTAATTATAAAACAAGGGTGAGCCTTCAGGGGTAGATCTTAACTTCTAAATTTCTTAGCGAACCAAAGTAAAACTTCTTAGCAACGTTTAAAAATTACATGTTGAATGTATGTAATATGAATAGTGCCGGGCGGGCCGCATAAAATGATGAAGTGACCGCATGCGGCCCAAATATCCCGAATTGCCTACCTCTACTACTATACTGTATAGTCATAAAAACAGTAACGACTAAATAAAAATATTACTTTATTTTAAGGAAATTCCAGCACCCTTATGGATATGAAAGAAAACACGAGGAAATCAAGACGCGACGCCACCAACAATAACCGACTTGAAATCAGTAAAGGAGCGACAATAATCCCCTCGGAAGCGGGTATACAATCGATCTCGTTGCCACCTCTTCTTACTCTAAATAAAAATCTTTCTAAAATACCTGTACCAATTCCTAACATGTCTGTTGTTAGTTATGCTAAAGTGAACACATTAGTACTCCCTAAAGTGCATAAAAATCCGTAAATTCAAGATTTCTTTGAATTCTTAAGTTTTTTAAGGAATTAAAGAATTTGAAATACGAGAATTGGAACAACTTACTGTATAATTATAGAAATTAATAACATAACTAATATATATTGTATGGTGGTGTCCAGTATTAGGTTTTATTGATTATAAGGAAAATAAATATAAAGTCATATTTTTTTGTTTTATTCCTCCGCAGCAAATGCGCACCTGCTGTAGTGCGCATGTGCGTTGTTTTGTAGTAGCTAAGCAAAAAAGTCAAACAATCTTTTGCAAATCCCTATAGAAACTTGCTTAAATACGGTCGCTTTCAAAAGTATGCAGCAGGTCGGCCCAAACAAAGGTTATCAAATGGCTCACACCGCATGCCCAGAAGCAACGCATGCGTGGCCGCGTTAATGATTTGTCTCCTCGCACGTACAAGACGCGGCGTGTTTTAAACAAAGCCTTATTACGCTGCCCTAAGCTAGGATTTGGAGGTCACTGAAATCAGTCGATGGAGTGTCTCACTGAAGTTATAACAAAAGTGTCCGGTGGGCGTGCTCGTTCTGTCTGAGAATGAGTTCACCCAAGCTTAATGAAAGATGTCCAAGCAGCTTAAGCAATGGCAAAAAGCACCTGAGCAACGAATCGAAAGAAGACTCCCTTGATAATTCTGTAAGTATCTAGGTCCAGAAAGAATTGAAGTAATATGCAATCTCATAAGGACGTGTCGAAACAAACTTATAATTATATAAGTATAAACGTTAATATAAATATAATTATGTTGTGTCAAATGAATTAAAAATAATTGATTACTCCATATATATATACCTGTATGGTATGTAGAACATATTGCCAAATGTCATTGACCTGTTCAAGGCCTTTGACAAGTGCAAGGGGTATTGGCGCGCCCTATGTGACTATTTAAATATTTGGAAATCAATTTGTAAAAGTTACTGCCTTTATTGTGATCACATCAATATTAATATATTATTTTTGTACATGTTTACATTTAGCATATACTTACTTTTTTAGATAAGAGAATCACTGAAGTCAGAAAGAGCGGGAAATAAATCGGAAGAAGATTGCAGACGACGCACTATAATAGTGGAAAAAAAGAATGGAAGTTATGGATTCACTTTACAAAGCTACGGCATTCACTACAAAAAAGTACGTAAAATCTTTAAAGTACGTAAAATTATATATTACTAAGTATTTTACTCTCTTTAAGCTATTCATTGTGTTAGTCCCTAATGGTATTCATTATAACATGTTAAAACGCAGCATCTAGCGAATGCACAAATGCAAACTATGATAAACTGTAAGCACACATAAGCAAACTATAAGCAAATATAAATAAATATTTAAGAAATGCCTAAATAAGATATTCTGCTATGCGAGATAGCTTTTTGAATAGTTTAAAAAAGGATATAATTTAATGTATTTCTATCTCATTTTTAGGAACAGGAAATAGAAGTAATAACATACGTTGACCACGTAGAAGCAGATGGGCCGGCTGCTGCAGCAGGCATGCGGGAAGGTGACGTCATCTTGTCTATCAACGGCACTGACGTTGAACGTGCCGATCATGCTACTATTGTTAGCGCCATAAACGCCTGTGATTCTCGTATGCGGATTGTAGTTATATTTGAAGACTGTGTACGTAAAGTTGAGTTACACCTTAAGTACATTAATATTCAGCGTACTCTGCAGGCCAAAATGCGAGAATTGGAACAACTTACTGTACGAGAGCGACATGTCTTCGATTCTAATTGGAAAACGCACAGTTTACCATCGCAAAAGAAAAAATCATCACCATCCGAGATAATTTCAGATAGTGAAGAGAATAATGTCACAGACAATATTAACACCGGCTATTGCCGGCCTACTTTATCTAGTGAGAATGTTACTGCCGCTAAGCCACCTCAGCCTAATGTTTTTATGTATCAATACTTAGATCCAAGATACGGTGCTTGTATTATCCAACCAAATTTACGCACAGGCGGATTTGTTATAACTGTAGGTTCACCGAGGAACCGACGTGACTGTCATCATTACATCCTTAAGACCTCCACAGAATGTCACCGCGCTTCAGAAGTATATAAGCCGGCAAATGGAAAACATACAAAAACTCATAGAAATAGTCACAGTCATGGATGCGCGCCATGCATGCCCGCTTATAATAACCAAGACGCAAATAGTCTGGAGGCCTACGACTTGGCTAGTCCCTGTTGCGATCCGCACTGTGTGCCTAATTCTAGAAAGAAGGTACGTCGCAAAAAAGAATGTTCAAAAGAGCATAAAAGAAAGGAGAAGTGTCATCAAGTCGACAAATCGACACAAAAACCTGATACTTGCGCACATTCTCATGTTAAAAAAGTTTGTAATTCAGGTCACTGCTCGAGTCGATACCGATATTTAGCCACGGAATCAACACAAACGAGCCAGTGCAGTCTACAATCCTACGCGACCAGTAATGCTACTGTGCCGTGCGACAACTCTGCTTCAAGTTACAGCACGTCTTTAAGTAGTGATACTCTTTTTTGGGATAACGACCGTTCAGAAGCCAAGTCATCGCCAAAGATCCAATACCAAAGCGCACATCAACATGTTAAACCAAAATCATGGGATAACTTAACGACAAAAGCAATAGGAGGATATGGTTTTGGCTATGGCTATTTAGACACGGCTGTGAAAAACACCAATAGATCCAAAAGTCACGGTCGCAGCCACAGCGGCCGCAGCGCACAAACTCATCATGATTCCTATCAGCACCATACACAAGAGAAACATTCCCACAGACAGAACGGCACCCCACATCACTACCCCGTCTACGGGAGAAGTCACAGTCACTGCCCCCCTACTAAGTCTACTGAAAGTCTAGTCGTAGTGCCTAAATATCAATTAGAAAGCAGCGGCTCAGAAACTAGACTGGCTTGTGACTGCGAATCGATAGAATACTATCGCCGCATTGGTCCCACTAAAAGTCCAGCAGAAAGTCACTCCAATTATTACTCTCAGCGTTTCGTATATCCAACACATTCGTATAAAAAGAAAGATGCGAATGTTAGTTCAGAAATAACTAGATTGTAATAGATTAAAGAAACGATTGCTCAAGTTCTAAAAGAATTTTTCCACATTAAATATACAATGCAAACTTTTTTAACGCGGGTAATACACATAGCAGTAGTTCTTTAGAAAAATAATTACATTATACTTACATTTGGTGATATTAATATAGCGATGCACAATACAAAGCAATATTTTTTCTCAAAATCGAACTATTCAGCGATAATGATTTACAATTGTTTAGGTATGTCATAGAATAATTATTTAATATTTTGTAATGATATCGCGTTACTGATCATCGGAAGTCAACGATTGTATGATGCCTTTTGAAACCATTTTATCAGCTTTATACTCGTTGATTTATAGTTTTTAATAAAAAAATGATTTACTAAAATGATTTTTATTTCAAATATCTTTATATTATGGACATATCCAAAATATCAACGGTTCACAATATAATTTTTATTGTTTTGTTCCACAATAATTCATTCCATGCTAATAAAAAGTATTCAAATCGCTCTTATAGCTGACTAGATTTATCTAAGTTCTTTTATAGTTTTACATTATTAGGTGTTCTTCACTGCAGTTCATTAAAAACATATTTCGAGCAATTTTCTGTTAATCATAACAGAAAATTGTTCGAAATATGCATCGGCAATAGTCATAATATTTTAAGATTGTTTAGAAGATTTTGCAGCCTAAATTCGCAAATCGAGTACACCCTTATCAGAGTCCGTCACTTCCTTATGCGCAAGTGTGGTGATTTGGTGCTATCAGAACTAAAAGTGGGTGAGCCGTATATCTATTGTTGAAAGTTCATCTTAGTTCGAGGGTCAGGTGGCGGGCGGTGGTCCAGTGTGCCCGCAGAATTCGTTCGTCGTCCACCGCCATGCGACACCCGCGCTCGTTTAGCCCGTCGTGGCTCGTTATAACAATATTAATAACTTACCTTACATATACAACTACACAACCTCAGGTAATATATAAATGCAGTGTTTCTTTTACTACATAAAGTATTCTATCATCAATTTTCTATATCTTTTGTAGAATTTCGTAAAGCATTAATTGCCATAAAATTGTAAATTGTAATATTCTTTAGTCTTTTGATTTTTTGATGATGATTTGTTTTGATGACGTGATTATTGTAAATTTAGTGCAATATCAGTGTAATAATATTTCAGAGTCATTTAGTGTGCAGGAGACCGGGCACTCGCAACTGCCTTATGTGGCTGATTGTTGAAAATACAGGAAACAAGCAAATCGATACACCATCAAAAGCCATTTCGACGTATTGCGGATTAGGTAGTTTACGACCTGTACTGCATCTCAGGAGATATGTTGAGGTACTACTTATGAGTATTGTTGTAAACTTAATTTTAATTTGTGTAAGTATGTATATCAAGGTTAAAAAATTGTGGCTACCCTGGTGGAAATATTTTTCTGAAATAACTTTCAGTAAAAATATGTGTTGAAAGTGGGAAAAAATCTTTAAAACTCTTAATAAACCTTATATTCTCAAAAAACTGAGAATTCTTTAAAGGCTTTTAATAAGTCCTGATAACAGTTTTTAAGACTTTTCAAGAGTTATTGTAGAGAATATTTCCACCGGGGTAGCCCTAAGCTTAACAAAAGTTAATACTTATCATATGCGGCTGGGCGAAAAATTTAGAATTCTAAAGCACTGCGATATGTCAATATAGTATATTATAATATTGGATAATAGTTCAAAACTTAAATTAATAAAAAAGATAAAAACTAAACCTTATTCTTAATTTGAAATCAATTACTGTTTCTATTATAGCATGTTGTTTAACGTACCTACAATTGATCTTTTTTCTCAAATCCCTTTCTTACATTTACTATCTTGATGTATATAAGAACCTATTTCAGCAAAACACGTACTATTAGTTAAGCGTTACTTTACACCAGCACTTTACATCTTACAATATAATAGAATAAAACATCGATAGGACTAAATAGATATTGAAGATTTAATATGTAAATAAGTTTCGCTTGAATCTCTAAATTTACTGGAATACATCTCTGTGGTTAGATTAAATAAAAAAAAACTCTTATAAAAAAAGAACTAATAATAAAACAGTTCTGGAACAAAATTTCAAACTGCTTCAAACTATCTGAAGTTGTCTTTAAATTGTATATATATATACAGATAAAGAAATACATAATTACTTATACAAAGTCATTATAACAATATTTATACGCTTACCAAAACTATAATACATTTAATCAAATATTTTTCGTACTGTCGTCGTCTATTTCTGTAGATTTTCAAGAAGCCATGAACTACATATATAATTGTTCCCAATAAAAAGATCGTTGACGTCAAAGTTCGTTAAAGAAGCTTTATTTTGTCACTAAGTTTCTTATTTTATTGTCAAACACATTCTATTTAAACATTGTATTAGGTACTATTGTTAAGTTTGGTTTTAATAATATTTTTTAGCAATAAATCATTAATTGTTAACATTGCTCACTGTAAGTCTATGACTTGATATTGGCAAGTATATTCGAAACTAACAGTCTAATCTTTATCCATCATTAATCGGAAATACAAACCTGTATTTAAACATACTACTAAACTTACTATAACTATCGATTCTTCTTTATATTTCTTTTTAATTAAGCTAATTAAAAACCATCAAGACTTTTCTTTCAAAATTTAAGTGTGTATATCTACTAATTATGGTATACCTTAATTTATTCAATTAAACTAATAGATAAATAAAAAAAATGAATTTCCACACATTTGCACGATTAATACGTATAATTATTTTATTTTCTTAGGCAGTTACACGTTTTAATTATTTTTACTTATTTTATGTTTTGATTTCGGTAATTTTGTCTCTTATATTTATTTTCATTTTTGGAACCTAAAGATGTCTTTAAAATAAGTACGTAAAATCAAATCGGTATCTTACAAAAGAATTTCAGTTTATGTTCTGAATTTTTCACGAGCAAAATTTTAGATATTCCTTAATAATCTTATGTATGCATTGTCCATGTTACAATTATAGTTATCAACCCATATCGAGGATGGTGTGTCGTGACACTACTTCCTCTCCGACTTCTATAATTAATAAGAATTTAAATTACATATCATCTTGGTCGTCCTTACAAGGGCATTAGGTTTATGCACTAAAATTATTGTATGGCCGTCCTGACCTCGTGTGCAAATTTTAAAACAAATTAGACGACAAAAGTGGATCAAAATAGCGTTTAAGACTTTCTTACATACATTGATAAATAGATATTAAATAGACTGGTGTTCTTAATAAGTTAATATGAATCGATAAGACATTACTTGTTTAAAGTTTATTTGGTACATATTTTGTTAAATTAAAATTTATATTAATATAAACAAAATTATGATAACGAATTGCCGAAATACTAGCATATACATATTTATGTTTAGGGTTATCTCTTGCATTATTTAGGAAATGTGTCAAATCAGATTAAACTCTCAATCGCATGTTGAAGTATTGACCTAATATATTTATATATGTTACTTTACTTGGTGTAATAATCATTATTTTAATTCAAAATAGAGCTTAAGTAAACAAATCAAGATCAATTAATAACAATGAAAAAAAAGGAAAATAATAATATAATCTTTCATTAAGTATATATACTTAAATTTAGGAAATTTATCATAAGAATTACTAGCAAATAAACTATTACCTGACATAAATATTTAAAATAATTTCTTATTTCTTAGAATAGATATTCTTGATAAGGAATTTTATCCAGAGCCAAAGCCTATCACGAATCCTTGACCTGTGTGGTTACAAAATCTTTACGATCCATACTTATATTATAAATGGGAATGTCTGTGTGTTTGTCTGTCATGCTTTCACGGCTAATCTACCGGTTCGATTTGGATGAAATTTAGAATGAAAGTAGTAACAGTAACTGGGTCTAATATAGGCTACTTATTTTTTCAAAAAAACCAATCTCATAAGGGTTGAAATAGGGGATGAAAGTTTGTATTAAAAATCTACACCGCTTGACCAATTGTAATGAAATTTGGCATAAATATAGTTGCATGTTGCACAGTATATATATATATATATATATATATATATATATATATATATATATATATATATATATATATATATATATATATATATTAATGACATTAAAGATTTATAACATAACTAATAAAATAATAATAGTACGAAACCGTCGATATTGGATAAGAGGTTGAAACTATATACCACAATTCAAGTAACACTAGAGCAAAGACGCTATTTATACGGTTTAAGAATTTATTTATTTCTCATAAGAATATTACATAAGGCACACTGCAATCACAACTCAAAAAACAGGTTCCGGGTACAATAGGTAGCGAAGATAAGGTCGAGACTACACTGCTAGTTATTAGCGAGTATTATTTATGATTCAATTTATAAAAAATATTTTCATTTTGTATTTTGAAACATGGATTATTGTACATTGTCCATTGAAAGAAATTATATTCGTCGATGTTCGTGTGTTCGTTTCCAGTCATAGTATAATTTATTAGGAAAATATTAAGAAATCCTTCAATATGTGATTTTTAAGTAATTTTTTGAATAAACTTAAAGAATTCGCCTCTTTGATATCTTTTGGCAACATATTATAAAGATTAGCTCCTTCGTACATTATATTTTTACTTCCATATTTAGTTCTGGGTGTTCGTAGCCAGATGTTATGTGCTCGTCTAGTTTTCATTTTTTGTATGTGTAAATTTTTTGTAAATACTAATTTTGAATGTATATCTTTAGTTAAAATTTTTCTGATAATAATACATGTGTTATATTTATAAATTTGGCGAAGAGTCATAAGATTTGTTTCTTTATAGATTTTTGTAGTTGATGTTAAGTAAGGATACCGAAATAAGGTTTTAATAACTTTGTTTTGGGCTATTTGCAAAGCCTGTAAGTTGGATTTATCAGCTGTTCCCCATACCTCAATTAAATAATCTAGTTGTGACTTGACCAAAGAGTTATAAATTATATATCGCACCTTCCTCGGGACACATCTGGATATATTACGGAGCGCTCCTGTTAAGGAGGTCAGCTTATTTCTAATGCTGTCAATGTGCGGTACCCAGCTGAGCTGGCTGTCCAGAGTTAAACCTAGATATTTTTCTTTATTAACTTTGGTGATTCTCTCACCATTAATGGTAAGTGGATTATATTCACCGATTTTTTTATTCTTGGCAGCAAATATTATATATTTTGTCTTGAAAGTGTTAATAGTAAGTAAATTTAATTGTAGCCAAACGTTCAATAAATCTAGATCAGACTGAGCTTGTTCCACTATTGCTGTTATCGAGTTGCCAGAGTAAAATAAACTTGTATCATCAGCATATAATGTTATGTCACCCTTTAGACCTGCCTTATGTATATCGTTTATATAGACTAAGAAAAGTAAGGGGCCGAGGATTGAGCCTTGGGGAACGCCATAGGTTATCAATTGAGGTACACTCTGAATTCCTTCTATTTTAACTATTTGATATCTATTTGAGAGGTACGATTCAAATATTTTATAAGCAGATCCCGCAATCCCTATACTTTTCAATTTTGCTAAGAGTATTTCATGGCTCACAGTATCAAAAGCTTTCTTCAAGTCTATAAATACTCCCAAAGTTATTTGCTTTCTGTCTATGTTAAGTTTGATTGTTGTGACTAAGTCTAGAGTAGCTGTTACGGTACTGCACTTTGGTCGGAACCCATATTGTTTTTCAAATAGAAATTTTTGTGATTCTAGAAAGTCATAAAGGCGGTTATGCAAGATTTTTTCAAAAACTTTAGAAAGGATCGGTAATACAGAAATAGGCCGATAATTTTCCGGGTCTAATCTACTACCCGTCTTATATATAGGAGTTACCTTAGCAATTTTTAATGGGTCTGGAAATTTACCATTTTCTAAACAGCTATTAATACATTTGGTCAATTTCTCAGCTAATAAGTTTTTTACACATTTGACTACTTTAGTACTAATACCATCTATACCAGTACTTGTGTTTGATTCCAAATTATTGATTATTCTAACTACCTCTTCTATTGTCGTAGGTTTTAATGCGTTCAAAATATTATCATTTTTGCATTGGATGTTGTCAGAGACAGAGATTTTATTTTGTTCTAAATGCAAGATGTCATTTTGATCTATAATTGGAAATTTACTTGCGAGCTCAGCACCTATTCTTGAGAAAAATGAATTAAAATATTCACATATTTGTTTTGTTCCAGTGATTTCACCTGTAGAAGAGTTAAGTTTTGTTGGAATGCGGTTATGTTTTGTTTTATTGCTTGTTAGATTATTTATGAGTTGCCACATTTTTAAAAGATTCTTCTCACATTTTTTAAAACTGTTGTAGTAATGTTTATTTTTGGTGTTCTGAATAAATTCGTGCGTAGAATTCTGTTGTTGCAAAAATTCATTTTTCAGTTCCTCGTCATGAGGTGCCTGCTTCAAGTTGTGCCAAAGCATATTTCTTTTATTTATTGAAGATATCACATCTTTGTTGATCCAGTCTTTGCTTAGTGGGTTTAGCAGTTTCACCTTAACCGTTTTATTCTTTGAAATGGCTTGTAGCAAAATATTTTCCAGTGTTGTATATTCATTATCTAGGTTTAAGAAAGAGTGGTCCTGAAGAGTTTGGAAAAGTTGGTTGTAATTGATCGCTTGATATTTAGCTCGCTTCACCGGTTCTGTGGGTATTCTCTTTACTTCAAGATATATTTGCTTATGGTCGGAGAAGGCAGAGTCTATGATAGACATATGAAATTCGTTATCTTTAAGATTACTACAAACATGATCCAATATAGTCTTAGTGTTTTCCGTTTCACGTGTGCAGTGTTCCGTATCGATTTTGTTTAATATCTTCATCCCATTTTCTTTTAGCGTTATCTTGTATTCCTTTATAGATTTTTTTCTACTGAGTAAATTAAGGTTCAAGTCCCCAAACACAATAGCTCTTCTTTTACAACTCAAATTCTTACTATAAGTCTCTAAAAACTTTGTTAAATTTGAAGGTTGCTGCTTATATATGGCCCCAATGTCAAGAGACAGATTATCTATGTGGACCCATAAGAAATGGTTATAATCCTCGTGCTGTTCGCTTATAAATGAATGTTTGATATTATTGTGTACGTATATTGATACGCCACCCCCTCTTGCTGATGTCCTATAATTATAATAATGTGTGTAATTTGGTAAGTTTAGTCTCTGAGCATCGCTTTCGTTTTTGATCCAAGTCTCTGTCAAAACTATAACGTGTAGAATTGTTTTGAAGGCTGCGATAATACATTTTAATTCGTCTAGTTTGCCTGGTTTAACGATGCTGCGAGCATTTGCATAGAGGAATTTAATGGATTTTTTGAGGTTGTTATTTCTGTGTAATTGTTCGAAAGTTTATATGTTATAAATTTTTTTGTTTGTTCTTCTAAAATAAGTTCTCTATTATTTAGTTTTTTGACTCCTCCTGATGAACAATTGTAGGGATTCCTTTTACGTATTTTATTTTGAGATTTACCTCTCCACTGTCTTGACGCTTCCTAAGTTCATATCTAAGGTGTTTTATGTATTTTTGTTGTTGAGGCGTCTGGTCAGAGTAAATTCGGATACCATCTACTTTTAGGTTATCCCTATTTCGAAGTATGGTTTTTACTGTGTCTTGTGAGCTGAAGCATAGTTTTATAGGTCGTGTCTTTTTACCATCATATCTTCCTAGACGAATAATTTTAATAGGGTGAGGGCAATCAGGATACACTTTTTTTATTACTTCGCTTATCTTGGCTTTATCAGCGTCTTGTCGCGCAAGCAAGCTAGTCAGATTTTCCTCGGGGATTCCTGTTACTACTAAATTTTTGCTTCGATCTGCTCGCTCTTGAAATTCTATGAATAATGATTCACAGTTGCAGTTTGGTGCTTGTGATATCGGTTGTGCTTGTGGGTTTGGTTTCAGCTGCTTAATTTCATTCTTGAGTTTAGATATTTCTTCTTCATTTACCTTGACTACGTCTTTTAAAGTACTGATCTCCGATTTAAAGTTATTGTTTTCATTAACCAAGCAGTCCGTCGTGGCTTTTATGCTGAGTAGTTGTTCCACTATAGAGGTAGTATTATTAATAATGGTATTTATTTTCTCATTTTGAATTTGACTAGACTCCTTAAGCACCCCTAGAATTTCATTCTTAAATTCGTTAAGCTGTTGTGTGAACTCATTTTCAGGTGTTTTTCTCTTACGCTTACTTGTGCTTTTTAGATCAGGTTCAAACGAGTCTAATGCAATTTTAGATAAATCTGGTTGAGAGCTACTACTACCACCCGCTGATATTTTTTGCGGCACGCTTTTTACAGGAGAATGTCTAACATTCATTTTTCAATTTATCGTTCTCTAAATCGCTACTGCTTATGTACTCTGTACGCACCTTTAGATGAGGTCAGGTAGACGGATGGTCGTGAGTCTCGTCGTGAGGATCGAAAACGCCGCACGCGTCTAATACTTTCACTTCTTAGGTGACATATGGTGTATTTGAAATTGTACTTTAGGAATAACTGTATAAAAACCAAATTGCCGTAATGTAAATTTGCAATACGTATAGCACGTCCGCTCGCTACGCCGGACGGATGTGAAATTTATTTTGTTATTTTCCTTACAGATTCAGGATTTAGAAGGGATATCATCCGCGAAATTAATATATTGCGAAAAAATGACTTTAATGGGATATATTCATGATTGGCAAGAAATTATAAACGACTTAGAAGTCGCAAGAGTAAAAAGACAAAGTTTTGCACCTAGAGGAAAATATCGAGGCCAAACTCAATCACAATATTTAGCAATCGATCGAGGAAATGGAAAAGATGAGGGCAAAGCTGAAGCTCATTCAGCCGCAGATTCCTCGAGAGCTGTCGTCAGTAAGTAAAATATTAAAATTTACCGCAAATATATTACATGTAAACATGATTAATATTATTGTTTATGTTTAAAGGCGGAAACAGCGGTATGGGTCAAGCACAAAGCCAGTCTGTATACGATCCTAACTGCGATGACTGCGATGAAAGTAAAAACCATGAAGCTGAAAATCTTAAGCGTCCTCCGTCATTAAAACCGGGAGATACGACCTGGGCAGGACAAAATGGATTAGCGCGACCACCCAGCAGAGGCTATAATCAAAATGGTCCAGATCATTATGGCACACCTACTTATATTCCAACATTAGGAAACATAAATCCAACGCCGAAAGGAAGTGGAAACCAAGTATTTGTACCGCAGAATATGGGAACGCCACAGCCAGGAACAAACGGAGTGGGTAACAGGCCAATTAGCACCGCTCACAGTGGTTATAATTATCCTGGTACAAATAATTATCCCGGTGCTAACAATTACCCTGGTGCTAATAATTATCCTGATACAAATAATTATCCTGGTGCTAATAATTATCCTGGTGCTAATAATTATCCTGGTGCTAATAATTATCCTGGTGCTAATAACTATCAACAAATTGTACCTCAAACAGGTGATGGCTATAAACCTGTAAGTGATAGTTATGGTCCATCAGGTACAACAGGCAGTGGAAATTTTGGACAAAATGGTATTCCAACTAGATTTCAACCCGTTAGTAACAGTAAGGACAAAGGATATTCCCCAAATAGTAACGTGGGGCCTGAAGGATATCACGATCCAAATACAAGACTCGGAAACATGAACGGCGGTAACCAAGGACCTTCTAATCTTGGTCACTCAGATGTAAGCTTATATGGACCCCAAGGTGGAAATAATAATTATTTACCCGGCTATGGGACAAATAAATATAATGCTCAAGTACCAGGAAATATCCAACCTGGAGCATCTAATGGCTTGAATCAAAACGGAGTACGTCCTTTCGGCAATGGATCGCCAATAGATTCTATGGCTATTGGTAAACCAACTACATCTCATATTGATTCTGGATACGCACCAACACAAAATCAAAACCCAAATGTTGGTAATAGACCTTATGGGTCGGCCAATGAATTAGTCAAACAAAACCCATTGGTTTTAAATCAAAGAGAATCAGGAATACCACATTATTCATTAGCTTCAGGTCCTTATCCTGGGCCCGGAGGCAGTAATGTGTACTGCTGTGTAGTACCGAATTCTGCGCAAAGTGGAAATGTCTATTCTAATTATAGACCTGGAGATCCAAGTAATGCACCAGGAACTACACTAAGTCATCAATTAGGCAGGCCAGGTGGACAATACGGAAACAATCAATACACACCAGGTGAAAATAATAATAATGGGCAATATGGCCCGACCAACACAGGGTTTCGATATGAACCTAAAAGTAATATTGGTACAACCATACCACAAGGAAGTTTTTCTTCGCCCGGAAACCAGTATGGAAATGTTGCACATCCTTATGGATCATCTGGTGGCGGAGGATCATATCCACCTGGCAGTCAATTAGATCCAAGAGGTACATTACAATCACCTGATCGATTACACAGTTCAAATGGTCTTAGTGGATCAAAATCACCTAATGCACAATATATACCAACAGCTACAGGGAGTTCAAGTGGTTCTCCATTACCAGGAGGACAATACGGTCAAGGAGGTGCAGGTACGCCTATTGGATCTGGATCACAATATGGACCAAATACGCTAGGTACTCCTGGAATATCAACAGGGCTCATTTCTCCAACTAACAATGGATATCCTTATAGTCCAAGTAATTCGGGCAGTGGTACAAATCCTGGGGGTCAATATGGAGTTAATGTTCCCACAGGAACTGGACTACAATATGGACCAGGTTCAAGTTCTGGACAATATGGACCAGGTTCAAGTTCTGGACAATATGGACCAGGTTCAAGTTCTGGACAATATGGACCAGGTTCAAGTTCTGGACAATATGGACCAAGTGTATCAGGTGGACCTGGAAGTCAATATGGCGTAAACGGCCACAACGGTGTGGAAAGACCAAACGACGCGGGAAATCAACATGGGCCGAGTATTTCAGGTGTGTTTGCAGGAGACCGAGGTCAATATAGTCCTGGTGAAAATAGAGGACCTTTGGGAAATATGGGACAATATGGAACAAATAGCATAGGACCTGCCGGACATTACGAACCAGGTAGTCCATCAGATTCTTTAGGATCAAGAGGACAATACGAGCCTGGCGGTGTAGGAGGACCTATTGGAAATACAGGACCATACGGCCAAGGTGATGTAGTAATACCGAGTTCCGGATATAGACCGAATAGTGTTGGTGGACCCTCTGTAAATGGAGGACAATATGGTCCCAGCGGATCAGGATCAATTCCTGGGCCAGGGCCAGGAAGTGAAATCATAGGTAGTCCCGGAGTATCTACTGCAATAGACGTAGGACAATATGACCCAAGAAACTTAGGAGGATCAGTAAAGCCGGGTGGCCAATATGGCCAAAATTTACCCTTTGGCCCTGGTGGACAAAATATACCAAGTGGTACTAAGAGTCCCACAGGAGAAGGACAATTTGGGCCAAGTAGTCCTGGTGGATCGTTTAATCAATATGGACAACCAAGTCCCGGCAGCTTGGGTGGGGCTTTTGGCCCAGGGGGGTCAGTGAGACCTGTTGACAGTGCTGGACGTTACTCTCCGAGTAATGTATATGGCGGGGCGTTACCTGGAGGACAATATGGTCAGAATCAACCTGGAGGATCTACAGGAAATGCAGGTCAATATATTCCTGGAACATCAGTGAACTCAGCGGGACTAGGTAGACCTATTGAACAATATGGTTCAAATAGTCCTGGTTCTACGGGCCCAGGAGGAATTAGTGGCCAACTCGGACCAAATGGAGTTAGAACTGATCAATATGGGTCAGGTGGTTCAGGTGGCTTGCCAGGATCCGGTACACTTTTAGGACCAATTTTAGGAAACCAACCAGGAGGACAGCTCAGGCCTGACACTGCCAAAGGAGGTATTTTGCCGGGGGGACAATATATTCCCGGTGGACACACACAGGACGCACCTCAAGGACACTATAATAATGGAGTAAGATATTTTATTTAAATAATAATTTGATTTCTTGATCACATTTGTGGTATGCGATATAGTTAAATTATAATATTTTTACAGGGCTCAGCTGGACAAATCAGTGACTACAATGGTTAGTATGAAATAATACATATATATATGGATATAGTTATAATTATTTACTAAATATTTAACATGGTCCTGTAACTTTTATTTATAACATTTTTCATTCTCGTAACCGTTTAATAATAATTATACAGTTTTATGTATTTACGTTTGTTTTGCACAATAATATATTTTCAAATTTAACAATAAATAACAAATAATTTTATTTTTCATGAAGGTGTTCCCCAAAATTACGTTGACCCTAACTCGATAAACACCGACGGAGATGACTCGGAAGCTGAAGCTAGTGTAGCTCAGAATATAAATGGGACTACAGCAAGCGCTTCATCCAAAGGTGGTAGTGATAAGGGTCGAGCTCAAACAAACGTACAAGGCACGTATACGGGAAGTGGGTCATTCCAAGCCCAAGCCCAAATCACTGGCGAAAATAAAGAAGCACTAAGTGAAGTCAGCGGAGGAAAAAAAGGTGCTTCGAGTTCAGCTGCAGGAAGCGGTAGGAATAATAAATCACAAGCCAACGTCCAACTCGGTTCTGAGACGGGTTCAGTTCAAACTCAATCTCAAAGTAATGGCGTAATGCATTCATCAAACTCTCAAGTTCAAGGTAGTGTGAAAGGTGGTATGGCAGATGCACAAGCAAAGGGACCCGGAAGTACGTCATCTCAAGCTCAAATAGGATTCACACCTTATAAGGATACAGAAAAAACTACTCATGATCTACAAAAAATTCCATTTATGGGAGGTGGGATGGCATCTGCTCAATCTAGTGGTCGCACTGGCCAATCACAGTCACAACTTCACGGAACCTTTAAGTATGGTATATCTTACAGTGGGGCGGCACAATCAGGAGCCAGCATAGATAAAGATGCTATATTTCCCAACAGACTTCAATTTGAAAAAATAAATGTTTTTGATGAAAAAGAGAAAAACATAGACGTTGATAAAATAAGCATGGATGTAACCGAGGTACCGGAAAATAAAAACGCTGAGGAGTCTTTGGTAACAGAAACGCCATCTCCACCAGCAATATCAAAATCATCATCGCCTGATACACCTAATAATCAAGAAAATGACCAAGCGAGCGCAACAGTAAATAATTTAGGTGAATCAATGAAAAAATCTGAAAGCAGATATACTGGACACACTCACTTAGATCATCACGCGTCAGAAGCTTCTAATAAAACCGATTTAAGCGGTCCAACACTGTCAAGTAGTAGAAGATCATTTCAAACAAATTTTCCAACTATTCCAGAATATGAATTTACTACTGATAGAGACGATGCACAGCCGGAATATGATACTGATGTTGGCTATGATGGCGATGGCAACGAAGCAAACGATGTAGAGCAAGCGGAATACTCCAATTACGACGAGTACACAAAAGACCCACCGACACATCAGTACCTTCAAACTCCAGAGAGAAAAGGAATTGATGTACAACAATCTACTGGTGGTAACACTCAACATATTGTGTTGGGATCATTAAAGAACCATAATGCTGAAATAATTCAAAAAGATTCCGGACGACCTGACGAAAGTAAAGTATATCAACCAGGAGAGCGCGTGCCCGGCACTGGCGGATACACTATACCAATAGGATTTACTGGCAGTGTTAAATCTGTAGCATCTAAAGAAAATACATACGTCGTAGGCTCCAAAGACTCTCCTTCACAAGCACAAACAGTAACTTTGACACCAGGAACAGGTAAAGTCAAATACACTCACCCTTCGTCTTATGGAAGATATGTTAAAGCAAAAAATCTCCGATCCCTGCAAAGTCCTAAGGAAGAAGATAATAAATACGTATCAGTTTCGAAATCAGTTACTCGCGCGCTCGATAGTGACAATAATATCCGCAAGCAATACTCACATACTTATTATACAAAATCCTCTTCCTGTGGATATTTCACATTTACATGCACAATGGTAAGCAGTGCCGAGGGAAGGAAAAAAGTTTGCAAGCCTAAGATGCCTACTAATCCAGATGGGACACCAATTCGTTGTTAAATCTCTTTTAATGTCTTCTAATTTTTACCCAGTGCAATTAAAATAGTATTTAAAATAGATAAATTGTAACTAATTTAGAATTTTAAAACGTTTAGAGCTTTAAGTGATGTACATTAGAGCTGTAATTTGTATTAATATTAAGTGTTTAAGTAAAAAACGATGTAGGTAAGAACTTTGATATTTGTTAACATATTTGTTCTTGCAATTTTGTCAAACATGAGGTGAGACCGAGTCTTGAACTGATTTAATGAAACTTAATTTAATTAAAGTTTAATAATAAAATACGGTTTGCCATATCAAAAGTTGTATCATAATACAAAAGTGGTTGTCTAACATATGGTATTTTATTATACGTGTATCTAATGCATTATTATGAAAAATATTATTATGCGCTTATTTTCCACATAAACATTACCAATGACTTATTTTACGCTTATTTTCCATATAAACACTGCCTATATTTTGTATACTTAACTGATATGACTACATTTAGATTCATATGGTAGGAGGTACATGTTAAGAATGTAGATATTCTGTTTTGATTATGCAAAGCCAATTTCGGTGGAGTATTTACATTAAACATCTAAACGAGCGGGAGAAGTTGTTTTATATTTATTGATTAATGTCTTGCTTGATCCCATCAACCAAAGAGAATAAAAATGCCATATACTAAGCTACAAGGAAATAACAAAAAAATAATTAGAATTAATACAATTTATTGATATAATTTAAGTACATTTATATATTGTTCAAATATGTAATCATCACGTCGACATGAGAACAGTGACACAAAAGATAATTTTGAGTGTCATTTTATATCATAAACATCCCTCTTTCACAAAATCTCTTAAGTATCTAATTAAATAGTGGCTCTCTAATTAACATTTTATTTGTGTAATACGATACATTTAAGGAACGCGTAAAATGAGTCTTTCTTTGATATAATTTTTTAAATTACATAATACAATAAATACATGTACGTGTCATGTGTATACGAAAACAGATATATACTAGACATAGCGCTAATTAATTTTTCGTACAAATAAACGAAAAACAGTAAAAAGTATAAAATTATAGCAAAGAAGATTTTAGAAAATGACAGACTAATTTAACATTCAGCTTACTTTATGTAAAATATTTATTTTCATGTTACAATATATTTCTAAGTGTGAAAGGAATGTTACAGATATGTAAATAAAACAAGTTAATTTATTATCACCTATGAACACGAACAGATTTCAACGGAACACATTGATTTGATTGTTTTTGAAAGTGACAACGACTAACATCTATAATATGAATTCTGAAAAGTATATAATATTGTATAAGAAGAGCACGAAGCGCACAATCATTGTAAATGAGATATGCGCTCTACATTAGAATTGATTTATTTTTATTTTAAATAATTTTGTTAGTGCGTTTTTCATTGAATATACCAATGGCAGATCGTGCCTGTAGATATAATCTTACTTCGTCATCTGACACAATGTAACAATAAACATCTATGCTCTCAATATCGGGAAAATATCCTTCAACAATGGTAATATTATCTGCCTCTTTGCGTTCTATGGCATTTTTACCATAATAAATTTCACGTTAACTATCTATCTATACGAGGTTTAATGGTAAAATATATATAATTTCATCTATGTGGAAGCTTCAATCTATCGCATATATATAGCAGTATACAAACGACTATAAATATGAATTTGGGAGCATATTTTAATGCTACAACGTGTAAGATGACACATTACAATGTACTTCATGAAATTTACAAACTAACGATAAGCTCTACTCGTCAAGTCGATAAATTGGAATATTGTAATATAATCTTATGTATTTACTTATCTAATAAAACTTTTCTACATATATTCCTTTGTGTTTCTTTATGAACTTCAAGTACTTTGGACTAAGTATATCAAGTCATAATAAGTAATTAATATACTATAGTGAAACGGAGAATACAGATATATGTTACGTATATTTAATAATATACATATATTAACAGTTTTTAGAAAAATATGTAATTTAAAGCATAACAATACTGGTAATTAAGCAACACCACCAATATTAATATGCGTACAACGCACACGCAACAAATAACGATGGATGAAGATGACTTGCATAAATTTAATTGTTTTAAATTATCCTTATTTAAAATTGTATTCGCAAAATACAACCTTCTTTCTATTCTAGTATACGCTGAAGTAAAACAACATCAAGAGAGCATTGATCAGGTAGCAGTATTGGATCCCTACGAAAAAATCGTGAGTCATCTAAAGTAAGCAAGCCTACCTACATCTATGTATATAGATGACGCATTAAAACACTTCACTAAATAACATTAAAAAATCAGTCTAATCACGGAATGTATAAATTGGATAAACATTTAAAATTAAGCTAACTTAAATATTTTAATACCATTTTGTACACGGAAATATATTTCATATTATGAAACTAGTTACGTAGACAAGTGGCAGCTTCGTTTGAACGGAACAAGATAAAATTTAGAATTATGAATTATACGTATATTGATTTTAAAAGTTAAAGATATTAAATAAAATTTGAGCTTTACACAGAATTACACTATTTCTTATAATTTTAACGGAGGTACAAAATTAATTTCAGGAGTACGAAACAATAAACAAACTTATTTGACGGTTAATATACGGTAGTGCATTATTTACAATATGTACCTAGAAATGTAGTTTATTAGATAGATTACTAATTTAATGTTTCTATATTAAAATAAATTATAAAAAATAAATTAATCTTCTAATCTAGGTAAAACAAAGTACCTGTACAAGTTGGTGGGCATCCATGCTAGAGTCATCAAATTCATACAATTACAATAAAAGCCACAGGTTACAAGATGGTGGAAACAAATAAAAACATAAAATAAGAGAATAACTTAACACTGCTAAAACACACGAATATTTCTAAAATGGCAATCATTTCTTCATTTAACTTAATATAATAAAGTTATAAATTTAATAAATCACAATTCATAGCAAATATTACTCAGAAAACATTAAAACGGCCCTATTTCAAAGTTTATATAAAACAAATATAAGTTATATCGTAAAAATGTCTCCATTTATTTTATTTGGAATTCATTATCGAAAATATTTACTTTGACTGTACGAGAAATATTCTTCTATAGATCTTGCAAATTCAAATGCATTGTTTAAGTATCAAATTCATGTTCTTTCATTTCAAACTTACTCGCAAAAGGTAAATTTGATAACAAAAAGAATGAATTTGTTTAAAATCTAGAAGTAATAAGACTAAGCAATAATATGATCACTGATTTTGCAAAATCATGGACTATTATAAAATACAGATATTGTACAATTAGTTTAACATTTTTTTATTTATATTGAAAATCTATACAGTTTATGAAGTTTCCAAAAGTGCTACAGTTATTACGAAACATTTTTGTCTTAATTACGATGAATAAATTAATACTATATAATACTTTTGATTTATCAGAAAAGGCGCAATGGAGTCTTGGCACACGTTACTAAAGGAATTTTAAATGACTATATGAATGGAAATAAATAAAAAAAATATAAATTAGTAGACAGTGCAGAGTTGTGGTCCGCCACATACATGTTACCTCTAAAGAGGTGGGAAATGGTATTCCCATTTTCCACCTTTTTGTGACATCACCTAAATATGTATGTTGCATCAACAAATACAAGTACATCAAACTGAAAGTACGTACGTAATAACACACACAGGCACACGCAATCCCACACACTTCACGTATGAAGCGAAATCTACCAAAACTATAAAATAATAATCACAACACGCGCTACAATCACAACTCAGCGGCCGGCGATATATAAAAACCTTATTGAGATCAACATAAAGTAAGTACGATTAGTATAAAATAATTTCGAGACTCTTAAAATACTGATGAGCGGAGGAACTTGGATTATCGAGATGGCCTCTAAATGTCGATATTATATAACTATACTAGAGAGATGGACGATTACAAAATCTAAAAAATATACCACTACCAGGTACACATCTAAAACTTTCCTATACAATTTAATAACATAAGATATTAGTATTATATCCGTTTACACTATTGCTTCATAAAAGATTTATAATTGAATATATTACTTTCGTAACCGTCCAATTCTTCTTAATGCTTTAATAAACATTCCATTATTAAACGCATGCATAACAATGATTAGGCTAGAATTATGGACATATAAATATATTTGAAATTTTGGAAATAGCTGCATATTTTGATATCGTATTAATTTTATATAATTTGTTATATATTATAATTAACGTGTAAGAAAAGTAGGTACATACTGTGGAAACAAAAAGAAACAAATTAAAAAAAAAAAATACTTTCAAACATGTCTAAATGATTTTTTGAATTAATTTATGAGTTTGAACTCATATAAAACAAATAAACGATTCACTTACTTAAAATTAAACTGATTTAGTATTTATCTTATTTTGTATTATGTAAAAGTTCGTTTAATGATTTATCCCACAGTATGTACTCACGTTAACAGATCTCACTCTTCTGTTACCAGACAGTTATTACAAAGGTAATGGCTTTTTAAATAATTTCACTTTAAAGTTTAAACATCAATATAATATGAAGAAACAGTTTTGTACCTAATATAGACAGTGACAAAATAATATATTCCCGTTATACCCTGAAGGAGAAATCTACATCTCTCCATATTTTCTAATCTAAAGTTTAATTAAAATTTTAAAACTGTACTATATTTAATGAGTGCTACGCGTGGATCTTATCATATATGTATATGTTGTAGGCGCTGCGCAATCGTAGATACTTTGTTATCTATATGACAAACCATGGGACAAGGAACATAGTGTGTCCGATTGCGGCGTAGCCTAGGAATATTCACTTATCATCGATACGTCGCATTTACTCGATGTTGTCCTTACGATCTATTGGAATTAATCGATGACTAAGATTTTTTTATTCGATATATCGTTATATTTTTAGAAATATTGAATCGAGTAACTTAAATTTACATAATGATTTTATGAACAAGTAGTGATATCTTTAAGTGAACACTGGAAAGAAATACTTTTGAGTTGTTTTACTAAAAAAAGCGAATGGCATACCATACCATTCCATATTATAAAAAATACGGAGTTTTTCATATTCATTCGATATATTGGAAAATATCGATGTCACGTATCGATATATTTATTACATTGATACATTTTTCAAGTGAACATCCCTAGCGTTGCTTAGTGTCGTTGGAAGGATTTTTTTAAATGGTCACACACACGACACTAAGTATCAACGTTGTCGCAACGTATCATCATAATTATAATCAAGTATGTATAAAATATCTCAAATAAATTTTGTAACAAAGGACCTGTAATCACACATTTGTATGTACATAAAATTTGAAAAATATATCCGTTCCTGTCGAATAATTATTATTTTAGAAATTTATAGACGATGACATTTATGATGATGAAAGTTTCTAGTTACCTATACAGTATTATATGTACTGTATAACATAATAATTCATGTAGGTTTTTATTAAACTCTCTGAACACGAAGTTCTTAATTTTTGTACTCGTTTTAGATGCTTTTCTTGTTTAAAATATAAAATGAGTATTTAGATATTAGTTATTTAACAAATATAACAGTAATACTATATATGCTTTTAAGTCACAATCTAAGGATCTTATCCTTTTCATTTTAAATTGTGAGATTTCCACCTTTCGTCTCTTTTCTTTAGGCAATTTTTATCTAATTCAAAAAATTAAGTGGAATTTTAAAGAAATTTACGATTACTGTCACATCATTATTTCTTATACAAACCTTATAAATTAAATTTTAAATTGTATAAAATTCAGAAAGCGACTAGGTTTAAATATAATATTTAGAATATCATCGCTATACAAAAAGTGCCTTAAGAAACTTATAATATTTAAAAAGTTTAATATAACTTATGAAATTGTAAGATAAGTTTTAGCCACTAATGGTTTAAAAGTAAAATATAATAAATCAAGTTTGTAATAAAACATTTTCTATAGATTTTACTTTTAAAACCACTTTTTAAAACGATTTCAATTGGAAAATAAGTTAAAATTTATCTATATGAATCTTCTTAGACCAACTATTAAATATTTAAAATCGCAAGAACATATTTGAATAAATATGTTACCTATGAAACAAATAGACTTCGAGATTCAACGATTTACATGAGATTAAGACAAAAAAATAAAGTATACTTTTCTTATAAGTAGCAAAGGGGTCCTAGGAGGCCCCTCGTAAACGTTTCAGCCTCTCCTTTTCGAGGTGATCTACTGGTGGCTCTCGCTCGAAGGATGTCAATTCTAATCCTGGAACAAATCCTTATATAAAGCATACCAGTGCATACTGAGGAAGGAGTCGAGGGCTTACTTATGTTTTTATTCGGCAGTAAGTGGATATTTAAATGACTTTGTGGTGGTGGTACACACAGTACAGCAGTTGGATTACAGAAAAACAGTCGTTAAAATAGGCGTAAAGTGCAAAATTAAATTCCCTTACTCAATATAGTACATGATCATTCCATTTTCTGTATGTTCATACAGAAAATGGAAATATAATATTATATAAGAATATCTGTTAGGTTTGTTGACGATTAAACTAAGCACAACAGTCTTAAAAGCCGGTGGTGTCTTTGTTTACGACTAGTAACACGGACATTTAGATTTTTTATATATGTAAATAAATAATTTTGTATTTAGTGTAGCTGTTATCCGTGATTTCGTCTGTAGAGTAATGAATTTGAATTGAAACTTTACATTGGAACTTAAAAGATGTACATACAATGTAACTTTCATAATACTTGTGACAGTTGTTAAATATTCTTAATCTACTATATAGTATAGATACTAACTATAAAGTATAAATCGTCTCTTTTTAAACTAAATTCCCCTCCACAGTATGTAGTACTGTGCACATTAGGTATTTAGATGACATACATTGATACGCAAGTTTATCATTAGTCACTCAATAAGCGATTAGCAAAAAGTATATGAAAAATAATATAATTTTACGGGAACATTTACAACCAGAAACTATGATACTATGCAATGATGTCATCAATCCAAAATTTAAAAATACATGAGCTATACCTCTGCCAAAATTCATTTTTATATGCCATTTTTTTATATCTTTTATATACCGTATCCAAAGCCGTTTAAACGTTTTTGTGGGTTTGATTACGTTTTACTGCATATAAATAGATATACCTTGTTCAGTGAGCGTGGGGCGGTCGCAAAGGAAGCGCCACGTCGGTAGGTGCAGGTGTGGCGTGGCGGGGGTCACCGAGGGCGCGGAGGGGGCGGTCGCGGAGGCGGCGGGGGCGGCGGGCGGCGCGGGGGCGGGCGGCGGTGAGGGGCCCTCGCCGAGCAGCCGCCGCGCCGCCAGCTGCGCGCTCACGTGACGCGCCAGTAGCGAACACTTCTCAAAGTTCACACGGTTACCCGCCAGTCTGGAATATTGTTGAAAATATTATTATGTTTCATATATCACAGTCGGTTAACCAAACAAATATCTAGTCAGACATTTTACCAAACTTTTATCAGTAACATATTCAATTAATACAATTATTGTAGTTCTATTTCTAGAACTTACTTATTTTTTACTACTTAGCTACACCACCACCAAAGTATTCACTTTTCAAATTCTATTAATACAATTTGGCATTTCTTTACATGAAAACGGTTTTTTTGCTTCACCTTGCTACTTTCAAATTAACTTGTTTTAGACACACACCAACTATGTTATTTAAAGAAATAAAAATATTGAAAATTGTACTAACTTAGTGGGCGATCCTTGATTCGCAAAGTGTAGGTCTCTGCATGTAACAGACAGAAGGGGGACCGCCGTCTCTGTAGGCGCCGCTGCCAGCGCGGCGCGATATCTACCATATACAAAATTTTATATTCACAAATAAATTTATTTGTTACAGTAGTAATAGATAGAAGTGATAGAGCAGTAACTCTACACAAAAACTACACCATCAAAACGAAGTTAGAAAGTTGTTAATAATATACGCTATTATTGTAAGTTCGAAGTGATTATATTCCGCATGTGCAAGGATTGGATGCATTCATATAATTATTTTTTGACGTCTGATCAAATAAAACAGGACGTAAGACAGCTCTATGGCAGCCAGCCCTATATCTTTAAGGATTTTTTTTTGTTTTAGATATGCAATCAGTTGCAAGAATTTAAGCAGACGTGTTTCTTTATATGACAGTCAGACGAAAAGACTATCACCTCATCTACTTTTTATAGCAGATCATATGGATAAACAATTTATTTCTAAAGTAAAAAGAGAAAAGATTTTAGCATATTGAAACTAAATTTCGGTTAGTCTTTATGTGAAATGAGCAGAATAAGAAATTGATATATAATACTCAGTTCAACTTTCCAATAAGATTCTTATTATATTTTTAAATACTATGATAGGTAAGTACTATGGTAAGGTGAGATAAGTTTACATGTAACCACGCATAAAGAGTTAAATACGTTAGGTTTTCTAAAATATATTTTTGAATACCAAAATATTACTCCGGCTAAAAATAACTTATTTCTAAATGTATAATGACTGCGAAAACAAAAGATCTCTTATAATATGAATAATTTGTCAATATGTTTTATTACCTAGCATGGTTCCCACCAGGTTCTACACAAAGCTCCAACTGTCTTAACTGCTGACCGCACACTGCATTAGTGCGACTCCACTGAAACGAAAAGTAAAATAATTTACTCTATATATTATTTTCTAAAGAAATATTTCATTTTGTTATAAAGTACATATATAAGCTATATAATTAATACAATATGTAGGGTACCGTTTTTTTGAGACGTGTTATAGGTGACATGTTGAGGGCACTTATAATAGCCATCAATGAATTGAAGTTGCCAAGATTGAAGCATTCCCGCGCCGTCATCACCCACTGCTCCATTATACGCGCCCTGTATTTGCTCTTCACAGCCTAGTATCACCAAAATGATTATAAGGATATTTTAAATGTCATATTTTATGTAAATTACAAGAAATTCTGAAACTCGAACGTTTTAAAATTGGACGGGAAGAAACGTAAAGAATTATAGTATAAAATATACATATATTTTTATATCAAAATATCCAATACACTAATGGTTCCTATCAGCTTCTTGTTTCCCGCACAGAAGTGTCAGTCAAGAAGGCAGAGAAATTCCGTAAAGTCTAGATTTTCAGTTGCCCACTTTCCGAGATCAAGATATTGCGTGTTAAGTCGTGGACCACAGCGCCACGCTTATACAATACAAAAATAAATACCTTCAAAATATCAGAAGCAACCAGATAGCTGAGCCTGTTGAACCAATCAGCATAGGCCTCTAAGTTCTTTGTGCTCTTCGTTTCCACATGATGTAGACTGATGTTCTTCCCCGACGTGGACTGCCCGGGCTGGGGCGGCGCAAACGTTTGCACAAACTCCTCTGGCCCAACAAACGAGAGCCTGTGCAGCTCTACTATGGTCAGTTGGTTTGCTAACTCCACTGGCGTCAGGTTAAGTGCTAGTATGTCCCCCTGTACATCATTTCGAATTTAAATACGCTGCGTTATAATATTTATATATACTGAGACTAACGTGGCGCAGTGGGACGGCGGTCGACTGTAAATGTGATTAATTGTCAATTCAATTTCCTCTCTGGTGGAAAGATCATATTTAAATTTAACTTTTCCGTTCTGGTAGCTAAGACAAAGTGCGGAGTCGAGTTCCACTCAAGATACAATTTCCCAATTTGCTCCGGTGCGTGGAAAACGGCTATGACACATATTTTTCATTTGCAATGTTAAAATATAGAGTAGCCCTACCATGACGTTCGAAGAAATACACATAGCTCTACTGATCAACAGATTATAAAAAGGTTAATAAAAAAATGTATATAAAATAAGATGTAGTCGCTGTCACTACAAATGTAGTGGTGTATTAATTTAACTAATTAAACTATACATACCAAAGGAAGCTGATCAGCAGCAGTCACCTGAGGCACTTCCACTAGTGTCTCTTCGTACTGTTCCAAAGCCGTCAACTTGTCCAGTAGCCTCTCTAACATACTGGATACTTCAGATCTGATTGACGACATATGCTCAGCTGCACATCTGTATTATAAAAATGAAACATTTTATCTTGTTTGGAACATTAATTCTTAACTAACTCGCAACTTCGTTCGCGTAGACAATTATTATTTGGATAATTATTCAATTTACAATTATCCCCATTGGCATCGTAAAGCTGTCTTTATTACAAAAATGTACTCCCCGTATATGTTATTACATATTTACAAATACATCGTGATATAGGAAAATGCTTATATGCTGCGAACAATATGAATTAGAATTAGAAGTACCAATACGATGTTCATCAGGCAGTTTAGTTTTGTAAGCTTCTCTTAGAGTTACGTGATGGTACAGAACTTTGTTTTTCATATGTCAACAAAAAATGCTCATCACGCTTAACAACTTTGGCTATATCTTATGATTTGTTAAAGTTCAAATTATGTCATGAATCCTGTATGTTGAGCAGCGGAGCTCAACACCGTGCTGTATCTCAAGTATAAGAGCGAAGAAATTACAATTTAAATATATTCATTCCCTCGAGTGTGAATCGAACCCACAACTATCGTTTAGACGCTTTCCAACTGCGCCACGGTGGCCTCAATATACAATAATTAACACAATATATCATAATCTAGACGTTTTTATCGTATATACTTTGTATTTATTATACATATATTTTATAATACGAGAATTTATTGACATGTCATTATTTTGTTTTGTTTTACAGATCATTATACTAGACACGTTTTAAAGTTTTGTTATGTTATCGCTGAAATCAATAAGTCGTGTATTACCAGAATAACAGGAATACATATTTTATGATAACTGATGGTTCGTGAAACACGCGATATCATACATAGTATCATGTAGTAGAAGTAGAACCACTTTTATATAATTATTGTGATTTATAGGTCACCTGAAAATTACGTAAAACGTCATTTCACATAATGTTATTAGTAAAAAAAGTATAACAACAAGACAAATTCAGTCACTTTGTAGGTATACCATTTTTTTCCTTATGTCAATAACAATTAGATAACTGTTATTATTATCTTAACGTATGAAGTGCAATAACTTACTAAGCAAATTATTATTTCAGATCACAAGCGGCGTATTTTATGATTATTCAGCTTGTTTATACGTAATTTGACACCTAGCTATGTTACTGGAGCAATTGATAAAGACTTGATGAACTAAACGAAAACATGAATAATCAAAATTACCTACACCTAGAATACATTGTACATCCGGCAAATAAAAGATTTGAATAGGCAAACGACGTAGAAATTGACCTTTTTAAGATCGCTGTAGCAATTTAAATGCACATGAAATGAACATGATAATTGTGAACTAACTTTCATATTAAAAATGAAGATCAAATAAATTGTGATTTTTCTCACCTTTGTGTAATACTTCTGACGAGCGCCATAACTCTATCGTCGCGGAAATCGTAAGGAAACATCGAGGTCCATTGGCTCAGAACGCGCACTAAAGCTACCATATCAGTAACTTCCTTGTCCAACAGCTCCTTCATTTCTCCTTTACCCTGGATAAAAAGATATAATTAAAAAATTAATCTACAATTTTGTTATGTACATACTATTTCAGTTTGGTTCTTTAATTATTTAATTATTTTAAACATACCTCTTGTGGACAAAACATAACTCTTGTGGATGGTTATCATTACCAATATTACGACGTATACACGAAGGGGAGATGAATTGATAAAAGAAACACAAATCTCACATCTTTGACTAAATCGACAACCAAATCTCACTTCTTTGGCAATAGTTACTAAGATTGATAATTAATTATTATTAAATATTAATTTTAATATTTAGAAGTACAAAACAGTGTTTTAATACATTAGTGTCATTGTTTCTTTTTTAAACATTTAAGATGTTTTTCTGTTTTTATACCTTTTTTATATGTGTATATGTCCCTTCTTTACTTTACGTATAAAAGTTACAAAAATACCATGTTTAGTAAGTTAAAGACTCCATTGAAAAAGTTACAGCTTGCAAGTCGGAAATATTTGCACTTAAATCTTTTTTACATACCATCTTATTACCAAATTTTAAGATAAACATCTTAAAGTATCTCTTTACTTAACAAAACTTAATTTAATGATTTTTCAAAATGAATAACTACGTACTTTATTTTTTAATTATTAAGGCACTGTTCTTATAAGAAGTTTTTATATATTATACTAAGAATAAGAATTTTAAGTATTTGCTAAAACAAGAGATAGTTTAGTTTGAGCATAAAATCTAACTCCAAGCTAAAATGAAGCAATCTGCTGCGAGGGAATTATATTAGCTATTAAGACGGGGTAGCCGTTTGATCGTATGCCTTTCATAATCTAGGCGAGAAGTGCTTCAGATATAACGAAGTTAATCAAACTATGTCGTGATATTCTCGAACGACCTACTTTAAAAGCATCCCCTATAAAACTATACAGACTGTACTGTAGACTCCTGATCCTAGTTTGCAAACTTGCTTTAGATCTCACTTAATCTGATTTATCCAGAACTGAAACGTTATTTGCTAGGAAATTGACGCAACTTATAATTAGGTCTGACCTCTTTATTTTCTTTTTCAATTTTTTTCAATGGCATGAATAATAAAAAATCAAGTTCAATGTTCTTGTTGTTATCGTTTATATAATGATAGTAATCATTATTAATGCTAAAGTCTGTGTTTCTGTCTGTCCGTTACGTTGTCACAGGTAATTTACGCTCCCGATTTGGATGGAAACTAAAGGGTGTTTCACAACTTTTAATAGGTTAAAGTAGCTTATGAAAGTGTGTATGATAAATCTAAAGTTTGACGATTTAGACGGAGAAGAAGCACACTCACCACTTTGTCATAATTCTTGAAGTATCGTTTGCACAACTTGGCCAGTAGCTCATGCGGTTTAACAAAAAGTCTAGAGCAGAGTAAGAATGTAAATGTAAAGGATTTGCTGGCACCGGGACGAAGCATGTCCACCAGCGAGTCGAGCGTCGCGCTCACGATATGTCCATCTTTGTATTCCACGTCCCTCTCCACGTATGGAACTGGCGCTTTTACCGTTGATGTCAACACTGCTGACAACTGAACAGACGGAAATTCCTTTTATATAAAATACGCTAAACTGAATCGAAATTCGTAAATTACTAAATAATATAACGTACCTGGGTAGATTCTACAGGTTGAGCACTAACAAAATTGATGCCTCCATTCATCACCATGTGTTTGCAGCTATTTTCCGACATGAATTTATTTCCTCTCACCATTGAATAGTAGTCATCATTCTGATAACAAATTTAACAGTGTTGTATTTTTTTGCTATGCGCTTTACTCCTTGAGGAATAGGTGTGCGATTGTGTATAATAAATATGTCAGGGTATTATAATAAACCAGTTTAATACGTGCAAGAATTATTAAATATATAAAAAAACAATGGAATATATTGCATGTACTAAGCGCGTTATGACGAATCATTCGCGACGAACTATCCCCTTGGGTGTACAGCCTGATAAAATGGTCGCAGTAGCATAAAAAGAAGATATTCTCTTTAATAGTTTAGCACAATGTTCATATTTAAAGCAAATAAATTAGAATTTTTCAACTTACATCGTAATACGAAAGACCAGATCCATGAAGAAGTGCAGGATCCGTGGGTAAAGTAGAATGATCTGGCGGTGGCGGAGCTGGCTCGGCTGGTGGCGGTGGCAACTGTATACATGCATCACATTATTATATCAGTGTACAGTTTTTAATTATTTTTATACAATATGTAGCCAATATAGATTATTTTTATCTTTCTACATTGAATACTCTAAATTATTGTCACAAATCCAAAACTTTTACTTTTTTTAACTCTTTTAAGGTATAGTTACATTTTGACAACCTGTATATAATCTCTTACCTTAACATTGCATCCACTACATGAAGCTTCATTCAATTTACTTGCGTAGTAATACATAGCCATTCAATAATCAATAACCAATGAATTTGCGCTTCTTATGAAGCCTCAATGGCCCCTATTTTAAAATTTCCATTTGTATCTATAACAAAATTTCAATTATTTAAATATTTATTTAAGATAATCAATATTTTTTCATCTTAAATATTTTAAAATTTTGCAGATTTTAATTGGCAGATTAAGTTTAATACTGGAAATATACTCCAATCTCCACCATCTTCTATATTAAGAGACTTACTGTGATATATTTTCAATGAAAATTAGTGTATTAGTGGAAATCAATATCCTCTTTTACCGATTAGGAAATGTTTATAAGACTATTTAAAATAGGAACAACTCCTTGGGTTGAGACCAAGCCCTCAACCAATGTGTGTATAGGTCTGATACTTACCAACTTTTATTGATAAATTATTGAAACGACAAAAAGAAAACATTAACATTTCTTTTTGTTCAAGTTTACTACTGTCTAATTTTTGGTTTTTGTAAACCAAAATATTATTTGAAATTAAGCAAGGGCTTAATTTCAAATAATATTTTGTTCAAAATACAACAACTTACATCAGAGGTGTTAAAATATTGGTAGAGAGTTCTCAAAAAATATAGATATGCTATGTTATCTTACTCAGATTTCCAATAATCTAGACTAGTAATCAATTATATTAAACACCTACAAGTCAAATTTTTGCAAGCACAAATGCATTTGAAATAGTGGTCACTTGTGATAGTAATAATCAAAAATATAAGATTGTCAGATGATGAAGTCACAAAAACATCAATATCAACAGCAGGAAATGCAAGTAGGTGTAGCAAAAAAAAATATCTAGATTTGATGATGATGCAGTCCATCCAGTGACCATCTTATAATGAAGAACTTTGTGTCAATGACTCTGAGGTGGTTTGAAAGATAAAAGGAGGGTGATACTGTGAGCTTACTACGGCCAAAACAAATTTGTGATTTAGCAGCAATGAAGAGATATAGTGGTTTATGTCAAGTTACAATTACCAAATTTTTAAACCAAACTCAACTTATTTTATTTCATTATTACCATATGCAAATTTTACCTACATAATACTGTACACTTACAAAAGTATTTAAATATTTTAATACATGATTAAGGCTACAGCCTTATTATAAATATTTATTTAAAAAAAAAACAGTAGAATGTAGGCAATCTAACAAAATACATCAAGTATTATTAAAAAAAATATATCACTATGTACATACTACATTAGCAAAATGCATGTTTTTTTTTTCATAAATTTGAACTATCAAGATTTTTGATTATCCAGATGCCTTACAATAACAACTAAATCAGTTAATCAAGTTTTTACAATATTTTATTTATATAAAAATGTATAAATTTTAAATTAAAAATATAATTTAAAATTTAAAAAATACTGTAAAAACAATATTAATAAGTGAGGCTTTATAATTCTGTACAAGAATATTTAAGGGATAAAAATGTGTGAAAGTAGTATCAATCATACTACTTCCACACATTTTTGATTTGATTTGATTAGTATAAGTTAGCTACCATTGTAATAAGTAATAAAATACTATTTATGTTGAAAAAGAGCAACTGTTGAAGTTTTTGTTGTCTCTTCTCTGCAAAACCCACTTTGTAGCCCTATATCAATTTAATGATTTATAAGTGCTTGTGAAAGGCTAGTTCTTTGAGCCTGTTCTGACTCATTTAATAATATATTAGTTGCTTTTAACTAATTCACTATGATGTACATGTTATTAATTCATAAAGTTTATGACAAGATGAAATAAGATTAATTATAATCACACAGTTAACGATGTCCATATGCAAACTGAATTACTAATTGAAATGTGTTATAATAAAAAAGATTCCTTTTTAAAATGTTGAGTTGCAATTTATAGTTACACAGTTGATAGCTATCTCTATCATATTATATTTATTCATCCCATGGTGTTTAGCTAATAATAGCTGTATTTAACCACTAATGAATAATAAAAAAAAATTGAAATAGGTATGTCTAGGGAGAAAATAAGCGATAACGCTTTATACTTCTGATTACTTAATATTATAATAAAAATATTCATGAAATAATTTAAATACATTAAATATATAAGTAATTTATTCATAGTAATAGGATTCGTCATAATAAAATATATATAATAAATTGTGATAACTGAATGGTTTTATGATTTTAAGCATTTTAAAAATAATTACAACTGCACATGCAATAAATAATTACAACTTATTCGTTTAAAATAAGTCATATAATGTAAAATAAATAGAATGTAATATGTTAACGAAATATGTTAGCAAACACTTAAACATGGTCCTAAATTTTAATACTGGACACAAATCCCTGGACAATGTTTTATTGATAAATCGTTTTACGTTCTTCGTATAGATGCAGTGAAAGTTGCGTGCTATACGAAAGCGTTCTTACCTGCAGTATTATTGAATGAGAAGTTTAAAAATGGGAACTTTTTTTAATTAATAAATATAAACAAGCACATACTTAATTGAATACAATTCTATTAAAAATAATATTTTTACACATAAAGTAGCGCCAACGCTAACACAACTCTGACTCCGACTAGGAATACTTTTTTTATTTTTCGTAACGAACATCTAAAAAAACAATATTGTCTTTTGGTTGGTATAGACAAAACCCTCAGTTTAGCTATTTTTTTATTATTTCTTTTAACATTAAAATTTATGTGTACACGTTTTGTTAATTATAGTGCTTTATTTAATTATTTTGTTTATTTTTTTAATTAATGTATTTATTTAGAAGAGTATAAATTAAAAAAAATAGTTTCTAGTATATAGTAGATATTTTTAGGTGCTTTTATTAGCAAGAGCATTTATATTCTGATTCATTTATTATTGATCTTATTTTTTCTATGAAATATAAAACAAAGACTTTTACGTTCTTGAACTTTGTTGTGATCGTACTATAATACACGATACAGCACATTTTATCAAGACGTTTGTTTTATTATTAGTAATAGTAGTAAGTACTCGTTAAGCATATATTTATATTGATAATCTATTGCATTACCATAATCTGTTGACATCATTTAATCTGTGCTGATAGGCGGCGTTCTTGTTTTGAATTTAAAATTTTGATGTTTTACGTATCTATGGTGATGTTTAATTCAAATGTAAATAACAGTATTACTTAGTTCTTGGCGATATTAATAATTAAAATAAAGAGTTATTTTATATTTATTTAAATATTATTCGATGTTGTATGTATCAAGTGTGATTAGTTATTATTTCTAAAATAGTACTATGGATAAACGAAAATCAACAATAACAACACTACCTGCTATAGAAACATTACAACGAAATGTTAAAAATGTTCCAACATTCCACAATAGGTAACATAATACCTGCCATAAAAACAACACTTTGAATTCTCAGTAAATGTTATTACTGTTTCTCTTTTAAAATTTATCTTATGTTATTCTGCAAAATGAGACACAACAAAGAATTACTTAGCTGCATATGCATAGTAATATCATTTAAATAAGTAGCAATTATAATTGTGTACAATATATAGATTAAAGAACATCAAGTTCCAAATTTATTTTCAGGAGACCCAGAGATATTCCTTTTCATTTACCCCATAAAAAACTTGTGGAACGAATTGAATATGTTGAACGAGAGCCTGAACCACTGGTATGTTAAGTATGATAATAAAATTATAGTTATTTAGAAATAGTTAATAATTATTAATCAAATTGCCTTCATGCTTAATAGTGAATAGATATTAAAATGGATTCTGACCTTTCTCTATGTGTAAGCTGCTATCACTTTGAATACCAGCACAAAGTTTATTGTTGGGCACAAATTTACAAATACATGTTAAATCTGTAATTAAGTTGTTATTGTAGTGTATGTTTATTGAATAAATAGTTTTTTTTAGACTGGATTTACAGAAGCACAAGAAGAAAGATTTCGTAAGGAAAGAAAGATTGGGAAACTTCAATTAGAACCAATCAAATTAGATAATGGTAATATAGAATTGTTAAATATATTTATGTATAATACTTATTTAAATGTAAACATACCAATATTAAAATGGATCTGCTTGTCTTTCTAATATTAATTAGTACTAGTGTTTAGTGTTGAAAAAAAATGATAAAATTTTGCAATACTTAGAAAAATATTAATTATACAATGCCTACAAATTACAGTTATAAAAGATAAAAAAAAGAGAATTACAATTAGAGAGTCTCCTAGCAGCACTGAAATTTACAATGTAGGAACAAGCGATCCTTTGAAGATAAAACCAGAAGTGGCTTCACAAAAGGAAGTTATTGAACATGTTCGCAAAGATCCTACTCATGGATTTCTCTATATGATATATGCTGTCCATCCACAAAATGTATATTTCACACCATATTATTTAAAGTAAGTTGTTTTGTATATTTATTACCTGTTTAATATCAAACCTCTTGCTAATTTTTATTTCCTAATTACTTAGTCACTATAGATTTATTGTTTAAATAAAAAATAATATGACCAATATGTGTACAATATTAAAAGTTCTTATAATAAAAAGTGATATAATATTTTAATATAATAGATGATAACTTTCGTGTATTCTTCTTTTATTAATCAACAGGGTGGTGCCATATGGAGAAATAGACAAAAAGAATTATCTTACAATAAGTGCATGTGGTGTGACACACTATACCAATGAAATGGTGTTCACTAAATTGTCTGAGTGGGAGCAAGAATATACTATATTTGTTCAACTTACTGATGTAAGGCACAATTTATGTTAATTGTTTTTGTTAAACAACATACATTCACGTTAAATGCTGTATGTGTAGTATGTAAATAGATAATTTAACAAAAAGTCATTGAACAAGCACTTATGAAAAGACTCAAAACTAACACATTCAAAATGATGGCTGTGAATATTTTTTTTTATATTTACCAATATAGTTGCTAGCATCTGAATAACTTTGTTTATTAATTTACATCTAAATATAAAAATTTCAGATAAAGTTTTTCCGAGTATATCGATATTGGAAGGCGTTTTACGTGTGGAGGAAATCCATATTGTTCCGCAAATATAGTCAGAGGAGAACTAAAATAGCTCAGCAACTTTTTACACAAACCCCAGTCCTGGGTAAAGCCCTATTAAATGTACAAGCTATGTGTTGTGATATGTACATGAAAAGCTTTGCAGATGTCTCCAGAGATATGGATACAGCCTTCTTTTATTTCATTGAAGTGCAGGTATAATTCCATACTAATATTATAATTATGAAAATCTATGTGTTCACGGATATATGATTATAATATTTTTTTACAAGTCAAAGTCTCAAGGTTTGAGTACAGGGTGAAAGTTTCTGAACTGTGCGTATTTGTAGTACATACATATTATGTAGTTAATAAAACTTTATATCAAATATGATCAACAGTAAAACTTGCTTTGTCACTAATATTTGAAACAGGCATTTCTTGTGGTTTTCTTAAAACTTCTTTTTTCCGTTTTTTTTAAGTTATTTGTGATTCTTATAGCCATTTTATAAATTTACGATTTCTCTAAAAATATGCTGTTATCCTTACTGGTATATTAAACAATTAAATAAAGTTATTATAGTAAATCGTAGTCAATAAGAACGTAGCGCCAAACGCTACTGTCTACCCCGCTAGTCATAAAACGTGAAGACGAATACGTGAATAACAATAATAATAAAAATTCAGTGTTCTACCACTCGAAACGTAATGTTCCATCGTGAAACAAGTGTTTTTAGATATATTTATTAATAAAACAGATGAAGCGAGTAGAATACATTCGGGACAAGTTAGTGGAGTTTCGGTGTATAGTGTTAGACGTGATAACTGCTGCGTGCCACACAGCACTGTTCCAGCAGGGATTCACTTACGACGATAGAAATATTACTCCTTTCCAAATGATAAGAGGAAAACCCACCGGGGGCATGTCGTACACGGAAAAGGCGAATAAAAGAAAATACTGTGAAAGACTTGCTTGGTAATAAAACATTTTTGAAATTGATATAAATAAGACCATCGTAGCGCAGTGGGACAGTGTCTGACTGTAACCGCAATTTGTTGTGGGTTCGGATTCACACTTGGACATCGGGCGGAAAGATGCGAGGCTAGGTTCTCTCTGACCCTGCTATGTGAAACTCAACTATAAATATATTACATATTACATAGTAGGAGATTATTTTTTAAGAATAGTGTTTAGTTTTTTATATTGTCCATATTTATACACTGGATAGTAATATTCTTAAATTTATATTAAGTATTTAGTATTTTTTTACGCCTAAGATTTATACAAATAAAATGCTTTTCGTTCTCCCTGAGATATAACGTATTGCTATATAATGCTTATTTGATAATTTTTAATTGAAAAACATCTGTACACGTAGTTTGACCGAAATGATTTGAGTGGATGGTTAATACAATATATAATGTAATATGAAAATAAGTACTTAAATAATATAATTACAAAATTTAATTTTCAGTTTTATAAAACTCATAGATTACATGACGAATTACATGCTTCATCGTTTGACCAAGCGATCTAACATGATAATGGCGGATATGTTGAGAGTACATATGCAATATACGCCCTCCGTGGAACTTCTTGAAGGCACGGTCGTGGATGAAGTCTTGGAAGTGGTTCCTCGACAAACGGAAATTTGCAAGGTTCACAGATTTACTATTGTTGTTTTAAAATACTCTACAACAAAACTAACTCAACTTACCACCAAAGTAGATGAGACATGTTAATCTTGAAATGATAACCATAGCTTTTACTTTAAATTTTTAATGAAACGAATTTGCAATTTATTGAAACGAATTTTTAATGAAATGAATTTGTTTTTAGTTAATAGATTTAGTTCGTTCAATATATTTATTTCTGCAGTGGGCGCTATTCCAAGTGGATGCGTATATCCTGCCATCTGGGCAAGTCCAACTCAATCCAAGCGAAAAAGTAGTCACTAAGTATATGCGAAAAATAACTGACTACTGGGAAGAATACGTTAGAACATTTCATAATTTTCTAAATGAGGAAACATTACAGATTTTTGTTCAGCCATCAGTAATGGGCAAGCAAGTTGAGTGGTCCGCGGGACAGTCACCGAACCTTTACTTCTTAATGAACCAAGATAAAACCATGATGGACGATATAGTCTTCATATCTCAGTCAATACACACAGCTTTCGAATATGTGTGGATGTTTTTACAGCGCATGAACATTTTTATGGAAAACTTTAAAAACGCCCATGAAATTGATATCAACGTTATTAAAAATGAAAGGGACGTAAACGAATTTCGAAAACTGTGTACTGAGTTAGTAAAGCAAATGGACGAAATCGAGGAAGTTGTCACTTTCCAGCCACTAGGACTTGTGTTTCTAAACCTCAGCCCCTTCCAGGAACTTTTTAGACCGCAACCGAGAAGACTGTTTGATGTTGTCAGTAGTGTTACACCTGAGTTAGTATGTTTATATTAATTTTTAGCTTTGAGGTTTACATGAAATATTTATTAATGATATTTATCGTATTTATAACGATTAAAATTTAGCTAGTATATTCTTTTCTCTCTTACTAACTTACTTCTTTGTTCATACTTAAATCTTATTAATTTATGTCACAGTATTGGACACGATTGCATCGAAGCTATCCTTGAGGGCATTGAATCGCTCAATAACGACATAAATAAAGAACCTGAGAGTGCAAGTGAATTAGTTGCGTTTAACTACTTGTTAGATGGGCTGGAGGGTCGCGTGGCGCACCTGGAAGAGAAGTTAGAGTATTTGAGAGAACTATACGACTTGATGGGTGAATTCAATGTTCCTATACCGCCTGATGATATGAACGAGTTCTTAGGTATGAATATTTTTTCTAAATATATGATATTTTACATATATTTACAGTTTTATACACATGTAGGTACGACACATTCAGTTGTCTGTGCACATACAGTTGTTTGATGAAGGTTCCTTAGACTGGAGAAATATATCTACTAACTTAAGTTATCCGCTTATTATTTTAACAAACTAATCTATATTAATATAATAAAGACGTAAGGTTTTCCGAACTTTGTTTGTAAGGGGTAATCTTCGGAAATACTGAACCGATCATGAATTCTTTCGATCATATTTTATACTGATGGAACAGAAAGTTTAGAAAATTCTAAAGGGACTCAAATGTTACGGTGAAGTCGCAGATCAAAGCCCAGAGCGGGTCGCTAGTACTATATATAGTACTATAAGTAGAAAGAGTCGTATTTACTGAACTATAATGTTAATCCTATTATTTTCATTTATAATTTGCTCAAGAATATTATATATTTTGCTTTCATCGAAATGAACATTTAATACGATCAAAAAAGCGGTATGACAAAAAATCTCGTTATGTGCATGTATTTATATTTTTTGTTACGTTAATAGTTTAGTATACATTCTGTCACATCGTATACTAATCATAAAAAATCCTAATCTAATCTCGATTCTTGGACAATTATTTGTCAATATTATTGTCTTCTTGTTATCAGGTTTAAGCGTCGTACTCGGTACACTACGTACAAATATCGACGCAAGACTGGAAACGCGGAGTAAGCTTGCCGGTTTGTTTGCCAGCCAAATCGGAAAAGATATCATGGAGCTCATACTGGATATTAACAAGCTTCGGGATGAAATTTCTGTTAGTAATTGTGTTATTTAAATTTCCTAGCAATGAGAGACAGCGTCTGACTGTAAACACAATCGATTCTTGCCTAGGGATTGCTCATCTCTAGTAACACAATAAATGTACGGAGCAGAGCCACCCGATACGAAATGTCTCGCATTCGTTCGTATAGTAAAGAATCGAGTGTCTTGACACTAGGTTCTCTCGCTCTACCCTGCTATACGTATTTTTATTATCATACTTATCTTATCTGTTGCGTCTATACCAAAAAAATATGCATTATTTGTAAATAATAAAAAATGAAATTTTAGCAAACATGGTTATATGATGAAAAGTCAGATATGGAAAAAGTGATGGAAACTCTTAATGACCTAATGGAGAAGTTGCTAACATTTTCAGCCAGAGATAAACAGATACGTGAATGGCAGAAGATATTTAAGGTATTTATACTATTCCTTTAATATAGCACTACCTGTTGTTACTCGCGGCTTTGCTCACATGGTCAATAGAAATGAACAATAAGTTTATAAATATACACACGAGTACGCTGTTATTTTGGGAAAAATATTAACTACGAACACTTTAACAATTAACAGATATTCACAGGAACCCAAGGTAACACCATGGGTTCACCGGCACACCTCATCAGCGGTACCGTGTGAATTAGGACTGTGGTCACTATTTTAACACGCTACAGTAGATATTATATATTTTTATTTCTTTTTATTTAGCTTCACGCTGCATCCCGTACACAGCAGGGTAGGCAGAAGGAACCTAGTGTTAAGACACTGCGTTCCCCACGCACCGCCGAATTCGGAGACATTGCGTGTTAAGTGGCGGAACTTGCGTTTTGCCTCGACACCTCGACAAAATGGAAATATTTAATATTTCCACTCCTCGAGTAGGAATCGACCTCACAACCAGTCGCTTTACAGTTATACTTTTGTGCACTGCGCCACGACTGGCCGCTGCGCCCTTATAAAATAATGGGAATAATGCCAAGATTCCTATACATGTAGCTGAGTACACGGACCGAGCAACAGAAGTAGTGAAAGAAAAAATAAATAAAGGAAATACAATCAAGATCAAGAACAAAGGCACGGAGCTGTGTTCGTGGAGAAGGAAAACTCATTTAAAAAAAAAACACTTATTTCACTTCCGCATGTGCTGTCGTTCCTTCCCCTTCTTTACACGTGCTCCCGTTATTGGTTCCACTCCCGTTTCCGAATCTACTCTCACCTCCTTTCCGTTCTACTAAAACTGACCAAAAATGCGTCGTCCAAGATCAATAGTTTACGCTTGTCGATGTTGAAATAGTTTAATAATTTCGAAAAAAAAATCAAATTAATAATTTCGAAAAAAAAATCAAATTAATAATTTCGAAAAATAATTCCAAAGACCAATAAATTCTGACAAATCTTTCTTCTTTATATTCTTGCTAAGTTTGTTTTGATCCGTACTGTACATTAATAATTGTAGGAATATAAAATATTTTAATTAAATAATTTAATTTAACAATAGTAAACAATACTATTTTATTTATTCGTTTTAAATAAACAAAAAATAACGAATATTTTTATTAAATGCAACGCTGGCTGTATGAGTTGCTAGTTAAATACTCGTATAGTTTATTAAATTTTAAAAAAGGAATGGGACTTGGCGGGAGCGTGGCTTGTGTAAAAGTGACGCTCAGAAAATTGTTGATATTTAATTACAAATAATATACATTTAATACAAGGAAGTGGATATTTACTTAGTAAATTTAACATTTGAAGTGCAAAGACACACAACATTTAAAATTTTGTGACATTGAAATTTGGTAAGATGCATATTTGTAAATTATGAGGAATTTCTTGATAGGTTCTTATAACATTAATAATATAAAATAAAAAGAATATAGAATTGAATATAAAATGAATAATAACTAAATAATATAATAATATTAAAGGCAATAAATACTTAGAATATTATGTTATGAGTAAACGTGAAATTTGCGTTACAAATTAAAAGTATTTGGCGTGCCGCGTCGCCATCTTTGTATAGTACATAATAATTTAAATTTTTCTGATTATTTTAAATTATTTAAAATTTATTTGTATGTGGCGAGTGTAAATAATATTAATAAATGATGCGTTGGATAATTGAATATTTTATTGTTTGCCACATTAGCACAATCTCACACGTATGTGTAAAATTTAAAATAACATAAATATGTACTATACGTATAGTGGCGATGCATGTAGTGTTTCACGACTTTCAGTGTTCGGAGAGCTTATTTAGTTTGGCGTCATTGAGACTGATGTGTTTGGCTAAACTGAAACGCTATAGGGATGTTAGTTTGTTGTGTTGTGTATCGGAGGGTTCAACACCATGGTTAAAGAAAGAAAGTTTGTCGGTTGAAATTTATGGCAAGTGCTGGGCCACACGGCTATTTTTTTCTCTTACTATAGCTTAATAAGAGACAGGTTTTTCCTCGGACGAGCTCTGAGTAAATTCAAATGAATTTTTTTAGGTACTTAGGTACATACAGATCTTTCTGACGGCTAATTAATATATAAAAACAAGTCTGTAGCTTATTATGACAAATTTACAATAGAGAGGGGTTATCCATTGACTTATTATAAATGGGTTTTAAATTATTGGCTTATTATAAATGGGTTTTAAAATATTTTGATAAACTTTCTTAGACACAGTTCTACCTCTGAATCACAGAAAAATCTTCGATTACTTACGATTACCACAATAAAGGTCCTAACCACCCGACGTATGATAAGCCAAGACTATTTTCAAAGGAAAGTTTACAACTTATTTATATTGTACATTAATTTAAGGTTTATATTATAATTCGTAGATTCCTCCCGCAAGACTTGAAACTCTTGATGAAGCTATAAACGACGTTAAATTGAGGCAAATGCTGTGGAAGTCTGCTAAGGAGTGGAACGATTCTTATCAAACATGGTAAAGTAGTTAAAAATTAAATTATAATATTGTTCAATTATTTCTTATCATAATTAATTCTATATCAAATTTTAAACTGTTTTCTAGACATTCATATTATTATCTGCCTTTTAAATGTTTACCTAAAGTCACCTGAATGTTTCTAAGATTATCTTAATTAAAGTACTATTATTGTTTGTAAATAAAAAGACCCTGATAACATTGCATGTGCGATGTTACAGAGTTAGTCGATTTCTTTACACAATTCAATATGATACCTATGCTACAATGTGCTAACTTGTTTTGTAGATTTTATATGCCTATTAAAAAGATATTCAAAAAGGCATTAATTCTACTTTTTTAAAAAAATGGCTCGGTCTGTCATTTAGTTAAAATCAAGTCTCAAAAATTACTATAAATATAATTAAATCTATGGTATAATAACTCATATAGTAAAGACTCATATAGTAAAGACTCATATGGTAATAACTCATATAGTAAAGACTCATATAGTAAATACTGAACGTCTTCGAAATGGACCCCTTATTTCGGACACAGAATTTTGCTCTTTTATTTACACTCAAACTTGGCTTATTTAGAATACATTTAGTACTCATAATCGTAAGTATTTAAATCAAAATTGTAAAAAATCAACGACTAATAAAAACGTCACATTTACTGTAAATATACTTGACTATATCACAAAGCCATAATCTATAGTGTGCCATAAAGCCAAATCTGGATTAAAGAATACTTCTGCCAAATCTAGCTAACTGTTCTAGAACTAGCTAATTGTTCCAGTATTAAGGGACTTTGAAAGTGTCCGATCTTAGGGATCCTTTGATACATCCAAAAGGAGTTCTCACTCACGTTTGACGTGTTTAGTCATCATTAAAAGTATGCATTATAATACTCTCGTAATAAAACAATAGTAATTAATCTTTATTGATTTTATATCATACCTATTGTAACATTTACAAACGTAAAATATTACCTAGGATAATAATTCTACTTAGTTTAAAATTTCCGCAATTCTTTACAACAAACAAGTCATCGCGCCTCACACTTTGCTTACATTTAACTTAATCACCGTGATACAAGTGATAATTCTTCTTTTTTTTCACCGTCACGCTGTATCCCGCACACAGCAGGGTAGGCAGATGGAATGCAGTGTTAAGACACTCCGTTCCCCACTTTCGCCGTCGAAATCGGAGGCATTGCGTGTTAAGTGGCGGAACTTAACGCCGCGCTTTGTCTCGACACCAGAGCGAAGAAAATGGAAATATTAAATATCTCCACCCCTCGAGTGGGAATCGAACTCACAACCAGTCGTTTACAGTCACACGCTTGTGCCACTGCGCTACGACTGGCCCCTAGTGATTCTTCAGCCCAATATATCTCCTGTCCGGCTTTGGGACCCGTCCGAGGTTACGTTACTTCCCCCTACTTACTTTATGTGCAAGTTGTCAGTGAAGTTTGTATGGGACAAGCGGTTGTATTCTATATTAGTGTTTAAGTGTGTAAGTTAGGTCTGGAGATATTAGCTGATAATTTTTATTTAAACTAGGTATGAGTCACCGTTTAACACATTGAATATGGATGATATTCAGGCAACAACTATCAATTTTGGCAAAGTTTTCAACCAGCTCGATAAAGGACTTCCACCTAATAGGATTGTGCCTGGTTGTAAAGAAACCATTGATATTATTAAGGAGAAGGTACTTTTCTACTTATTTTATGTATTCACGCTTTTCGCGTATGTCAGGGTAGTCAGAGAAAACACAGCGTCTAAAATTCTCCGTTCTCTTACTTCTTCCTGAAATCGATACTTCGTGTTGAGTGGTGTAAGTCATCGCCGCGGTGTGTCTTACACGAGTGGAGAAATAAAAAGAATTTGAATCATTACACGAAGTGTGAATCCGACCCACAACTAAATCGCGTTTGATTTCAGAAACTATCTCATTGCTTGTTTAAATAATTGAAGTCTTCCATAAGTAATAATAGTTCAAAATAACTGTGTCGTGACCCATATTATATTTTTTATTTAAAGAATAATTCCCACCTTTAAAATAGAAGTAGGCTATTTAAAAAAAAAATCACGAAAATGACTTTAATACATCGAACATATCATATGGTGTTAGCATGTATTCTATAAGTTTGTTTAAACTGACTGTTATTGTTGTTGTTATTATTATTATTAATGGCTATTAATTTTTATCGTAAGGTACTGAATAACTAAAAAACGGCTAAGTTACACTTTTACCGTTGAATTTTCACTACAATTCTAAAGGTGTAATTCGGGTAAAAAATATTGCTATATTTTTATTTCTATACGAGTACATTAATTGAATGTCAACAGTTGCCCGTGATGTCTTACCTTCGAAATCCAGCTCTGAAAGCTCGACACTGGGTGAAGATAGAAGAAATATTACATACGCGTTTCACACCAGACATGGTCATTACTCTGAAGGTGTTAGAGGACTTGCAAGCGTTCCAACACGCTGAGGAGTTGATGGAAGTAGCTGGACAGGCGAGCTCGGAGGCGGGACTTGAAGCTTTACTCAAGAAGGTAATTTGAAAATACATTTGTTTCAATTAAAAGAAATCTATAATACAAAAAGTGTAATTGTATTTAGCTTTAGTTATTCAGACTATCGCAGCGCAGTGCAGTGGGACAGCATCTGATTATAGGCGGTGGTGGTGTTCCCCGCTAGATGATGATGATAAAATAATTATATTTAAATTATAATATTTTTTCCGCCCTGGTAAGATAAAATGTGGGGTTGAGTTTTGCCATTCAATACGCCACGTTTTGAATTCGGACGGAAAACTGGAGAACAAAGTGTCCTCGCACTAGGTTTTCTGTGATGTTTTCTGTTTAAAGCTGCTTTATATTTTTTACTCGTTTTTGTATTTAAATATGTATTAAAATTGTGTGTTATAATTATTAATTTTGCTTAATAATATCGAAACTTTAACATTGTTCTTCAAATTATTTTTCTTTTTTCCTTATATATATTTATATAGGTGGAAGAAATATGGGCAACTCTCGAATTTCCGGTTATTCTACACAAAGATGCTCGTGACGTTTACGTCCTCGGCGGCTTAGATGAGATACAAGCGGCTGTGGACGAGAGCAATATACATATTAGTACAATACTCAGCTCCAGAAGCTGTGGACCTATTAAAAGCAGAGTTGAAGAATGGGCTAAAAACTTGGAGCTGTTTGCTAGAACATTGGTAATATTTTGTGTTTTCTTATATTATAATAAAAGTAAAATGTGTAAGTTGGCCAGTCGTGGCACAGGGACAGAAAGTGTGACTGTAAACGAGACTGGGTGTCGGTTCGATTCCCATACGAGGAGTGGAAATATTTAATGTTTTCTTCACTTTAGTCACGTGGCTTAACGTTAAGTTCCGCCACTAAACACGCAATACCTCCAGAATTCGGCAGAAAGTGGGAAACGAAGTATCTTAACATTAGGTTCCCCCTGCCTACTGTGTACTGTGTGTATACTGTGTACTACTAAAATATTATTCCATATACCTAGTAACGGACTTAATTACATGTTAACTTTTGAATTCTCGCGACCTACTAAAATATCTACACCGTCAGGGACCCTCCCCAGATACAAATTTGTCGGGTTACGTTCCCGGTTAGATTCGTGACAGATAGGAGAGAACCGAATGTCTTGACACTAAGTTGTCTTTGTCTGCCTCTCTATCCTATGGAGAATAAATATGAAGCTCAATTTTTTTAAAAAATTTTTATAGGAAGAATGGTACATATGCCAACAAACGTGGATTTACTTGGAAGTAATATTCTCAGCACCGGACATTCAGCGACAGCTACCTAATGAGACCAGACTCTTCACCATTGTGGATAAATCATGGAAAGATATTATGCGGAAATTAGCTAAGGTACACTTGTACTTTAAAAATAATCAGTCATGCATATCATGTCTGATTATTTTAAAATGTTTTATTTGCGCTTAATAGTAGTAATAGGTAGTAATCTTAAGTTTGTTGAAACTAGCTCAGAAATTATTTTAAGCATGTTTGCATATCAAATATGTTTTTTTATCAAATATGAACTTTACATATCACTTTGTATATTTTACATGTTTAGGTACCTCTGGCGATGCCGGCGGCCACACAACCAAAACTATATGAGGAATTCGTTCGCAACAATGAAATGCTTGACCAAATTATGAAATGTTTGGAAGCGTATTTAGAAACTAAGCGTGTCGCTTTCCCGCGATTCTTCTTTTTGTCAAACGATGAACTTTTAGAAATATTAGCACAAGTGAGTTTGGCTTTCTTTATCGACGTCTATTGATTCTTAAAGCAACGATGCACTTTGTTTTGAAATTTCAAGAAAATATATAATTTCATATAAAATTGACCTACGTAAAGAGCGCTTTATTACAAGTAATATAATAATTTACATTTGTCTTATTGACAGACTCGTAATCCGCACGCAGTGCAGCCACATTTAAGAAAATGTTTCGATGCGATCGCAAAATTAGAATTTGGTGTCCGATTGCCGGAAAGTGAAATGGAAATAACCGAAGACGGCACTTTGGTAGAACGTGAAATGTCCTTCAACACTAGAGACGCCTTGCAAGCGAAACTAGCCAAAACTGCCAAACCTGAAGACTTGACCACTGATATAATAGCTATGTTGTCACCAGAAGGAGAACGAATTAATTTGGGCAAGGTAAATTATTTATTTCTATTCTTAATTAATAGTAATCAGATCATTCGTTGCTTGCATTTTTCTTACAATACCTCAATCTATTTAATTAATACATTCAATTAGCATCATTCATGTTATGTATATGCAGAAACTAAACGTGACGTTGGATTCCACCACTCTACACACAATATCTTTATTTCGGGTTTAAAATGAAAAACAAGGCTGTTGACACTAGGTTGTCTCTAGGACTACCCTAGTATGCAAGAAAAAGCGTGAAGCTGCTTAATGCATATACGAAACGAAATGTGGTGAACATTTGTACACTTTGGTTCATAAAAGTATAACTCTAGTCTTAACGCTTAAGCGTATTCAAAACACGGTTTTGAGTTCTATGACCGCTTTGAGAAACACGAAATGACAGAAATTCAGTCAGACAGTCGATCTTGACACTAGGGTCTCTGTCTGTCATATTATGCGAGCAGCAGCGTATTTTTTTGATTATATAACAGGGTCTCAAGGCACGTGGAAATGTAGAAGATTGGTTGGGCAAAGTGGAGGATGCGATGTTCGCGTCGGTGAAGCGATGCATGAAATTTGCTCTGCGAGACTATATGCAGCGCGAGCGCGTGGACTGGGTCACATTACATCCTAACCAGGTATTCATTTTTTATATTTTTTCACCTAACATAAGATAATTTTTTTATTTATTTTTTCTTACATCAGAATGATGTGTGTACTATAAACGATAATTAAATTCATCCATACTAAAGTTATATAATAGACAAAAAAGTAAGTATAATAGACAAAATCTGTTCGTCTGTTACGCTTTCGCGGTTAATATACCGGACAGAGTTGGATGAAAATCGGCTAATTATATTTTCAAAAACCATCCAAAGAGTTCCTTGACTGATTTCGTTGGATTTTCTCAGGAAAACAGTTGACTACTTCAACTGACTAACCCCCTCGCTAGTAATATAATATAAAATATGAAATAATTTTATTCATTTCCTTATTAATTAGATAGTACTGGCAGTATCACAAATGATGTGGGCTGAAGGTGTCCATGAAATTTTTGCATTAGATCTACCTCTACGTATTGATACTGGGCTTTTAAATTATGAAAAGAAATGCATCTCTGATCTAAATGATCTTGCTGCTCTGACTAGAAAAGATCTTTCTTCGTTGTTCCGGAAAGTTCTATGCGCACTTATAACTGTTGATGTACATGCAAGGGACACAATCACACATATGGTTGAAAAACATGTGCAAAAGTCGTAAGTATTCATTTATAATATCTACATATACGGATATCATACAAAATAGACAGTAAATCGTCAATTCCTTTGCAAGTGTACTTGATTAAATCCAATATTAAAAAAATAAAAAATAAGAAACTTTAAATTACATTTTGTCAGGGATGACTTTGAATGGCTGAAAATGATACGCTACTACTGGGAAGATGATATAGACAACTGTGTGGCAAGAATGTCTAACGCTATGTACATATATGGACATGAATACCTCGGGGCTGGTGGTAAGAAAAATATATCAGTGTATTACTTAGTTATTTTATATTGCCCATATGCGTAATTTTCTATCTAAGACATATCAGGCATATTTTAGTTCAAATGTCTTGACTTGTTTTATTATACCATTATAATATTAATAATAATGTATTAAGACCAAATAAAACACTGCTAAGTTACGTTACTTAAGTCTCTTAACAAATTTCGAAAGGAATAACAATATGAATGTTGTCATTGTTATTAGCTTTCCTCGTTTTGATACCATTTATTTTTATACAATATATAGTTAAGTAAGTATAATTTAAAACAGTAAAGTATATTTTTCACAGGTGTGCTTGTAATAACTCCACTGACAGATCGTTGTTATTTGTGTCTTATGGGCGCGTTGCAGCTGGACCTGGGGGGAGCCCCCGCCGGCCCCGCAGGCACCGGCAAAACTGAGACCACTAAAGATTTAGCTAAAGCTCTGGCTATACAATGTGTGGTTTTTAATTGTTCAGAAGGTAAATTTTATTTTGATGTAAAATACTATTAAATGTTAATAATCAAGTAGAATATGTTTTTTCACACGAATTTCTCAGATAATGTATCAACCTTACTATATACTTTCCCGATTTACTATAATTAACTACTACTATGTACTTTCTATATAACTACTATATAGTGCTATCCTACTTAATTTATTTTTTATGATATTTAAAATATGTGACTTTTCTATTATATATACCTTAAACAGTTTCTAATTGCTGTGTATAAATAGAGATACTGTTAATAAAGACACTATTATAAATACTTACAAAATACATAATACTAAATATGTAAAAATCTGTGTGACCTTTTTTCCTTTGTAGTTCGCATATGTATTTATTTTATAGGTATATGAAACGAAAAAATAATGTGAAGAACTTTGTTCCAGGTTTGGACTACAAGATGATGGGTAGATTCTTCTCAGGGCTAGCCACGTCTGGTGCATGGTGCTGCTTCGATGAGTTTAATCGTATCGACATCGAAGTGCTATCTGTGATAGCGCAGCAGCTAATTACTATTAGAAATGCAAAAGTCGCTAAATTATCCAGGTAAGTGATCACTAATACCATAAAAAAAATGTAATCAATTGCTATACCTAATTAAGATACTAAATATGAGTCCACTGCGTATTTTCACGTTCATTAACTTTGGGTAAACCGATAATAAATTATTTAACGATCAAACAGGATCTTTCTTTTTAATGTTTTTGTATAGTATCTTTTTTAATATTTTTTACTTTGACCTTAGACTTTATATTTGATACCAAATGGCACGGCCAAAAGCTTACGTGCTACGTTCAATTTCTTTTTTCAAACGTTATGCTATACTTGGAAACCATGTTTGTAATATACAGATTCATGTTCGAGGGTCGGGAGATCAAATTAGTGCGCACGTGTGCTGCTTTCATCACTATGAACCCGGGTTATGCCGGACGTACGGAATTGCCAGACAATTTGAAGGCGCTATTCCGCCCTATTTCCATGATGGTGCCCGATTATGGTAAGAATCTATGTAGTATTAAATTTTCTATAGTTTTATATTTCCACCAACTGTATACTACAACTGAGTTTGCATGGACTCATTCTCGTTATCTGTCAGTCATCCATTAACGAACACTTTTATATATAAATACTATAATAATAACCATATATATTTTAATATATTATTATATTTTTATATGTTATATTATAGATAATATAATATAACATGTAAAAAAATAATACTATATCACCAAAAATGTTAGAATGATTGAAGCATAATAACATTTGCTTTTTATTTCAGCACTGATTGCAGAAGTAATTCTATACTCTGAAGGATTTGAATCTTCGAAGGGGCTTGCAAAGAAGATGGTACAAATGTATAAGCTATCGAGTGAACAACTTTCTAAGCAGGATCATTATGACTTCGGCATGAGAGCAGTTAAAAGCGTGCTTGTAAGTATTTATTAATATTTTTGTATGTAAGTTTTGTATCTTATTTTTCTAAGATCGATTATGAAGATTGTTCCACAATTACAATGTTACCCCTATTCAGGAGTGCTATAGTTTATATTTTATTATGATTGAAGACATAGTTCAGAGAATCCCAAAGGGGCTCAAATATGGGATAAAAGGTGCAAATCATGCGGCGAAGCCGCGCGCGTGTTGCCAGTACATAATAAAGCTACCAGCATTACTTATGCGTATCTTAAATGTATGAAGTCGCTATTATTGACTTTAAATTATACATTGCAGGTAATGGCCGGCGCACTTAAACGAGCAAATCCGGATCAACATGAAGAAAAAACATTATTGTGTGCGTTAAACGACAGCAATTTGCCTAAATTTCTGGCAGCAGACGCCATTTTATTTGCGGGGATCCTTTCAGATTTGTTCCCAGGAGTAAGTCTTCCAGAACGCGATTATGGTGTCATGGAAGAAGTAATAAGTGAGCAGAAGTACAAATACATGTTCTGTAATTCGTAACTCTGTATTTTCAAGAAATAATAGCTTTTTATGTTATAAGTAACTTTAATGCAAGTGGGACATAACATGTTGCGGATGTAAAGGCGGAAATAAATGCTACACTTTGTTTTAATTAGAAGAGCGGAAACATGAAAAAAATTTCAATCGTTCCTCCATCGTCATTATAGTACAATCATCATCCTTTTATGCGTTGTTTGGTAACCGAAGCAATTATGTGGAAAGTCAAACAATCGCTTATTGCCGTACGATTTCCTTGAAAATTTGCACACGTGTACGGCTCTGTATCGTTAAAATGGTTTAAGGAAGTAAGTTAATATTTTATTTGTATTTTTCAGGAGAAATAATATTACAAAGAAAGTTACAAATAATCGAGGCTCAAATTCGTAAAGTGATTCAGTTACATGAAACAATGATAGTGCGATGGGGTGTGATGCTCGTGGGGCCGACGGGTGGTGGAAAAACAATTGTTTTACACGTCAGTACCATGTATTTAACTAATTTTGAGGGTTATTATATCAAATTTTATAAAATTTAATTAAACATACAAATCTAATTAAACGTACGTATGATTAAAAATACGTATTTTCGTATGTACAACTGATTAAAAATACATATTTTTCGTAAATGATAACGTTTCTAAAAAGCATAAATAAATATGATTTATACTTACTTGTTGTAACATTCGAGCTTACGTTACATTTAACGTTTTATTTCAATAATCCAACGTCAAGATACTCTGTTCTCTACTTTCGATATGGTGCGTATGGAATTTTGAAATTCAACACTGCGCTTTGTGTTATCAGAGGGGAGAAACGAAAATAAGTTGTATATCTTTTCTCCCTGGGTGACAGTTGACATCGCCTCTAGAATCAGACGCTTTGCCACTCCACTACGGTGGTTTTTACTAAATATAGAAAAGCCTTAACTCATATAAATAAAAATTTTAGACTTTAGGTGACACTTATACAAAATTATGTGAAAATGGTGTGGAAGGCCCTCAATATCAAGTTGTTCATAAATACATAATGAACCCAAAAAGCCTCAGTATCGGTGAGCTTTACGGCGAGGTCAATCTGCAGACTCTGGAATGGCATGATGGCATCCTTCCGTTATCGCTGAGGACCGCTGTACAGGTATTAATACAAATATTAATTAGTTTAAGTTATTTGTCAAATTAACTATGAAAAAATGTCGTCAATACATATGGCCACTGTGGTGGTTCTCATTGTAAACGTAATGGTTACGGGTTCGATTCCCACTCGCGAGTATGATCATATTTAAATTGCCTTAATTTTTTCGCTCTGGTAAGACAGAGTACGGCGCTAAGTTCTGCCACACAAAAACTAATTTGAATTCGGGTGAAAGTGGTTTCTATTCTTCACTTTTCTTCACTTATGAGGAAGAAAACATGAAGCTGTAAAAAAAGGATTATTGCGAAATATTCAATAATAAGATTTTTAAAATTTTCAGAGTGAAAATGAGGATCACCAGTGGTTAATATGCGATGGACCAGTGGACGCCGTGTGGATAGAAAATATGAACACGGTGCTCGATGATAACAAAATGCTTTGTCTTTCCAACTCTGAGCGTATTAAACTCACTCCGTATGTTCATATGCTATTTGAGGTATATTTTCATAAAACTATATTTTTAAAATACCCCTTTTGATGTCTATTAATGAATAAGTACTTTGTAATTTTTTATGTTACTGTAAGTGTATTTGATTATTTGGGATTTTAAATAACTTATTACTTATTGAAGTAGACCTAAGTTTTTTTCATATAAAGTATGTACTTTCTGTATTCAGATTCATTGTAATAAAAATTATATGTTATCCAAAGGTTGGCGATTTAGCCCAAGCTTCCCCAGCCACAGTGTCTCGGTGTGGCATGGTGTATATAGACCCTAACGAATTGGGATATCTGCCATATGTACAATCCTGGCTCGATGAAGGAGTAGAGAAAAACTTATTTAACCAAGAAAATAGTGAATTTTTATACGAACTCTTCAAGATGCTCGAAGTAGGACTCGTTCATGTTAATTTAAAATGCAGTGTTGGGATTAAACAGGTATGAGAATCTAATTCCCAATTAAAGGATTTTGGATTTGGATTCCAATTAAAGGACCCACTCGAGCCAGTAGGCTCGAGTGGGTCCTTTACTACTACCTCTATGGCTACTCCTAAAAAGTGCTGACCGTTTCAAATATAAAACTTCAATTTTATTATTTAATTCAATGGTAGCTAATCTGCTCTAATTTCAAATCATACTATTTTTATCCTTTAGATGTTCTTCTCCTTTTACAGATTAAAAAGCTTAACTTATTAACAAAGTTTTTATAGTGAATTGAAATTTACTAGGCACAAATATTATTAATATTCTTTACAATAATATTTGAATAGGTAGATATCAGTAAAGTCGTGGCACTGTGCTGCCTACTTGGTGCATTATTGGCAGAACCTGGCGACAGATTTACGGAGAAGTCCGCTGTAAAAGTGTATATAGCGCATTGTTTCATATTTTGCTATGTGTGGTGCATTGGAGGTAATATACTTGAGGTCAATCGGAAACCTTTCGAAGAAATCATTAAAAGGCAATTCGAAGCCTTTGAAGAATCTGAATAGTAAGTGTTTATTGAAATTGTTCACAGCTTCTAAAATGTAATTAGTACCAAACTTTGAAATTCATTCGGTTCGCCAGTTATGATTTCCAAAAACATAGTATATTATCTTTTCTATACAGCTTTCCCCAAGGATTTAATTTTTTTGATATGTTTATGGACACAAAACAACGCAAGCTTAAAGTTTGGGCGGAAATAATACCGGAATTTATATACGATTGCAACCGACCATTCTTTGAAACGCTCGTGCCGACTATAGACACCGTGCGCTATGGATATTTATTTCAAAAACTTCTTGGTGTCGGAAAGCCGGTTATGTTTACAGGAAGTACAGGTATACATAATTTATCCATTTCTTCCTTTATTCGTTATATATTGATAGAATTAATGTATCGCTTTAGTTTTCATTTATCGATATTGAATTTCACTGATAATAATAAAATTTACAGGCGTTGGAAAAACATGCATTGCTGCTGAAATCTTAAAGAAAATGTCAGGAACCGGTATTTTTATTCCAGTGATTCTTAATTTTTCTGCACAAACTAGTAGTCCACGAACTCAGGTCATTGTTTCTACACTTAATATATAATTACAGTCTATTTTGCAAAAGCTTGTCACTTTCAAACAAATACTATGGTGAATGTTCCTGTTGTTCTTAAGAACGATTCCGATTAACCATTTTCAATATAAAATAATAATTCCAGGAAGTCATTGAATTGCGTCTAGAAAAGCGTCCAAGGAAGGCCATTGGGGCACCATTAGGCAAAAAAGTAATAATATTCATTGACGATGTTAACATGCCACGACTAGATGTGTATGGAGCTCAACCTACGATAGAATTACTAAGGTAAATTTATATTACTATACAAAATTACAATTTAAGTAAGAAACAAATATTCTATTACACATGGAAATAATACATTTTACAGACAGTTCTTAGATTTTGGTGGTGTATATGATCGTGATAAGCTTTACTGGAAGGAGATATTAGACGTAGTGTTGTCATGCGCGTGCGCACCGCCCGGAGGCGGTCGTAATCCTCTCACCGCGCGCTTTGTACGACACTTTGCTATGTTCTACATTTCTGCACCAAACGCTGATGCCATGAAAACTATATTTAAGGTGAATACTGCATATTTTAATATACTGTATATGTAAATAATATTAGATAATTTTTAAATTTAGCTAAATACTAACGACCCATTCACAGCTGCGTCGGCGTGAACTAAAATTTTCACGCACGCTTTCAGCTCCTTAGGAGTTGATTTTTAAAGAATTAGGTTGTCTATGTTTTACTTTGCGTCATCGACTTAATTTCTGAGAAAATTTACAGAAAGAAGTTTTAATTTGTCATACAAACTTACATCCTGTATTCCAACTATTTTTATTCCGTATCCCATCCACATCCTATGATTAATTAGCCATGAATGGGACAGACTAACTAGACTGAGTTTTACATTTATAGTGTGAATAGTTAAGAGCAAGACAAGTAATTAAAATCAAAGAAATCTCATTTACTTATGTGGAAGTTCTATTTTATTTTTTAATAGTTTTACATTTCTCAAATTTTCCCCCAAAGGCCATACTATCAGGTCATATGGAAGACTTTGTATCAGAAGTATCTGTGCTGAGCGAACCCATAGTAAATGCGGCGGTGGAAATATATCTAAAGATATGTTCGGAGCTGTTGCCGACGCCCGCCAAGTCACATTACGTCTTCAACCTGAGAGACTTGTCTAAGTCAATGCAAGGCGTGTTGCAAGCCAACGCCGCTTACATGCGGTTACCGCAAGCTATGCTACGGTAAGTTTAAAAAAAATACTTTTTTTGAAATATTTTTTTTTTTTTTTAGCTTCACGCTGTATCCCGCACACAGCAGGGTAGGCAGAGTGAACCTAGTGTTAAGACACTCCGTCCCCCACTTTCCACCGAATTGGAATATGTTGATCTGCTTATACGTATAAAATTTTAATTGTTATATATAGCTAAATATTTAAATGCTATATTTTGTTTTTATTTTTTGTATTGTCTTTTACAAAATGTTCTTACTTGTTATTTCTTATTTTGAGTTAGTCTTACAAATAGTGTAATTCATTTTGTCGATATTTTTATTACATTCCAGATTATTTTACCACGAATGTCTCCGAGTTTTCCACGATCGACTCATTAATATTGAAGACAAGAGCTATTTTTATCGTTTGATGAGCGCTGTATGTCAGAAATATTTCCAACAACCTATACTTGAAGTACCTGATGAAGCAATCATTGAACATCCACCGCTACTTCTTTTTGGAGACTTTCTGAATTCTGCAACACCTAAAGAAAATAGAATATATCAAGAAATTCCCGATATTGAAAAATTAATGCTTGTTTTAAAGGTAGTATAAATTTATAATTAAAAAAAAACACTTTCACACTTGGCAGTGTCCCAACCGAGACTTTGCTTGTTAAACGACGAAACTCAACGCCGCGCTTTGTCTTAGGTACCAGAGCGGAGAAATGAAAATAAGATATAATCATTCCCCCGAGTAGTAATCGAACCCACAAACATCGCATTTACAGTCAGAAGTTGTACCACTGCGCTTTAAAGTGTTATTAATTGTCATATTGCTTGGTAAAGGAATATCTAGAAGAATACAACTCGACGGCGCGTGCGGAAATGAACCTGGTACTGTTCCGCGACGCGGTGGAGCACGTGGCGCGGGTGGCGCGCGTGCTGCGCGCGGAGAGGGGGCACTGCCTCATGGTGGGGCCGGGCGGCTCCGGACGGCGCTCCGTGGCCACGCTCGCGGGACATGTCAATGAGTGCAAGTTAGTGTTTCATATTCAAAACATTGTATATGCCCGGAGTCTAAATATAAGCTGCAATAGCAGATTCTTTGAAAAATAATCACACCTGAGATGAAAGTAATATAGAACAAAAACAACTTGATAGCAATTTACCAAGTGTCGAAATTTACCTCTATTCTCCCAGATCAGAAATTTTATATCTGTAACATTCCTATTCTGGTTATAGTTACTGTACTGTTCGTAGACTCCAATGCCGTGTCGGTTCTTCGCTTTCGGTCGCTTTAGTTTAAATATACTTTATTTTATATAACTTACATAATTGAATGTTTCGTGACTTTAAGCTTTAAGTAACTGTTAGTTATGGAAGTCTTAGCCAGTTTTGACAATAGCATATAAAATAATGTACACAATATAAATACTACACATATGCATACACGTTACGATTTTCATTTACTAAAAATTTATACACACCTGTGTAGTAAACAACGGAGGTAAATTAATTAACATTATTTTCAAGATAGCTAGATAGATTCAGATTTAATACGTTCACTTTTATATTCTCTTCTAAGTTTGATATTCTGTATAGAACAGATATAAAATAGAATATTAAATCATACTAGGTGCATGGGTATGGAGTTGAAACGCAACTACGACACGCCAGAATTCCACGACGACCTGCGGAACATGTACATGCGCGCCGGCGTCTCTTATGAAGATACGGTGTTCCTCTTTACCGACACGCAAATTACTAAGGAGGAGTTCCTTGAAGATATCAACAATATGCTTAATTCAGGTATGCCAAATGTATTACAAAAAAATTGCATAAAATTATAAATTTTAAACCAATTTTGTTAGTGTATGGAATCAACTAAATATTGAAGCTTTTTAATTTTAAGGCTTAAATGATATTCTGAGAGAAAGTCTCTCAGATTCACACTTGTTCACATGGCAGGGTAAATTGAGAGAACCTATTGTGAAACGAAGATCGATGCCGCACGTTGTCTTACCATACGAAAAAAGTGAAATCGTATAAAAATTCATTACCCCAATACAAAATTGTACCCACAAGCAATTGCATTTACATAGGGTTTCACGTTGCGCCACGACGCGGTGGAATCTTAAAAAAAACATATCTTATAATTTTTATAACTTTCTATAGGTGAAGTCCCTAACTTGTTCGAGGGAGACACCTACGAGCAAGTGCAGACGGGATGCAGAAATGACGCAGCAAAGTCTGGTATAAATGCAGGCGACCGCGATTCTGTATACTACTTCTTTATAAACCGCGTGCGCAGTAAATTGCATCTTTGTATTTGTATGAGCCCTGTGGGAGAAGCTTTCAGGTAAATCATCCGATTTGTGCTATAATCGTATAGGTAAGTATTGAAACGATGTCTATTGAAACAAAATATAATGTTTCGTGACAGTTTTTAAATAAGAAATTTTGACATACAACTTTTTTTTCTTTATTTAGATAATCGATATAATATAACGGGCAATAATAAAATACTGTATTGTAAACTAAATTCATTATTACGTCAATTTTAATTTATCACTACAAACTACTTGACTTCTATTATTCAGACGACGTTGCCGGATGTTCCCGTCCTTAGTAAATTGCTGCACAATAGATTGGTTTACAAAATGGCCGCCGGAAGCATTGAAATCCGTAGCACAGCAATGTCTTCAACCACTAGACGATGAAAATATAGTCGACAGGATATCGACACTTACAGTCTCTATGCATCAGGTTTTAGATTAATTAATATAACATTTTTATTTCCAATTACAATTTATAAGTATTATAATAGAATAATTGTTTATTACCTTTTTTATGACGCTATCGTCAAGCTGTGAGATAGACGGACTGTAAACGCTGTGGTTGTGAATTTTATCCGCATTCAAGGAAATGTTTATATGTAAATTATATAGATTTCGCCGATCTGATGGAAGACAATGTCGCATTGAGTTTCGCCATATCCAAGCTCAATATGGTAGAAAATAATAATTTAAGATTAATATTTTTAATTCCCGAGGTGTGTAAAAAAATAAATATTTTTTAATAATAATAATATTATTATTTATTTCCAGGATGTAGATGTGATGACAGAAAGACTGTATGATGAAATGCGCAGGCACTTCTACACGACGCCCAGTAGTTACCTCGACTTGCTTAAACTATACCTTTCGTTACTTGATAAGAAGCAGCAGGACATTATACGTGGAAGAGACAGAATCTCATGTGGACTACAGGTAGACTTAGCTTTTATCTAGACATAAATATTTTTATTTCATTAAAAATATATAATTACATCTAAATTAAATTAACCATGCATGGAATTATTATTAAAAACTTGGGTGTAAACAAATGTTATTTAACATTAATGGTTACATATTTTGATTATAATGATGACTAAACTACATCTTAACTAGAAACTATATGAAACGTACGACGTAGTCGGTGTCATGGAGCAACAAGTGCGAGAAATGGAACCAGTCCTAGCAAGAAAAGCAGAAGAAGTGAGTTTATTTTATATAATTTTATTAATATTTTTCATTGTTTATATCGTAAAATATCATTATATAAATTATAGGGCATGGCGCTTGTTGCGCGATTGAAAATCGAACAAGCTGCTGCTGACGAAGTCAAACAAGCGGTCATGAAAGATGAAGCTGCAGCTAAGGTATATTATCATATTTTATACTAGCGACCCGCTCGCGGCTTCGCCACGTGAACCGCCACTTTCATCCTCTATTGCCTCTTTGGGATTGTTTTTTTTATAAAAGGGGGTAGTCTATATTTGACCTTGCGTCACTAATTATGTCCTTGAGAAAATCATCGATACGTCTAGTACAATGTCTATACTATTTGATAACATATAGCGATAACTGTTATAGTAAGAAAACGTACGAAATCTGCTATCATAGTATATCTATATGATAGCAGATTACGAACATATATACCATCTGGTATATATGTAGGAAATCTGTAGATTACCCGTGAAAACATAAAAGATATAGATATAGATTTTTGCATTTTAATAATATTAATATTAATGAGTACGGATATATCTAATACAATGTCAACTATATAATAACAGATGGCGCTACCCGCTCCAGAAAACGTAGTTACATCTGCTGTCATATAGATTATATAAAGTTTTATATAATCTATATGACAGCAGATGTGTTTAGATCTTTAATAAATGTTACGCTTATTTTATTTTATAATTAGTTTCATTAGTGATATTGAAACAAATTTAGCTTCACTCGTGAACTATCGACATAATTTGAATGTTTTTTTTTTAATTTGATTTTTCTGCGGGAGTTGTGTTGAATACCAGGATGAAAACTATCCCATATGTTGCTCTTAGCTAACTCCATACAAAAATTCATTCATTTCTACCCGGTAGATATCAGTATACAAATAATTTACTTATATAGGTTTTTTATTTTTTCCAAAAATCTACATGGAGAACCGAGATAAAAACTATCCTATATGTACCTTTGGACTATAAGCTATCACCATACCAAAATTCATCCATTTCTATCCAGTAGTTTTTGCGTGATTGACGAACAAATTAACAGACAGACAGACAGACAGACAGACAAAAAATCTATTGAGTGGATTTTTGGCCTCTGTTATCGATATATTAACGCACCTAATTAAAATTTTTCTGAAATTTTTCATGTACAGAATTGACTTTTCTACTCTTTTATTATATATAGAGATAAAGAATTTAACAATAATCTTTATAACATACTTTCCGTAACCGTTATAAATTTGATGAATTTTTGTATAAATCCATATTTTTGCTCTGTATTCTAATTATATGATATATCTTAATTCGTCTTTTTGTATATTTTATAATTTTTGTTTTTTATTATGGTTTTTAACTTGATTTTAACATATAGATTTTATATAACAATTTGTTCTACAAAATATTTATAGCTAAAACCCTTTAGTGGAAATATTTAATATTTCCATTTTCTTCGGTCTGGTGCCGAGGTAAAGCGCGGCGTTAAGTTCCGCCACTTAACATGCAATGCCTCCGAATTCGGCGGAAAGTGGGGAACGGAGTGTCTTAACACTAGGTTCCCTCTGCCTACCCTGCTGTGTGCGGGATACAGCGTGAAGCTAAAAAAAAACCTTTTATCTAAGTTCAATCTGAAAAAGATATTTATTACTACTTATTTTTATTGTTAGCTACTAGTACTGCTAGTAGTAAGTTGTACTAAAGCATATGAGAATTTTGACGCAGCTTGTAGTAGAACGTATGGCTTAGCAGTCAGAACCCATCCGGACGTTTTCCGATTTCCAAGAGGCGTGGATTCAAATCACGCTGCGTTCAAATTTTTATACGTTTTCTAAATCTCTTTTTCCACTTTAAAAACGTTAAAAGTAAGTTCAATCTATATCCCATTTTCAGGAAAAAGCAGAGGAAGTAAAGCAAATTGCTGACGAAGCGAAAGCCGACCTTGCTTTAGCGATGCCAGCAATGGAAGCTGCACAAAACGCATTGAAAGCTTTGAATAAAGCCGATATCAATGAGTTGAAAGCTTTTCAGAAACCTCCGCCGCTTGTGCGATTCGTAATGGAACCTGTCTGCATACTTCTTGGAGCTAAGTTAGTAAATATAACATTTACAGTATATTATTTTCCCCTAAATATTAATGTTTTGCGATATTTATACTACTTTTCACTGTCTATGGTATTTATTACGTTCTATACTTTCTTTCAAGGACTCACGTCAAACAAAGTAAGCAAAAAATCGTATTAAGCAGATTCTTATTAGAGGGATTTTACTATAAATATATAAACTGAATAGCTTTTTAATAGTTTGCTTGCCCTGCGTTGTTTGTTTGTATAATGGTCTATTTTTGTGATATTTTGGTGCTTGACGCTTATTTATATCATTCGCAGACCAGATTGGGATTCTACTAAAAAGTTACTAGCAGATGTGAATTTTATACGTAATCTGGAAGAATATGACAAGGATCATATACCAGATGCAACTCTCAAGAAAATCAAAGTGTATTTAACACACAAGGACTTTAATCCCGACACTGTTGTTAAAGTTTCCAAGGTATTGTCACTAAATAACTTAATTTTAATAATTTTTAATCTTATTATATTTTAATCTAGTGAACATTTTGTTAAAATATTTTGTTATCTCTTTTATATATGTTTTTCTTAATAAAAACCAGACTGCCGTCATGGCCCAGTGAAACAGTATCTGACTGTTATCACTATTGGCTGATTTGATACCCACTCAGTGGAATGTGCATAATTTAGTTATATTCCTTTCTCTTTTTGGTGAACAATACTTAGCACGGAGTGATTTTTGCCACTTACCACTTGAATTTTAGCGGAAAGCGGAGAACATAGTGAAAGTCTTTGACCCTAGCCTGTTAAGTGGGAAAAAGCATGACTCGCGAGAAAAATAAAACCAAATGGAACAGTTATTATAAGTATATTATTATACATCTAGTATATCAAATAAAACATTCCAGGTGTGTCGATCGATGGTTTTATGGGTACAGGCTATTGATATGTACGCTAAAGTCTTCAGAGTGGTCGAACCAAAAATTCTCAAGTAACATTGTTCCAGTTTTTATAATAGCACATATTTTATGCATTCGTATATTTTGTGTATACAGTTTATATATTCACAGCATATATTTTATGTATTTGTAAATAAACACTATTATGTTGTAGAAATAATATATGATCTCTATCTGTGTGCTTCTATGTTTGAATTTTGCATAAAATTTGCGTAGTGGTAGCTAAGGCCAAGGCTGCGACAGAGACGCCTCTAGTAAATTTTATTAAGTGAATTAAGAAAAGACATAATATTTTAGACATAAAGAAGCTGCCGGAATCTTGAAGAGTGTGATGGCAGTGTTACGTGCTAAACAAAAAGAAGTGGAAGCTATAGAAGCACAGTTAGCTAAAATGATGGATGATCTTAAGGTGAATTTAATGAATTGCTACCAAATTATGTATCACATTTATTGATTTGTACACAGTTTTATAAACAGATTGTAAAATATAGAATATTTTTGATACATATGTAACTAATTTTTATTTACTTAACGTACTTTGATTGTAAGGTTCTTATTTTAAAAGGTTGTGGAAGAAGAACGTTTAAAATTGCAAGCTGATGTGGACTTAGCTGCAGCGCGACTCATGCGCGCTGGGAAACTCACACAAGCACTCGCTGATGAGAAGTCGAGGTGGGAAGAAGGCGTTAAGGTACAGTCGCTATTATTCTAGTAACATTTCATTGAAAAAGACATTTTAGTACAATATATAAAAAGTTGAATGCAGCGGGATTCGAACGCGCGCCTCTATGTACCCGTTCAAACGCCTCTAATCGCTAAACCATGCGTTCTACTACGAAGTGCGTTCAAGTTCTTATACGCTTATTTATTATAAGTAACCAGCGGCCAGATCGCCACTTCGCCGCGTGGTCTACATCACTATGGCTATTTTGTCATATTGCAACCCTTAGGGGTGATTTTTTTAAAAAATAAAGTAGCCTATGCTTAACTCACAGTTATCTATCTTTAAAAACCCATTAAAACCGGTCAAGCGATTTAGATTTCTCATACAAACTTTAATTCCTTATTTCAACCATTTATGAGTGGATTTTTAGAAAAAACGTAGTCTTTGTTTGAACCTGGATCTTATACTATAATCGTTCCGAGTTTCATTCAAATCGGACCGGTAGATTAGCCGTGAAAGCTTGACAGACAAACAGACAGACATTCACTTTTACAATCAAAGTATGGATTTAATGTTGTTCGCATAAGTTACAATTTAAAATGTTAAACTATTTAATTTCGCAAATATTTAATTGCATAAGTTCATAGAATGTAATATGTTTTTTTTTTTGAGTGTGTGCTTTTTTTTTTATAAAGTATTTATTTAAAAGGTCATTTTTTAAATATTGTTAAAGTGTATAATATTCTACAAGTGTAATTTCCTAAAATTATTCACATTCCAGGCGGCAACATTTAGACTGAAATGTACAACTGGGGATATAATAATAGCTTCAGGTTGCATTGCTTATTTCGGTGCATTTCCGTCACACTACCGACGAGAACTAGAAGTAAAATGGGTGGCACAATGTCACGAGCTCGAAATACCCTCTTCCGATACGTTTGAGTAAATATTACTATCAAATGTTCTATATATTTATAGAAAAGTTACCATTAAAGCTTTTTTAATTATTCTATTTTGTCATTTCTGTCACGTGTCTTTTTGTTAAGTTGATTTAAATTGCTGCGATTTTTCTTCTGTTAATTAACTAAGCTTAGAGAAAAACTCTTCATTAATTAGTACTACATTTTTGGTAATAAATATAAAAGGTGACAAATTCAGTAAGCTAAGCTGATTACAAGACGTAATTATTTTTCAGTAACATGTTTTACTTTTATAAATGAAAGAATACTTTAAAGATTATTAGAAGTAAATAAAAACGATATATTATTTTTATAACAATGTTTTCGCGTCTTTTAGGAATAATTGTTTTGGCGGGACTTTTAAAATGTATTTTCGAATACCAAAAATATATGCGATTAAACCGGTTGAACCAGTATCTTTTCAATATATTATTTTTATGTACTTCACTCCTACCACAGCCTCATCACGGTAATGGCAGACTCGTATACCGTACGGACTTGGAACGCACAAGGATTGCCTCGCGATGCGGTCTCCACTGAGAATGGTATTTTGGTGACTCGCGCGGGAAGGTGGCCCCTAACCATTGATCCACAGGAGCAGGTATGCTAAATACTATCTATAGTTTGTCAATTTGCTATTTTCTTATAATAGAATACGTAACAGTATACATACTTAATAATATATTACCAGTGTACAAATTTTCCACAATTTTTAAATCTACACTTTTTATTATATAAAATGCATGTTCTATTAATTTCTATTCAAATTATATTAATGCAATATTTATTGTCTTTCACAGACCCGTTAATGTTACCATCAATATAATATATTTTTTATGGGTATAGTAGCATTTTAATAAATTATAACTAAAGAAGAGACCAAGTGTTGCTCAATATTTTTAGCTAAACATTTTAAAAATTCTTCATAAAATATAGTAGACATTTTGTGAATATGGTGATTTCTTTCAATTTATATACGAGTATATTGTATTCTAAATTTAAACTTAACATCATTGAAGTCTATTGTCTACTAGGCCAACAGGTGGGTTAAAAATATGGAACGGGACAACGGGTTACAAATAACAAAGTTGAACGATCCCTCTTACCTGCGTATACTAGAAAACTGCATTAGATTGGGCTGGCCAATGCTCATCGAGGACTTGGGGGAATCTCTTGAAGCTACTTTGTCGCCCGTCTTACTTAAACAAACATTCTTTCAGGTGAACATTAGTGTAAAATATACTATATCTCGATATCTTACCGTATCTTTTTTTTTAGCTAAGCATTTTCAAGTAATGCTTAAGTTAACTTTTTTAAACACTCTTACCGCACGCCGGGATAGTCTGAAGGAACCTAGTGTGAAGACACTCCGTTCTCCTATTTTCGTCCGAAAACGAGATATTGCGTGTTAAATGGCGGAACTTAACGCTGCACTTTGTCTTTGGTATCAGAGCGGAGAAACGAAGACAATATATAATAATTCCCTCGAGTGGGAAATAAACCCACAATTAACTGAAAAGTATTTACATGTTTAAATGAATCCTACATATTTTAGGCTGGTCGTCTTCTTATCCACTTGGGTGATAGCGATATTGAATACGATACCAATTTCCGCCTGTATCTAACAACGAAGTTAGCCAACCCACACTATTTACCGGAAATCTGCATACAAGTGACACTAGTGAACTTCACTGTCACTCTCTCAGGATTGGAAGATCAGTTATTAGCGTAAGTTGGTATTCATAATCTTGAAAATGAACTCCTTGAAGTCTAAAGTGGTCGTCGTCGTAATAGTTGTTCGTCTTACTAATTAATGAATTACGGCGATACGAATACTGAAAGTACACGGGGAAAGTAGAGTAGGTAAGATCACTCTGGCTACCTCATGGAAATGGAGTATGTTTCAATATTCAGCATTGTACATTTAGTGAAATATTTTGTTTTTTTATTGGCCCATAAAGCGTCTTTTATCATAGTTAACTTTTGTTAAATGATTGTTGATTCTTTTAATCAATTTGTATTTAAAAGTATTATAAGAAAATTATTGCAGGGATGTAGTACGCTTAGAGCGACCAGATCTAGAATTGCAAAGGTCGGAACTTATCGTTCGAATAAACACGGATAAAGCTACTTTATTAGAAATTGAAGATAAAATATTGCGTCTCCTATACGCGTCGTCTGGCAATATTCTGGATGATGAAGAACTTATCGAGACTTTAAATGAAAGCAAGGTAACTTTAATAGATTTTAGATATAATTATAATTTAAACAATCTAACAGAATTTGGATTTTTCTTTTAATAATGTTGTAGGAAACATCAGAAATAATAAATGCACGACTGGAAGAAACAGAAGCTACTGAAATAAGAATATCGGCCGCTCGGGAGAAGTACCGTACAGTGGCGACTCGCGGCGCCGTTCTCTATTTTGCAGTAGCACAACTTGCCGACATAGACCCCATGTACCAGTTTTCGTTGAAATACTTTAATCAGGTATAATCACTTTTCATTTCCATAGCAAATTAGTATGAAAACACCGTGATATACAAAATATTCGTAAGTATTTAATTAATATAAAGTATTTAATATTAATTTATTTTACAACAGGTATTCAACTTAGTGATCGAGAAGAGTGAAAAGTGCGATATTTTGGAGGAACGTCTGGAAATTTTGCATCGTGAGATCACACTGTCAGTATATCGTAACGTGTCTCGTGGACTGTTCGAGAGACACAAGCTGGTGTTCAGCTTTCTTCTCAACTTGGCCATTTACTTGCACGCCGGGAAAGTGTCACAAGATCAGTGGAACTTCGTGCTGAGAGGACCAGCTGCAACCAAAGTTGTATGTATTCATTAATTTTCTAATTTAATCCAATGTATTCATTTTTTTAATAAATAATACACTTTTGCTTTCACTTCGATGCAATGTTTCTGAAATACATGAAGTGTCAGTACATTTCCATAATAGTTAATATTCCTTGACCAAAGACTCTGGGAAGCTGCTGGGAAGACTCGGTCATCCTTAATTGTGTCGCAGTAAGGCAGCACCTGACTGTATACGTGATTTTGTGGATTTAATGCCCACTGAGTAATTATTTTAAATTATTTTCATTTTTCCGCTCATTAAGATCAAAGCACTGCGTGTAGTTCCGCCATCCACCACTAGGTCCAATCTACCTGCCTGTAATTTGGGAAAAGCGTGAAGTTGAAAAAATATAATGATTGCCAATACTGACATTTGTGTTTTAGTAATAAATATTAATATATAATATTATAATAATTAGGCACTCCCAAAGAAACCAACAATAGAAGCCCTTACGGATCAAATGTGGCTCGCCGTTAACTATCTAGAAGACAACGAAGAGAACTTCGTAGGACTTGCCGCTGACTGTCTTAAGAAAATTCCTATTACACTTGGCACCTTTTCTTTGGTAGGCATCATGTATTTATATTTATTATTATTACTTATCGTATACCTTGCAAGATACAAAAAAAATTGTTAGTAAATATATTATTTAAACGTTGGGAACGGAGTGTCTTATCTTAACTAGGTTCCCTCTGCCTACCCTGCTGTGTGCGGGATATAGCGTGAAGCTATTTATTTATTTAAAAATAATGTAAAGTTGCAATAGTATATTATAGTAATATTTTGGTATTTGAGATAAATCTTTTATAATAATAAATATTGTATTGATTTTTTTGTAAATAAACGTGTATAATAAATGTGTATTATATGTTATTGTGAAAAACATTTTAATAAATTTCATTGACCTTCACTTGAAAATTCATGCTATTGTACAGGACATTCATATCAACAAAAAAGACTCGACGACTCCTAAAGTAAAATGGGACCAACGTCTTAGTTCGTTTGAAAAATTAATGTTAATCAAAAGCTTAAAAGAAGAAAAGTTAGTGTTTGCTATAGCCCAGTACGTAAGCACTAGTTTGGGGCCAGTGTTTATTGAGAGTCCCACTGTTCAACTTAACACATTGTAAGTAACTTGTTCTACCTAGACTAGATAGTATTTTAGGATTGCAAATATAGGAATTGATTATTATATTTGTTTCTCTTAACGTAAATTATACTTATGTGAAAAATTTGATTATCTATTGATAATTTGTTATTGTTATTACCTATATCACAATATACTCGTGTATATAAATGTAGACTCGTACACGTGTGTTTTTTATTTTTATCACGTAGTTAGTAATACATAGAATTAATTGTATCAAGTAAGTATTGGGTACAATTATTTGAAGTGATTTAGTTTATTTCTAGTGCTGTTTTTTTATTTAATCAAATTAGACCTCGCGAACTCTTGAAATTATGCAATTAGTAGGCGTATCTCGGGGCTTAATTTGTTAATGTACTCTAACAACTGCAACTCCTCACGCTTAGCAAAAAAGAAATGTTCTTTTATGTATTATACAAAGTATGACTAACGTCACCAGAGTTCCCATTTTGAACCGGACTGTATCGTTTTTGGCGTTGTGCCGGTATTCAGAAGGGTAAGCCAGGGGCGAAAAAAGGTCCATTTGTTGAAATGGACTAGCCTTAGTTACATTATGCATCAGTTGTTTTGTCATTGTAAAAAAACATAAACAAGTCAGCAAAAGCCAGTAACAAACATCTCATTTATTGTTGCAAAAAAACGAAAGACAAATATTTCAATGACCATCCATGCGAAATAGTGTAATACGTAACTTTTATGAAATCTGTGTCCCGTTTTGAGTCAAGGAAAAAAATGTACACGTTATGCACGAGATATGCGTTATGTTGCTATATTGCTATTGACTTTTTTTTTTCAAATATTTTTAGAACGTTTAAACATTCTTATTATTGATTTTAATAAATAATTCTTTGTATAAGTAGATGTACATTAGTATATTTTAAGCCATCTTGTTACACTATTGATCATATCTGATATAATAACTTACTTATGAATATGTATTTTATATATACATTTCGACAGCATTGGTTGATAGAATTAGACGTCTCTATGGGCAATAATGCAACGCCATTCTGCTGCTAACTTAATTGTTTTTCATTTTTGTTACATTTCTCTAAATAATTGTATGTTGGTTTATTTTATATATCTCTTGTAAGCTATTTACTTGCTTAATACTTTAATGCTCATTAAGACATTGTCCAATTTAACATGCGCATTCTGACTTAAATATCACCTATAATAGGCGTCGCGAAATCTTCTCTAATGGTGGATCTCCTTCGAGCGAAAATTGTCAACTTTTCTGTTGACAATACGTGTTGGCGATAAAAATTCCAATAATTACCTGGTGCTAGCAACAAAATGTGTAAACAAAAGTTGGGAACAGCTTTTCCATTTATGGCGGCAATCATCAAAGGAACGTGCATGTTGCCAGCATTATTGACTCACTCAGAGGAGACGTTTCCAGTTGGCAACATTATAGACCAATAGAAGCATGTCTGTCACATGGACAAAGGAATTAACCGACAAGTTAATTGATTTATATTTCGCACTAAGATTATTATGGGATTGATTACAAAAATCACGAAAATTATTAAATAAAAATAAAAGATCTAGTGAAAAGTAATAAGCCACACTATTACACACACAAGCTTGAAATGCAAAGGAAAATAAAAAATGACCGTACGTTTTTTCAAACAGAATTTTCTTTTTATCCTGTCCGCTAAAATATCATCATTACTCAAAGAGTTTAATATCTCTAACCCTATTTTTTTTTCTTTTAGGCTTAGTTGAACTAGTACGTCTATAGAATAAATGTTGATGGAGACAGTTTGTTGTCAACTAAAATGTTTCTCAATTTGTTGACGTTTTGTTTCGATTTGATGGACACACAATTGAAACAAAATTTGGTGATTTTTGTTAAGTTGGAAACACAGAAGTTGGCAACAATTTCTATGCAGACGCACCTTTACGTGTGGTAAGAGGCGGTGAGACCACCTTCAATAAGAAGATAGTCTTTTTGAATACATACTTCTACTAACTGTGCTTGCGACTTTGTCCGCGCCGTATTTGAGAGAGCAGTTCATCTCATATAATCAAATTTTGGACAATTCACAAAATATGTTTATAAATTGTAGCTTATGTTTTATTCTGATCTACAAGCTATATAGGTATGGCGTCCCCACTGAAATAATTCTAATAATATTATTGGAAAGTTACATTAAAATCTATTCAATAGTTTTTACGTGAAAGAGTACAAATTAGCGCATTTATAATATTAATAGGATTATATCCAATATATTACATCCAATGAGACATTATTATTTATAAATTTTAATGATTCATATTTATAACTTAAGGAAGATATACTATTTTATTTGTTTAACAAAGCACATATATTATTTGACATTTAATATAATAATCAAGGAAATGGTTAGGGTAAATAAAAGACTAATCCCGAATCACAACACTGATACAGTTTTATTGAGATAATACATGAGTATTGGATATCGTATACACTGCTTATCCTTTTCACAAGGGACGTTTCTCCTTTTACCCTGGGCGAGAAACGTTTTCCTATTTATAATTTGCTTATAGTTAACATTAATCAAACAGTTGAAACATCAAGAATTGAGACACAACGTTTATTACTTTATGTATTGTAACCACACAAGATATTATGGCCTATTTAAATATAATTGATTACATAAGCTAAATATATAAACAAAAATATACCTCTAAAATAAAATATAATAAAAGTAGTTTTGTTCCTTAAGTATGAAAATGGAGGGTATAAATGTAAATACCTTGTAAGAGTAAAATCTTTGTAGGAACTATTCGAAGATAAAGTAAAAGATAGCCTTAATTATTGTATATCTAAAAGTTTGTATAAAAATAATGTTATATGAATTTAAAAGGAGTTGGTCGAATTTTAAAATTATATAGAGCCTAAAAGAAAACTATAGAGATAAAAATATCACCCGTGAAATTTACAAATAGGCGGATTAGAGAACCGGGTTAAATGTGATTGAAAGCAAAACCTCCTATATAAGAAAATAATAAGAAATATTACACGAATACATGAAGGTAAAATACATAGAACATCAAATTCTAATCTAACATATAGATGTAGGGTACCACAACATCCTACACACAGACACATAGATGCTACTCGTGTTGAGTTAGCTTCGCTACACAATATTAAGATAGGACACAAATACATATTTTTATTTAAAGTATGGGGATATTTTAACCCTCGTTTTATGAAGGTAGAACTATAAGACGGTGAGGAAGATTTAAAATGAACCATGGATTGAAAAACTTTATGCGTCTGATGTTTATAAGAATCCCTGATATTTCTAAATAAACATCAGAGTACCTCCTCAATCTTCATGCGACCCAAGTGGGATCCCACGAGTACTTCACGTTGTTGATGCTCAACTCGTCAAGGGTCATAACGTCCCTCTCGGAGAGACGGAAGTGAAGCTGCTTGTTCTTCTTTATGTGGTAAGGATTTGTGGATTTCGGAATCACCGCCACGCCCTTTTGTAAAGCCCACACGAGGAGGACTTGAGTTGACGTGGCATGATACTTGCGTGCAACTGTTGTCACCACTGGATCTTCAATCAGATCGCGGTTATCTCTGGATAATCCACCAAAAGAGCTGTAAGCCTGAATTCTGATGTTGTGATCGCAACAGTATTGAATCATCTCTGGTTGGTAATAGTAGGGATGCCATTCAATCTGCAAATAACGAAATGTTATATTTTAACTAAATAAATGAACAATTAATAACTTTAAATGGTGTAAATTTAACATTCAATACCTGGTTTACCATAGGTCCGACTGCCATCACCTCCGATAGCTGCATTAAATGTCTGACCGTAAAATTGGACACGCCAATGGCTCGAACTTTAGATTCATTATAAAGCTTAACGAGCGCTAGCCATGACTCTCGTCGGAGTTGAGCGTGCTTTTTGTTCTTTGGGTCACCGTGAAGAGAACCCGGAAAGTGTATGAGGTATAGGTCGATGTAATCCATACCCATGTTAGATAAAGACTTTTCAAACGCATTGTTAATAAATCTTCCATCAGCGGTTGGAGCTAAAAACAATTAAATAATATAATTAATTTAACGCATGTACAAAATAAATTTTATTTAAGTAATAGTGCTACTGTTCATAAATACATACACATTTTTGTTGTAATAAAAATGTCCTCCCGGACGAGGCCATGTGCTGGGAGTAACTTCTTGAAAATGTCCTTTAGGTGCCTTTCATTGTTGTGCATAGACGCAGTATCTAATAGAATAATATAATGAATAATTAATATCAAAATCTCTATCTCTCTAAAAATTAAAAACATTAAGTTACGCTATCACTGACCAAATAATCTATATCCAGCTTCGAGCGCGTAATCTATTGTTTTATATAGAACATCATAACTTGTCACTCGAAACGTCCCCACTGAAATAATTACAATTAATTTATTAAGATGATAATCTATACTTTTCAAAAAATATATATTTTAAACATTATTTAATTAAGATAATAAAATAAAAATGACAATAAAATGCTTAAATTGAACTTACATCCAACTGCCGGCATATTAATGCCATTCTTAAGACTGAAATTCATATCACTGTAGTTCACCGATATGATGCTTTCTGCCATTTTGATCAACACTTAGTTTCACAACTGCACCTAAAATTAATATATATATTTAAAATATGCATAAAGTATCACACCAAAAATTAAATATATGACTTTCAACAAATTTCACTTTACACAATAAATTATCACGTCAGGTCGTTCACGATGTTCAGCGCAGAATGAATGCACAGTGCACTATCAACCCTAGGTAGGCTAGAAAGGCTGTATCGATCACCGCGCTCTATATCTAGTGTTATTTATAGGATATCTGGGACCTGGGATGCGCTTTTCGAATATTGTTTGTACCTTTATACGTGTAGGCTATATGAAACATTTGCGATTGTGTTATTATCATTCGTACATATTTTAACGCATTTGATAACCGCACTTTCTAATATAGTTTTTGTAAAACTTTGCATATATTTAAATAAAAGTAAATATAATCTTTAGAGAATTTGAAGCCATTACAAAAAGTATGTTATTAGATAGTTAATGATATACAGTTGTTATAACAAATCTTACAGTTTGTGATGGTTTGATATTTCTAACGCTCAAAAAAAAATATAGTTTTGCTCATCTGAGTAAAATTATGTACTTTTTCACTCATAAATATTTTTAGTTATGTTATGATAACTTGATAAAAAGATACTCGGCTTAGTTTTTTATTAAATTATGAATCAATCTTGAGTTAATTATTATAAAACGCAATAATTAATTGGAAATAACATAATAGAAAAATAAATAAAAACATTTCTTCTTGTTTGTAATAATCATCCAACATCTTAGCATAAGTTTGCCATCTTTATTATTGAGTCTCTGGCCGTACCAACCTCTCCGGTCGGGACAGCCAGGGAACTGAATTCTCTCGAACACGAAGCTACAAAATCACATCGGTGGGAGTGATGGGGTGGTGCAAGGTGCACGGTTGGTAGATCTGCAGATACTCAGCCCATAGCACCTACCCACCACCCTCGCCCATTTACAAAAGGCCAATATTATATTAACACTAGGTTTACGGGCATTTCTTATATACTTATCTTTACGAGCACCCGTCAAATTGACGAGTAAAAATACTTATTTACTTTAAGAAAAAAGGTTATGTCACGGTTCAATAATAAAAGGCTTCACGTATAAAGAAGATATTTATAAGTCAGCCTTATTTTTTTCGAAGTTACCAATAATATAATAAATAGCTACAGGATAAAGATTATTTTTGAGCACATTTTTTACATATATTATGGATTTCTTTTGTGCATTTTTCGCAAACAATCTTCTTACAATAGATATATTAGGTATAGTAATTGCTGCTTTATATTGCTATACAACAAAGAATAAAATTTTTATAAAAGAATAGGAATTTGTATGTATACAAATTGAGTAAACTACTCTTAACCAGTGTCCGACCGATGGTTCGTGTTCGGTTTCGACCGTACCGACCGTCGACTTCGGCCAAAAAACGATCGAAATTTCGGTCGTACCGAAACTCCTGAATAGTCACACGTCACTTTAGTTCCGCGTGCTACTTGCAGGCGCAATGCATAGTCCGCATCTGGGGATCCTGGGCTTGCTACTTTATTAGGGTCTCCCTAATTAGTCAAATAATTGTTAAAAAAATACATATTCTCTTCAAATGTTATACAGAATATTTATATTTAAAGATGTATTTTTTCATTAACAACAACGTAACAACAACGTTTCAAATGCACATGTATAAATGCACTAGTTTTTAATATATAATACAATGTTGTGACGTCATCAAAAATTTTCATTTCGGTTTGGGCCGAAAATAAAGTCAGCGCCGACGGTTCGGTTTCGGTGTCAGCTAAAAATCTAGTTTCGGTCGGACACTAGTTTTAACACTTATCAAAAATTACCTATAATTTTGTATGCGTGCTCTCAGTTCCTACTACTACTTGATACATAGCTTTATTTCATAGATATGCAGACACGTCAGCCTCGATACCCTTAGTCTTTGTCCTAAGTACTGGTTCAGACCCATTCGGAGCTTTCCAAAAATTTGCAGTTGACATGGGAAAGCAGGATAGCGTTCGTTCTATATCTCTAGGCCAGGGACAAGGCCCTGTTGCTGAAAAATTGATAAATAATGGAAAACCAAAAGGGGACTGGGTATTTTTACAGGTAATTAAGTAAATATTTAGATATAGATATCTCTAGTATACTGTTGTCATTTTCCAAAATCTACATACATATATTATTATGGGACTTACTTCCAGTAAATACCTAATACCCTGCACAAAAGCGTGAATATGTCCTTGAAACTACCATTTATTCCTATTTAAATGAATGAATGGTATTATTTGTTTACTTTGTTATATTTTCAAGTCTTGTACCTTTTATATTTTTTTTCTGTCTTAATTCACTTTTTAAAATTTCTAAATATCTTTTAGAATTGTCACTTGGCCGCATCGTGGATGCTCAGTCTGGAGGTAATTGTAGCAAACATGAGTAGCGATCCAAGTATACACAACGACTTTAGACTTTTCCTTAGTTCCATGCCGACACCGAAATTTCCTGTCTCCGTACTCCAGAATTCTGTTAAAGTAACTAATGAACCACCAAAAGGACTGAAAGCAAATGTGAAAAGAGCCCTCATTGAAATGGAGGAAGACTTCTTTGAAAATCATGGTACGTATAAATGATCTGAAACAAATTACATATTGTATATTTTTACACGCTATAGTAGGTACGAAGAATAATTTTGTGACGGTTTGTTTACATTAAATCCTTAATCTACATGTTGTCTTTGTGATTTTTCTATATTTAGTGCTGGGACAAGATTGGCGCACAATGCTTTTTGGAATTTGTATGTTTCATGCAATCATACAAGAAAGAAAAAAGTTTGGTGCTCTCGGTTGGAATATAACATACGAATTTAACAACAGCGACCGCGAGTGTGCTCTTCTGAACTTGCAGATGTTCTGCGAGTCTGGGCATATTCCGTGGGACGCTTTAGAATATATTACTAGTGAGAATTATTGTTCTATATATTTTTAATTTAAGATGTATACGTTTTCTTTCAATATTTGTTTTATATATTTTAGGCCAAATTACATATGGAGGTCGAGTAACGGATATGTGGGATCAACGATGCCTTACCACAATATTAAAACAATTTTTCGCACCGCCAACCCTCGAGGACACTTACACATACTCTCCGTCCGGAATCTACTACTGTCCCAGACTCGACAAGCTAAACGCCGTGCGAGAATACATAGACACCCTCCCTGTCATTGAAGACCCTGAAGTGTTTGGGATGCACGATAACGCTAATATTGCCTACGAAGTGAATTCTTTTCAAATTTCTAATTATTGATAAATTAATATAATCATTATTTTATACTTTTACCACAGTAATATTAAGTTTATAAACAATGAATTGCTAGTAACAAAAATCAAAAACATAATGTAGTTAATATGTTACATAATAATAATAATAATAGATTGTATTGTTATTATTCCACCATACTTCTCCGGATAGTAAAAATATTGAGATAAATAATTTATATTACAACGTCCAGATCGCTTTTGTAGAGATTCACTATCTGCGCGAGAAACTTAATAGTACGCACGCAAGTAGGGATAATTTTTATCCCTTGAATAGTTCGATAGCAGCTACCGGAAATCTTAACGTTTCACAGATATGGTGCAAAATCATCATATTTCTGTATTATAGATAGAGTTTTGGTGTAATTTAAATGAAGTATTTTTTTTTTGAAACAGTGATCTAGACATTTTCAGAAAACGTATAAAAAAATTAACTCAGCGGGATTCGAACCCGCGCCTCTTGGAAACCGTCCAAGTGCTCCACTACTCCATGTGGTAACGCAAAATGTCTTTCAATTTCCTAAGTGTGTAAATAACATTTAAAAATGCTAAAAGTAACAATCTAATTGATATCCCATTCGGCTAGACATGTGCTTTGCTATAGATGGTGTTTGATGATGTTTAAAAAATTGAACGCGTAACGGGATTCGAACCTGTTTCTCTAGGAATACTTCCAAACGTTACATATCCGACTACTTGGATTTTTTTGTACATAAACATAGTTTAAGTTTTATTAATTATTTTTAGTTGTCATAATCTATCTTATTCAGAGCAAAGAGACAACCACCCTTATCAAGACTATAGTAGACGTGCAGCCTAGAGCAGGAGGCGGTGGGGGAGGAGACACGCCAGATGAAATAGTATGGCGTATTTGTGAGCAAACCCGCGCGGCCGTGGTCAGTAAAGTGGACAAGGCGCTCGTCAACCCCAAGCTGATGGTGCCGGACGACATGGGACAGTTACACTCGCTGTCGACCGTTCTGCTCCATGAGATCGATAGATTCAATATACTTCTAGCTCTTATACATAGCTCTCTTAATGAACTACAAAAAGCCATTAAAGTAAGTTGATAATGTTTTTGTATATATTGCAGCTTATAAATAGATAATTTAATAATAAATACACACACATGTAGGGGTAGTGAAGAAAACTTTTTATTCAGCGAAACTACATTAGTACATGTGAACAAAATCTGCCAAAGTACTTAATAACTTGGGACAAATTACTATAACGAAACTACGTCAGGAATGTCGTACGACAGTTACAAAGACGTCTTGTCAGTCCTATCTATTATGGCAAGACCCGTGTGCATGTAGCACACGGGTCACAGCACAGCATAATTACGGAAGCCTATCACTATGCCTTTGAACGCAGGGGGTCCCGAATCAATTGGAAACGACTACATCATAATCTGTTACGGTTTGATATCCATTGCTATTATAATTGGGACACAAAATCACGCGGGCCTAAAGGAACCCGACATGTCGAAAGAAAGTATCTTAGTAAGTTGATATTGACTTCATACGTCTGTGTGCAAGTAGCAGGATGTCTCTTGCTAATGTTAGGCACATTACATTTCACAGTGTTACGGTATGTCGCACTGTTTACTGTTTTCTTAAATGACCATTTACAGATAGGCCTGATCATGATGCGTTAATGATAGTAATGGCAACAACATTCGTTTCGGTATATGATCAACTAAAAGCGCGGTTTCTTCAAGAAATAAAGCGGTAGACTTTTTTACTAAATAATAAAACAATTACATTAATTACTAGTAGAGTAGGCATTAGAGCGCCTTTTCCCATCAACCAACATTGCAATGATTTTAACTCTTCAGTTCCTTCTTCTTTTTTGTTACTAAATAGTAACAAATTATTATATTATAATATAATAGATTTTTTTTAAGAAAGAATAGTGCCTTTACGTGAGAATTTTGATAGCTAAAATCTTATGATTGAGCTCTAGTTTTACTTTTATGCATGATAGTTCCAAGACCGCGAACGCTGCTAATATCATTTTTTATGTTTTTTTTTATTTTACCTACGCACTTAATCCTTTGAAAATATAATGAGTGTCAAAATAAGTTTCCGCCGTCTTGAAGGAAATCCCACCTTAAAATTCGCTTATGAACCGGCTTAAAAATTAGGTTGCTCGTTCAAAAACAATATAATCCTATAATGTCTAAAGTTGAGCTAAATCGAAGACTTGGTTGAAATGTAATTACTCTTAAATTCTATTGCCATATCTTTTTTATACAAAGTGTTTATGGTTGGGACGTAGCCGCATACGTCATATTTTTAGTTAAAAATAAATTGAATGTCGTTTTAAACTATAGTATAAAAATAAATCCCAAATTATTCTGCTGTTCACGTATGTCATGTATGTATTTTATGATAATTATAAGACTAAATATTTATAAGGTTTAATTCGACGAATTAATTTTTTTGATTTAATTAAGACGAATTAATTCACGACGAGGATCAATAATGAAACTCATTCCGGAGAATCGTAGCTGGGCAATTATTTATATTTATTATTATTATTGATTTTATATCAAAAGTGATGACTAAAGTAGATGTTGGTTGCAATAAGTAATAACAGCCATTTAAGCTATAGTTATAGTCTTCGTAATAATCTAGGTAGCCCTGGCCTGGATGCACCCTTCAGTCGCCGTTCTCACCTCTGCATATGCGTCCTGGATGGCATAAAAACTAGAAACTGCTATACTCTACATTTAACAATTCTTTAATTTTTTTTTTATTGACGATAGTCTCACGTTTGACCACATCAAGCCTGATGTTAAACGTTGATGCTGTCTGCGATGTTATACGCTTGCCTAGAAGGTACCTATTGACTTTCGACTTGAAGATCTTCGCATTGTAGGACTGCTCAAAGCGCTTGGTCCGGTACTTGGCAGAGCCAGCCTATAAATGACAGCAGTACTTCACTTAAGCTTTGTAAAGAGTTAGAAGATGGTGAGGTATAAAATACTCTCTCACCTTATAGATGTCAATCTTCTTAGCAGCCAATTGAACTCTGGATTCTATATAAGCTTGAGATGATCCTTTAACGGGGCCGATACATTTCGGAAAGAGGGAGACAGTTCAAATGGCCTTTTTTGCGCTGAATAAGCACGCTTGGGTTTTAGAAGCGTTAAACTTGACCACCACTATCGGAAATTGCCTTAAGGATATTTAGGCGTTCAACCATGTTCTCTCTTTGCAATTGGATATCTGGGTAACTAGCAGTCGCCTTGGTTATGTAGCTCTCTACAGCTGTGCTGTGGCCTGCGTGCCCAATAATTCCGGATTTGGGCATATCGTTTATGTGCAGCAAAAAAGATTTGCAGTAAGCACATATCCTTTAGAAACACCGACATTTATGCCTTATGATCCAGACGAACAGCCACCCACGACCGAGTGGTCGTGGGTAAAGATATATAAAATCGTAAAGATATATAAAATAAATAAAAAAAATTAAAATGTACTGTTATATACCGTTTATACTTTCAATAAACATTATTGTATGATCATTCTATACATGATTATAAAACTTTCTATGGTATCTTTAAAAAAAATCTTTGAAAGAAAGAAATCATATTTTTAATGCTGCAAAATTATATTTATTATTAAAAATATTCATCAATATATTGTACTTGCACCTATATTCAACTTAAAAATGGAGGACGAACGACTTAAAATAGATAAACTTATGAAGAAATAAAAAATACGAATGTGAAATTTCATTACAAATTACACGTATGTTCATTTGTCTTTTTAAGACAAATTGACATAGTTTGTAATGAATTTGTTGTGAAATGAAAATTAATTAAAAAAATTGCAATATTTTTAAATTTAAAAGAAACCAAAATATGTGAAAACAACATATACACACCACAGCTAAATATATAAATAAAACTGAAATATTTTTAGTTAAAAATTTAGGAAAACATGTTATATTCGTTTTTATTCATTCGTGTTATACTGATATCAAGATTATCATCTCTTTGATTTGAAAATATCGCTTTAAATTGAAGTTGTCTGTATGCAACCTAACTGTAGCCCCTATTTTTATATTGCCTAGCAACACTAGAGGCCGACGGATCGATGAAACCGAGCACTGGGGAGGCTGGGTTACTGAGCGTGCGCAATACAGGCATGCGCTTAGTGGAAGCTGCCCTCCCGCAGCCCGCAGACCTTTATTTAATACCCTGTATTAACGTAGTGCCTAGGAGCTCATATTATATTGGTTCCCTTTGAAATACAAATATGTATACGGGAGCTATACGCAATGCGCCGACTGCCGAATGACGTCAATATCAATTGCAAACTTTATTTGGAGCATCATGTGAAAATATACCTGTTAAGCCCTGAAACCTAGCATTTTTTTTTTTATTTTAGATTTTTTTAATCATATCGTAATTCCCATCTAGTTTTAAATCTTTTAGTATTAACTTAGATTTGACTGATTAAGCCGAGTAAAATCCTAGTTAATATAAATTACTTGATAGTTATAACTAATGTGAATGAAATTTTAGGGTGTGGTCGTGATGTCTGAGGCTTATGAAGAAGTGTTCAACTCATTTCTCAACAACAAAGTTCCTGAGATGTGGCACCGCCGAGGGTACAACTCACTCAAGACGCTCGCCAGCTGGATACATGATCTTACACTTCGAATTGATTTTATTGAGGTCAATAAGTTTTAGATTTTTACAGTACTATTGCGTTTAATGAGATACAGATTAATTCATAAGGAATTTTTAAATCATACATATTGACTATATCCTGAAAAATGGAATGTATTTATTACAAAAATATATATCCGGGTCGAACCTGGTACCATCTCGTGTATCACTCTGTATTTCGTCAATCACATGCTGCTCTAGTGAGCTATGATGATGTCAGGTATATTAGTAATTAAGTGATTCCGGGGTACGCTTATTCGTTCGTAACTTATCTCTAAAATCATTTGAAGATAGGTACATTATATAATATTTTAAGACTAGCGACGGCTCGCGGCTTCGCCCGCGTTTATTATCATCTGTAGATATTTCGTATTTTGGCCGACCCGTGTTTTTGCTTACACCATATACTCAAATTTATATTTTTTTTGAATAATATACTTTACCAAATTAAATAAATATGTATAATATCAATCGATAAGGGTAATAGTGGGAGAACACTTTGCTTTCAATGCTTGCAATTTCTGAATCTGACTACCGAACAATGTGTAGTCTAAATTACCACAGTCTAAGTATGCGTGGGGTATCCATGCCTAAACTGTATTAGCAACAACAACAAACAAATTTTTCATCCTTTTATATTGGTATGGATATAACTTCAATGTTATTTATGTGAAAATAAAAAACCGCAACATATCCTTACTTTATGGATTAGCTAATTATTGTATCTTAAATAAATTATATTTTTCTTATGAACAGTTTATTGTTTGTTAATTTTTGTAATAAATAAACTATCTAAATTTGATATGACATTGTAAAGACATTAAGTTACCTACGGGAACTGCATTAAACGTCAGATTAATTTTGTAACTTATTTTCTAAATTTATTAACTTCTATTTGTGGTTTGTGTTACTTACGCTAATGCACGCACAACAACGCGAATTAATATAAATAAATAGACGGACAAAAATACTTGTAAATAGTTTTTTTCGTATTAGTTATATTATATAATAACTCAATTCACATTTTTCTTAAATCTTTCGACGAAACAGAAATAAAATTAAATAATGCGTATACCCGCCCTCGTAGTTTTTGTTGGGGTCTTGTAGTCTTCCATTTTTTATCGTCATTAAAAAGTACACATCACGATAAACAAATATTTCTAAGAGGCCATATTCATATTACTTAAAAATATGCTAAGCTGCTAGTAACTTACATCAAGTGCTCCAGATCTTCATTTTTTAGTGCTATCGGAAACTGTTCACCATCACGTTGAACAACTTTTTCTATGGCGATATATTGATATCCCTTATGGATGAGTTGGGCTATCAGTATATCTTTTCAGTTAATCGGATTAACAATATAAATCATAGCTTATTATATGTTACATTGGACTAATAGTTATATAATAAGAAAGGTCATCAATATTAACTCAGTAGTTATTGCGTGAATCGCGAACAGGCAGATATAAACAGACGAAAATTTATAAAAATCATATTTTAGACTTCTGTTACTTAAACGATGACCCCTAGAGGTATTTTTAAAATTTATATGGAATGTGCAAAATTCACTCCTCTTACTGTTTTATTATATTAATGTGTGTGTATATTTTGGGCGTACCATTTTCTAGTCCACTACTATTACATTTTTAAAAAATAATACGACCTGAATATTTACAGTGCTGCAATAAGCAAAGACACGTTCAAATTTTAAAAAAATCATAATGTCGTAAAAAGGTCACATCTTAGTATTAACGATTTCATGAAGTAGACTTAGAATTTCTTATTTACTAACAGCGTAGTTCAAATTGTTATAGATTTAAATATTTAAATATTAACAATAATTTCCTAAACATTCCAATAGTTATAATATGAATGTACATCGTGTTAAGCCTAGAACCAAGTTTTAAGCTTTTAAGCTCTTACATTGTTTCGATAAATCAATGTTGTTTCATCCCCGCTTTGCATGTATTTGCTTACTCTCACACGTGCTCTAAGTATGAGTGAAACAAGGGTTCAAATAAAGGAAACCGGAGTTATAAATCAACGCGCATTGAAATATATTGCAACTGCGACGGTTACCGTATTGATTTACCTACTGACTACGTCCACGTCTAGCCTGTTGGTCAAAAACGAGATGCAAACTTCGTACTAAAGTTATTGAGGAATATTAGTATAGTATGAAATGAAGTTTAAATGTGGCTCATATTGCATTAATAATTAATAATAAAACAAAATACTCGACTGTTCTACGCTACTCATAAAATGTTTAATCACTTTTAAATAAATTAGAGTCGGATTGTGAAATGCTTTCTATGCATTACGTTCATGTCTTTATCTGCTGCATATTACATCATGTTTATAGATTAATTTTATTCTTTAATATGTTATCTCGTTTACAATCTTACACATCTATTTTACTTAATGCTCAAAAAAAATGGAATTCCTAAAATTTCAATTCTTCTCGTACCAAACCTCAGGAGCATTGTTAGTGAATATAATATGATCATTTTTCACCACTTAACTATAATACATAGGCGGAATCCGCCGCGTATCGGACATTTAATCAATGATTGAAAAGAAAAAATCTTTAGCAAGTGTAATTTGTTTATTTAAGTTTAAACAACTCTTAATTATATATTTAATCATCGTAGATATATTACAAGTTTGAAAAATTCAATCTGTATCGTAATCATATCTTCAGCCCAATATAAACCCTGTCCGGCTTTAGAACCCCGCCGAGAGATACACGACTTCTCCACACCCTTAAATGTAGCATTTGTTTTGAGTAAAATAACATGTTTGCAAGCACTTCCCGTTGACATTCCGTTCGCGGTAAGTGTTTGCCGAACCCACGTAGATGTGGGTGGACTATAGGCATAATTTCAAATTTCATTGAAGACACAAGGTATTCATATTTGTTTTATATGCTGCGACTGTTATTGGTGGAAAGTTAAATAAGTGATATTTGTTAAAATAATTTTTAGTAATCGTTCATTGAATATGAAAATGCCTCTAACTTTGACCTGATTGAGATTTATATATAGTAATATTTTATATTTCTTAATATATTGCATCTTATACTTTTTTTAGACTTCGCTATTTAGTTTGAATTTTTCTAAGTTTACTTTTAATTTTATCAGTAACAACAATGGTCAATGGTAAAAGTATGGTAATAAGCCCAGTCGTGCACAGAGGCACGAAAACTGTAAACGCGACAGATTTCGAGCGTGAGTTAGATTCCCACTCTGGTGTTAAGGCAAAGCTTGGCGTTAAGTTTCGCCACTTCACACGCAATGGCCCCAGAAAAAAGAATGGTAATTAAAATAGAACACAAAAACAGAAATGGCTGGTCGAAGGATCGCAGCCAAGCAGTTGGGTGTCGGGCTTGTTCTTCCCTCAGGGGCTGCTGACGGGGTCGCTGCAGGCGTACGCGCGCCGTTACCACGTGCCCATCGACGCCTTGCAGTTTGACTTCCACCCGTTAAAATTCTTTTTGTCACAAGAGGACGTGTTTAAGTACAACAAAAAGAAGTCTAAGGTATTGTCATCTCTCAAAAGCATAACTAAACATATGACTTATATTATACGAAATATTTATATTAAGATAAGCAATTTAAGACTCAATATTATTTTTGCTTTCATTTTGTATTCTAAATTTGCAGCTGATAATGAAACTGAAAGAGAATAACAACCGTATTGATTATTTGTTCTATTTAAGAGAAATGATTTTTTATTTATTTCACAATTAGTCTGATTTGTTATTGTTATACAGGATGACGATGTCAATGTATTCGGTGCCCTGGAGAAGCCTGAAGATGGCATCAACATACACGGTCTATTTATAGACGCCGGTCGCTGGGATCCGCAAAAAAATTTACTCGTTGATGCTTTGCCAGGTAGGATTATTTTCAATCTTCTTATATTTTCACGCAAAAACATCTTAAGAGGAGCAATAATAGTTAAATTAATGCTATTCCACTGCGTCTTGCAATTGGTTTATATTTAGTATCAAGTAGTACCTACTCTTGTAAAAGTTTCCAAAGGTATGTTACTTGCACCCACACTTTGAAGTAAAATAATTGAGCTAATGAAAACTTGCAATGAAAAATAATATACATGATTCCTCTAGGAAAGGGCCTTATCTTTTCGTTGTCACGCTGAGTATGAATTATAAAAGTTCGACAATAGAGGTATTTGAGCGTTGCACGTGTTTCCGATTCAGGAGAGATGAATCCGCCGCTGCCGGTGGTGTGGTTCGAGCCGGTGCTGTCGCTGCCCAAGCCGGACCCGCGCTACGAGGCGCCGCTGTACAAGACGTCGGAGCGCGCCGGCACGCTGTCCACCACCGGACACAGCACCAACTTCGTGCTGCCCGTGCTGCTGCCCTCCGACGCACACTCCGACTTCTGGATCATACGCGGCACTGCGCTCCTCACGCAGATCACGGATTAGATACTTTATCATTTTATATCTAATAAATATTATATTTCTACTGTTGACGACTTTAACTTGCCATTGACAAATTGTTTGTCAAACAACCATGTATTTTGAAACTACTACTACTACTACTACTACGGGAAAACATTTCAAAACGTCGGATCTTATAAAAATGTATTTTCAAATATCAAAAATATACGCATCCTGTTAAAATAGATTTACTTGGAATTATCGACACGCGCGCGAGCTATAGCACGAGACGGACGTGTAGCTATTTCGAATTTTGGCTACCTGCGTTCTCGCTTAAACCATAAACTTAGCTCAAATTTATTATTTTATTGAATAATATATTTTATCGAATTATATAATTAATACCTGTCAATCTATAAGAGAAATTGAAGACGACTTTGGCTTTCAATGCTTGCAGTTTCTGAATCCTTGGATTTGGAGGGCGGAACCAAAACGAGTGCCGAACAATATATAGTCTAGTTTTTTTTACTATTTTTTTTTTGCAATTTTAGTTATTCAAGTTTTAGTAAGAAATGTTAAAATCGATCCAGTATTGTTTTAAATTAAATTCAAGCAAATAAACAAGTCTTTCCTCGTTATAATATTAGTGTAGATATCAACTTTAATGCCGTTTATGTTAAAACAAAAAGCACGACATGTGCTTACTTTGTGGATTAAACTTTATTAAATATTGAATCTTAAATAAATTATATTTTGCTTATATGTTTAGTTTGTTGTTTTTACATCGTCTATATTAACTAAATTTAATAGTGAGATTGTAAAGATATTAAGTTACCAACGGCAACTGCATTGAACATCAGAAGAAAAGCTGACTTTATGACTAACTTTGTAACTATTTTTCTAAATTTATTAATGGACAAAAAAATATTAGACGGACAAAAATGCCCGTAATTGTTTTTTTCCTTTTCAATTATTGATATACTAACGAACTGAATTAACATTTTTCTTAAGTATTTCGAAAACAGAAAAAAAAAATTAGTAACATAATGCGTACACCTAGTTCCTGCTGATATAGATTTTGCTAAGGTGTTCTAGACCTTGAATTTTACAGTCTCAATATAATCCTTATCACGCTAAGCATCTGTTTCTAAGACACCATATTCATATCACTTAAGATTTTGCTGAGCTGCTAGTATTGATGTAAGCATCAAGTGCTTCAGATGTTAATTTTTTTAATGCAATCTGAAACTGTTCATCAAGTAGAAAAACTTTTCCTATGGCGATTTATTAATATATCTTATATTTAAGACGGGCTATCAGGGTTTCTTATCAGATAATCGGATTATCAAAATAAATCATAGCCTATATTTTACATTGGACTAATAGCTATAATAAAATAACTTTCATCAAAATTGGTCCAGTAGTTTTTGCATGAAACACGTACAACAGACAAAAAAATCAAATAACACATTTTTGGCTTCTGTTAGATCCTTAGAGATACTTTTTAACTTATGTTCAATGTACAGAATTTACTCCTGTTAATACTTTATTATATTATAGTTGTGTAAAAATCGACGACACAAAAGATATCGATACTCTCATCTCATCAACCATTTATATATGTATGTATGTAGTGATGATTTTTTATTTTCATTTGATGTATTTACTTACGAATATAAAATATCAGTTTTATGTGAGCCTTTCTTCTCTATATTTTTTTGGAAATGCCTAATTTCACACTCTTTCATCTGCAAAATTTTCGTAATAAGGAGTCCAAAGACTTTATATTAATATAATGATATATAGGCAATAAGTATTTAATTTATATTTCTTATTTTTTTTAATGTTGAGCCTTTTAAAAAAACTAATATTTACTGTCTTTTTATTAGTTGTACTAACTCTACATTGTAAACAATTAATTTACGTATAGTTAATATTTTTTTATGTGAAAAAATAAGCCGGATGATTGTTTACCTGATTTTATTGTTCTTTCTTTTTCTTATTTTGGATTTTAAGTTACATGCTAATATTATATAGATAAAATATAATTTGTGAAGTTGAAATATAGATTTTTTTATCTAATAATAAATTCACGTTAAGTATAATTGACTTAAGTCTGTACAAGAATCTCTGAGCTTCCATTATTTAAGAACTTGCAAATTTTAAATGATGGAAGTTGGCAAAGATGTAAAAGCGTTAGGAACTAATATTATACGTTGATGCCCTTGATATCCGACAAACCCATTTCAACGTAACACTTAAACACGTAATCTACGAATGTTTAGCGATGAAATAGAAGGAAACATGATAAAGTTATATAAATTTAATGAGTCTAAAACATTTACACAAATAAAAAAGAAGTGGCAGCTAGAGAACGAAAGATTATTAAACAATTTAAAAACTTATATTACAAATGAAGTCTAAACAAATTGGTGTGATCAATACAAAAGTAAAGAATAGAAAAAAAGGAGCTTCTCTAACTGCGCAGTGATCGTTTATAGCGATACTCAATAAGACAACAAATTAAAGTCACTACTTAACCTTAACTTAGACATAATTTAAAAATATCTAAAACTGCCGCTCAAAAGTAGTAATGTTTATACATCTGAATACAATGAGATATCAGGAAAGACAATTGAGACTAATACCATATTTGAAATTGATTTATTTAACTGGTTAAATCTTTGTATTTCGAACAACATCAGAATACGTGAATACGTTGCGATAGACGGGCGTGCGCCCCCAGGCACTGCTCCATACAGACCTATTTACAGTATAATTATTCACTAGCATACATATGAACGTGATCCGCTATCACAGTACTTCGTATTTCTGTTCCGCATTATACGTGGATTGGTGTCAATTCAGTAATACAATCGAATTATCATTATTATTATAACTATAGTAGAAAAATTAAATACACCTAAGACCGGAGACGTTTTCCCTACCTATTGCTATGTTTAGTCGCGGCCGTCGCGTCGACCTTATCACATCTAGCTACTGGCAGAGTACTTGCTTGACTACTTCACTGCAGGTGGCGGCAGGTGGTGTAGGTGCCCTACTCACTAACAATCTAAAATCATAAGCCAAAGGGCAATTGACATGCAATTTATTTATAGTTATACTTATTATTATCCGTTATTAAATTATATTTGTTTCAAATCATATTTGCCTGTTTAATACATGTTCATTGGCATTGTGTTAGATATCAAACACTCATATAAAACATATAACTTAATAAATGAAGTTGACAAATGAAATTATGGGAATTTGCATCTATTTTGAACATACCGACTTTGGTATTACTATTGTATATTATCATTAATTTCGATGTTTGAATTAAGCCGTCGAAATTACGATTTTCACAAATGAAAAGTAGTAAATCCCTAAGAAAGGAGAGATAGAAAGAATGCTATTGTTGAGGCGTTGTACTGTTTGTTAGTTTATTACGATAATTATAAAAACACAAATCATTCATGTCAATCATGTTTTCACAGCATGTATACAATAAATGTCACATGTATTCGTTATTAGTTCAAGAGACTAATATTATACAACAATATTACTTGAAACATTTATTATCTTACTATGATTAAGTTATATATAATATGTATAAAAGAGGTGGAATTGTTGTTCTTTTTCATTTTACAATTATTGAAAACGGGAAGTTCGACTCTTGCCTAGTGAAAACAAAACGCGCTGGCGGGCTAGACAGCTAACTTTAGAATACGTATCACGAGGACACCCCCGAGCCGGATTCGGGGCCGTCACTTTGTATATATTTTCACTAATATGATTCCGTTGCAAGCATCGCCGCTTGCAAAGATAATAACAAGCGCGTGTATCGTAACCGATACATTGTGGGTAAAACTCATAAACTCGTTTGCACACAAGTTATCAATTCAATTCGTTTAACCACGATGTCGGGAAAATTTAATAAAAAAATATATGATTTGTTCGAACTCCTCTTAGCTCCGTTTAGTTTAATTTCTAACACCGGCATCGTTGCCGGATCTAATATTGCTCGTAGCTAGGTGTGACACGGCGCTTATCCTTATATGATTTTATCAATCAAAATCAACTAACGTAAACTATACCAAGTCCTGGTTACTTAACTAGAATTGTTAAAAAATACTTGGTTTTTACAAAGTTTATACATTGATTGGTCAGAAATAAACATTGGGCGCGATTAGCGCGAACGTTTTGATTTCAGTTACGAGAAAATAAAATTACAGAAAATTGATATTTTTTCTAGGAAAGTATCATTATTATTTTAAATAATTTAATTGTTTACAATAAAACACGTTAAAAAACACTGTACCCTTATATTCGACGGATGCGGGAGCGCCCGCCGCGCGCCCGCGTGACCGAGCCGGCGCACGCTCGCGCGACCTCGAGCGACCTCGAGCGACCGCTTATAATTTAACATCGAATCACACAACACAATCGCAGTCATTTCATCTACGTTACATAGAAAAACAACGGAATGAATGTTTGTCGTCGCGCGTGGTGGGCGGGGACAGCGGGGTGGGGCGGGTGGGGGGCGCCGCGGGCGGGCGGGCCCCCCACCGCAGACCCTAGTCCTCCGACATGAACGAGTTCTGCGACTTCAGCTCCTCCAGCCGCGATATCTGCTGTCGCAGGTACATTATCCTGCAACACACGCACGCACACTGAGTATTGTACAACACTAAACGTGTGAAACAAATAAAAAAAAATCAAAATCGCTGAGGCTTTTATCTCTAAATCTCTAACTATTATCTCTAATTTCGTTTTGTTTATTTGTTTGCAATAGCACCTAGCGTTCGCATCAAAAGCCTTACATTTTTAGTTTAATATTGCTGTTAAGTTTCGGAACACATAGTTCGCAAGCCGCGCACTGTTAAATTAGCCATCATTTTTAAAAATCATTTTCTATTTTGACAACTGATATCGTGTTGCACTGTTAAGACCATTCAATAGTTATGAGTTCAAATCCTGAAGAAATGTTATATTTATGGTACAAACGTTTAGCACATCTGGCTAAATAAACCTTTATTAGGACGTACGTATGTACTTTATAGTGACGTAGAGTTCTGATACACGATAAGTGTTTCATTTCTAAATGAAAATAGATTGTAGTATAACTTTCTATACTACACATAAATGTTTAACAGTCACATATTGTGTTAATATTTTAAAACTCTCATTATTAATATTCAATTGCACGCGTAAAATTATACAAGAGCATCGCACGCAATATAACATTAAAAACTTTCGCAAAATAAATAACAAAGCGTCGCATATAATCATTAAATACATAATATGATGTTTACAAAACCGGTAAACATTTTACTATTGCAATTTTTTTCTACTTTAACATGTTAAAAAACATGAACAGAATTAGTAAAGAATTTGTATTGGGGTATCAGTTGAAACGAGCAATAGTTTTCATAATATAAGAGTGTATATACACAACATACTTCTGTTCCTGCAGCGTCGCCTGTATCTCCGTGTGGCGCACGACGGAGCGCGAGCACTTGAGCTCGGCCGACACCCGCGTGCACTGCAGGCAGCCCAGCTGGTACGCCTCCTCTGTGAACTTGTTGGCCTGTCGCAAACAAACAATACTATTCAAATATCTATTATTTTATTTCATTAATTATTATTGTAATAGCAACAATATCTAAATAAATAAATTAAGATAATTATTACGAACTTTAAATGAATGAAGTATTGTTTTACCGTAAAAAACGTATTCAGCTGTTCTCAGATGATATTAGATGGTACAAAATGCAACTATGTTGAGATTTAGTGTTAAAACAGGATAAAGTTTTTGTTGAACATTATAAACAATTTATAAAATAGTTTTCAGTGGTGGCTCCCTCTGCCTACCCTGCTGTGTGCGGGATACAGCGTGGAGTTAAAAATATATATATTCCGTACTTGTTTCTCTAGTATGTCAGCGGGCCACCCGAGCACGTGGGCGGTGAGGTCGGCGCGCACGTAGTTGACCAGCGACGGCGTCAGCATGGGCGGCGCGTGCTGCAGCGACCCGCCCACCACCGACGAGTAACTGCCCAGACACTCCACTGCAACAAACACTAATTACACATGGGAATACAGATCACACATAACTTCAATTCAATTTAACTCCAATTCAATAAGAAAATTATCAATTTTTAAAGTAGTTCTTGCAACGAAGGTAGACTGTATAAATTAAATGTAATTTAAATCTAAATTTAATAAATGTAGTCTACAATTATGAACTTCAATTCTTGGTTTGTAAATATTAAATATATCGACAACGGAAAACGTATTTGCTGTAAGTAGAAAATATCGAAATTTGGTTTTACATATCATTTGAATCAGAAAAAAAACTGCGCCGAATAAGCTAGGTAGTTTTTTGCTGGGTTTAAAAAAAACGACTTACGCGTTCTCAATTTTGAAAAAATATTCATTCAATTTGTTGTAACTACCCAAAAATTCGGTGTTTTGCTATTTTTTTACAGCAATTGTGACGACGTTAAGAATCCCTTATGACTTACGCAGTCTGGCCTTATTACCTACCCAATACTTAGAGCTTATTTATGTCAACTTCATTTCAAAAACTTACATAAGTCTTTAAGATAATCCTTATTAAGTGGTATTTATCGTTTACAGTATTTCAAAAGAACCAGAATCCTCTCTCGCCATACAAATTCAGTTCTTACTTACGACATTTTTATATCCATACTTATATTATAAATGCGAAAGTCTGTGTGTTTGTCTGTCACGCTTTCACGGGTAATCTACCGTCCGATTTGGATAAAATTTAGAATGAAAGTAGTAAAAGATACTGGGTCTAACATAAGCTAAGTATTTTTCAAAAATCAACCTGTAAAGTTTTGAAATAGGGGATGAAAGTTAATATGAAAAATCTAAACTGCTTGACCGATTGTAATGAATTTTGGAATAAATATAGTTGATAATCGACGGTCAAAGATAGGCTACTTTATTTTTAAAAAACCCACCCCCGAGGGTTGGATTACAACGAAACAGCTACGTAGTACACGCGGCAAAGCCGCGAGCGGGCCGCTAGTAATCCATAAATTGAAAACGAATTGCTGTAAGTAATGAAAAGTCTACTTCCACTTATTTTAGAAACATGTAGATATTTTCAGTATATTAGTAATGTTAAAGTTTGTTCATGAATCATGTCTTTATTGCTTGTATTAACAGAGCTATGATTTTATTTTCCAATTTAAAAAAGTTTTTCGGCTTTATTTCAAACTGTACTTTTTCTACAGCAAATACGTATTCGATATTGATACATAATAATATCTGAACAAATAAATCCTAATTTGTATATAATTATAACAATATGTTTTTAGTAATCTCTATTATTATATATTTGACGATTACCACAATAGTGATAATGATCGGAAAAGAAATGTATATACGTAAATATGGATATTTATGTTTATAAAGCAAAAAGGAGGACAATATGAGTATTTAAATGTTCGAAGACAACTTTTCTAAGTGAATAATGTATATCGGCCATCTTGATGTCACATATCAAATATATAAATGATATAATATGTGGCGAACACACTCACTCTTCCTGGGCAGCGCGTTGTCGAGGTGTATGGGCGGCGCGTGCGGGTCGATGCTCTCCGAGTGCGTGGGCGTGGGCGGGCCGGCGTCGCGCTGCGGCGTGCCGGCGCCGCTGGCGGGCGACGCGCCCGACGCCACCCCCGCCGCACCCGACGCCCCCGCCCCCGCCGTCGACGTCGACGTCGACGCCCCCACCCCCGACGTAGACGGCGCCTGTGCGTGCGCATGCCCGTGCCCATGCCCGTGCCCGTGCGCGTGTGCGTGCGCATGCGCGTGCCCGTGCGCGTGCGGGTGCGCGTGCGCGTGCGCCAGTGTGCCCACGATGCGCGGCAACGCGGCCGCCAGCAGAGAACCACTCTGTACAAACATGTTTCACTATTTAATCATAACAATTTTGAAGTATGTATAATAATTAAGTATTTAAAGGCTTTTTTAACAATAATGAATCAGACCATGAGATTTAAACACGATTCAGCCACATAATAACACAATTCATAAGGAACCTTAAAATATAACATATTTTAATTTTCATAAAAATAAGGACGGTGTAATAGCTGAACAATCTGGGAACAAATCTATCATGGCGGATGAACAACTTTTATATCAATAGCCAAGGCTATTTGCTGAAAAATAAAGAGGGTAATATAAATTAATTATGACAAAAAAAAAAATTATATTTATTACCGGCTGATTAGAGTTGTCGAGAACGACGACGGGCGGAACGGCGTTGGCGTCGCCGCGCGCCACTGTCTCCCGCGCCCCGTACGAGTTCTCCGACAAGGGCGTGCTTCTATCCGGAGATATATCCATATCTTGTAAAGATTGTCCATCTATACAGAAACATTACCTAGCTATTTAACACTGACACAAAAAAATAATAGTAATGGGACAAAAAAATAATAATAAAAGAGTGCAAAACTGTGTTTAAGTATACAGTTATAACCTATACATACTGACACACACACAACTACATATTAAAATTAGACACAAACTATTAAAACTATCAAAGCATAATATCTATCATCTAATGATGCATGACAGGTACCTTTCCCGTCGTGTTGCGTGGGCGCGTGCTTTGGCCTTGTCCTCTCGTGACCATCTTCTTCTCTGCCACCGCTCCAATACCTTTCAGACGTACTATTTGTACGTTTATTTGATTTCTCTGTTTCACGCCGCCCCGACCGTGAACTCGATCTCTTATCACGATCTGCGAACAAACATTTAAAATTACTATTAATTTTAAAATAATGAAACTAAGCATTTTAATTTTATGCAATTTGGTTTCTTTCGAAACATTTTTAATGGCATTTAGTAACTTTAACAAGTTGCCTTTATATTTAAAATATTTTCGTTTATACAAGACGGTACACGGTACGGGCGTGCAGTGCCATATGCGTGTCATGCGTTTGCCATGGCGAGCGCCATGTGTTTTAGTATTTTTATACATAAGTAATGTTTTTTTTACCTATAGTAGTATAATAGAAAGGTAGACTGATCATGAAAATTCTTTTAAAATTATAAATCTACATACACTAACCAAGAGTGCTATAGGCTATGATTTATTACGATCGATCAACAATAAAATATAGGCAATTATAATCTCATATTATAAGAACAATTGCAATTGTAAAAAAGAAAATAAAATTATTTCGCATATACATTATATAAAATAATAATATTTATTTGTTATTGTGTACATTGATTTAAACAAAGTATAAACATTGAGATCACCGTGAATGGGAAATTGTTTGACTGCAAACGTGATGGTTGTAGATTCGAACTCAACTAAATAATTTTAATATAGCCGTTCTGGTAGGGGCGTAGTAACGATGGTTTTGAATAATGACAATCGGCATGCAATATTACAAATTCGGGCGGCGGCTGAGAACGGAATATGTTGACCTTAGGTTCTTTCTGCCTACCATTACTATTCTGAAGCTAATACGTAAAGTAAAAGAACAATCATTTACAATGAAAAAACTAAATGTTAAGAAATACTTAATAATTTCTGAGTCCATTCCACATGACAAGCAAAATATTTAATTGTTGCGCCAATTCAATGATATTTTTTACGAGAATTATGTGTACTATATAAAATAAACGTTTATATGGAAAAATTAGCGAATAAAAGCTAAAATTTCGTGATCATCGCAATCATTACGTCCATTATTACGTTATTACATGAGCAATAAGACCCTCCCCGCCAAGGCACTTCTAATACTAAGCAATGCATTATATGTTATGCAATATAGTGCGCAGGATGTGCAAATTCAAAGACCATTTCTATTCATTCGCTCTAACAAGCCGAGCCGGCCGTAGCACTGCCACTATTGTACAATCAGAGAGATTATGAATCGCTAGATTACAGAACGTCACCAAAATTTATAGATATAGTAAAAAAAGCAAGTAAACAGTTAATCACATATTAAATCATATTATTAACCACAAATACATTATTAGTGTTTTAGTATTTTTATATACTGTTTTACTAAATGAATTTTTTTAGGCAGCCCATAGCATAAATGTAAAAATATGTCTACTATAAGTTTCTAAAAAATATGGAAGATATATATTAAACGCTGTAATTTCGTCCTTCTTAGCTAAACTAGTATATTGTTGGCTCCCACGTTAATAAGTTTAGTTTAAAAATGTTCCAGTAATGTTAGAAAAATAATGGTATGCAAAAATTAAATTAATTACTTAATAAGTGAAACATACAATAATTTGCGCACTTGTTATTGTTATCTTCTTCTCTCCCCTCTTTTTAAACAACTAATTTATTTTAAAATTTATGTAAATATTAGAGTTCTGCTAATTTAAAATCTTTTTCCAGTTTCACTATAACATGGGTATAACAGGGTATAACAGTTTACGTAAAGGGTAGCCCTTACGTAAATTATCGTACTTTATCTCGATAATTGTTTGTATTCTAGAGAAGATGGAAGTTTAATATCGTAATCGCTCTGTTGTGAGCTCGGTAACCTTGGAAAATACGTATTCTGTGCTTCTTGATATCAGGTTACTATAGGACGTAGTTATGCTTTCCTGTAAGTTTACTTCAAAATGTAAATAACGAATAGTTTTTAGTGAGGGTAAAGATATATGTATCTTAAAACATATTTAAATTTGTTAAGTTAATATTTAAAAAAAAATAAAAATATATATTTAAAAAGTTGTACGCTGGTCTTAAAAATGTATAAAAAAAGATAAAATGTGAGTTTCCTATAAAAACCTAATTAGTAGCGTTAATATTTTTTAATTATTTTGATATAATTATAACGAGGTGAGCTTTGAACATGCTTTATTTTCTAGTCTTGATGTCATAACCATTAAAAGTATAATAATGAATAATGTTATAAGAATAATTGAATATATAGTATGTATATAATTGAATATATAGTATGAATATATAGGTTTCCTATTAAATTACATGGCACATTTCATCTGATAAGAGAGTCAAAACGTTCCTAGATATACGCAATAGAATTTTGAACATAATTGTTTTGTACTAAATTTAAGATAGCAAATAAAACGAGACAAAAAATTAGATCCCAATAATATATATTTTTAATCCGAATTTATACTTTCTCAGAAAAGAAATTCTCAATTCTTGTTATATTACAATCTCACTTTTTTCTATGGTATCGAACACAAACATACAATGCTACAAAAAGGCAATGGCAATGAAACTATATGCACATAAGTTGTTCTTTATCAAAATAATATTAGTAAAATTTCGAAGAACACATGGGATATAATGATTTATGAAACTAATTGAGGTAACTGTTGTTATATTTAACAATTAATTAAAAAGTAGTATAAATAAAGTAAAATTAGTATAAATAACGTACACACTACAAAGTTTCCCAATAACAAAAATCCTATAATCAAAGAAGCCTATGAAGAAACAAAATATCCTTTTAAATTTCTTAAAATTTTTTGTATTTATTACATGTTTTGTTAATGTTATATTACATGTTTATACATGTAATAAAAAATTCTTAAAAAACATATTTTTATATAAGTCTATAAGGTCTCGCCATACACATAACAAACACTCTAAGATTACTTGATATCTAATTAAGACATAGGCAGTGTAGTGTTAAATATTTCCCAACCGCTATCTCTCTTCGATACGACTGCGTCGAGTAATTATAGTAAAATAACACTTCTAACTCACTGATCAAAACTAACGCGATTGTTGCAGGTCAACGCGCGGAAATACTGATGTCACAGAAATGTATCAAGTTTAATTGTTAGCCGTTTATTATTAATTTAATTTAAACGATACCTTTAATTAACTAGTTTACGTCATAATGAGTTAAATGTTTTTTCAAGTTTCGCCATATATAACGGCAACGGTGTGAAAAGAGGGGACCTTTTGGATCTCCATAGACAAAAAATCTAATATAAAAGTTTCGGACCATTCCAGACATGAGCGAAGTCTTAATCAGAATCTGTCGATAACAGATTCTTACAATTAAAAAGACAAAGCCACAGAATTCATTTAATATCAAACATGAAGAATTAGATTCCTTAAAGTGTAATATGCTTAATTTCACTAGTTACCTAAACTTAACTAAATACCCGAATAAGTAATACTTTTACATCCGTAGCCAAAACAGACAGTATTCATCCTCATATCCTTATTCGTATAAATCCAAAATAATACGTTCATAATCTCCCTAACACTTACTTAATATCTATTTAGACCAAGACATACTAAGTCATATTTCTACTTTATCGTTCATGTGAGGGAGAGAGAGAGAGAGAGAGAGCATTGATTTTGAACTGATGTGTAGGCAATATGAGAAGTAAAGGGGAACAACTGCTAAGAGAAGTGAAAATAGAAAAGAATTACCTAATATTCGAACGTATTTATTCGAACGAAAATAGACCTGACAGTTGGGGTACAAAGCCTAAAGCAAATAAATATATCAACAAAGTCACAATGAGTATAACAGTTTCTAAAATTCAAAAAAATCTTTGGAATGGTATTATGAATGATCTTTGATCTTTGAAATATTATTCAAATAATATTATAGTACTTATCAGAAATCGAAATGGAGAATGACATATAATATTCACAACTTTTGAATGTAAATTTACCGACCTACTAAAAAGATTCAGGTCACTGAGTAGCAAGCAACCTTTTTTATTATAATTATGACTTTGGTGAACAAACTTTCAAAAAAAACCTCAAAAGAATTGTTTTTTTTTTCATATTTATTGCTTTATCAGTCTTTTTATTTTTAAATATTGTAGAGTAAAAGATTCATATATTATTTTATCTGATTTTTGGCTTTAGTGATGTTTAGTTTACAAAGTGTATTATATAGCAGCAAATTATTAAAACTCCCTATTTGTCAGATATTAGTTATAATTTACAATGATTCTAATGTTTTGTTGTTTTGTTACATCACTTTCTTTGAAGAGTCTAAAATAATACAAACTGTTAAGATAGTGAGATTTTTTACAACTTAAGGAATTAATTTAATTTTATATGTTAAAAAGGATTGTATTTCTTTCCTGTACTGCAGACAATAATATCAGTCACAAATAAAGATGTATATTATCAAATTGAAACATTGAAATGACTTGACTTGAAATATGATTGGACTTCAGGATGTATTTCAATATCCAAAATGATATCTGTGAATTTTATAGTATTAACTATATATTAAAAATGTATATGAGACTTGTCAAAAGATTTTAATTTTAATAATTATCTTTATAATGATGTAATATTTAATAATTATAACTCTAAAAAATGTTTAAGAGTAAAATTTCCTTATGTAGCTTACTTTCATTCGATATCCATAGGGAGAGGCTGCAAATGACCTTCTATATACTAACAGAATAAAATCTATTTTAAAAATATCAGCTAAGAAAAGTTGTTTTAATATACTCATGTGCCAACTGAGTATATTAAAACCAACATGGATACAGAAGCAATATTTTTGAAACATTTTGCAGATTGTTTAAAAAAATTATCCATTTTGTACATTATTTAGCTTTTTAGAAAATGATGTTAAGTCAAATCTCTTAATATATTGATTTTGCATGAAAAACGTAGATCAGACTTTATTTTGTTGACTGTCCTTTTATGTTAGAAAAAAAATTATGATTACTTTGTAGGAAATATAAATAATATTACTGTAATATTAAATTGTTTTGGCTATATATTATTATTTAAAAAAATACTATAGCTTTAGATTTAAAATTGTCATTTAAGTCAACAAACTTTGATCAAACTGATAAATTGTAGATTTTCTGTATAGTATATAATAGAAATGCACAGCTTGTGTATTGTTTAAATCATAATGTATTTTGTTTACAATTTTTTATAAAGTTTCAAAAGTGATAATTTTACCTCTCCAGTTTCAATATAATGTGTGTTATGTGTATATATAAAATTTACATAATTTATTTAGAATGTCTTTAGTTCTCTAATATTATTAAACACTATTAGAAATATTTATAATGCCTAAAAGCTCATTAAGACTATATGTTTTTTATAACAACTAATTATAAAACATTTTATACAAGTACACAAAAAATTAAAAGAACAAAAAACTAAATAATCATTTTATATTTTTAGAAAAATATAAAAATTTGAATACTATAGGATTTGAACCCAGAGTTCAGGTAACCCATTCAACACTTTAAAATTGTTAAAAATATTAAAAAATAGTTTAATATAATATCTACTTGTCATTATTTCTTTATAAAAAAACTCACTTCATGTATAAACAAATTGAGTGATTTGCCAATTTGCCAAAAAAAGGATGGTGGGCAAAGATGTATTGCTTGGCGGACACAAGTTCTAAAAAGTGTATATAAAAACAAGTGGAACTTACTGTTTCTTGAAGAATATGTAGTATCTTTGGATGAGGTTCTTCTGGAGTCCCACTCCCTAGGTTTCTCCCACTGTGACACTTCACTGATACAATTATAATAATACTTCTTGCCAGATGAACTAATGTGTTCTGACCATTCACTGCCAGAAGGCACGCTAGTTGATGGTGCACTTCTCTTATCATATTTACTATTTCTATTGTTAATAGATACACAATTCATGCTACTAGTCCTACTTTTTTTCTCCGATTCACATCTTTCATGGTTATTTTTCTCTCTCTCACTGTCTTTGCTACGTTTCTCCTTTGGGGATCTGACATCTGAAAATTTTATTAGAATGCCTTTTAAGGTATTTTATAAAACTATGTTTTATTCATTGTATGACATGTTTATTTATTTAAACTTCTTTAATTATTACAAAAAATAAATAAATTAGCTGTTTAATTTTTCTTTTTTAAAACACTTTTTTAGTTGTTTTTATCTATTGTAGATGCTCCTAAATATACATTTTTCAGATTTTTTACTCTTAGGAAATGTATACCCATACTTATAGTTAAGTGAGATTCATGTGAAATTACATTAAGAGACACAAATACGTCCAAGATTGATATAAATTAGATATTGATAGATATGTTTCACAAGTTAATTGTATTATACTAAACTATAGTAAAATTATTCACTTCTTTACTGTTTACTTATTTTATGAAAAATTGGAAGCATATAAATGTTCTTAGTAGTTGAGATTGATGTGCTATATTATGCTTTATGAATTATAAGATCAACACATACAATCAAAGGAAACTTGCAAATCAATTAAGTTCATAATTCAAATTTGAAATAAAAGTAATGTTATATATACCTGTATACTTATTTCTACAGGATTTGTAGTCTCTATCTCTCTCCTTTTCAGAACCTTTTTGAATATAAGAGTTTCTTGATACGGCATATTCCCTTTCTTCTGCCAAATGGTTGTAGTGGTGGTGGCCATGACCGGAGTGGCCTGTGTGCCCCGCATGCCCACTGTGCCCATGCCCCGAAACATTACCATTGGGGGATCTAAGTGGTGTGTAGCGGTTGTCAGAAGCACTGTAGTCATTAACAGCTCTCTTGGAATTGTACTTCTGCATTATAGAATAGTTTTTTAATAACTGCTAAACAAATTATTATTTTATTTCAAAACAACTATATAACTTGAAAAATTAAGCATGTGAGCTGTAATGTTGATAATAGTAAATAATTTAATGGACAATAACCTAACACTCCTTCTAATTTAATATTTAGACTCTAATTGACATGATGTGAATCATGTCAATTATAATCTAAACATCTTAGGTCTCACATATTCATAGCTTTTTTCATATATCCCACTTTCAGAAGTCCCACTTCTGTTTATATATTTGACATACAAAATAATTTGGGCAATACAAGTTTTAGAAAACCTAAATTAGCCCTGGGCTTTCGAAATATTAATTTTAGAAACCAAAATTGTATGCACTGTAGTTATAAAGTTGACTGGTACAGTTCATAATTAAATTAAGTAAACTTTAAAATGTCATACTTGTTTTTATAGCAAGCAGCATTAGCGTTCTTCTACGTGCAATATGAGTATAAGACCATTACAACAGGAAAATAGATATTGTAAGATGTCATTATATGGAGAAGTACCTAAATCAACTCAAGATATTCATTAAATATACTGTTTTCTCTTGTTAAAACTGAGAACTTTTCTGTTGACTACAAATAAGTTTACCTGATACGGATGGGTTTGGTGCTTCTCAAAGTACCTGAAACAAACAAAAACATTAATTCCTTAAGTTTTGAGTTACAGCAAAACTAAATCGGCGACCGCCATCTACAGATTGCTAAGCCGAAGCTCTAAAAACGTATCATACCCATCGCTTATTCGCTGTGGTTTCCTTGCATGCATTACCATCAATGCAAATGTACGATTTATTACGGCCTCTGGAATAAAATGCAATGTGAGACCACTGTCATTAAAACAGTTTTATAGGAGGCCGTGATATATCTTGATGGACGCCATGTCACATTCGAGACACTCAAGAGAGAGTCGATAGAGACGCGAAAGAGATAAAAACTATAACGACAACGTTGGCTATAGAGGAACGACGAGGATATCCGACGATTGTTTAGTTTTGTCTATGAGTGAATTTCATAAGATTTTTTTTATAATATATAAGATATAAGTCAATATTATATTATAGTATTTTCAAATTTATATATAGTTAATATAATTTATATTATAGTATACCTAATATATTTTAATAGAATGTTGGTTTTTGTTATAATTTATATTGAGTCTTTATGGAGTCGTTTATACTCTGTAAGTATTTATTTTGTTTTATAACAACAACATTATCATATTTAATTTAATTACTAATACCATTTAACCTTCTCAATGTAAAAAAATCAATGAAATAAATTCTATTATCATCATCAGCATCAGTTTCGTAACGAGTAAAATGCATGACAGATAAGATATATCATTTACGAATCGTCACAGATCCTTAAATCTAAGCATTACGTTTTATTACAGTAATCAGTACTTATAACCTCTTACTGATAGACAATTTCGTGACTACATTTATTTGTAGAACACTCAATATCTAACGACAAAAAAATACATAAAAATGGCTAAGCCTGTGGATTTGGAACTAAAAAAAGCTTTTGTAGAGTTACAAGTAAAAATGGTAGAAACCAGTAAAAAAATTCAGGTGATAGACAGCCAAATTGGGGTACTAAGAAGAGTTTTACAACATGCCGATATTACTCAGCGTGAAATCAGCACCTTACCACCTGGAACCAGAACTTATGAATCTGTTGGGAGAATGTTTTTATTGACAGATTTGGAAGAAATTAAAGGTAATCTCAAAAACAGAATATCACTTTTAACCACTCGTACTTCAGAATTAGAAAATAATAAACAGTATTTGGAAAAAAACCTTAAAGAGAGTGAAGACAACATAAGAGAAATGGTCCAACAGCGGAAGGAACAAACTGAAACCAAATAACAACTAATTACCTCTCCTTGTAATTGCTTATTTCCCTAGCTAACAAAACCCTTTTTGATTTAACCTTATATCTACTTAATGTTCTTGAGTATATGTTTATAAAAGATACAACAAGCGTGTGTATAATATTTATTCAACTTGTTAACATTGTCTACCCACTATTAAAAATATTTAAATTAAAATGTCTTAAAATTGCTTAGAAAAATTAAGATATATTGTAAAATTTAATGTTACACTTAATATAAGAGCTAATTCTTATTTTGTCACTTTAAATAATAAACAATTTGGCTAAGATTGTGAACATTATTTATTATTACTAATCATTATCTGTAATAACAATATCAATAAGACAACAATAAAATAGTTGATAAAGTTCAATTAAAATTAAAACATCATCATCAAGATTATAATATTGTGAATCTTCACAGGTCACAATGAATATGACCACATGAAATCTAATTATGTAGCTTAATTTTTATTATTGAATGTGAAATTTATATATTTTTTTAAACATATATATATCTATAGTTGGTCCCTCATTCCTGAGGATCGTGGTCAGTATCAGGTTTGCATCTGGAGTGGATGATCTGCCTCCACGGGTTTCTGTCCTGTGCTTCTCTTGCGATAGTGTGGAGTTTGAAAGATGTAGGTTCCCTTATTTGATTCGTCCACCGCATTTGTGCGCGACTGTGTGATCGTTTGCCTTCCATACTTCCAAGTATTATTAGTTTTTCCAGACTGGTGTCATGTCTGTGCATTGTGTGACCGAAATAAGATAAAATGTGTTGCTGGCATGTTGTTGATAAGCAGGTTTTTATTTGGAGTTGTGTTAGAATCAATGCATTGGTGCATTTCCTAGTCCAGGGTATCCTTAGCATACGTCTCTAGCACCACATTTTAAAAGCATCAATCCTTTGCCTTTCTCTAGCCAGGATCGTCCACGTCTCTACTCCATACAGAAAGATAGGGAGAACCATAGCATGTATCAGTCTTGTCTTTGTTTTGGTACTGATTCCTCTTTTCTTCCATATGTTGTTTAGATGGGTCATTGCGTCTTTGGCCATTCCGATCCGCCTTTTTATTTCTGGGGCACAACTTCCATCATTGGAGATTTGGGAGCCCAAGTACGCATAGTGGTCGACAATGTCTATGCCAGGAATGTTGCAGATGGTATGTGAAAGCTTTCCAGCTCGGTCCACTACCATGACCTTGGTTTTTGCTCTGTTCACTGCAAGTCCAACATTTTCACTTTCTAACTCCAGTCTTTGGAACAGTTCACACATATCCTCCATGGATGTTGCCAGTAGAACTGTGTTGTCAGCATATCGGAGAATTGACAGTCTTCTGCCACCAATAGGTAAATCTTTTTCCCAGTTTTCTAAGGTCTTTCTAATAATGTACTCTCCATATACGTTGAAAAGTGTAGGTGATAAAATGCAACCTTGTCTCACTCTTTTTTTCGTTTTGAACACATTTGAGCATTCAGTAAATTCAAGTAAGAAAGGCGACTCTAGGAAATGGGGGTTTGAATTCTATTTAGTGATATGTTTTTTTTGTTCATAATATTTTCATTTGTTTTGTTGCTTTTTGGGTTTTCAGAGAGAACCTTTTTGTGTCAAGACATCGTTCTTCATCTTCCGCATGAATATCAGACATTGAATGTTGAGAAGCGGAGGTCCAAGCCGATAATATTATTGCCTCCCAAGTGGGAGCCATACTCGCACTCATCGCGTGTACAGTCAGTAGAGGTCACACTGTGCCGCAATGGCATTGGCCTCGATCCTTTTTCATCTGATTACATAAAATGATGACTTTTATTGTGTACATTTATATTTGGCCTGAATGGAAGTTTAAAATCACAATCTACTATTTAATGTATTTAGATTTATAGACTGTGTAGTCGCCACACTATGTAGTTAAACTGCACTCACCTCCAATGTAATACAAACACGCACATCAGGTGTTTACGCGATAAGCAAGTTTGTGATTCGTCACTCAATTAATGATCATCAAAAAAATTAAATATAAAAACAATAATATATGAAAAATAATAAAATTGAGTACTAAAAGTACATTACAATTTAAAATATATTTATACATAATATATAATTGAAATATGTTATAAGAAAATGTTGAAAAAACATT